>OW386292.2:47834298-49034298 GCA_936432065.2 Rutpela maculata
TCTATTTGTTACAATTATTTTGAAAACTTGTTTATTTTATCCTTTAATATTGGTATTATCGTATATACTTTCAAGTTTTATCAGTTACAAAAAAAAAACTAAAGAAATATCAATTGGCAATAGTATCTTGTTTAATCGAAAAATAAATATATGGTTTTTTTTAATAAAAACTAGGCTATCTTTTCTTTTTTCATTTAAAAGGTTACAAAATTATTATTATTTATGTTCGAAATGCGATCCATTATTTCCTTCCTATTTTAACCATAGTTGTCCTTAGGATACAAGTTTCTTTCTTCCTACCCCAGACGAAAAGGTTCAGTGGCGTTAAATCTGACTATCGATCATGTGGGTCACAGAATAGGCCAACTAGGTCGGCTTCACCGATCGGGATATATTCGATCTATGAATTGGACTGTCACGCGGTAATGAACTGGGCATCCGCCAGATTTCACGCCACTGGACTTTTACGTTTGAGATAAGGTGACAGAACTTGTTTACAATGAGGAAATTCAAAAAAGTGTTCAACTGATAGCAAAAATGGAGCAAGCTTCCCTAAAAATATGAACAGAGAGAATAGGACCATAAGGACGGCTGAAATAAATAATCGACCGCTGAAATGAATAGAAATATTAAAATAATAATTTCGACATAAAAAAAATATTTTGTAACCTTTTAAGTAAAATTTTTGAAAAGAGAAAGTCTTGTTTTTGTTGAAAAAACCCACATATATATTTTCAATTAAATCTTTTCTAGTAACTGATAAAACTTAGATTTTGATAACATATTACGTTAGTAAATACGTCGAATGTGGTAAAATAAAGATTGTTTTGGGACTGCTATTTATTAGAAG
Organism: Rutpela maculata; assembly: GCA_936432065.2. Lineage (NCBI taxonomy): Eukaryota > Metazoa > Arthropoda > Insecta > Coleoptera > Cerambycidae > Rutpela > Rutpela maculata. The sequence continues at coordinate 47,835,149 of OW386292.2, forward strand.
ACCACGGTAAACCGTTTTGATAGAAACATTTCAGACACGTAATTAATTTATTTGTTATCAATTTTCGTTGGTGAATATCTCGGAAACTATAACACATAGAAAGAAAAACAAATATAGACATTCTTATAGGAAATTTAGTATAATTTAATTTTGCATAGGAAAATTTTTCGCGTACGATGCATCGTTTTCGAGTTATAAGCAACGAATCGAAAAAAGGGACCTCCCCTTCCCTGAAGCGGTAGTGCTAGGGGCGGGCACTTTTAGTATGTTTACCTCCTAACTACCCCCAACACATTACTGAAGAGGAAAATCCTCCTTTCTTCAATGTTCTCTATAATCCCCTTTTGGGCATTCATATTGGACTATAACTTATTTTTGTAAAATTCAAATTTTATTGATATGATCCCGGAAGCACATAATTTTTATCAATTGACTTCCCATTTAACTTATTTTTAACAACAAATTTAGTGTTTTGTAATATTTTGTGTATAAAAATATAGAATTGTTTCAAGTTACTTTTGATGTAAACATTAATGAGAACTTTAGTATAGAGTAGAGATGGCAATTTTCCTAAAATGGGTTTTTTTCTGTTGAGGTTAAAACTCCTTTCAGTATTTAATTACTATTCATTAGCTTTAGCATTATTAGTACTATTAGTACTATTAGGGATCTGAAGAAAATTCCCACACCCATATGCCAGATGATGAAATGACGAAATTTTGAGGACTGAGACTAAAAGTTATATTAGAATTGGCGGCAAATTCAAAAATAATGGTATGTATAAAAATATCAATAAAGAGGATAAAATAGAGAAGTTTTTAAATGTTTTATAAGACTTTGAAATTCGATGTTGCCATTATAATTTTTTTCCTATAAAATTATTTTTTTTTTCTATCCAACACAAACATTTAAATAATTTTTCATTTGGAAGTTTATTTATTTGGGATAAAAAAAATTCAGAGTATCAAAAGTTAAACTTAGTGCATAATAATTACATAAAAGATAAAAAAATGTCGATTTTTACAAAAATGTAAAATCAGCATTATAAAAAAAACCGTGGCAGATTTCACCTAGGTATGTTGTTTGGTCATATAGATGTTAAATGATACCCTGTACCTCGCTGTTCAGAATCGTCCTCGCTCTACCAAACACTCTGTATAACGTAACGTCATATTTTCACCCTATTGCCTTCGGACCACTCTGGAGCAAAATTATGAGTTTTCATGAGTTGCGTCCATTACAACTTTTATCACCACACTTAAAGCTACTTATTCCCAAAGTTACAAAAAATTTCAGCTAATCGTCAAATCTTATTCATTTTGCGCGGAACAATGCGCTTTCATCAATCAATGTGCAACGGTTACTAGGGGAGCCCACCCTAACTGTACGTGCACCCCCCCGATCCTTGGGGGACAATGTTTTTCAGAAAGATTATAGCCTAAAGAACAATTTTAGACATGTCCTCCAAAAAAAAAACTGGCTGTACTTTCAAAATGGTGTCCATATTTATAAAAAAAATTTTGCAAATATTGTTCTTGTCATTTAACACAAAAATTAAAAAAGATGGAGAAAAACTTTCTACACAAAAAATAAAGTGCATAAAATGTTCTACAATTCTGTTCCTATACAATATTTCGATAGGATTTACCATTTTCCAGATAAATGCTTCAGCTCCTAAAACAAAATATAAAATTAAATATAAAAAGTAAGTAACACCTCTTTCACTTTCAGATTCACTATCGCTGTCACCCGATACATCGAATATTTCTTCCATGTCTTCTTCCTCTACTGCCTCATTTATGATATCGTTATCATCCTCACTTTCGTCTATTATGATTTCTCTTGCAATACATAATCATTCCAAAGGCTTTGGCATATTGTGAATACCTTCGTCGGCTAATCGCCAAATACGCGTTTGGTAAACACTCCTTTTAGTATCCTCGATAAAACAAGCTCTTGATGGTGGAATCGAAGAAAAATCAACTTTAGTGTCAATTGATAAAAACAAATCTTTGTCACCACATTTCTGTCTAATGGCAATTAGGCGAAGCTCGTCCACGCTACCTCATTTCTTTGATCCATATTAGACTCCTCTAATGATGCGACTAATTTATCATCAATATTCTAGCTGCTCCCCAAATCTTGAAATGTTCGGATATATTTGGTATATTTGGGAGAAAGTAACATTTTTAGGAGTTTTTTTCCTTTAAAGGAGCTGACTGAGTCGCATCCAGTAAATGAATGAAGGCCCAGTAATGTCGAATATTTTTGAGGTCCGTACTCTTCTGCTAATGCGGATATGTTAATAACCCTTCTTTTATAGTCCAGTCGAATTAGACATCATAAAAAATTTTGCGTACTGCGGACTTTTTTTGTGGAAGTTGTTTAAGAGGGCATAATAAGCAAGCACAGAAAACTACACCCTGCTACACCATGTGCGTCCCCTATTTTTAGGGGTTGAAACTTTGAAATTTTACTTATGTGTCCATATTTGTTTCCCTATTGCCCGTAGGGCTCTTTACCAAGTTACACTTTCTGAAGATTCATCCCTCCTCTACATAATATATATATATATATATATATATATATATATATATATATATATATATATATATATATATATATATACATATATATATATATATATATATATATATATATATATATATATATATATATATATATATACATATATATATATATATATATATATATATATATATATATATATATATATATACATATATATATATATATATATATATATATATATTATCCGTTCCTACGGCAAATGTGGTTTTGGCTGTACGAGATCGGAAAGGTCGCGCTGTCCGAATTTGGGGATCTTCTGTACAGGACAAACGGCTATTATTTCCAATATACAATACTACACATACTAATGCCCTTAAGGAGGGATGATGATTTGTGAAAAAACTTTCATCGAATACCGCGCGGTTTTCATGATACGGGATGTTGAAATTTTGAAAACCCCTTTTTAAAAAAAAGTGAATCTACTTTTTTTCGCTCATTTTTCTTTCATGCAAGTACGACCCTAATATAAGAAAATTTACGTTGGTTTCATTTTAATACAATCGTTGGTTTAGGAGCTAGACAGCAAAATATGCCAAAAATGGCTATTTTGGTATTGTTGCATTAAAAAAACCAAAACCAGTATAATTCTGGTAAATGTTTTTGTTTATCCTAAAAGTTCAATTCATTGCGCATTTCAATGCGCAATGAATTGGAATGTGTTTTTGTATTTAAGTAGGATCAACACTTATTGTGTAATAACGATTTATGTCATGTGTTCTCCAGTCTCCTTTTTCACAATTTTTTCTTTGCGGACTTATGGTTCATAGTAGGGCAGAGAGCATTATACACGTGGACAGGGCACATAATAAGGTGTTAAAATAGGTCTCTTGTTAAAATGCGGTAGGACGTACCGTTTTCGAGTAAAACGCACTTGTTTGGTTATGTTTGCTTTGAGTTTTCATTTTGTTCTGAGTTGTGATCTGATAAATAAATTCTACATTTTAGTGTTTTCTTTCTTGGGAGTTTGTTTTTTAAATCATTTTCCGATGAAATGAACATATAATAGCTGTTTCTCGATGAAGGTAAAATTACTGTGGATTTTGTTATAGACACAAAATAAGTTGCAATGATGATTCGAGACAAGCGTGAACCTTCAAATAGGGGACTGAGAACCCCCTATTCTGTCCGAGTCCCTTCATTTTTTCATTAGCAATGTCCCTCATAAACAGAAAAAGCAAGAAGCGACACATAGTTTTATTTTTTCGTAGTCAGCGGTATTTACTAGTCAGTCGATGAAAAGTGTGATCTGAAATAATTTTTTGCAAACAAGTGCGTTTTACTTGAAAACGGTACGTCCTATCGCATTTTAACAAGAGATCCATTTTAACACCCTAATATGTGCCCTGTTCAGGTATACATTGCTTTCTGCCCCACTATGAACCACAAGGCCGCAAAAAAAAATGTTAGAAAGGAGACTGCAGAACACATGACATAAATCGTTATTACACAATAAGCGTTGATCCTATTTAAATACAAAAACACATTTTCTATGCGCAATGAATTGGACTTTTAGGATAAACAAAAACACTTACCAGAATTATACTGGTTTTGGTTTTTTTAATGCAACAATACCAAAATAGCCATTTTTGGCATATTTTGCTGTCTAGCTCCTAAACCAACGAATGCATTAAAATGAAACCAACGTAAATTTTCTTATATTAGTGTCGTACATACATGAAAAAAAAAATGAGCGAAAAAAAGTATGTTCACTTTTTTTTTTAAAAAGAGGTTTTCAAAATTTCAACATCCCGTATCATGGAAACCGCGCGGTATTCGATGAAAGTTTTTTCACAAATCATCATCCCTTCTTAAGGGGGCATTAGTATGTGTAGTATTGTAGATTAGAAATAATATCCGTTTGTCCTGTACAGAAGACCCCCAAATTCGGACAGCGCGACCTTTCCGGCCTCGTACAGCCAAAACCGTTTGTCCTACGGCAAATGTGTGATATATATTATGTAGAGGAGGGATGAATCTTCAAAAAGTGTAACTTAGTAAAGAGCCCTACGGGCAATAGGGAAACAGATATGGACACATAAGTAAAATTTTAAAGTTTCAACCCCTAAAAATAGGGGACGCACATGGTGTAGCAGGGTGTAGTTTTCTGTGCTTGCTTATTATGCCTTCTTAAACAACTTCCACAAAAAAAGTCCGCAGTACGCAAAATTTTTTATTATGTCTAATTCGACAGGAGTATTATTGCCATACTGAAAATTTGATCTCGCATTGGATAGTGCATAATTTGCAGACGATTATCTCGAAAACGGCAACACCTATCCAAATATTATATAGGAACAAAATTGTGGAAAACTTTATGCACGTCTTTTTTTGTGAAAAAGGTTTTTGTCCATCCTTTTTAGTTTTTGTGTTAAATGACAAAAACAATATTGGCAACTTTTTTTTTAACATGTGGCCGCCATTTTCAAAGTTTTTTTGGGGGACATGTCTGAAATTGTTCCTTGGGTTTTAATCTTTATGAAAAAAATTGGTAATATAACGTTTCTTGGATTGATTAACGATTTTTCCCTCACTTTAATTTCTTCCGTTACTGAGCAACACTGCTTTTAAGATGTATTTTGAAGAGTCAATACATAAGCGCCACCCTTTCTATGTTATGTTGATGATTGTTATGTAAAATTCATGCCTTTTAATTAATTGCTAAGTAGTAATACCTAATATTTAAATTCTTTAAATGAATAGTAGAGAGCTCATGCGTCCGAAAGTGCCTTAAAAAATGAATCTGTAGGGCTTTAAATACTAAAAGCTGACAAGTGGATAAATCGATAGCATATATAAAGTTGTCCAAAAATTGTCCTGTACAAAAGAGCGTTATTCAATTTTTTCGATTTATGTAGTGCATCACATAGCCGAAGTACATATCTTTCTTTTGTAAAAATTGCATAATATTCTCTGTAGCTGTACGGCTGTAAAAAAATAAACTATATTCAAAAAAGCATTGCGCCTTATGGAAAACGCAAACTTTAAGTGCGTGTATCTCTTTTCGACCTTCGCTAGAAATTAATTCATTTTGCCATTTTTTTTACATTAGACACTCAATTACTCGAAAACTAAGTCTCAAATAAAAAAAATATATTCTTTATAAAATGAAGGCCTATGCTTTCTGACTACGACGGTACTTTTTAAAATATTTTTAGTGAAATTATAACTGAGTTGTGAATTTAAAACTAATGCGGTTACAAAATATAGAAAAATATTACATATTTTTTTGTCATTATAATTAATTTATGCAGCATTATATACAAAATTATTGTGCATTATTTGAAATAATCGAAAATTATCGCCCGACAAAAAGTTTTTCGATGCCAAATACCAACAATACGAAAATTTGTCATATTTTCGATGGGATGTTTATAGTACAAGCACTGGGTAAACCATCTAATGCCAAAACATTTGGTGAATATTCAAAAATATTCTCATCTATTGATTTTAGAAATGAATTCAATGCTAACAGAATTGATGCAATTCTAGACAACCACCAAGAGCATTCCATTAAAAACATGACCAGAATAAAAAGAAGTTCTAGTTCGTCTATTGATAAAGTAATTAATTCAGGAGATGTACTTCTGCCTCCACAATGGAATTTATTCATTAATTCAACTTCTAACAAGCGACAAATTTTTTATCATTACAACTAAGTGAATTATCTAATACACAAACAATTCAATTTGTAACAGGTGGCGGATTTCTTGATGTTATGGAATACCGAAGCAATTTCAAGTTAGTGGATGATTTGTTAATATCAAATCACGAAGAAGCTGCATATTTTATCAGCAAAAAAGCTGGGTACAATAAATGAATCATTGATTCCAAAGATACCGATGTTTTGGTACTTCTTGCTCACTTCAGGGAGCACCTAACACCCGAAATTTGGGTAAAGGCTGGGAAGAAAGGACATGAACGATTTATACCAGTGCACGATTTGGTAATAGATCAGGCGTTATTAAATAACTTACCAGCGTTTCACGCAATCACAGGGTGTGACACTACTAGTCAATTTTCTGGTATGGGTAAAAAAAGCTGCTGGAAAGTATACCTTTCATATTACAAATTGCTTGGTCGCATTGGAATAGTTAATTTTGATGATATTCTGTTTAGAGAAGTTCACACCTTTGTTCTAAAATCATATACAAGCAACGAAAATATATCGTCGGTGAATAGTTTACGTGGTATCCTAGCAGCTTCGAAAACGCTGGATAAATTACCATCTACTGAGGATAGCTTAAAACAGCATTGTTTACGGGCTCATTATCAAACCATTATTTGGCTCAATGCTCTTAGTCCCATCATAAACCCCCTTAATGCGCTCGAATATGGTTGCAAATCTGTCAGGTAAACTGCTACCGCTATTTCAAACTGCTCCAAGTTTCCCACAAGATCTCACCGTCTTAAGCAGCTGTGGATGTAAAAAAAGGTACCTATAGTTAAAGATATCATTTCCTCAGAAAGAAACAAATAATGTTTATTTTCAGATTGCAGATATAATATAAATGGTGCAGCTGTAAAAAAAAATAAAATGCCGTGCATAGGATCTTGCAATTGCATGGGCCAAAAATCCTGTTCAAATATCTCCTCAAAAAAAAAATATAATTGATCAAAATATGTTTATAGAGGAAGAAAGCGGTGAAGATTTAGACTAACATTTTTATGAATTTTTTTTTTAATTCGAGTAGTATTTTCTATAAATTTAGACGTTACTCCAAAAATCGTGTAATTATTATAATAATGTTAATTACTGTTGTACATCGACTCGGTGGCGCAGTGCTTAAGGTGTTAGGGTTGCGACCACGGGGTCCCGGGTTCGAATCCTGGCTAGGGTATGGATGTGTAGTGGCGTTTTTCATGTGTTACCGAGATGGTAGCAGTGGACTAGACTGCGGTTGTGTGAGAGACAACACTGTCTAGTCGCTCTCCTCTCCTGAGTTCGAGTCTCAGCTGCGACAGATGGCAATGTCGTAGGGAATGGGTGTTGTGATGTTGTCTATGTGTGTGTGTGTCCTGGTTGAGTGGTAGAATAGCCATCGGCTAAACTCCGCCAGGACATTAAAATAAATAAGGCGATTAAAAAAAATAAATAAATAACTGATACATACACATCATATCACAAACAGATCGTAGGCACCTCTCGACCGCGGGGAGTAATGCGGACAATCGAGGTTTGCAGTTCTAAGCGCTTGGAGATTTTGTAACCGCGTTAGTTTTAAATTCATAACTCAGTTATTATTTCACTAAAAATATTTTAAAAAGTACCGTCGTAGTCAGAAAGCATAGGCCTTCATTTTATAAACAATATATATTTTTATTTGAGACTTAGCTTTTGAGTAATTGAGTGTCTAATATAAAAAAATGGCAAAATGAATTAATTTCTAGCAAAGGTCGAAAAGAGATACAGGCACTTAAAGTTTGCGTTTTTCATAAGGCGCAATGCTTTCTTGAATATAGTTTATTTTTTTACAGCCGTACAGCTAAAGAGAATATTATGCAATTTTTACCAAAGAGATATGTACTTCGGCTATGTGATGCACTACATAAATCGAAAAAATTGAATAACGCCCTTTTGCACAGGACAATCTTTGGACAATTTTTTTTGGGAGTTTACCTATATATGTACATATATGCTATCGATTTATCCACTTGTCAGCTTTTAGTATTTAAAGTTCTACAGGATGAACATTTTGAGTCTCCGAGCTCTCTACTAGAATTTGAATTTGAGTTTGAGTCTGAGTCTGAGTCGGAGTGTTAATCTGAATTTGAATTTGAATTTGAAATGTTTTAATTTCAGGTGAGCGCAATACCGCAAAACGAACACCATGGACGTACGCTACCTCCATTTGTCATGAAATGCATGGACAGCACTGGATTTAAGCCACCAGAAATGGGGGCTACCCCGCCTCCCGAGGTACCCAAAGAGTTCTCATGCTTTTTAAAATGTATGCTCGAAGAAGAAGGAGTTCTTGACGCATCTGGTAAACTAAATTCAGAGAAAATGGAAGGAATAATGGCGGACAAAATGGATGGGATGATGGCGGAGAAAAAGGAAGCAATTAAGAAATGCGCATCTAAATTTACGGATTTGAAAGTTGAGAAATGCGACGACTTGGCTGATTTCGCAGAGTGTATGTGGGAATCACGCAAGCAATTATAAATAGCATGTGACAATCCTAAATTCTGAATAAATTTTCATTTGTATGCTATTTGTCGATTTTTGCCCGTGTACTACCTATATAAAATAAATTCATTGAATGGTCTTTGTCTATTCAATTTAAAGAAAGAACGAGCAGGAATACAATAATAATAATGCGGAGAACAACATTGTCTTGAAGGAGGAGGAAAAACGAACTCGAACTCCGCAGACTCTATTCAGACCATACTGTTAAGATAGTGGTACTGATTATAGAAGCCCTCGGTGGAACGAGACACATACTGCTTTCAGAACTTAAGATCATACCGGTATGCCGAAATTTAGCAGAGGTCTTAGTCGGCAGAATGTAGAACACCGACATCTTTGGTTCATTACGTCTGCTCAGGGCACGCGATTCTCGGACCCAGTAGTCACTCACCCCATGGGCGTGGGGAGTGGCTGCCGGTACTACCAGCTCCCCTCTGTGAGTATCGGAGCCATAGAGTTTGAAGGGTGTCTGGCTTAAAAAAAATGTTTCTTGATAATAAGATATAACGATAGTAAAAATATGCTAAGTGTAAGCCCATTTAGGTCCACATAAGTACATGTCTATGGGCTAATCATTCCGTCACAACACTGTGGCTGGATAGAATCATGATGACTCTTAGTATAAACAATATAAGCAGTATAAACAATATAAACAAACAACATAAACAGTTAGAGGATAATACACCAAAAACATTATCTAACTAAAATCTGACATATATAAATAAATTACACATAGGTACTATATTGCTATGATTAAAAGTATTAATATTATCTGAACTAGCAACATATAAAAGATTTAATAATATAGAAAAGATTATTATTAGACACAGACACGTTATCAATTCATGTTAACTTTAGATTTTTTTTATCGAAGACCATGCTCTTTTTCCTCTGAGAAGTTGTTTCTCTTCGACTTGGAACTTGCTGCAGATTGTCCTGGAGCAGAGGATTTATTTTCTACAATATTTTTTTCTGTATTGTTTTACTTCAGTACTTTCTTGTTTCCCTTCTTTTGAATTTCCAATTGCTTATTTTGATATTGAGGATATTTTCGAATGGAGTCTTATAACTTGTTAGAGGAGCAGAATTATTTTTAAAAGTTTCTGAACCTTCGTCTAGTGGACTTGCGCTACTGTTCTTGGCCCCCATGTTTTCCCATGGGTGCGCTTGGCCAGCACGAGTGTGGTCTCTGCTCTTTTTTTTGGTTCTGAAGCACCGATAGGACAGGTGGATGTTTGTTTATTTCCCTGTCGGGACTATATCTTCAAAATAAAACATTTTAATAATATTTTTCTTCCATTTGCTTTTTTTCGACCTTTGTGCAGATTATGTGGAAATAACTATTATTATGTGGAAAATATGCATCTGGTGTAATCAATCCTTGGGAACAGTTAAAATGAATGATATTTTTTTAGTCTTTTTTTAGGCTATAGAAGCGATAACTTTCATAAATGACAGGAAAAGTACTTATTAGAAAAATTTTGGGTGGTACTGAAAGAAAATATGAGCGATTGGATCTTGAAAATGTCTATTTTCATACGGGCCTCCTCCGCAAACTGATGGTTTTTTTTTCTCCATAGCCAAGTAACGTAAATTTCTAATTTTTGTTTCACTGATGTACTATTAAGTATAGAACGAGTATATAATTTTTAATGTACAAAGTACCTTCAATTTTAGTTGTAGTTATTTTTTTTCCGAGCGGAACACGGCAGAATTGAGAAAGTTCCGACTTCAGTAGTGCTTAATTTTTTTTTCACGATATGGATTTCAATTTTTTTACCATGTTTGGCTGAATTGAAGCAATACCAACATATACCCTCGCATAACATATGGTCGCGTTTCAAAAATAAAGTTTTTAGAGCCATTTTTATAACGCCGTGTCTGGCGAGCTGTTCTCTTTACTGGCAGTGCGAGAGAGCGAATTATCGACTACGGACGCACAGTAGAAAAGGAGCGCATTATATTATCTAGTGCGGTTTCTATATAATTCAACTGACATATTATTCGCAATCACTGTAGTAGTGTCTTGACTTGATCAGTTTGTTTGCGACTTGTATTTGCCTTGCGACGTGCAACTACATGAATTTACATTTGAGATTGATTGTGTGTTCGATTAATTAGGTAAGTAAAGTTATCTACGCAGAAAGGGGTTAATATTGTTATCGTGAAGTTTAAATTCTTTGAGTTACGAAAAGTTATGAAACTATTATTTATTTATTTTTAAGAAAACAATGGACAAAGAGACTTGTCTGATATGCGAGAATAGACTCGATGATCAATCACTTGGACCAATAATTAAAAGACCACGATCTACTGGCATTCGTTCTCTGTTAAATTCTGCGGAAGCCAGAAGAAATGATGTATATTTTAGATTAATATGTCATAAAAACTTGCTTGACTCAATGAAACCTACGTTTACCTACCATCTGACATGCTTTAAAAACTACACCAGTTCCCAGAATGTACAGTGTCTATCAAGAGCTAATTTATTCGCCGTCTCAGATTCTTCAGCTAGCAGCAGTGTTACCAAAGTAACAGAAAGACGATCATTAAAAAGAAAGCATGAAATATTCGACACACGAAACATGTGTTTTATCTGCAGGAAGCAGAGAACTAGGAAGAAGAAAAAACTTGTTCCAATAAGTACTGGTACTGGCGAGAAAAGCAGAGCAAAGGTTTTGGAAGCAGCCTCTTTGCGTCAAGACTGCGAAATGACTGCATCGATGGAACTGTATACTGATCTAGTTGCGTTGGATGCGAAGTATCATCAGTCATGCTACAGCCATTACATAAGCAAAAGAAACATTAAATATATTTCTAAACCGTAGCTGCAAATTCAATCTGCAAAAATACCTTCGCAAGAAAACGTCACCTTGGATATGAGTCTTGAAACTTCTGATGACTCTCCAACCACCGATGACGACTCTTTTGAACATCATCAACATCAAAAGAACTCGAAAATGATTTGCATATTTTACATAAAGCTTCTGGAATAATACGAAAAGCACTAGAGTCGAATCAAAAAACATCAAATGAAACCTACCTTACTCCTGACACAATTACCATGGAAAATTCGGAAAAAGACATACCGAATGAGTTGGTGTACTCGTTCTCATGGATTTTAAATAAAGATGATTTTGAAGCAGCTACTATTTCAAATGAACATGACATTGCTGTATTAGCTACTCGTAATGCGTTGCTAACAAACTACAGAAAGAAAAAATTAAATTCCAATAATCATATAATATCACTGTGTTTAGGACTTCAGATTTATTATACAACCCGAAGTAAAAAGATCATCGATATGTTGTATCAGTTAGGATACAGCTGTGCCCTACGATGAAATTCTAACTTTTCTTACGAACATTGCAAATTCAAACATCCAGCGTTCTGATGAGACTTACGTACCACAAGAACTTTCGGAAATTACTAATAAAAATTACATTCGGTCAAGTATTTCGACATAAACGAAGATGCTATTGATGGAAAAAATATTACACATTGTATGGCTATGGTTGTTTTTCAGGAGAAAAGAGAAAAGATTTCAAAAGACCTGAACCAATCAGTTTCGACAGAAATTATTTCAGTTGTGACATTGAAACTCAATCTTATAAGACTTCCTCGAGAAAAGATCTTCTATGGAACATAGTTCGTTCAAAGTCGGAGAAATCTCCCAGTTGGACAGACTTTAACAACATGATTGCAGATAATAATGTCCCTGTATCAATTATACGTTATTTACCTTTTATCAATGCGCCACCATCAGATTATGATACCATTCTAACATCATTGGATCAGCTCACTAAAAATGCTGAACAACTCAAGCAGAATCACATAATCGTCACTGCAGATTTGGCGATATACACCAAGGCGCAAGAGATACTCTGGAGTAACCCAGGAAATTTGAGAGATAAGGTTACCATGCAAATTGGAGGTATGCACCTAGTACTCAATATTTACTGTAAAGATAAGACATGCTCTACTCAGAAATGTGACTGTTTGAAAGAGAATCTTAAGTGCTCTGAACTGTGAAAATGTAAAGAATGCAAACATTCTGATATCGAGCCCCAATATGATTCAGAATATTCAGACTTTTAGTTTTAGTTTTGCAGAATATATTTTTTTATGTTGTGTTATGTAAAACCTTCTTTCATCAATTTTTGTTGTGTTTACCCATCGTCCGATTTGTGTTTTCTCCGTTCAGTATTATTATTATTACTACTATTACCATATACCTACTTGTACAAATATTAATAGATAATATATATTCTCAAATTTCCCCTTGACATTGTGTTCAGTTGAGAAACAAAATGTTATTTTAATGTACATTTGCGGTTCTAATAATTATAGCACAGGAGGTTTCAACTGTTTCTACCCCAAAAACATTTCATTTTTAAAAATAACCCGGCGATGAGTTCCACAATATTTATATTTATAATGCACTCCTTTTCCAATGTGCGTCCGTAGTCGATAATTCGATCTCTCTCGCACTCCCAGTGAAGAGAACAGCTCACCAGACACGGCGTTATAAAAATAGCTCTAAAAACTTTATTTTTGAAACGAGACCATATGTTATGCGAGGGTATATATTGGTATTGCTTCAATTCAGCCAAACATGGTAAAAAAATTGAAATCCATATCGTGAAAAAAAAATTAAGCACTACTGAAGTCGGAACTTTCTCAATTCTGCCGTGTTCCGCTCGGAAAAAAAATAACTACAACTAAAATTGAAGGTATTTTGTACATTAAAAATTATATACTCGTTCCATACCCAATAGTACATCAGTGAAACAAAAATTAGTAATTTACGTTACTTGGCTATGGAGAAAAAAAAAACATCAGTTTGCGGGGGAGGCCCGTACGAAAATAGACATTTTCAAGATTCAATCGCTCATATTTTTTTTCAGTACCACCCAAAATTTTCGTAAAAAGAGATACTGATGCGTTAAACATTTTTGAACAAGATGGTTTTTATCCCATATCTTTCTACTCCGAACATATTTTTAATGAGCTACGACGTTCTATCCGTTCCACTATATGTAATATTCTTAAATCTTAAGAAATATATTGTTGACATTAGCTGTGACGTCACGTGCAGATGTACCATAACCTATAAATCAACATTCACAAAGGTTACCAAATATTTTTGACAGATGGCAAAATACATTTTCCCCTAACAACAATATCAATAATATTTTTTGGATGCTGTCATGTGTGCACATAACGAATTCTTTTTAATTTTTTTCACGGAAACCAAATCGAGAGGGTGCAAGTGTGATATATCGCTGAAATTGGAATTTTTACTGCTTTTCAAGTTATGATGAAAATAAAATGGTTGTCTCGTTTTTTCGGAGAAAAAATCAGCAATTAAACCGATGGCTTCACCGCAAGAATTGAAATTAAACGTAATCCATTTACAATTTACTTTATTTAAGTACTAGCAATATGTTCTAGAAGTTTGACCAGATTGGGATGCCTAGATTTGAAAAAAAGTTTGATTGAAATTTGAAATGATTTTTGAAGTTTCTTAAAAAAAATTTCATTTTTTCACAATAATTCAAAAACTAAAGAAGAAATGCTAGAGTACAAAAATTTTGTTTTTTTTCTTACTGAAAATTTTGTTTTTTTCTTTTTAATTTCTCTAGGATAAATATTAATTGAGATCTCACCGTTATAAGTTTGCATTTGAGTGAGAGGACCACCTTCCCCGAGCCCTTCAAATTCTAAAATATCGAAAACAAAGGGTTCAAGGAAGTTGCATGCCTTGTCCCAGACAGCACAAGGTTATCCTACGGACATTTTAGGGATATAAAAGCAATAGCAATATCCTGAGGATATCCCAAAAGACGCCCACAGACATCCCTGGGATCCAGAATTTGCATTATTTTCAATATCCTCAGGATATCCCACAAAGGTATTTTTGGATATCCTCAGAATCAACCTGGGACCCTTAGAGGATCTGTTTCATGCCATCCTTAAGATATCTTTGTAGGCTTTCATAGGCCGTAGTTTACTTAAATAGCCAGACTGCAAGTTGCTTTCAAACAATGTTAACAACTTGTTATGCTATGCCATTCATTGCTTAAAAAACGGTTTTCATTTCATGCCAAAATAATATTTTTACTACTTGAAAGCATTATGTTAGTATTGTTTACTTGAAACTATACCAGAACATTTAATTTAATAGTAGCAAAAATTTGATTTTGGCATAAAATGCTTACAGTTTGCTGAAAAGTCACCTCCACATCACCCAAATTCTACGATAATAATACGAGCATATTACCATTTACATCTTAAACTAGTCTATTGACAAATTTCGAAAAAATAGACATTGTCCCCGTGATTTTTCCAGTAGAGCCCTATTTCTTTCAGTTATGATCTAAATGTGTTGGCATTCAGAAAGGCAGATTTTCCAGACTATGATAAGAATGGTACAAAACAACAATATTTAAGAAATCAATAACCTCTTACATATTAAAATATATCAGTTTTTCCATATCTAATTGATCAATTATAGATTAATTAGATAGATATCTTGTTTTATGGATAGTAGATATGCAGACGATGATGATGTCCTGGCAATAATGATCTTAAGAGTACTTGTATTCCCATATACTTATGTTCCATTTTGTATCCTTATTTGTAAACGACTTCATAAAAAACCAAAAGCACAAGACGCAACTTAATTATTAATAAAGTCAGTAAGTAATCAACAAATTCAGTTTCTTTAAATAGCTGTAAAGGGTAGTTAGAGTAGTAAATAACAAATAGACACGTTATCAATATTTTTATTTTATAATAAACGAAACAAAAATATATATCAACATATATTACCTTTCCGTTTCACAAAAATATGCTAGACACGAGTGACCCATTAGGAAAGTGGGGCACCTCTCTAAAATTTTTATTTTTTGACCGATTGAAACTATTTTTTTCTAAATGACAGAGCCTCAATATAACTTTACTATGGAGTTAAGTTTAAGAATTAAATTTAAAATTTCAAAGCTTACCTCGATTATTTGTCAAAGCCAAAAATCCAAAAAAAAGCATTAGCAATTTTTGACTATGCCACTACATTTTTAGAATACTTTTTTAGAATACTACAAAAAATTACCAGTCTGGACTTTTTACTTGCTCTTTGTCAGTATAGGGGAGGGATGAACATGGCTAACTATGTCCGGGCGGTGGAAGCGGCCATCTGGTAAATTCTAATTGAAATTCCACATCGACGGTTTGTTGAAACTTAACTCTTGCAATGTGATATATGTTACCAGTCGTCGAGAAATACCCTTGCCAGCATTTCCTGTCATCAGGTTCAGCCCTAGCCCCAACCGTTAGCCATTTCACCGCGATTTCCAGGAGTTGGGCTTAGGGCCGAACCTGACGACAGAAACCGTTGGCAAGGGATTTTTAGATTATTCTCAACGCTTGGAAACATAATCACATTGCAAGAAAAATCTCAACGAAGCATCGACATAGTATTTCAATTAGAATTTACCAGGTCACATGCATGACCTCTTCCACCGCCCGGCCATAGTAAGCCTTGTTCACCAGAAAAACATTGTATCCATAGGCTTTTCAAAACCATGATATATATATTCCTGCAACAACAACTAACTTTTCAGATGGAAATAAAGAAACTAAGATGTAGGGACTAGATATTCTCGAAGGTCCTGATAAATGGATAGCCTGTATATAAAAATGTTTCAGACTGTTTTTGGCTAAATAAGTATTTTTTTCCGTTACTTGGGAACCAGAACAACATTTGGGTAGCTACAATCAATTCACTTTTGTTAAAAGGGTGAAGATCCGGTTATTTTGCACCGGTCGCCACTGTTTACAATTGTATTATAGAGATCTCGATCCTTTCACTAGGCTCTTCGTTCTCGTAATACATACTATTTATATTTTCTACTGATCTAGAAAAAATGTAAAAAAACATATGAAGTATCCAAAAATATGTACATTACAAAATCATGAGCTAAATGAACAGTCAAATAAAAAAAAACTTACACAAACACATATTTCATAAAACTGAAAAAAAAAACTACTTTTGATAATCGCTGCTAGTGTTTTCATTAAAATATCTTATCTTTATAATCTACGATATCTAACACTTTTCTACAATTTGTGAGACTACAAACGATTTCCCTGTTTATTAGCCTATTAATAATATTATCGGTGTAGGTGTCACAAGGGGACACTGTCTCTTTTACCGAGTTATTTATTTCATGTGTTGACATGAAATCGACTCCTCTGCCTGAGGGTTTATTCCACATCATATTTTCTGATGTACAGGAAATGTATTCCTGTGTTTTTCCTGGACCAATTATATAAAAAATACTCAGAGAGATAAGGTATTGAGAAAATACATTAACATTTTGAAAATACTGTAATTGAGAAATATTCTAAAGAATATTATAAAGCCCCAATATGTTTACAGGTGGAATAACTAGTGTCCGTTGTGGACACGAACAGGATGACTAAATTGTTTCAAAAAAAGAAACATTCTTCTTAAATATACTTAATTTCCAAGTTATAATCAACTGACTTTTTGCGCAGCACAACATTTGCTTGTATAATATAGTAAACAAGCTTTATAGTTTTTAAAAGCCACTGTATATTTGATGAACAACTTCATAGTCAATATTTTCCTTTTCTTTTTCCATTTTTTTGCCATATTGTTATTGAAAAAATCTTCTATGCGATCATAATTTATAACTTTTTCACCGTTCAATTTATCTAAAGACTGAAAAAAATTTGCGCCTGTAAAAATTATGGGATTTTTTTGGCCTCTATTGGTGTAATCTCTAACAACGATTCATTTAATATTTTTTCTTTCCACAAAATTAAGCTGCAAAAATATAAAGCATAAGGTTAGATAAAAAATATTTATACTTGCTACCTTTCAAGTTGTTTCTTTTTACCTGTTGTAGTCTGAGCACAAAGCAAAGTTAACTCCCTTTTCAATTGTAAAATAACCATATTTACTAAGTTTAACTTTTAGAAACAGAAAATTAAATCGATTCACGGTCACTAAACTGTAAACAGCTGATTGAAAAGTAGGGTTAGAGTAATACCAACTTCGATTGAAGCGCTAACGGGAGATTTGTAAACTATGATTATAGTTATTTACGATTCAAGAGGGCCACGGTTCGATTCCACTGCATTTAGTTTTTTTTTTTGTTAATACATATAAGTATATTTCATGTTTTAACATTTTTGTAGAAATATGTTTCTTGAAAAAGATGGCAAAAATGCTCCGTTGTTTAGATATCCGTGGGAAATTGGACATGATAACCCATGGATATCGATTCTATTACATCCGTAGGATATAGATATTTTATACACCTATAGGATACCGACATCCCGTCGGGATATCCGTAGGCATTTATAATCGGATCTTTACAAGTCATTAATATCCAATCAGGTCAACCCTGGGATGGCCTAGGGATATGTCTATGGGATATCCCAAATCTGGCACAACGGGACTATAATAGGATGTCCTCAGGATAGCTGTCTGGGGTAGTTCTTAAAATTCTCTGCAAAATGGTTTTTGGAGCGATTGGATAGCTTAAAAATTAAAGAAGTTATCGTTGAAAAACCAATCGCATTTTTTCGGTGAAATTTTCGGAGCATGTAAATTGTTTTATTTTCGACAATTTTAGAGCATTTATAAATATATGTAAATATATAACAGTAGATACTTCAGAGCTGGAAGAAATTTTAGAAGCCGGTAGGTACTGCACAACACTTTACGGAGCTGCTAAAGAGATACAGTTAAAAAAATTGAGCCGTGTCGAAGACATCAGCGTTTTTCCAGCAGATGCGCTATGAGTCCTTTATTAAGGCTACCACTAAAAACAGTGCTGTGAAATTATCATCCCTTGTTCCGACAGTTGATGCTCTGAATGAGCCCATTAAGAGGGTTTATTTACAAATCCAGATGTGGCTTGGGAACAAAAATATTTGTCCAACTGATTAGGGATGAATTCATAATGAATGAATCTTTACTACCAATCAAAATGCTGAATATGCCTGCACCGGAAGAACTCCTCAAAATGATATTTTGTAATTGAAAAAAAGGATGCGGCGCAGCTTGAAGCTGCCGAAAAGTTGGACTTTTTTGTAACGCAACATGCAGAACATGCTCCAGTGACAACTGTCAAAATTTTCCTCCAATTACAGACCAAGAGGAGGAGGTCGATGGTGATGATAGTTCTTCTAATGATCCACAGATTTTCAATAAAAAAACATGCTATTATAATGTACATAAAATTTTTATTTTCCCCCATTAAACTCATTTAATAATTTCAGTTTTTAGTTTTAAGTAAATGTGGTAGTTAATTTTATCACTAGGGCGATTTGTAAGGGATGAAACGTTGCAATAAATCATAAATTACATTATAAACAGTGACGGGATTTTAATTCATTATAAATGCCCTATTAAAACGTTTCAAGCTGTTAGAAACTATTTTTTTTTAAATTTCGTCATAAAGGGTGGTTTTGAAGAGTTGAAACATTGTAACACATCATAAATTATATTCCAAAACATGAAATAATGTTTATTCTACATATTTAAACATGATTCAATCTATGTAACGCTTAGATTTGGTTTTTAAATTTTTTGTCGGAAGGGGAATTTTCACCCCGAAAAAACAAAAAGTACACATCAGGAACATTTAACTTTAGAAGAGAAGGGTAAGATAAGCTTAATTACAAATTTTCATCAAAATCGATGTTATCCGAAAGAATTCAAAGGTAATACCTCATTTTTACCATCAAACACTGGACTATTGGGGCTCTATCTCGTGGCGTATATGCCATATTCTCACTATTGTGAAATTAAATTAAAAATTTTTAACCTCAAAACTTATTGTTGCCGTATTTTATAATATAAGTAACGTCTAGCTTTCCTCAGTTCAACTTTTTATAATTTTTCCTCGATTGTCACTGTTATATTTGGTATGAAACTCAAAGTTAACGAAGTGACAATTTGCCTATACCTATTTTTGAAAAACTATGGCAAAAAAAGAGGAATTCTTACATTATGACAGCAAAAATATTAACACATTACACTTCACTTCTTTGAGGGGCCAAGATAAAGGCAACTCGACACATGGTGTTATAATTGCAGCTGTTAAATTGTTAAATATTTTCATACCTAGTCAATTAATACCGATAATAAAATTAGTTCATGAAATTACATTTACTGGCTGTAAGACCCTTTCCCTACGATTTGCGGATTTTTAACTGTGCGACAATCTGACGAAATGAATCCTAAATCTGATGACTCCTTAAATTGGTCAAAAATGTCCTCGATAGGGGTAGAAAAGGAAAAGAATATATTTTGTACAACCAGTCACATAGAAAAATAACTTCAAACAATCTCTTTACAAAGAAATGTGGACATCTCTAAGACAAAGATTAAGATTTTGTAAGCTTCTATTAAATAGTATTTATCTCTACTGTCACCTTTCATTATTCGAATTGAAGAAGTTTTTACAGAAATCTTTCCCGTTTACAAAAATTATCCCTTTCAATTTATCTTCTTTAAAATACTTATTTTAGCATTTTGTAGTCGAAATAGCTGATTTCTATTGTATATTGTCTAGTATTCTAATGGGTATATATGAACATGTTTAATAAAATAAAATTACGAAAAGGCGTATATCATTATTTTCAAAATTACCCATCCTAGCTGACATTTTTTATATTCCTTATATCGGCATTTAATCGTCTACAATAGATTGCAAGTGCATATAAACACTCAACATAACTGTTTTAATACTTCTCCGGGGGCGAGCGTAGAGGCGACTTCAATGTGAATATCAGTTGATATTCCGTTGAAGCAACGTCGAGCGCGGTTAGTACTTGGATGGGCTCCCATCTTGGGAAACACAGCGTTCTCGTCCCACCTTCTAGAGGCTTGTATATCAGTGTATACTCGGAAGTTACGTAATTTCAGACGAGGATTACGTAGTGGATATACCATCCTTCGGAGGGGATGTAAAGCAGGCGGTCCCTTGTCTATTAAATGTTAGGCAAGTAAAAGATCCCTACTCTTCTTAAGGGAAGAGGTTTGGCAAAATTTCCAGGTTGGGGGTAGCTCGTCTCCTGGCGTCGGTGATAGGCCCTGGTAGCGGAAATAGGCCGACGTTAAATAGTTAAAAAAAAAAAATACTTCTCCGGTAGTGACAAAATGAAAAACTGGTAAAACTTTAATTGTGCCTTCTCAAAGGTTGTTCAAATCCATATACATGTGAATTTAACGACGATACATGCCATACAGAGGAAGAGGGAAAATAAAGGGATATACCACAAATATTATTTTAGATATGATACACTTTACAGTAATATCAAAATAAAATCATTACGTTCTTTTCATTTTTATTAACAACATATTTTTTAATTGTTATAAATTGCTAATGAACAAAGAAATCACATGTCTACAAAAAAAGAAGATCCTATCCTAGGGCTGTCATCTAACTTTCCTGAAGTATTTTGACGCGCTGAAGTCAATTTTGGACACATTTTTTTTTTCTATCATGTCAGTTTTTAGGGGATAAAAAGGGTGGCAAAGGGAAACTGACACGGTAAAAACATTTTTTCGTCTCAAAGTGGCTTCAGCGCGTCAAAGTACCTCAGAAAAGTAAGATCAGAATATTATTAGGACAAGCAAAACTTGTTTCTTACCTTTTTATAGGGGATAAAAGGGGGTGGGAGAAGAAAACTGACTCGATAGAAATTTTTTATTTGTCCAAAATTGACTTCGGGGCGTCAATATATTTCTGAAAAGTCAGATCAGAACCTTTTTTTTTTTCGTAGACCTGTGTAATATATTAAAACGGCGATCTTAAGCGGTGAGTTGTACATAAAAATAATAACACAAAATTTATTCTAAATATTACATTTACTCAAAGCCTTTATGTCCTCACATTTCTCTATTTTCGGGATTTTCTTTAAGCAGTCCGCATCTACGTCTGGGAAGAGTGTTTTACATTGCTCTACAAGAACGACACCTTTCTCATCGAATACTCCCATAACAAACAGTACACAGTGCATATAGCAGTAAATATCCTCTGGGGGCTCCTTATCAGTACCCTCTTCATATTGGTCGACCTGTTCTTTGGAAACATTGGTTTCTTTAATACAATACTCCTTCACTGTAGCGTTGTTTTCTGCTTCCAGGCACTAAAAGCATATACATATACAGGGTGATTGTTTTTGGGCGTCTATTAGAAGTATATCGAGAAAGAAAAATGATATCTATCTGAAAATTTGGCTATAGGTCCAACGGGGTAGGATCTATTTAACGAAAATATTTTGAAAATTGTGGCATTTCCGGTTATACCGGAAGTTGCCCTAACTTTGTTATTTTAAATGGAATGCCCCCATTTTAAATTTTTTTTTATAATCTGCAGTTAATTTAAAGAACATTTCGTTAAAGGTTTTCTGTAGCTAAAATGAATATTTCCGGAGATATTAATTATTTTCCTAAAATTTTGACAGAAAAGTTGTATAACATAAAAATTAATATCTCAGTAACAATAATTGATAACATATTGATTTTTCTATGAGGGTAAGACAAGGTATTGGAGTTATTCATCATGTAAGAAAATTATCGAAATATGTCGACCATACAAAAACAGCAAAACTCATTTCTTTAAAATGGCACCATACCTAACTAAATGTACCATTCGATAGAGAAAAAAAATGCGCATCTAACCATACATCATGTTCCTATACCTAAAATGTATGGTTCTTTAGATATTTGCGATTTTCGGTGTTATTAATGAAAATTGAAGAATATCTCGAAGAGTGCCGTCTTCTAAAGAGTAGGCTTTGAGTGTTGACAAAACAAAATACAAAAAATGTTACAGATAGGTAATTTATGTTATTGTATTTCATTACACGTAGTTTGTGTTGTACTTATTTACTGTGGGGAAAATGGCAAACAATTACTCACACTGGGATATTTTGAATTTATTTAACATTTATGGACAGTGTGACAAAATAATTAGCAGAACATGCAGACAATTTAGTGACACGTATCCTGATTTACCATCAATGAATCCACAAAAGGTTAGAAGTTTGCAAAGCAATTTTGTTAGATTTGGCAGTCGACACGCAGAAAGAACACTAGCCAGACCTATAATATCAAATGAAAATAATGAAATTAACGTCTTGGCCTATTTCTATGCAAACACCAATCATTCGATTCGTTCAGCGGCAGCGGATTTGGATATTTCCTACAGTTCCATTCGGAAGATTTTAGTGAATCATAAATTCCATAATTTTTAATTTGCTACTGAGCAAGAACTTTATCCTGAAGATCCACAGCGAAGAACAGAATTTTGCGAAATGATCTTAATCCGAACACAAGAAGACCCTCAATTTTTAGAAAAAATTATTTGGACTGATGAGGCAAAATTTTCAAAATCCTCATGTTATGCGACCGAGGAATTTTCAGTATAGTTTTAATTTGTTTTGTTTGTTAATGGGCAATAAATTGTGTTACCACATTTACGACGAAAATGTGAATGGACCAAGATATTTAGAAATTTTAGGAACTGTCGTAACGAACTTTTTAGACAATTTACCTATTAATCAATATTTTTCATGCTGGTACCAACTCGATGGAGCTCCAAGTCATTGTTCCAGACCAGTTAGTAACGAATTGGATCAAATGTTCGATGACAGGTGGATAAGGCGTTTGGGTCCATGGATTTGGCCTGCCAGGTCTCCTGACTCGACCCCAATGGATTTTTACCTATGGAGACATATAAAGAGTGGGGTCTATCGAACCCCGGTAACTAACCGAGAGGAACTGTTGGATAGAGTTCAAAGAGCATTTGAAGGTTTGGACCCAAATGAAATTCGGAGTGCTACTACACGCTCAGTAAATAATAGGATTCTAAAATGTTTAGAGGTTAATGGAGAACATATTGAACAGTATAATTAATGCTTCGTTATAAAATTTTTATTATTAATAAATTATACAATTTTCATTTTTTAATTTCATTGATAAAATTAGAAAATCGCAAATATCTAAAGAACCATACATTTTGAGTATAGGAACATATACATGGTTAGATGCGCATTTTTTTCTCTATCGAATGGTGCATTTAGTTAGGTATGGTGCCATTTAAAAAAAAGTGAGTTTTTGCTGTTTTTGTGTGGTCGACATAGGTCAATAATTTTAGAAACTTTTTAGTGGATATTTCGACAATTTTCTTACATGATGAGTAACTCCAATACCTTGTCTTATCCTCATAGAAGAATCAATATGTTATCAATTATTGTTACTGAGATATTAATTTTTATGTCATACAACTTTTTTTTCAAAATTTTAGGAAAAAAATTAATATCTCCGGAAATATTAATTTTAGAGCTATAGGAAACCTTTTAAAATAACAAAGTTGAGGTCAACTTCCGGTATAACCGGAAATGCCACCATTTTGAAAATATTTTCGTTAAATAGATCCTGCCCAGTTAGGCCTATAGCCAAATTTTCAGATCGATATCATTTTTCTTTCTCGATATACTTCTAATAGGCGCCCCAAAAAAATCACCCTGTATATTTTTCAATCAGTGAATAATATCAAGGTTATTGCAATTATTTAAATTAAATTTTTTAGAAAATAAAGACATACTTATTTGCACACCCCCTTCGATACCGATTTTATTATGCTTGCCGGACATTTTTTTATATTAAGAATAATAGTCATAACGCGATAAAAAATGCAAGTGACCCTTCGTGTAGTTATAATAAAAAAGAAAAAAATCAGTTTGAAATAAAAAGAGACTGTCTGATGTGTGACAAATCCGGAAAAATAAAGAAAAAATTGAGAAAATTTTTTAGTAACTTGTACAGGGACGGGTGCGGAAAATAGAAAAAAATATATTAAAGCTGCAGACGCATAATGAGGCAGAAATACAAGGCAGGTTAAACTTTTATTCAGATTTATTTGGGCTGTGAGGTAATGCCAAACTAAACGTGAAAAGGCTCCTTGCAAAAATTATAATTTTAGTATTTTTAGAATATTTACTTAATACAAAACAGTGTGCAAATGGTTTTTTCTTATTTTTTTCTTTTACAAACGGTATTCAACCTTAAAGTTTGAATAAATCCGTTAATAGACTAGTTCATGTAACAGGGGACGCCGCAGTACTAGCG
Source organism: Rutpela maculata (assembly GCA_936432065.2). Classification (NCBI taxonomy): domain Eukaryota; kingdom Metazoa; phylum Arthropoda; class Insecta; order Coleoptera; family Cerambycidae; genus Rutpela; species Rutpela maculata. The sequence goes on from OW386292.2 coordinate 47,860,108, forward strand.
TACATTTTAAATTAATTCCATTTATAGACGTTGCCCTTGTAATAGCTTGAGGGTTAATAAATTTACAAGGATCTCTAGTAAAATAGGAACTCTCCTAAATTTCTGTATTGTGTCATATTTTTCGTTTACTTACTTCATAACTGATTTTCAAAATATGTTTAATAAAATAATGTACTTTACTTTGGCTGGCCACATTATACATATTAGAAATTTTATTGCATAGGAACCAATTTTCAATAATAAAAATGTTTTGTTCTGTTACAAAATTAGGCAAATGAACAATAAGTACTTACTGTTATACAGTCACCTTTAAAATGTCATACTTTGGAATATTTTATATTTCGTAAATGTTTTCTTTTCTTATCAAGCAATATTAATGTATTTATTTAGGATTTATGAGTATACTACTATTATGTCTTTCTTGTAAAGCTACAGATTGTAAATCCTTAAGGGCCCTTAAAAGGCCCTTAAGCCAGCCTTGTCGGCATGCTTTGAACTCATTCGTAAAAGTGAACTGGTCCGCTGGAATTCCAGTTATCTTCAAAGCGTACCGACAATGTCGGGTCTCTGCCGCTGGATCGTGTGTAGACCCCTTTAAAGTTAAGATTAGAGAAAGGTATTTGGATGGGCCAATTAAGTTTATTGCAGTGTGCTGAGTTTTGCCATCATTTTAAAGTAAACATGTTTAATGCAAATTTATATTCAAAAATATGAATCATATTGTGTTCCGTTTTACTATAGACTCGACGAAATAAACATCTTGCATAAGCAAAGCATAATCATATCTTGTAGGTTATCAGTAGTATTATAGAGTCGTTGCAAATAATACCTTGCATGAGCAAAACATAAACAGTGGAGTCAAATTAGGATTAAAAAATTCGCAATGTGAATTGTCTGGTCAGGGCAGTTTTTTTGTTTTAACGTCTTCAGGGGATCAGCTTATGTTCACAGTTCAGTTTTGCAGTTTCTGCGGGAGGTCGGCGTATTGTTTATTTAAATAATTTAATTTTTTAGACCGTGTTTTCCGTCGGCTTTCTTTGAATATCTAGAAATCTATAAATCCTATGGAAAACAACAAAAGGAAGGAAAATGTTCGTTATGAGCTATACAATAAAAGTACATAAACTATAATTTATTCCAATTGTTACTATTATTTAAAAAAAATTGCATATTTCAAAATTATGCGTTTCTAATCAAATCACTGTTCTCTCAAAAATAATTGATAATATTCAATGAAATTTTGGAAAAATATAGCTCATATAAAGTACAATCGCCACTTAATATTTCAAATTAAAATGATTATTAAAACGGCTAAAATATACAAGTGTTGCTAAAACTTTGCACCCTTGTGAAATCCTGCCATCAAAACCAAGAAATGTGTACGATGGCTCAAATTGTAGCTTTTTATAAGTACTTATATTATAAGATCACGGAGCGAGATTTTTTTTTTTTATAATTTAAACCCTTATTGCAGTTTTTTATAATTTTTGAAATTGTAGTTATAAACAAATTCAAATAATTCTCTGGTTTATTTATGAAATAAAAACGGTAAGAAAGTAATGAAAGTAGATCAAAATAGCTTTAAAAAAAAATTAATGCTCTACTTGCATTTGGAGCTGAGATACGTTAGTTTTTATGCATAGAGCACATTTAAATAAACAAATCGACATTTCTTAGTGAAATTTGGACTGATAATTCTCCAATGTATATTATTTTGTCTTTGCTACTTGAAAATAATCCAATGGGGGTGGCTAATGCCTCTTGTATATACTATATAACAATTTTATGGATTCTTACCTGCTTGATTTATTTATGTATCCCTATTTACCCCAATTTACCCTCCAACCCTTCAACGGAATAAGATGAAAATATAATCTAGTTCCAGATCACGTTAAAATACAGACATGTACAAAACTTCAAGTCAATATCTTAAACGGTTCCAGAGTAATCGTGCGCACAAGAAAAGTTACAGACAGACCGACTGACAGACCGACAGACAAATTTTTTTTTCGCTCAAACTTAAAACCTCGACGTTTCATAACATTCTAAGCCTATTTGAACAATAAAAATTTTCAAAAATTTTTTTGTCGTTGCTATAGGTACGTCGTTACTGGACGCAATTACTAGAATATTACCCAAGTTCTACAATTTTTCAAAACTTTGTATTTAGGCCTAAGCTGTGAAATAAAAATAAGACGTTAGTATTACTTACATATCCTTCCCAAATAAAACCAGCGACGAGAAGCACAAAGAGTAGCGAGGACGCCATGATTTCTCCATTTATTTACCTCTCCTGAATGAAAATATGATATGTTCCAATACGATGAGACTTTATATTATATATGATATATAAGTGTATTTAATAATAATTACTTAATAATGATTATTATCCAGTGGCGTAGAATTACTACAGAAAACAGCAAAGAATCTAAACAGAAGCGAAGTTGTCCTTTGATAGAGTACATGGTATATGCAGGAATATTTTTGAGTATATCTATTCAAAGAGACCGCGCGTAAGAGTAAGGGTATAAGGTATAATAGTTCATGGTGAATGTATAGTCTGTGTGCAACTTTGTGACATAATATTGTGCGATTGTTAAAAAAATATTATTTTGGGTATACAGCAGATAACTTTCAACTTATAAAAAAGTGCGTTTTTACGGAAATACTTTGAATTTAAGGAATTTGAATGAAACCTCTTGCACCGTACTCTAAGAATGACCAATTTAAAAGTTTGCCCATGAAAAAACTGTGCAAATCATTTTCTTTTAAGAAAATTCAAAAAACCAATATTTTATGAAGAAATATTTTGCAACTGTGATAACTCAAACAATTTCAATGATAAAATTACGAAAAAATTCATACAAAGGGTTTCGAGATCACTGATTACGATGTTGACATTATAATTTCAAAACTGAAAATTATGGATTCAAAATAACCGACATAAATTTGAAAATCATGCAAATATTGCAAAAAATACAGAAATATGTTGCACTTCTTACACTACATAGCCCAGACGACACAGATCATTTTATAGTGAAACACACAAAAAGTTGCAAACTGAATATTTTTTGTTTAATGAGTTCGTGAAGGTGTTTAGAATAATATCCTGAAAAGTTTACATTCCGCTCGGATGCAGAACATAAATAAAAGGGAATTTTTTTTTTAATAATTTTTTCAAAATTTTTAAATTAAGTCAGGCTAGAAAAAAACAAAAAATACAGGTGGGTAGACCACGTGTTTCTGAACAAAAAATATCCTAATAAAATTTATTGCTAAAGCTACGGTTTTCCCGAAAAAAAATAGTGATGGGCCAAGCGCACGGTTAAATGCATACTACGGAACCTCTAAAAATTCTTAGCAGTTCTAACAAGTAAAATAAAGCTTTTTTCTCTTTCTGATTACACATTTTTAACATTTTTATTAGTGAATAGGAGGATAAATAGTGAGTCTCGAGGGAAAATATATAATTATGAACGCATACACAGACACCACACACAGCTGCTGAATCGCTCGTATGAATTTTTACGTGCCTTTACTGTATTGTATTTATTACAGGTACACCTATCCACATTTCAGCTATATCCAATGGTTTCCGTATACATTTGTTAATGTATTGGAAAAGTTCCAGAATTTATATTCAAAACAATCAAATATATTTTCATAGTTATAAGGATAAGATCATGAAAACTGCAATTTCTTGTCATGATCTGATTAATCATATTTTCGAAAAAATGCATAAAAGTAAACAAATTTGTGTTTGAACATTCGAAAAGTATACATTTTTGCCGAAATAGTGATATTTTACTTCTTCCAATGGGTCAATTTTTCGGCAAGTTACAGCCTATATTTATCAAGAATATCATCAAGCAATTAAATTAAAATGATTTGAGATGTACTTTTTTTTGAATCCACGTTACTACAACTTAATAAACCATAATAACCATGAAGTGTACATACTTTTTAACAGTTCGCAATGAAGAAAGAATTTTTTTGAAGAGCTTTTATTTTTTTCTATATTTTTTATTGCGACGATTGAGTTCGGGCGTAATAATATATATAAGCATATTTTTCTCATCCATCTTTTGCTTGTATTGTTTGAAACAAGAAAGCATCAGAAAGCTACAATTTCCATCTTTTAAATGAACCAACACTCATATATGTAGAGTGTGTTTCACTTCTCATGTATCTTTTTTTATTTGTGATCGAATTCATTTCAAATTTTTATCAGCCATACAACTCCATAAGATGACTTTATTCAACACATAAATGCCGCCTGGATCTAAAACGCCGGCCTACTGCGATAAAAAGCAAATAGCAATTTTCGAGAAATCATAGTAGGCTTAGAGATAGACAAAAATTTTGTTAATAAAAGTTGTTCGAAATCACTTGATATGCCCCCTGTAAAATTTTGTGAAAATCGGAATATTCAAAAAAAATTTTTTTGTTTCACTTCTCGTGAAGACACCCCTGTATCTTTTTTATTTGTGACCGAATTCATTTCAAATTTTTATCAGCCATCATTTCAAATTTTTATACAACTCCATAAGATCACTTTACTCAACACATAAATCCACCTAGATCTAAAACGCCGGCCTACTGCGATAAAAAGAAAATCGCTATTTTCGAGAAATCATAGTGGGCTTAGAGAGAAAATTTTGTTACTGAAAGTTGTTCAGAATCACTAGATATGCCCCCCTGTAAAATTTTGTGAAAATCGGAATATTTAAAAAAAAACCATTTTTTCTTTGACTTCTCGTGAAGACACCCTTTTATCTTTTTTATTTGTAGCCGAATTCATTTTTCAACTTCAAATTTTCATCAGTTATAGAACTCCATGAGACGATTTTATCTAACACATAAAGAGAACTTTTTACAGCAAATGAAAGTCATACACAATTATTATTGAAATTATTTATTATTTAATTACACGTGTATGCAAAATTTCAGCTCGATTGGATAACGGGAGGTGGGTAAATTTGATTGATTCATACATAATACATACTTACATACAGATTTTCAAGTATTATAAAACCACTGAAAAAAAGAAAACAATGTAATAATAAAAAGTGTCATTTTTAACGTTTTATTAAATGCCGACTTTTGTTCACAACTTTTATTTGTTGGAAAAAGTTCTCTTTAGGTGTTAGATAAAAGTCGTCTTATGGAGTTGTATGGCTGATGAAAATTTGAAATGAATTCGGCCACAAATAAAAAAGATACAGGGGTGTCTTCACGAGAAGTGAAACAACAATTTTTTTTTTTGAAAATATTTCGATTTTCACAAAATTTTACAGGGGCACATATCAAGTGATTCCGAACAACTTTTATTAACAAAATTTTTGTCTATCTCTAAGCCTATTATGATTTCTCGAAAATTGCTATTTTCTTTTTATCGCAGTAGGCCAGCGTTTTAGATCTAGGCGGCATTTGTGTGTTGAATAAAGTCGTCTTATGGAGTTGTATGGCTGATAAAAATTTGAAATGAATTAGGCCACAAATAAAAAAGATACGGGTGTGTCTTCATGAGAAGTGAAACACACTGTAGATTGAATAAATTCGGAGTTAGTGACATGTAATTCAGTGCGTCGGTGTCACAGTCATGCGTATTCAAGCGCGTGCATGCATGGATCTCGCTCCGAGTTATAACGTTACATTTGACTATTTTTTTCCAGGAATAAGTTTGCTCTTTATCTTTAAATTTGTTGTTGTTGTTTGTTAATTACACACGTCAACATTTGATCTAAGAACAATCACCAGATTTTACCAGAGTATACATAGGTTTTTTGGGTCTCTGATTCCGAATCCGAGGTTGGTTAAGCTTCATCACGTCAGGTTCTTGGTCATTTGAAGGTCAAACTGAGAAAAAGTATTGTGAAAAATTTGAAAAAAGTTATGTTTATGTTTCTGAAGTCTCTGAATTCGAATCTGCTGTTATTATTAACATTCAAGAACATCAGAACATCCAGAGGTCATTTCAAGGCATTTTGAGATCATTTTGTGGTCAAATTGAGAAAAAGCGACTAAAAAATCTGGAAAAATGCTTACATGGTTTTTTTAGGTCACTGTCCTCGAATCCGTGGTTGGCTGGACTCTATCACATTGGATTCAAGGTCATTTGAAGGTCAAACTGAGAAAAAGTGGTGTAAGAAATTTGAAAAAATTTATGTTTATGTTTTTGGGATCACTGAGTTCAATTTTGTCGTTATTTCATCTCAAAGTTTCTTTAAGGCCTTATCATCAAATTAAAACAAGAATATTGAAAACCAAGAAACTGAAAAATTTTAGGTATAGGTTTATTTTATCACTGAGTATAAATCTATATTAAGCCATATATCATCAACCTATTGACATTTCTGTCAGTTATGTTGTCTACTGGCTTACGTAAGCTTTTCAATCTATCTAGCTTCTTGTCTGTCTCTATATTCCTAGCCGCTAGCAAACCTATCTCTCTTTCGTATGATTTTCCTAACTGTCTATCCAACCATTTGTCTATTTGCATGTCTCGTTATCTGGTTTTCTGATAGTCTAACTGCTATTCTGCTTTTTTACCTGCCAGTTTTTCCGTCATCTGCAAAATGACAACTGATTCGAACTGAGCGACCCCAAAAACATACAAAAACTTTTTCTCAGTTTAACTTTCAAATGACCTTGAATTCGATGTGATAGAGGCCAGCTAACCACGGGTTCGAGGTCAGCGACCCAAAAAACCCATGTAAGCATTTTTCCAGATATTTTAATCGCTTTCTCTCAATTTGGCTTCAAAATGATCTCAAAATGCCTTGAAATCACCTCTAGATGTTCTTAAAGGATAAAAATAACAGCGGATTTGAATTCAGCGACCTCAGAAACATAAACATTAATTTTTTCAAACTTTTTACACCACTTTTTCTCAGTTTGACCTTCAAATGACCTTGAATCCGATCTGATAGAGTCCAGGCAACCACGAATTCGAGGTCAGTGACCCAAAAAACCCATGTAAGCATTTTTCCAGATTTTTTACTCGCTTTTTCTCAATTTGACCACAAAATGATCTCAAAATGCCTTGAAATAACCTCTGGATGTTTTGATGTTCTTGAATGGTAATAATAACAGCAGATTCGAATTCAGCGACTTCAGAAACATAAACATAACTTAGTTTGACCTTCAAATGACCGATAACCTGACGTGATGAAGCTTAACCAACCTCGGATTCGGAATCAGCGACCTAAAAAACCTATGTATACTCTGGTAAAGTCTGGTGATTGTTCTTAGATCAAATGTTGACCTGTGTTTTTTTTTCCCACAGCGGCATCGACTGCTCAGGTCATTAGCCGCTCCCTCCACCAATCATTCTCTTCTAGGACAACTCTCTTCACTAATATTCTGTAGATCCAGTTTTCCTTAAAATTAGATGTGTATCTACAATTTTTTGAAAATACCAATTTCCTTGATAAAAGTTAATGTTCTTTCCACCTCCGTTTTTCCATTACTTAAACATTTCCTCAAGGTGTTTGGTACATGTAAATGTTGCCGTGCTTGACTAAATTCATGACATTCTAAAAGGATATGTCTTACAGTGAGTATTGCATTACAGCTATCACATCTTGGTTGTTGTTCTCCCCTTAAGAAATGAAAGGAAGTGAGGTGACTATGGCCTATTCTTAATCGGGTTAACACGACTTTTTCTCGCCTTGTAAGTTTGCCGGGGGGTTCCCATTTGGATATTTCCTGTTTGACAGCCCTTAATTTGTATTCAGCCCTATCCCATTCTTCCTGCAACAAGTTTGCTGTAACTTTTTCAGAAATCAGTCGTAGATCTGAATGTCATACTAAATTAGTGTCTACTAATTCCAGATAGGCTGCCTGTCGTGCTGCATTATCAGCTATTTCTTCCCGGTTATACCAAGATGACTCGCAGTCCAAATGAAACAGATCTTTTTGTCTGTTTCATTCAGCCATTCTAAAAGGGATATAATTCTTTGTACCAGCGGATCTTTGGAAAATATATCATTTATTGCCTGAAGAGAGCTGAGTGAATCACTTATAATTAATATGTTAGTAGCATTTAACGTTTCTGAGAACCTGAGTGCCTGCCATATGCTGTATAGTTCAGCCGTATATATGCTGGCCATTGATGGTAGTGAGAAGAATCACATATGTATGTGATTCTTCTCGAATCGAAAAAGCACACCCCACCTCTCGAGGTGTTTTGGATCCGTCCGTGTAAATCTCTACTGCGGGTTCATATTCATTAAGAATTTCCTTAAAACTGTTTCTTATAACACCTGGATTTGTATTATTTTTTGGGTAAGATGTTAGGTCTAAATTAATTCTAGGTGGTGTTATTGTCCAAGGCGGTATTTCACAGAAACCTAAAGGTAAAACTTCTGGAAGATGTAGTCCTAATTGGGTCATAAGTTCACTGGCTCGTATTCCCACTGGTCGAGTAACAGATGTTCGAGATTCATATATATCTTCGATTTCATTATGAAACAGTATAGAATGGACAGGATGATTTGGAAGAGCCCATATTTTTCCTACATAGTTGAGAAGTAGACGCTGCCTTCTGTATTTTAAAGGTGAAAGTCCGGCATCGCAGCATATGGATGTCAATGGGCTTGTGCGGAAAGCACCAGTAGCTATTCTTAATGCTGTGCAGTGGATGGAGTCCAGAATGTTGACCTGTGTTATTGTTATTATTGTTTAACATGTATACAAGGGATTATATGTGTATCTAGGGATTAGTAATTTTTGAAAAATGCCACAAGATTCCAGAAACGTCGCAGATGTGTATGCCCAAAGGTATCCGAATAGACATCATCCATGTTTTCAATACTTTCCAATTGTGAAAAAATAAATCAGGTGAGGAATTGATAACAATCCTGCAGCTTTTATCGTTGATGAAGCGGCAGAAAATAGCGTGTTGGTTTTTGTAGAAATGAATCCTACTGCTTCTACTAGAGAAATTGGCTACGAGGTACAAATTAGTCATGAATCAGCAAGATTCTCAAAAAATATAGTTACCTACCGCTCGTTTAAATATCAAATGCACCAACATTTGTACGAAGATGATGACAGCCGAAGATTGGGTTATTGTGACTGGTTACTTAAGAACAATACACGGATGTTGTTTCTTTGATATTGTTTTCTGATGACTCGAGATTCACCAACAATAGAATGTTCAATAAACAAAACGATAGATATTGGACGCAGGAAAATCAACATTTAATGACGCAAGGTAATTTTCAGGAAAGATTTGGAATAAATATGTGGGCTGGGGTGATTGGAACAAGAATTATTGGACCTATTTTGTTTCAAAGACCTTTGACAGGGGACAGATATTTAGAATTCCTACAAAATGATATTGAAAAATATTGATGGACTTACCACTTGCAGTTTCTGAACAAATGTATTTCCAACAAAATGATGCTGCACCTCGTAATGCCGCTCGAGTTATGGCCCATTTAGTGAACCGGTATAATGGGCGAGTAATTGCAACATATGGATCTGTACGTTGGCCTGCCTGCTCACCAGATCTAAGCATTTTATATTTTTTTGTGTGGGGTTATGTGAAAGAACGAGTTATTTATACACTTCAAATTTTACAAAATCGTATCAGCGAAGTTTTTGCAAATATAACTCCTGCTACTTTGCGAAATGTTATGCGAAAAACCTCTGACCGAGCTAGAAAATGTCAAGAAGAAGGGTGCACTTTGAATATTTGCTACCGTTTAATTAGTCTTTTAATGTCTTTTTATTGCTAAAATAAATCATTTGGACAGCACACTTCTTTTATTTGCAGCGTTGTTTTGCTCACAAAATGAAAGTTGAATCTAATTTTATTCAATTTTCAATTTGAATGTATCAATGGATTTGTCGTGAAATTTAGTATCTAACTACTGAGTGTCTAAAAGATGTTGCCATTTGAAAAAGTTGACATAATTACAAATTAGTGATTTAGGGAATTTTGGTTTTCGTATCTACTAAACCAATTCGAAAGATCACACGTTTACATTTTTTCTTATTGTTTTGGTCCAATTGATTGATTTGAGTGCATTCACTGTAAAAAAAAATCGCCTCCGAAATCCAAAAATGTAAAAATAGATAGGGTGTTCCATTTAAAATTTCAAAGTTGTTATTTCCGGAAGAGATGGAAACGTATGAGAAATTTGCCGTTCCTGGTTTATATTATCCCTGCCAAATTTAAGACTTATATCTTGACAACTCTGGAAACTATGGCTTGTCTAATGATTCCGTTGACACCCGGTATATACACTTTTTTAAATTTTCTCCTCTTTCTTTTTGTCCTCTTATCATTTTTCGAGAAAAATTAAATTAACAAAATTATTTACAAAAATCCGTATTTGTGCACCTAATCTCTTTAATAAAAAAAATAGCACAAGGGTTAACTTGGTAAATTTTTCGGATTATCATTTCTACCATTTTTAAGAACACAAAAATTCAGCGAGTTCAGAGAATTTCCGAAACAAAAATCCTCGCAAAAATCTAAATGCATTGGACTAATTTCTCTGGAAATGAAAAGATTGGCAATTTAAATTATTCACCGTACGCTACTGATTTGTCGCAATAATTAATTTTATTATTCTCACAATTAGCATAATAAGTTTTAAACAGTACAACAGCTTTTAAAATTTGGTACACAAATTCGACGGCAATGTGGCTGAAATAATTAGAAGCGGAAATAATGAAAATTAAACCTGAAGTATTTATTTTTTCAACAGTATATTATATGGTTTCCGTTCCACAGATTAAAATTATGTATCTATTTAAAATTATTTTGCGACAGATTACTCACTGTTAATGGAAATTCTCGTAAATAACAATTATTATAAATTTGTTTACTAACAGATTTTCATCACAATCGATTCCAGTTAGACATGTTTTTTACTCTAATTAAGTACAATTTTCAGACCATAACCAAAACAACACTTTCAAATATTCCTAAACAACACTTGAGTTGATACTTTTCATCGCTCAAATTGGCGGGTCGGTTAGGTTTGCCCCACCTCTGTAATAGTATTTTTTCTACGATTGTGTTGAAAGTCAAATTTTCTAATTTCAAAATGAGTGCAGAAAATGTCACTTTGTCACACGCTGTGCAGCAAAGAATTTGCCTCGATTACATCTCCACAAATTTAAAATTTTGAAAGACTTTAAGGGAAATAACTTAGAAAAAATAGTATGTAACACAAATGTGGCAAGCCTCATTGCAAAACTCGTATGATAGGAACACTCACTGTGCTCGTGTTTCTACTTTCATACATCGTTTTGCAATGAAGCCCTTGCCACACTTGTATTACAACGTATATTAAACAACAAGTGTCGAAAACGAATCTTTTCACACGAGTGAGACAGTTTTGTGGAACGAACCGAAGGCGAGTTCCACAAGTCGAATGAATGTGAAAACGTGTTGATTACAATACTTTTTCCACAACTGCAATTAAAACAAATAATTTCATAAGTAAACAGATATTATTTACTTAACAAAACACTAAAAATTAAAACAATGTAAAATTCGAGCAATTCTGGACACTTACTCCAGGACCAGCACTTTTCCTTAGACATTGTTCAGTAATCGAGACATTTTGTATTGAAGATTGCGGAAGCTGGATTTTTGGTTCCGTAGCGTCTTCTAATTAGGTATCTCGTTCAAAGTACTCGTGGACGATTTTATTGATTTTTTTGGTTCCATAGCGTCTGCTGGACATTCTAATAGGGTATATTCGTTCAAAGTACTCGTATACGGTTTTACTGATCCTTGAATTTCATTAGAAAGTTGCATCTTGTTTTGAAGTGAATCATCGGTGTATCCCTCCACTACCGCTCTGTGTCGTTTTAGTGACAGCCAATCTGCACCTGTGTTTACAAGAATGGTAGCAGATGAGCGACGAAAACAGTGGCCTGGATATTCGCCAGGATTGGATAGTTTTAAAAAGGTTGCAATTTCTTTAGCCATGTTGCCAATTTTATTGATTCCTACCACTAGCTTGGTACACTTACCTCGTTGGTAGTTCAAAAAGAATCTTTTTTCGCAAACGGTGGATGGACGAAGGCTACTGTACTTTTTTAAGAATTCATACAGACTTCCAAAGACTGTAAAAGATCTTGGGACTTTTGTTTTGGTGTTTGCAATCTTGATCAGCATGATTTCGCCGAAATCTTTCATGTCATCAGTTGTAAGTTTCCAAATTTCTTCTCGATGGCAAGCTCCAGAAAGTCCAATCGCCACCACCCTATAAAGAATAAAAAAACATAAATAAATCATGCTTATTTTTGCATTTGACAAACAATTTTATGCACTCTTTCTAAGCGTAGTACTTTTTTAATGATTTTCAATAGAGCTCAGAAAAGCATTCTTGCTTATCTTAACAAGTATTTTTCTTCAGAAGCTACTGTTAAAAATGTCTTAAAATCCCCTTCAGTAAGAATTCTAGACTTTCTCGGTACGTAGTTTTCATATTTTCGTCTCAAAAATGCTTATACTCCTCTAAATCAATGTTATTCTTAATTACTTCCACATCCAGTGGAAGTATAGTAACGACAAAAAAAATTTAAAAAATTTTTATTGTTCAAATAGGCTTAAAATGTCATGAAACATCGAGATTTTAAGTTTGAGCGAAAAAAAAATTTCTGTCTGTCGGTCTGTCTGTCTGTCTGTCGGTCTGTCTGTCTGTAACTTTTTTTGTGCGCACGTTTACTCTGGAACCGTTTAAGATATTGACTTGAAATTTGGTACACGTATGTATTTTAACGAGATCTGGAACTAGATTATATTTTCATGTTATTCCGACGAAGGGTTGGGGGCTAAATTGGGGTAAATTTGTTTTAAATGGTTAAATCAAGCAGGTAAGAGTCCATAAAATTGGTATTTAGTATACACAAGAGAAGCTAAGGTCTCAAAAAAAATTTTAGCATTAGCCACCCCCATTACCACCCCCATTACCACCCCCACCCCCTTATTAAGGGGATGAAAAAAAATGTGATTTAGTGTATGTACAAGAACCAGAAACCTCAAAATATTTCTTTACTTCATCCACATCCACTACCCACTACCACCCCACTACCGATGTGGGGTATCGTTTCTTAGGTTTTTGGGGTAGAGGATTTCAAATATTATATTATTAAAGTTCCATAAACAATTATTTCCACATACAAAGTTTTTTCGTTGTGAGTGACTTGGATAGGGAATGTGGATGTGGAAGTAGTGATTCCTTGGGCAGCGGTTTTTTCAATATACTTTTTATCATGAAAAACGTAGACCATAGTGTGGAAGACTTGCATTTTTTAGATAATTCTTCAAAGTACACCAAAATCACATTTTTGGAAAACATCTGGATATTCTCTGATTCTCTCCACTTCAAGAATTGTTCGTAGGCAAGTTCATACCTCTCTTTGGTTCTTTGAGGTAAAAACTCTGTTGATATAAAAAATTTCGGCAGAATCAGCCATTTTTATAAACTTATTTAAAAATGATGTGGTTTGAAGACTTCAAAACTGATGTTTAGTTGTTAAACCTGAATAGGGTAGACTTCTTCAAAAAATACAAATAGAAGTTATCTGTTTTTGACAGGACTGTGTGAAAAATATAACAGTATTGTCTTTTCTAGATTTTTGCACACATCCTGAGAAAAATTGTATGTTTCTGAAATCAATCAGCAATGTCTATATTTTCGGCGCGATTTCAGATCGAAAAATGCACAATTCCAGTATCTTAGTCCGTTTTGAAAGAAAACAGATTGGAAAAGATCCGTTGCCAAGCAACGATCAACAAAATCGTACGGGAAAGTAACATTCCCGTACGGTTTTTTATGTATATTTTAGGCAGTAAATAAATAACCGCAGACAATTTCTCACATTAAAATTGCATTTATTAGTAAGTAGTTAGATTGTAATGAAGAAATGTTATGCATTAATACAAAATCCTTAATTTATAATAATAACGTGTTGATTACAATACTTGTTCCACGACTGCAGAATTTTTAATAAACTTTTTTAAAAGTGATGTGGTTTGAAGACTTCAAAATTGATGTTTAGTTGTTAAATAAATCAGTTGCTATTAACCTGAATAAGCTAGCCTACTTCAAAAAATACAAACAAAAGTTGTCAGTACTGTTTTTGACAGGACTGTGTGAAAACATGAGTATTGTGTTTTCTAGATTTTTGCACACATCGGCATCGTGTGAAAAAGACAGTTTCGAGTCGTGGCTACTATGCGTTATCTGTTATTTTCGAAGGCAGTCGTAGAAAAACAGCCTTACCCAATTGGGCATCACAATTTTGCACAATTTGCACACCTCCTTTCGAATTTTGCACCTTCCACCTTTGGAAATAAAAAGGAAAATTAGCTACTACCTATTACCTGTTACCTGTTACCGTTACCTATTACCCATTACCCATTACCCATTACCCATTACCTATCACCTGTTACCTGTTACCTGTTACCTATTACCTATTACGTATTACGTATTACTTATTACTTATTACTTATTACTTATTACTTATTACTTATTACTTATTACTTATTACTTATTACTTATTACTTATTACTTATTACTTATTACTTATTACTTATTACTTATTACTTATTACTTATTACTTATTACTTATTACTTATTACTTATTACTTATTACTTATTACTTATTACTTATTACTTATTACTTATTACTTATTACTTATTACTTATTACTTATTACTTATTACTTATTACTTATTACTTATTACTTATTACTTATTACTTATTACTTATTACTTATTACTTATTACTTATTACTTATTACTTATTACTTATTACTTATTACTTATTACTTATTACTTATTACCTATTACCTATTACCTATTAAATATTACCTATTACCTATTACCTATTACCTATTACCTATTACCTATTACCTATTACCTATTACCTATTACCTATTACCTATTACCTATTACCTATTACCTATTACCTATTACCTATTACCTATTACCTATTACCTATTACCTATTACCTATTACCTATTACCCATTACCTATTACCTATTACCTATTACCTATTACTTATTACTTATTACTTATTACTTATTACTTATTACTTATTACCATTTGCATTTGTTGGTTGTGTATGTATGTTTCAAGCGTTGTCTTGAACTTCGGTTCCCTCAGTATTAACAATTTTTTTTACTATTATCATCTTCACCATTATCATCATCATTGTTAAAATGTCAAGTGGCTCATCATAGTCAAGCGAGCACTCCTTTTCAACATTAATATTAGTATACGATTGTAGGCAACTTCCGTAGACTATTGAGCAGTAAAATTCCACATTCCGACAACTACAGCAATTTTGACATCTTTTGAAAATTGGAAATTGGGAGCAAAAATTCTTACGGAGATTTGATGTTTTCACAGGTATAAAACCTAAGGAATAGTTTTCTAACGGATTTTTGTAGTTACTGCACCATTCCTGAGCCTGGTGGTAGGTTTTTAAGCAATGTTGATACGCTGCTGCTTCAGTTGGTGACAGTGGTACCAGATCGAAAGGTTTCCTCTTCAGAGATTTTGAAAAAATGTCTGATCTGCTATTATTAAGTAAAGTGTTATCGGATATCACTCCATACACAGCTTAAAATTTTTAACAGAAGTAGAAGGTAACACTGGAAATATACATACACAACCGACAACTTCAAATGAATCATGCACAGAACATCGTATAGCGCGGAAGAGACGACGACTTGATAAAATAAAATATGATCATAAATATAATCTGGTCTATTTAATTTTGGTCTTTTTAAATAAGCATTCATTTTTATTTTTATAATTTGCAGCCACATTTTGAAGTGTCTCTGGAGGTTCATAGATAACGGACGCGCTTTGAAACGTTCCTAGTAATTTGCATAAAAATCTGGTCATAAGCTGGTCCAATATGTCAAAATTATATTTGTTGTGTTGAGCGAAAAATTATACATAAATTGATACATATTAGCATAACAACAAATAAGATATATAGCTAGTATTTAAATAATACCGGTGATTAAAGTGCACAAACCAGTAAAAAAATTTTGCATCAATAATGATTTAAGTCTTATATACGAATGGACAATCCAAAACACTCTTGTACTAAATGCTAACAAAAATCAAAATTTTGTTAGCATTTAGTACAAGAGTGTTTTGGATTGTCCATTCGTATATAAGACTTAAATCATTATTGATGCAAAATTTTTTTGTCTTTGGAACTCCTCATCAATTAGTCAACCTTGGAGAACTAAATATTCAAATAAATAATGCATAAAAAATTTTGGTGTTAGTTTTGATTCTTTATTAAACTTTTCTGGTCATGTTAATACTATTTGTAAAAAAGCTTTTTACAGCTTAAAACAGTTATATACCTTTAGAAAATATTTGGATACAAATACTAAAATATTGCTTTCTGAAACTATGGTTCTATTCCATTTAAATTACGCAGATGGTCTCTGTCTTTCACAAGAAGACAAATACCGCTTACAAAAAATTTTGAACTGCTGTGTTCGACATTTGGCAACTGTACCCCAATACGGTTATATTACTCCACAATTTAAGTGTTTTCAATCTGTTAAATATGTGTGAAAGGAGATTCATACACACTGTAGGATTCGTTCTAAATATTTTCAAAACGTCAGAACCTAATTATTTATTCAATAAGATACAAAGACATACAGAGCAGACCAGATAGCAGAGATCTGAGACGTTGAAATTAAAGTTTGTGTTCCCTCTCATAAATATGCATCTTTTCGATCGCCCTTCTCCCTCATAGCGGCATAATATATCATTAATAACACAGCCCCACAAAAAAAAAGTTTTTGATCTGGATGACTGACCATAGTATTCCTATGTATTTTTCGACGCTGAATTCGAATCAGGTAAAAAAAAATCGTATATCCCCAAACTTTTGCGCTACAGCCAAAAACAACCCCGAAAATAGGGTAAAACCGTCCCATACATCAGGATTCAATGAATGGATGTAAATGAATGGTGAAAAACATGGGAAGGGAAAATGTTTTATATTCAGCAGTCACTTACTTGAATATTGACTAGAAAACTACCCTTATAATAAGCTGAAAACTCCCCCTGTACAAGCATAGAGTATTTAAATGCCAATAAATCGCGAGAAATGTTAAGTTTTTATAGTTTAGAATACAGTACATGAGTCTTACGCGTGTATCAAAACCACCCATATAACAGGGTGGAAACCACCCTTATATAAAAATAGACTGCGTGAATACCAATAGATTGTGGGAAATGGAGGACTTTTCGATGTTTTAATTCCAGAATAGAATCTTGGGTGACCCTGTTCTACCTTATTCTTAGTCGGTTCAAAAACTACCCCTATAATAGGGTGGAAACCATCTTTATTACAGAATAAAGCACAAATGCCAATAAATCACGGGAAATATCTTTTTTATAGTTTAAATACAGAACATGAATCTGGAGTGACTCCCAGGGCACCTCGCTTACTCGTGACCCAAAATCTCTTATATAAAGGGTGGTATCCACCCTTATATAAGAATAAATTGCATGAATATCAATAAATCGTGGGAAATGTTGGAGTTTTCATTGTTTCAGTTCCAGAATAGATTCTTGAGTGACGTTGATCTACCATTCTCACTTGGTACCCAAAATCATCCCTAAAAAACCAGCCCTACAAAATAAAATGTACATATGCCAGTTTGCAAGCTGCATTAACCTTTTCGTGCAATAAATGCAGCTTGACTGAAGAATATGAACATTTTTTTAATCTTTTTTTTCCTAGAATACCTTTTTTCTTATTTTCAAATGATCTTCTCATTGGCTCCCTATCGTGTTCTCCATGTGTGTCTCTTTTTATGGACCAACAGTTGTCCGCCATCCAGAAAATTTGGGTGAATACAATGAATAGCAAGGCGAACGCTTTCACCAGGATATTTCGGAGATGGAGAAGCGGTATCAAGGAAGGTGGGATGTCCACATGATGGCCACCTTCTGTTGGTCTATGAAAAGAGATACTCACGAAGAACATAAAAGAAAACCAGTGAGGAGATCATTTGAAAATTATTGCATTATGCGTTAACCTTTTCGTGCAATAAATGCAGCTTGACTGAAGAATATGAACATTTTTTAATCTTTTTTTCCTAGAATACCTTTTTTCTTATTTTCAAATGATCTTCTCATTAGCTCCCTATTGTGTTCTTTGTGTGTGTGTCTCTTTTTATGGACCAACAGTTGTCCGCCATCCAGAAAATTTGGGTGAATACAATGAATAGCAAGGCGAACGCTTTCACCAGGATATTTCGGAGATGGAGAAGCGGTATCAAGGAAGGTGGGATGTCCACATGATGGCCACCTTCTGTTGACCTATGAAAAGAGATACTCACGAAGAACATAAAAGAAAATCAGTGAGGAGATCATTTGAAAATTATTGCATTATGCGTTAACGTTTTCGTGCAATAAATGCAGCTTGATTGAAGAATATGAACATTTTTTTAATCTTTTTTTCCTAGAATACCTTTTTTCTTATTTTCAAATGATCTTCTCATTAGCTCCCTATTGTGTTCTTTGTGTGTGTGTCTCTTTTTATGGACCAACAGTTGTCCGCCATCCAGAAAATTTGGGTGAATACAATGAATAGCAAGGCGAACGCTTTCACCAGGATATTTCGGAGATGGAGAAGCGGTATCAAGGAAGGTGGGATGTCCACATGATGGCCACCTTCTGTTGGTCTATGAAAAGAGATACTCACGAAGAACATAAAAGAAAACCAGTGAGGAGATCATTTGAAAATTATTGCATTATGCGTTAACCTTTTCGTGCAATAAATGCATCTTGACTGAAGAATATGAACATTTTTTTAATCTTTTTTTCCTAGAATACCTTTTTTCTTATTTTCAAATGATCTTCTCATTAGCTCCCTATTGTGTTCTTTGTGTGTGTGTCTCTTTTTATGGACCAACAGTTGTCCGCCATCCAGAAAATTTGGGTGAATACAATGAAGAGCAAGGCGAACGCTTTCACCAGGATATTTCGGAGATGGAGAAGCGGTATCAAGGAAGGTGGGATGTCCACATGATGGCCGCCTACTGTTGGTCTATGAAAAGAGACACGCACGAAGAACATAAAAGAGAGCCAGTCAGGAGATCATTTGAAAATAAGAAGAATAGGTACCTGTATGACCTGTCTGAGAAGAAAAATTGAAAAACTGGCATATGTACATTTTATTATGTAGGGGTGGTTTTTTAGGGATGCTTTTGGGTACCAAGTGAGAATTGGGTAGATCAACGTCACTCAAGAATCTATTCTGGAACTGAAACAATGAAAACTCCAACATTTCCCACGATTTATTGGTATTCATGCAATTTATTTCTTATATAAGGGTGGCTACCACCCTTTATAGAAGAGATTTTGGGTCACGAGTAAGCGAGGTGCCCTGGGAGTCACTCCAGATTCATGTTCTATACTTAAACTATAAAAAAGTTATTTCCCGTGATTTATTGGCATTTGTGCTTTATTCTGTAATAAGATGGTTTCCACCCTATTATAGAGGTAGTTTTTGTACCGACTAAGAATAAGGTAGAACAGGGTCACCCAAGATTCTATTCTGGAATTAAAACATCGAAAAGTCCTCCATTTCCCACAATCTATTGGTATTCACGCAGTCTATTTTTATATAAGGGTGGTTTTCACCCTGTTATATGGGTGGTTTTGAGACACGCGTAAGATTCATGTACTGTATTATAAACTATAAAAACTTTAACATTTCTCGCGATTTATTACCATTTATATACTCTATGCTTGTACAGGGGGAGTTTTCAGCATATTATAAAGGTAGTTTTCCAGTCAATATTCAAGTAAGTGACTGGTGAATATAAAACATTTTCCCTTCCCATGTTTTTCACCATTCATTTACATCCATTCATTGAATCCTGATGTATGGGACGGTTTTACCCCATTTTCGGGGTTGTTTTTGGCTGTAGCGCAAACGTTTGGTGGTATACGAATTTTTTTGACCTCGGATTCGGATTCAGCGTCGAAAAATACATAGGAATACTATGGTCAGTCATCCAGATCAAAAACTTTTTTTTTGTGGGGCTGTGCAATCTGCCAATTCAATATCACAATATGTCAGTAGCAACAGTAAAACGTAGACTAAAGGAAGACATCATTTTATCAACATTAGAAAATTTTAATCTACAAATGTTCTAAATTAGGATTGCGCATTTACTTGTATTAATATGATACCAATTATTACATGTGCCTCCTTATTTGTATTTATATGTATGTGCTTATACTTTTATATTTTGTTTGTACACGGAAAGTGCTGAAAAACAACAGTGTTGATACACTTCCTTTTGGAAAAGTATCTAGTTGTACTGCTCATTTTTTCAATAAACGGATTCTGTTGTATTGTATTGTATAAATGATCTCTCTGAAATGCCATGTACATCATTACTCTAATGATAATAAAGATAATTTAATTGGTAATTGGTAATTGGTTAATTGTTAAATGTGTGACAAATATTACAGTATTAAATTATAGGTTTATATAAATCGTGATAGGAATATAGATATTAGTATTGCAAACAAATTCAATTGGTAATAATAATTATTACTTACGTAGATTTTGCTGAATAGTGAGCAATTTTATGTTAAACTTTAAATCGAAGCGTGATATGAGCTGGACGGAAACTGCATATATATGGCTTAAAAAAAAAATAAACAGCTTAGATTTAATTTTCACTATTTCCGCTTCTACTTATTTCAGCTAAGCCGCCATCAAATTTATGTAGTAGCAGTTAAAAGCAGTTTACATCATTTAAAGGCTATCATGCTACTTGTAAGCATAATCAAATTAATTAGTGTAACGCATCAGTGGCGCCCGAGGAGAAATTTAAATATAATTTTCAATACTTAAAAACAATTCATATGTAGCCTTCGAAGTAGTTTCCACAAACACCAAAACAGTTGAATAATATTGCTCGATGCGCATTTCGCCTACCATATTGACATCATCTGGAGACGATTAAGTTTTAAAAGTTTAAAACTTCTCTTGCTGGTAACATTAGACTTTATCACTCTGTAGAACTGCTACTATTTTTTCTATAATTTGTTATTGTTTTTTCTTTATACAACTTTAATACGTAAGACAGTGGCGTCACTAGAGGGGTGCCAGAGGTGCGGCGCACACGGGCCTCAAAACTCAGAGGGCCTCACAGGGCCTCTAGGAGCTATATATTGAAAAAAATAATGTTTTTATTAATTTTATGTTGAATAAACTGAATTATTTTATTTTAACGAACTTATTTGTTTTATAAAGTTTTGGGGAGGTAACCAGATAATCTAGCACAAGGGCCTCATCGACTCTAGTTACGCCACTGATGTAAGAATAAATTGTACTTAAACCACTATTTTTTTATTCATACTATTAATGTGAGATCAATAATGGAGATAATAATATGAATAAATGAACAGATTTTAGCGGTTTATGTACAATTTATTCTTATGTATTAAAGTTAGCCGTACTTATTTTCAGATCTCTGTATTTGTCTGTAAAAAAAAATATATAATTGTGTTCATTAGAATAACTGTCTAAAACTATTTCAAAGATCATACGTTAATGGAGTCAACAGAGATTTTCAGTTCGGAAAAATTCCGGGAAGCGGTAACTTTTGAGAATATATAAGAAAGAGGTTAAAGCTATACCATTTCTAAAAATTTAAAGATAAAAACTTAGGTCTTTCACATTTTACTCTTAAAGTAATGTATAAAAAGATCCGATGAGTGAAAAAAATCTCAAAAATTTATTCTTGAAGATGCACTTCCAAAATTTCAAAATTTTGAGAAAATGATGAAATTTGGTATATATATAACTAACTTTAACCACCTATTTCTCTGGTTTAAATCACGCCATTAGATCTCCGTAGGTGCGATTTTTAAAGTTTGAAATGTGTACGTTAAGATGCTTCAAGTGGATTTACCATAAAATCAAATTAACCCCCCTTTTTTACAAAAATAAAAAAAAATTGCACTAAAATTCGTGAAGTTGTGGGTAAAACAAACGTTAATAACTTTTAAAAAATATATATTTATCCTACCTATGCAGCATACGTTTATAGTAGGACCTCAAAATAAGTAAATCTAATGATGAAAATACTTTGGAATATACAGTGTGTCCCAGGATAAATGTAACAAGAGGTGTAATGGACCAAAAATTTTGGAATTTTGGAATGGTATTTGGGGATTGACTCCTGCTTGTTGTAAAACTAAGGTATACCAAAAATGACTTGATTTGGTGTTCTACAGGGTGTTTTATAAGCAAAGTTGTAAAAATCACCACTAATAAAGTACCTTTATTTTTCAAAATATGAAAAAATTTCACTAAGAAAAGTTATTTAAAATGCAATTTTATACTTCTATACCAAATTTCAGGAATATAAAATTATTTTTTTGAAACTTCCCATTTTTTCAATAAATTAGTATTTTATTTTGAACCATTCAATTAAAACTGCCCAGAAATTATTTTTTGTGAATTAATATTTAAAGTTATGTAGAAGCTAAAAGTAGGCTATGAGAAAAGCAGTGGATACACATTTATCACTTATTATTGACATATCTGTCAAACGTAGTCAATATTATCATTAATTTTGGTTTCAAATTAACGAACCAAGCATAAAAAATTAAGTGAAAATGGTACTCACAGTGCGTGAAAAAATTTATATTGTGCAATGCTACGGAATTGGCGGTGAAAACTCGCTAAGAGAAATGGTAAGCCAATTTAATTTGAAATTTCCAAACACTGCTTTGTCACGTACTCAGGCTATGAGAATAATTAAAAAGTTTCTGGCTACTGGTAGTGTTCTTAACATGAAAAGAAAAATGAAAGCATATGATGAAGACAATGTTGGGGCTATTATAGCTCATGCCTCTGTTTTAGAAAATCCTAGGATGCCACTAAGAGAGAGATCAGCTCTTATTAATATTAGCAAGTCTGAACTCCAAAGAATTTACAAGGCAAAGAAAATTAGGGCATATAAAGCAAATTATAAACATACGCTTGAAGAGGGAGATGACGGCCGTAGGTTGGATTTTTGTTTGACCATTGGAGAAAAAATCATAGAAGAGAGATTTTTTCATAATTTCATAATTTTCTCAGATGAATCCACATTCACAACCAATGTTGTTTCATCTCAGAATTGTCGATTTTGGGCTTCTGAAAATTCAAATTTTAAAATTCATTGTAGAAGTGGATGTGTGTTGTGCCGTTTCTTATCACGTTGGAGTTATTGGACCTTATTTCATTGAAGGAAGGTTAAACCAGCTCATTTATTTACAGCTTCTTGAAATATTTTCTGAAGAACATTTAAATATTTTAAGAGATATACCCTTTTAAGAGATATGCCTCAAGTGGCCGGCGAGATCCCCAGACCTATCAATATTGGATTTCTTTTTATGGGGTCGCCTCAAGCAGTTGGTTTTCGCTGAACCACTTTCTAACGTGTAGCAGTATTGAAGCAGAGAATTACAAATGCCGTAAACTCCATATCGTTAGATCATATTCGAAACAGTTTTAAGGACTTCAGGCGATGGATCGAAATGTGTGTGGATGTGGGTGGTAGCTGCGTCGAATAATAAAAAAATTGTAAACATTGTTTTGTATTGGTCAATAATTAATTTGTTTGTGAATCTGCTATGTTTTTGACATTTATTACTTGTTATAATTTTTAAACCTCATTAATCTTCTGTTAGTAATTGTTTCTTGTTTTACAATTAGTTCGATTAACATTATACCTTCTTACGCCTCGTATATTCAATTTTTTATTTACCAATAGCCTACTTTTTGAGATGATTAACATTTGCTCCTACACAACTTTAAATATGAATATGACTCTTAATTCGCAAAAAACGGGAAGTTTCAAAAAAATAATTTTATATTCCTGAAATTTGGTATAGAGGTTTAAAATAACTTTTCTTAGTGGAATTTTTTCATATTTTGAAATATAAAGGTACTTTATTAGTGGTGATTTTTACTTGCTTACTTTGCTTATAAAACACCCTGTAGAACACCAAATCAAGTCATTTTTGGTATACTTTAGTTTTACAACAAGCAGGACTCAATCCCCAAATACCATTCCAAAATTCCAAAATTTTTGGTCCATTACACCTCTTGTTACATCTATCCTGGGACACACTGTATATAAACCTATACTATTCACGAAGTATTGAAAAAATCAAGTTTTTTCGGTAAATCGACTCAATATTGAGTATTTCTACAATTTTTATCCTGTTTAAAATATCGAAAACATATTAGAAATTTTACGTGGTACAGGTTCATGGGTCAAATTATAATGCTTGGATAATATAAACAGATTGAAAGTAAAACATCTTCGCGGCAAGCAGTACGCATCACCTGCCCCGCACGCTGTTTGTCCGCAGAGCATTGTAAAAGTAATTTGGGCACTTTTTCACAGATCATCTTGTAATATCTCTGTACAATATCACGTTTTTTTAGCTTCTTTTTAAGTTTTTATGTGAATATTTAAATTGTGTTTTTAATTGAATAGTGTTTTGAATTATTTTATTGCTTGATGGAAGTCGGCCATATTGGATCAGTCATTTTAAATTACTATCTTTTGACATCATAATCTGTTTCAACCCCCCTTATGTGTCAGTTTGAATTAAATTGCTTTAAAATTTTACAATTTATAATAATTTTGGTAAAAGAAAAGTTTCTCTTTGTTTAAATAATTAATAAATAATTTCCTCAGGACTATATGTTTATAACTTTTTTTTTTAAGCTATGTAAAAGTGATATCAGAGGGTTTTAGGAAAATTGAAGCTTCCCGTAATTATTCCGAAATAATGCATATTTTCAGCCTCTATTGACTCCACTACCTGTTTGGTTTTTGTTTTTTAAATATTTATAAAAACTCAAAATAAACGCATATTCACAAAATACCAACCTCGAATCTACTCCAAAACTTTTATTGAGTAATTCTTTGCTAACCATGGTTTTTTTATAGGAGACCTACGCTACTGACCAATAATATATATGATCATATTATATAAATTCTCATCGAAATGCATCACTGCTTTTATGTCTAAGTTGAATCGAGAAAATTATGGCGTCCTCTCTACTCTTTGTGTATGTAGTGGCTTTTACTATTTTTAAAGGATATGTAAGTAAAGCAATGTGAATTTATTATTTCATAGTTAAGTTAGATATTTTGAAAAAAATAATTATAATTTTGTGTCAGGATAAAATATGCAAGATCAAATCAATGTAGGGTGAGATTAAAACGTGGTCAAGACTGTTACGCTATGTCTAAAAAAATATAGTTTTTTTTAATATCAATTCGACCTCGACTACGTATTGTCTCTGTTATAACTAACTAAATATATAAATAAATCTTTTTTGAAAATTTTTATTTAGAAAAGACTATCAACTACTTTATTGATTTTTTAAAATTTTATTGTCTTTTTCTATAGCTCAGCTGATAGGGACACTTTTGTCACGATCTTATAGGTGAATGTTTTTTTTTTTCAAATTTGGTTTGGTGATATGGGTCAAAATTTCCATTTATATGTCACAAAGACCCAAAAGGGCCGTTTTCCGGTTTCGATGCAACTGACATGCAAAATTTTTAGAAGGGACAACCCGTATATTTTGGCATATTTGGATTCTGCTGGCCAAAATACATATGATCTGACCCTCAAATATTAAGAAATATAGATTTTTTATTTATATTTTTTTTATAAATTTAGTACAAAGAGAAAGTCATTATGCATATCATTTTTTTCGTAATTTAAAGATTTAATTAAATAACAGGTTGTTCCACAGGAGTTCCATGAAAAAAAATAGTTTACATTGAAAAACCGTTATCCTTGAACTTAATGAAGAATAAATCGTGTTCAGTGTTAGTATCTGAAGAGACAATATTATAAAGGTGCTTGCAGACCGATTGTCAACAATTTTGGTAAAATTCCGGCCTCTGATTAAAACTAAAAATAAAAAAAAATGTATATTTTTTTCAAAATCAAAATAATATTTGAGAGCCAGATCATATGTATTCTGGCCAGTAGAATCCAAATATGCAAAAATATAAAGGTTGTCCCATTTAAAACATTTATTTTCATGTCAATTGCATCGAAACCGGAAGTGGGTTATATTGGTTCCTTACATCATACAATTGGAAATTTTATCCCATATTACTACATCAAATTTGAAAAAAATTTATTTGCCCATTCAAGAGTTACAAGAGTGTCCCTATCGGTTGAGCCACCCGGTATAAGAAACGGTTTATTGGTTTACTCAGGGTCCATTGATTAAAACATTTATATTAATTTTTAGATTTTCTAGGTTATTCAAATAACGATTTTATAGCGTTTTAGTTACTAAAATTATTACACAGATCCACAAAAAAAAGATCTTGTCTTAAAGTTCTGATCTAACTTTTCTGAAATATTTTGACACTTTAAGCCAATTCAGGATAGGAGAAATTTTTTAATCTTGTCAGTTTTCCTCTACCCTCTTTTATTCTCTAAAAAAGGCAAATATGAGATTTTCTTTTATATATCGACAGTCAATAGATATTTTTTTATTTTGTAAAGTTATGGGTACATAATTCCAGCAAACACACATAACTGGACAATCATTAATAAACTACCTACATGGCTTCAATTTAAACATTGGGAAAGTACTGGCAATGAATATTACTTCCACATCCAGTGGTAGTTTAGTAACGATAAAAAAAATTGATAATTTTTATTGTTTAAATAAGCTTGTAGGGAACATGGTTTGGAATTCATGTCACCTTAAAATGGCTATAACTTTGTGAGGAAACATTGTAGATGACCATTCAAAAGATTATTTTAAAGAGGAAGGATGGTTCTAAATGATGTATTTATTAAAAATAATCTGAAAAATTTTCTGAGTTCTATACATAACTTTAAAAGTTGCCAAAAAAGCTATTTTTTAAGTACTTAACCTCAAATATTTCAAAATCCTGACGTGATGGACCAAGTCTGAGGCCAGATTCAGATTCAGCGCGAAAAAATACTTCGAAAATGCCCCACAACAAAACCTCTTAGACCTGTGTAACACAGTAGAAAATGATGTACAGTAAAATGACAAATCATAAATAAATGTACAAGCACAAGCCAACTCCTCACTTGTACAGTTTTCCTTTTAATTGTCAAAATAGTAAAATTAATCTGATTTATAAACAAATTGTAATTCCGAAATACATTTTTCTAATAAATTTTTGCAATGCTGTTAAATAAAAGTAGTTTAATATAATGACGAGTAAAATTAAGCTGTCTTAATGTTTATAAGAAGAAAATAATTTTTATACCACATGATACCACTTGATAGTTTTGAAATTTTTTTAAAAAGTCGAATTAGGTAGATTTATCCATAAACTGGAATTCTGACATAAATCTTAATTCTAAACAACTTTTTTTAGTGACAGTCTTTCATATCGTTAAAATTGAATGTAGTTACACTTACATATTTTTCTGATTTTTTAATTTTCTGAACACTCTGTACATACACTGTACAACACTCCATGGCAATCATATTTTCTACAAAAGTAAAACTTTTTATGAAGAATAAATTTTCCGTAAAGTGAGAAACAAGAAAGTTTACCTTCTTATCCACTCTAACTGTGACATACTGCATACGTACAATCACTACTTGAATATACTTCTAACATATGGTTTCCCTCGTTTATAATCAAGCTGAATAAATCGTAGCAGTACAAAACAAATTCTTAAAACCATATGCTTTTGAATTAGATCTTGCTATTGGTCACGGTTAAACTGATCACCATGTAAGAAAGAAGAAAGAAAGAAAGAAAGTTTATTTAACCAAGTTACAAAAAATTTTTGGCAAGTCAAAAATTATAACAAAAAACATGGAAATATAAACATACAAATATAATAATTAATAAAATCATCATATAATAAACAACTAACCAACTAACAATATGCAAATACTTAGACACTAACAAAGAAAGAAAAAACCATTAAAACAGCAAAAGAACGTAAAAATAGACATTTTATAAGGTGGGAAATTCAGTGTTAAAATACTCTTCGACTGAGTAAAAACAGAAATTCAAGAAATTCATTTTTAACTTGCGTTTGAATATATTATAATGAAGGATTTTTATGGAATTTGGTAAATGGTTATATAGCTGAAGGTTTAATGAGTTTTGAAGATTTAACAAGTCTATGTCGAGGTTGTCTAAGCTGTGGGGAGGATCTGGATGAATAATTATGAAAATCAGAATTGGTGAAAAAATTGCTCTTATTTTTGTGAGTTTCCAATGACGAAATATACATAAATAAAGAAGATACAGGCAGTATGCCCAGTTTTTTAAAAATTGGTTGGCAGTGATCCCTCTACCCAGCATTGCTGATTAACCTGAGAGCTCTCTTTTGTAATTTAAAAATTTTTGTAGCATGGCATGAGCCACCCCAGAGGAGCATTGCATAGGTAATGTGAGAGTGCAATAAGGAGAAATAGCAAGACTTTAAAGTGTTGGAACACAGAATATTTTTTAGTCTGCGTAGTAAAAAAATTATATTGGATAATTTTCTTGAAAGTACCTCCACGTGTTTACATCAGCTTAGTTCATTGTCCACAAAAACTCCAAGTATCTTGACACAGTCACCGTTTACCAGTGCATTTCTAGTGCAAAATAAAAGTTTTTGAGCTTTGTCTCCATTTAACATTAAACTGTTAGCAAAAAACCATACCTTAGCTTGCTGAATAGACGCAGCGGAGGTGATGTTTACATTGTTAATGTCATAATCAAAATTTAGCATGGACGTGTCATCGGCATAGGCAATGCATTTAAAAGGAGACAAATAGTGAAAAAAATCATTTACATATAAGATAAAAAGTAGAGGCCCCAGTACAGAACTTTGGAGACCTCTATTAATAGAGAAATATTGTTATGCGCTGTTCAGATAAGACGAAAACAGATTCAAAGGTAAACCTCTAGCACCATAAAAACTCAATTTTTCTTGGGCCTTGGATAAGTCACATAAACTGATAACTATATGTTTACCGTCTTCCAGGCCTTCCACAATGTCAGATACTATATTAAAAACAGCATCGGTGGTAGAGCATTTGTTACGAAAACCAAATTGGCAACAATTTAAAATATTATTAGTGTCTAGATACTTGACAAGCCTTCTTTTGAGAATAATTTCAATAATTTTATCAAATATGGGGATGATAGATATGGGACGATAGTTATCAATTACATTAATGTCTCCTTTCTTGAAGAGTGGTAAAACTTTAGCAACCTTAAGCACATCAGGGAAGTGACCTTCACTAAAACATTTAATAATAAGAAGTGTAAGCTGTTCCAAAATTGTGTCAATGGTTTCTTTGATAACACGATTATTTATTCCATAAATATCGGTGCAATTGGAATTACTTAGACTATGAACCGCCTCTGAAACTTCATACATAGCAACTGGCTCAAGAAAGAAAGCTAGGTAAATTAAAAAAAAATTCTGTATCCTGAACATTAGATGTGGGTATAACAAATTTCTTGGCCATAGTGGAGAAAAATGAGTTAAAGGAATCTGAAGGAATATCATGTTCAGGTGAAGTGGATATAGGTTTATTTCTTTACAAATTAATTAAAGTCGAGCTATCACGTGCCTTGTTATCAGAATTGCTAATGAAGGAATCATAAGTTACTTTTTTAGCTTCAGCTGTTTTTGATTTATAGTCTTTTTTCATAATGTTATATAATATGAAATCGCTAGTACAGTTGGCAATCGTTTTAACACAGGATAGAGTCTTCCTCTTTTCTCTGAACGAGTCGTCAAACCACCGAACCGGAGGAGAATTACTAATTTTACATTTTTTTTAATGGAAAATGATCGTTAATATTTGACGAATAAGCTTTTATTAAAAAAAGTTTGCATTATAATTGAGGCGCTCGCGCGCAAACCCCGATAAATCCACAAAAAGTCAATTTTGAGTTTGTAATAGTTTCATGTATGTTGGACTAAACTCTACAAGCCTATATAATCTTTGGTAACCAAAACGCGATAAATCCCATATAAATCTAATATTAAAGTTGACCCGATAAATCCACAAAAAGTCAATTTTGAGTCTGTAATAGTTTCATGTATGTTAGACTAAACCCTACAAGCCTATAAGTAATCTTTGGTAACCAAAACGCGATAAATCCCATATAAATCTAATGTTAAAGTTGATCGTTTCGTACAAAACCAGATAAATCCAATATAGTTTTTTGTAATTTCCCACAACTTTGTGTGTGTGGATTTATCGGGGTTTGCACGCGAGCGCCTCAATTTAAGTTTTCAAATAAACGCCAGTCAATGTTTTTCAACGACGTTCTTAACTTACCGATGCCGTTGGCATTAATATTTCCTCTCCAAATATTTTTTGTAGGAAGTTTGAGGGATTTTTTAATGACAATAAATTGACCTAAGTGATCAGATAAGCAGGACATCTATATTTCAAAATATTTTAAAACTGTACACCATTGTGCCCTTAACCATATTTGTACGATGCGAGGCTGAGACACCCTGTATGAAGTAATTTTTTTTTATTAAATATGCCTATATCGGCCTCAGAAAATCTAAAGTTAACTCAAAAGTAATTTTTAGAGACTGCAAAAGCTTTAAGCTTTTGATATTGCAGTAAACTCCAGATAAAATGAGAAAAAAACACTAGATTTAGTATTCAGTGCGCCAAAATACGTGGTCTGGTTTCTGGTACAATATATATGTATTCCTTGTGGGACTCTTTTTTCTTCGTTTAACTCACTAACTTAAGAATGTAACGACGAATTGGTCTCAATCTTTTTCTGTTATCATTGGATCTTTGTTAACACAATGTGTTAATATGAAGGTTAAATTTATTTACGGTAGTTTAAAAATAAAATTTAAAAAGATCCTACTTTCCCAACTGATTATAATAAGTGTTGTAATCTTTGAAAAGATTGTAGGTTTAAATACCACACTTGCAATTTTAATGATCTTACGATGATACCATCTTGACTGTCTAAACGTTGGTCGGTATACTATTCAGTATCTTTGTGTTTATAGAATCTTATCAAAGGTGTTACAACAGTCTTCACGTGCATTATTTTCATAAAATGGTTGGTAACCTTTTTATTTATTGATCGACTCTTTTCAAAATCAGCAGAGTTCTTCCTCTAGCTAAGACTAACTTATTGTCCAAATTTTATTATAATCAGCCTTTTTCCTTTTAAGTTATTTAGCTTAAAAGGGACATGACGGACGGAGAGGCAGACGGGAAGACGAACGGACTGACAGAAACATGACGGACATTTTAAAAATTGTTGCGAATTTTATGACAATACAACGATATGATATTTTTTTTCTCTACGAGCGATATTCCCATTTTTTGAATTGCATGGATGAAATGTAATATACTCTTTGCTTTAGTATTTCCAAAGAGTGTAATAATAGGTATGAAAAAAATGCATATTACATTTTTTTGTAGAGAATTTTATTTTTTACATCAACATAATTTCGACGTTGGAAATGTTTAGTATGTTTAACAGTGGGTCTTAGTGAACATCTCTGCCAAGTTTCAACGATTTTTATTTCTTGAATCGATTAACAGGAGGACGGAAGTTAATTTTAAGTGTGTATGGTAACTATCAGATTATCTTGAGACTTATTTTTGCTTTCAGTGTCTTGAGGACGATACAGTCACCACAGCCGAAGACTTCTGTATAAAGGAAACGAATGTTACCAGAGAATTGGTCGACAGTTATGATAAAGACCCCGACAAGGAACCCACAGAAGACTACTACTGCTTTGTAGGATGCTTTCTTAAAAAACTTGGTGCAATTCAAGAAGATGGTACCGTTGATGTAGATGAATTTATGAAAATTTATCCCGACCTGGATAAAGAATGTTTGAAGAAAATACCGAAAATAGAGGAATGTAATGACATAGAAGCGTTCGAAGATTGTGATATTTTAAATTAGTTTCTATATTCTGTTTGTGATCGCATTTTCCTTTTATTTTTGTAATTGCAAACCATATAGTTTAATAGCTGTGTTAACTGTGTAGTTAAAACAATAATGTGTTAGCATTTTCTTATATTTGTTAACATGTCACCACGTGGAACAGTTCGAAATGTGACCAGTTGTCAAAAATTAAAAGATGTAGATGAGAACCAAATGCTAATTTCTTCCGTTTTGCACCCAAATCTACTCCTTAAATTCTGTTTAACGACTAACCCAGTAAACATAGCTTTGATAATATGTATATTAATAATGTGTTTTCTGGGACGAATTTTCGATTTCAATGTTGTATTAACGAAACTTTTAATCGAGCGCATTGCGCGCCAGTGCTCAGGATGTCCACTTGTGGATTAATTTTGGTCTTTTTCTTTGGACATCCATTGAACATACAGTCGAGATCCACCAAAAAGTCATATCTGCTTAAAAAAGTTGTGGCAACTTGGATCTTATATTGGATTAATCTTTTTTAAAATGCAGTAAAATTTTAGTCTTATAAATTTGTTTCATTGTATCATCTGGATTGCAAGAATTAGTAAAAATTTAAGTATTACCTACCACATATTTTACTAACTGTTCTACACGCATAAAATGCTGTGAGGAGAGGCCAAAATGGCTAAACCGTTTACCATTGATTGAAATATTGTTTAAAAGCCGCGTGCTTTGTAGTTGCAAATCATAATTTGATTGGCTCAACTTGGCCGTTGCAGTATGCAAATAGCTTCCGAGCATCAAAATTAATAAAGGAATGGAAATTAGTGTAGAAGAAAGAGAAACTTGAGTGTACTTTTCCGTCCTTGTCCTGATAAGGACAGATTGGTTGAAGGAAACCAATGGGAGAAACGTTCACCATCTGTACGCAAGCGAAAAAGAATGGAAAAGTATATTCGAGTTTCCTTTTCTGCCAATTTTCTCTAGTCGAGTGCGTGTTCTAGTATGTTATTAATTTCGATGCTTATGAATGATTATTTAGTTGTCTTGGTTAAGTTCATCGAAAATATCTCGAAAAATCATAATACCAAAGATTTCTCGACAGACTCGCAAAGGCGGTGGAAAATTACACAGGCCCACAAAAAAATTATTATTTTCCCAAAGGTGAAAGACACCTGTCCTTATATTTTTGATCCGCTGATTCCAAATATCTAATCAAAAATATATGTTTCACTACTCAATTTTTCGCAAATTGACATTTCATCCTTAAATTCGGTGTTAAATGGCTATTAAATCTAATAGAACGACACGCGTTGAAATTAAACTAATGAATCGTTTAAAATGGCTCTAGTCACATACTCCCAACGTTCTATCGTACCACGGAAATTATGATGGTGTATTTTTTTCCCCCCAAAAACTGCTACTACCTCCGATTAAAGAACTTATATCTAGATACATAACAGGCTATCTTTTCACTATATACCTTGTTTGCTCCTAACATAGTCACATTATATGTCCATTAAAATGGATAGATGAACATCACATCCCATAGGCAACAGTGGCATTGTGTGTGTAGAAAATGTGTAGAATGGTAAATATTTTCATTAAAATGAATTGTTGCAATTCCTGCATTACCGGCTCTTTATATAACGTGATGTAGGCATACGATATTACAATAAGCTAAAACAGTAAGATAAATATGTATTGAAAGGATATTAAAATTTAATTACTATTTACTTTATAACTGTAAACTGAACTTCATCATGTTACGACTATGGAACGATCGATTTTCTTCTTTTCTAAACTGCTTTCTGCAAACGGCACAGCACTTCACTATTTATTTTCACAAAATATATTGCCACTAAACTGTGTAAATATGAATAGAGAATATTATTTAGGTATTAAGCAAATCACAACTTAAAATAAAATTACTTTTTCACCAGTTTTTGGTCGGAGAACACGAAAAACATTTATTGACATTAATGGCCGAACTGTCAACTGAGATTATGATAATCGAACTGAAGCCGATCGTGTACGAGCGGCCGCGAATACGCCGATGGGCCAATCAACAACTTATGGGAAGAAGTGCCTTAGAATGGGAGTCTTTCGGGATCATAAAATTCATGCCATTATGTATCTAGATATAAGTTCTTTAATCGGAGGCTACTACCCCCGTTTCTGATCTTTCCATAATACGCTTATGACGGTTTGACATTATATCAAGCGGGTCGGGGGTATTACAGGAAATATTGATAAGTTGAGTATAGTTTGACCAGGAGACGCCAAAACAACCTCCGAAGGTTGGAACCACCCTCTCCCTGAATGACAAATCATTCCGAAAATACTGCGAAAGGGCTGAAGAACGGTTTCCTCCAGTTTTCGAAGGCGAGTAATACGATAATTGCAATACTTTCCCCCACTCTTCTGGAACTACCCCTAAATGAAAAGAAACTACCCCTTTTTCTGATTTTTCCGTACTACGCTTGTGTAGGCTTGACAGCTCTGCGTTATTGCAGGGAATATTGATGAATCGAACATCTTTTGACCAGGACACGCCAAAATAGTCCTGGGGGTTGTAACCACTCCCTCCCTAAATGACAAAATATTCGGAAAATACTGCGAAATAGCTGAAGAACGGTTTCCCCTAGTTGTCGAGGCGAGAAACACAATGGTTGCAATATTTGTTTTGGCGTTTCCTGGTCAAAAGATGTTCAATTTATTAGTATTCCCTGTAATAACCCCGATCTGTCAAGCCCTCACAAGCGTGGTACGGAAAAATCAGAAATCAGGGTAGTTTCTTCATTTAGAAGAGTGGAGGAAAGTATTGCAATTATCGTGTTACTCGCCCTCGAAATTCTTCAGCCCTTTCGCAGTATTTTCGTTATCATTCAGGGAGAGGGTGGTTCCAACCTCCGAGGGTTGCTTTGGCGTCTCCTGGTCAAAATATACTCGAGTATATTTTCGGAATGTTTTGTCATTCAGAGAGAGGGTGGTTTCATCCTCCGAGAGTTGTTTTGGGGTCTCCTGATCAAAAGATACTCGATTCATCAATATTCCCTGTAACAACCCCGATCTGTCAAGCCCTCACAGGCGTAGCATCGATAAATCAGAACAAGAGGCAGTTTTAGTCCATTTAGGGGTAGTTTCAGAAGGGGGGGAATATTGCAACCATTGTGTTCCTCGCCTCTATAATGGGGGGAAACCATTCTTCAGCCCTTTCGCAGTATTTTCCGAATGTATTTTAATTCAAGGAGGGAGTGGTTACAACACCCGTGGTTATTTGGCGTCTCCTGTTCGATTTATCAATATTCCCTGCAATATCTCCGATCTGTCAAGCCCTCACAAGCGTGGTATGGAAAAATTAGAACAAGGGGTAGTTCTTTTTCATTTAGGATTGGTTACAGAAGAGTGGGGGAGAGCATTGCAATTATCGTGTTACTCGTCCTCGAAAACTGGAGGAAACCGTTCTTCAGCCTTTGGCAGTATTTTCGGAATGTTTTGTCATATAGGGAGGGAGTGGTTCCAACCCAAGTATTCCCTGTAATAACCAAGATCTGTCTAGCCCTCATAAGCGTATTATGGACAAATCAGAACAAGGGGTAGTAGTAGTTTTTTTGGGGGGAAAAGAACACCAGCATCATTTCCGTGGCTCTATAGAACGTTGGGGGTATGTGACTGGAGCCATTTTAAACGATTCAGAAGTTTCATTTCAACACGTGTCGTTCTATTAGATTTAATAGCCATTTAACCCCGAGTTTAGAGATGAAATTTCAATTTGCGAAAAATTGAGCAATAAAACATATATTTTTGATGTGATATTTGGAATCAGCGAGTCAAGAAAGACAAGGACAGGTGTGTCTTTCACATTTGGAATTTTTTTTTTGTGTGTACCTGTGTTATCTAACCGTTCCAGAGTAATCGTGCACACAAAAAAAGTTACGAACAGACCAACTGACAGGATTTTCTTTTACTCAAACGTTAAATCTCGACATTTCATGACATTGTAAGCATATTTGAACAAAATATTTTTTTTTACCGTTACTATGCTTTCACGATCTGGAAGTAATAAACAAGACAGTTAGTTCCTGAGTTACTTTCATCTCTCAGGTCACGCGATAATTGTGTCGACTGACATGTGGACAATGCGCAAATTGTAACACATCGTTAGTCCCTCGTAAAGCACTACATTGTTTTTATGAGAAATATTTCTACAAAAAAAGAGATGGGCAGAAATATGAATAACGAATGAGTTCGATTTCA
Source organism: Rutpela maculata (assembly GCA_936432065.2). Classification (NCBI taxonomy): domain Eukaryota; kingdom Metazoa; phylum Arthropoda; class Insecta; order Coleoptera; family Cerambycidae; genus Rutpela; species Rutpela maculata. The sequence continues at coordinate 47,896,333 of OW386292.2, forward strand.
ATATGGTTGGTGTGTTTACATTTTGAGTGTTAGAGTGATAGATACCTAGTTATATAAATTAGTAGATAGTTCCTTTTTAAAATGGAAAAAATAGTATCTTCAAGGTAAGTTATAATGTAGACGGTAGGCTAACTATAAAATAGTTGCCGATTCAGAGTTTGTTCTTCAACTAATGATATACGACATAGAAATAAAAGTATTTCACGAATATTATATATACTTTGAAAGTAATATTTATTTATATATACACGTATTAATGAAAGCAAATGAAGCGAATGAAAAAATTATTACCAACTGTAATTAAAAATTATTTAAAGCCTAATGTACACTGTTCTCCTGTTTGTGAGAGGGAGGACAATATTTGCATAGATATTTCACAATAATAATTTCGGATGATTTTTTTAATAAAAATGTAGCACAATTATCCATAAATATGACCTTTGCTTGTACAGGTAGTTCCCCAAGAACGTTCTGATATTGAGGGGGAGGGAGGTTATTTTAGGAAGAAAAGTTCATATGCGAACCCATCTTAAAAGTCTTAATTTCTGAATTCACAGAAAATTCTACTTAAAAATATATATATTTGGTCCTATTTGTTTCAGAAACGAATTATTTTACTGAAATTTGGTACACGGTGGCAGTACTTCAAGAACTAGCTTTTGCACATTTCTTTGACAAGGCCATAGGCGTACGCAGAAGTTTCTCATACTGAAAAAACGGAATGCTAAAATTGCTCACAATTTATTATTTGATAATTAAAATTCTAGAACTTTTGTATATTTCGATATTCTTCTAGGAACAGCTGTTTTCGCGCAAAATACATAAATGGCAATCAGAAGCAGTACCCAGACAGCAAAATCATGTCTTATAAATATTTTCCAAAAATTTTAAACACATTGCGTAGAGTATCTAAAAATATTGCCAGATATTAACAAAATATTATGCTGCAGAGAGCTTGACATTATCATTATATTAACAAAATATTTAATATTAACATGTAATATTATTTTAGAAAAGGCCTAACTTTACCGAGCAATCAAAATATTTTATTTTCAAAATTTTTATCTTAATTGACATCTTAAACCATTACCTGTAATGCATTTATATTAGAGCATATTATATATGCAAATATATTAGAGCTAACATCAGATTAAAACAAAAACTAATGTCCAGTTTCACCAGTTTAAGCGTGTATTATTCCCGTCACTTTGCAAGTGACCGTTCTTTCCTTTATTAAACTACTTTTAAAAAAATTTGAAGGCATGAAAACTTGCCCTCTAATTTGAGACTCTTTTAGCATCTCTTTGTTAATGTTACCAAAAAAACGTTAACTTACCCCCCTCCCCCACTTTCAAAAGTTAATAACTCGAAAACGAATGGGGCGATAGCTGATTATTTTGGGGCGCAAAGGGCCGCAATCTTTATGAAAACAAAAAGCTAAATAAAAAGTAATGGGGGGGGGGCTAACTTAACTCACCTTTAAAAAAGAATGTTGTAATTGTAATAGATTTAATTTACAAATTAATAATACTATAAGTACCGGCAAGTGGGGCATTGTGGACATCTTCTTCAGCTGCAGGTTCTGAATTTTTCTGAGAACTAGTAGTCATTTTTCTTAACTTCGTCTATGAAAATGTTTGAAATTCGTATGTAAGCTAACACTTTCTTTTGGAAAGAGTTTAACACACTTCGGCATTTTTAAAATTCAATTTAAAAATTAAAATATATTCAATGCTAAGGCTAACCGTAAATCTATTAAACACTGCATACACTAGGATAATGCAGATGATTATTAATTATATTATTCACAAAAAAAGACAGGCTGAAGGACCTCGGTGGATGACCTTTTGATATATATCTATACCTATGTGTTATGTGTTATATCAGTAAAAAGCTTTTATTATTTATTATTATTATTCACAGTATACAGTGTGTTCCAAAAGTAAATAATAATATTCATATCATTTCTACTGTTTGGTTTTCAAAAAAACAACAAGTAGAGGTCAATTGTTATTACTTTTCTGCAGTATCTTTAATTTTTTTGCGTTTGCGTTTGACACCGCTATGACGTCTTTGATATATTTTTTAAATAGGGCCCACTACATTTAACTTTTGTAAATTGATAGCCCTCTTAAAGACATATTCAGTAAATACCTACTTCTCCGAAACAGTTGTCGACAAAATGCCATAAAAGGAAGTTACAAAAACGGATTAAAAAAAAGAAACAAAACTATAGAATACAATAGAATAGAAATTTATTTAACCAAGTTATATATTACAATATTTTTGGCAACTCAAGGGAAAAAAATATCTATATTAGAGTCTTTGAATGCATTCAGTGATGCATGCAGTCACATACACATTAAAAATAAAAAAAAATTAAAAACAACATCTACAGACCTACTAGCAACAGGAATATATGATAAAAAACACAATTACATAATTATCTTATAGAACGGTGATGACAATAAGCCTTTTCATTAGGAAATACATTATATATTACGGTAAATTACAAAGGGGGTTTGCATATATTCCTCAACTGAATAAAAACAGTGAGTAAGGATATGCTTTTTCATTATCACAAGTCATTACAAATTTATTTTATTGAAGTAAATGGTCACAGTAACTACAGTTAACAGTTTGACAATGACCAATGACCATGTTCAAATACATCAATTGCATTTTGAATAATATCTGACGTTAAGTTCTGAATTTCTTCTTTATCGTTTCTCTCAATACTTGGATAGTATCTGGTCTATTTATAAACACTTATGTATGTGAAAATACACCTAAAAATACAACAAGTAGAGATAAACCTCAGATATCATCCTATTTCATTCTATTTCAAGTCTCCCAGGAAATGGCCTAGATACTTATTACTTCCCTCGCTTACCGAAGGGAAGTATTGTGATCGTGAAAAAATCACCCTCCGCGATTTCTGTCTGCTGGCGCTATATCTATAAAACCACTTAACGGAGAAGAATAATGTTTGGTAGGTAGTTGATGCCACTGCCAACGAAGAACTGGGACATACTTCCGTTGAGAAATATACAGGGTGGACTCCGTAAAAGTATAATTAAGAAAAATATGACGGAAGACAGTAATATTTGGCATGTAGTTAATATAACTGTCAAGGAAGAAAAATATTTTGAAAAATATACAGAGTGGTCACCCTAAAAAAATTTAAAAAACCTGACAGAGGACGATAATTTTTTGCATACAATTAGCACAACTATCAAAGAAAAAATATAAATTGAAAGGTGATGGAAGACGATAATATTTCACATGAAGTTTATCACAACTATCAAAGATAATCTTTGGTATGTAGTTAACACAACTGTCAAGGAAGAAAAACATGAAAAACATGCAGGGTGGTCACCTTAAAAAATATATGAATAAATGTGACAGGTGGCAATAATATTTCACATGTAGTTGGCAAACTTTCAGAGAAATACAAAAAAATTATACAGGTGGTCATTTTAAAAAAAAAAAAAAAAAATGGAAGAATGCGAGCGATAATATTTCGCATGTAGTTTACTCAACCGTTACGAAAGCAAAATATGAGAAATATACAATGTGGTCGCTATGAAAATAATTATGGTGGATATAATATTCGGACTGTAGTCGACACAATTACCGAGAATGAAATCTGACATACTTTTAATAGAGGGTACATACAAAATAACTAATTAAAAAACACAGAGGAAAATAATATTTGGAACATAGTTGTCACTATGGCCAGGAACAAAGCCTGATATACTTTTAATTAAAAGAAGTAAACAGATTAGTCATCCTACAGAAAAGAATGAAAAACATTTTGAGCAAATACTTTTTTGTAACTCCATATCCTAAAATGACATTTATTTGACAGTTTCAATGAATCAAAACAATGTCATTATTGACAAGTGTAAAATAAAGAAAAGATAATGAAATAAAGAAATTTTATCCACTCTTATTAAGTTATATACTAATTAATGAACTGCCTTTGATCAATTAATAGTATCCACAAACAAACAGCGTGAGTTATTATAACTCACAGGGACAATCACCTTTATCTTCATGCCTAGCCTGTCCAATCGACGTAACGCGCAACACATGAAGGTGGAGCCAGGGAGGTAGTGACAGATTATTCGCGTTAATATCTATAAAGATTTTCTGAAATGTCACAAAATGCTACTTTTGATTCGTTCGTGCCGAGCCGAATTTTCGAATTTCGCCTTGCAATTTACGATCAGGTTTATCTGGAAGACTTACTCTTTACGTCGCGACGTCGTGTGGCCGTCCCAATGGTGTTTTTCGAAGAATATGAACCTGTCAAGATTACATGTTTTTGCAATTTTTTCTACTCCGAAATGTAAGCTGTTTTTTGTTATTTTTCGCAGATAGCTCCGAAACGGTGGGAGTTAGCTCGAAATAAAAAACAAGGTCAAAGAGTATTTTCCATTACGAATCTTTTGCTACTATAAGAATTTTGATTTTTTTTTTCGTTTCGGAGATAACTACTGAAATGTTGGTCATGTACGGCAAAAAATCGCAAATTTTGAGCTTCTGCAGTTGGCAACTTTTTAATCTTGGCTCTTACGCCAAAAGACTACTCTAGTTAACTCAAATAGAATTAAATTTGCTAAAACTCTTTTTTTATTTTTTGAATTCCGACAAAAATGAAGGAATTCGAGGGGGCGGGATTTGGGACTTTTCTTTTTTCGGTAAAATGTCTCCATTTTGTCACCGTAATTAATCGATAATTAACTGAAATCGATCTAATATACGATGTTCACTTAATATCATTTACTACTTTGACGCTCCGTTAATCTTGACCCTTCAAAACAAAGGTTTCTGAGGAAAATTATTTTTTTAAGATTTACATACACTCTATAGGAAAACGTGTAATATCTTACATTTCCTCGAATATCTCGATAATTATTGTTTTTTTCGAAAAATTTGTAGACAGCTTATGCAAAGAGAATTGATTGAGCTTTCCGACCCTTTTTTAATTTTTTCTCTAACATAAAAAACAAGACTTTTGACCGAATATGCGCTCCGGGCTATTGCAGTTCGCGGAGAAGTTTTGCATTTTCCGCCGCGTAATATTAATCTACAAAGCTGATTTTTTTGTCTACAAGCAGTTTATGCTCTATTTCGATTAAAAATCACATTCTACCTCCACTTAAAGGTGGCTAAATCTTTGAAGGCAACAAATATAAAAGGGTGGACAAAAATTAAATTTTACAGTTAATTTTAATAATAAATGAACTGAGTAATTTAAGCAAAATTTTCTCAATTTAATATTTATTGTTATAATCGTAGATAAAGTATAGTATTCAACTTGCGGTAATGGTAATAACTCACTTGATGAATTACAGCACTCGCCTGCGGCTCGTGCTGTAAACTTTCATCTGCGTGAGTTATTACCTACATTACCGCTCGTTGAATAATATACTATTATTTTACCGTGTGAAATAAAACTTAATGGTTTCTATGGAAACAGCAATACAATTTAGTATATTTTTACAAAATTATATTTTTTTCTAATTTCGAATGGCGATTCAAAAATGTTTGGCTAAAATGTTTTTTTTACTCGTATGCACTCGCCTTCGGCTCGTTCTATAAACGTCCCACTCGTAAAAAAAACACCATTTTAGCCACTTGTTATATAAAATACTATTACCGATTTTTCTATAATAATACTAATTCCCTTATTTACTAATTAAATTGTATGCAGCAACTATTTATGGGAAAGTGGAAGAGCGGCTATGCCGAACTATCTCCAATTTGTGTACGTCTCAATGTTCACAATAAACGTTATTATTATTATTATTATTATTATTATTATTATTTGCAAGAAAATAAATACACTTTAAAATATAACAAAGGAATAGAGAGTTTGCACTATATACGAAAAAAAAAAACATTCAAAAACTGTGTAAATATACGTGGGGATTCACTAAATCAATTATGTCACATTGTATATGAAAAGAATAGTATATAAATTTCTTATTTTTAACGATTTTTGATAAAACCGGTGTTTGTGACTAATCGGGTGCTTATGACAAATTCGGTGGCTGCATAAATGGGGTGAACATTTGACCAAGGCTAATAATAAATTATATGTATTTTATGTCCAATGGTATTATGTCTTTTGATATATAATAAAACAACAGGTACAGATTTCCAATGATCGCTAAATGGGCAATATTTTGTAGTTAGCTCACGATGTGTTAACAAATATTCTAAACCTTCTTTTCGCATAAAAATATTTTTTCAGTAAGAAAATTTACAAGAGTAAACAAATGGCAACCACATCGGAAATAAAAATTATTATAGAACCCACCACGCCTACGATGAGTAGATCTAAACAAATGGACTTGGAGGTTAATGCAAGCAGTCACTCAGTTTTTTGCACCAATAATCGGTTAGTACAATGTATAATATACACTCAAGGAAAGAATTATGGTAACATTTAATATGGTAAGATGATTCTTTTTCTAAACCGTTTGTCCTATTATTTTTGATAAAACAAAAACCATTAAAATTGGACAAACGGACAAATGAACTTCAAAATCATGACAAATTTTGGACGATGAGACAATATTGTCCTCAAGTCTATAACAATTTCTGATAGATTCGATTTGGTTAAAATTCATGTCACCACTGTAATGTTAATAAATAAGTCACTGACATGTAAAAAATTGTAAAACAGTTCAGTGTTTTATTTGTTAACTTTACAATAGTATAATAATTTTGATTGCTCTATTCAAGAACTTCTTGTGATATTGTAGATGAACTTACCACCACAAGGGCATGACTAAATTTATTTTAACTAAGGGCGCCCAGTTGCTCCCTCTTCAAACTAGGGTGGTGTTTCTACTTTTAGTGGGTTCAATTAATTATTTATGAGACCACCGAGACCCGAATTCTATAATGTACGAGAAAAGGTTACTTTGCTTGCTGCTCCAATCTATCTTCTGACAATGCACTTGTCTTATCTAAATACTGCTTATTACTCTAATCTCTTCTAAATTCCTTAGTTACTTTTGTAGAATTCCTCCCATTAATTCTCGTGTTCTGATCGATGTTCTGAGAAACAGACTTGAGGATTTAATGAGAATCCTTTACATTCAATTGTCTACCTAATAAGATAAACTTAAAGTTAGGCATTCAATTAAGAAAAATTCAATAATTCAATAATACTATTTCTTGTAAATAACGTTCGGAAAGTATACAAATAAACATTGTAAGGAGCATATCTATAATTATTAATTTATTTTATGGTATCTGCCTACCAAACATGGCAAGGCCAGACGCCTCCTAAATGCGCTTTATCGCAACTGCATCTAGTGGAGAATAACAGTATTAATCAACTGGTACAAAAAAGATAGCTGACGACAGATTTTTTTATTTCAAGCAATATAAATTTGATCAGTTTGAAGTCGTTTGGAAACGACGTAGAAAATGAGAAAATCATTAAGTTTAGCTAAAATTATAGTGCAGTTGAATTGATTATTTTTGGCGACAACATTCCACTAAAAGTTTTACTGTTGATTCTTATGTATTATGAGCTCCTGATTGCAAAAAAAATATTTGCATCCAAAATTCCTGGTGCATCAACAGTTATATGCACTTTTTGACACGCTTTCGTGGATTTTCCACTTATCTGCTTAATATATCTTGTACTAGTAATCGAATGGGAATTTTAAAAATACTGGCTTATTTGAAATAAAATTCTTAAAAAATGTAGACCTGTCCTCAATTCGTCATCTTGGAAAAAAATAGAAAACACCAAAAATGGCCGAAAAAATTAAAATTGAATATCTTTTCGATAAGAAGGAATAATTTTGCCAAAGTTGGCAAAAATGAAGCTCATCTATGATCAGATATAATGCACCAAACCCGGACGCTGCAAGTTAAATAGAACAGTCAAAGATGGTGGACGAAATAACATTTTTTAATTGTTCATCAAGTATCAAGGTTGCATTGTGTGCCACTTTTTTTTCGATTGTAGGTTCTTTTAAGTACTTTAAGCTTTAAGGCGATAAAGTTTAAAAATTTTTTATTTTCAAAAAGTGTATTTTTTACAATTTTCAAAAATGCATTTTCTTTGTTTGATCCTGAATGCAGATCATATATTCATATAATATTATTAACTTATACGAGACTTTCTATAGTATATTTCATAAAAATTGGGTGAAAAAAAGGAGGGTCAAAGAAAATGGAATTTTGAAAATTGTAAAAAATGCACTTTTTTGAAAAAAAAATGAGCTGGGTCCCCTTAAAGTACCTAAAAGAACCTACAATCGAAGAAAAAAGTGGCGCACAATGCCTCCTTGATATTTGACGAAAAATTAAAGAATCTTTGGCTGTTCCATTTGACTTACAGCGTACGGCTTTGATGCATTATATTTGACCAGCGATGAGTTTTATTTTTGAAAACGTTAATAAAAGTACTCCTTATTGAAAATATATTCAATTTTGGTTTTTTTCAACCATTTTTGGTGTTTACTGTTTTTTCCAAGATGGCGGATTGATCTATCGGACAGCTCTATACTTTTAAGACTTGTATCCAAATAAGTCAGTATTATTAATATTCCCATTTGATTACTAGTACAAGATATATTAAGCAAATAAATAGAAAATCTGTGAAAGCACGTTAAAAAAAGTGCATATAACTTTTGACGCACCAGGAATCTTTGGGAAGAAAATATTTTTTGCGTAATCAGAAGGTCATAAGAGATAAGAATGAATAATAAAATTTGTAGTGAAATGTTGTCGCTGAAAATAATTGAATTAAATCAATTTGACTGTACCATTACACTATGATCTGAGAGGCTCATTTTATATAGCCGGCAGTGTACAAAATATCGATTGTAAGGTATTATTGAGAAGTCAATTCGAATAATTCGTTAGACACAAAGCATCTGCCATGGCGTTAAGGGCGAGAACATAAATGTTCTAGTGTCTATTTACGCCAATCAATACTCCATTATTTCAAAAACTATAAATGTACGAGAAAAATACAAATGAATGAAGTTTTAGAAAATGAAATCTTCATTCGATTAGGCATGTAATAGTTCGATATGATTAGCAGATCATGTTATGAGATACTACTGAAAATAGATGAAAATTATATTTTGTGGTGGATTTTAAAGACCTTGAGGCACGGGTTAGCGTTATCCGGTAGGCATAAAATTTTGGGAGTCTTCATGCTTTTATGTCAGTGTCCTGAAAACTAAACCAATCCAAAACACTGTACGTACCGTTTCGATAAAATTCTCTAAAGTATTGTTTGTAACAAGAAAATGGTACTTTTGATAGTTAAGTTTGTATCGGCCGGCAACAGCTAGGTTTTCGTTATTTTTTGACAGAAACTTCCTCTAACAGTACAATATTACATTGTTGATACTATTAACTTAATAATTTCAATATTAAATAGTAATGATGTATAAATGACTTATACCAAACCGATCTTGAATAGAGTATTATAGCGACTATAGCGACTCAGCTATGTATTCTAAATGACGTATTTGACGAGGAGATCTTTCTGCTTTTGTGAATAAAGCGTTGATTAAAGGTTTGTGATCTGTAAAACAATTAAACTTTCGACCTTCAAGTATAAACTTAAAATGTTTAATTGCAGTATATAATGCTAAAAGTTCTTTGTCAAAAATCGAATAATTGGTTTGTGCTGTGGTTAATTTACGGGAAAAGAATGCTAAAGGAGCAAGAAATCCCTTATTATCTTTTTGCTCTAAAACTGCACCCATGGCAAGGTTAGAACAATCGACTGAGAGAGATAAGATAGTATCGTCATTATTGCAAGGATGAGCTAAAACTACTGCATTACTTATTGCGTCTTTGGCTTTCGAAAATGCGTCTAAACATTGATCAGGCCAACTATTTATCTTTGTAATTTTATCATGAGATAAACTGTTACAAAGAGAATATAGGGGAAGTAATATTTCAGCAAAATGAGGTATGAAACGATGATAAAAATTCACCATACCTATGAAACGTTGTAGTTGTTTGAGAGTTGTCGGTAAAGGGAAATTATTAATGACTTCGACTCTCTCAGTTGATGGTAAAATACCTGATGAAGAGATGTGATGACCTAAAAAGGTTAAATTGTCAACTCCTAAGATACATTTAGATGGTTTAATGTTAATTCCGTATGTGTCTAATCTCTTGAAAACCTTTTCCAAATGTTCCAAATGTTGTACATCTGATTGACTTGCGATTAATATATCATCCAAATAGACGAAAACGAAAGGTAAATTGACAAGTACTTCATTCATAAAACGTTGGAAAGTTTGACCGGCATTGCGTAGACCAAAAGGCATGCGGGAAAATTCAAACAGTCCGAATGGAGTTGTTATAGCTGTCTTATAAACGTCATTTTCAGCGACAGGTATCTGATGGTACGCTCGCACTAAATCAATCTTGGAGAAAATAGTGCAGTCGTGCAACTGAGAGCTAAAGTCGTGGATATGAGGTAATGGATATCTGTCTGGAATGGTAATCGTATTTAGTTGTCGATAATCTCCACAAGGTCTCCAGTCATTCTTTTCTTTTTTCGCCACTAGATGGAGTGGAGAGGAAACTTGAGAAGATGATGGTTTGCAGATACCTAATTCTACCATGTTATTAAATTCTGTTTGAGCTATTTTAAATTTAAGATTGTCTAATCTACGAGGTCGTGAAAAAGGTAAATGACCTTCAGTAACTATATGATGTACAATAGAATGTTTAATAGGTAAATTGTAATCTGGGGAACTAATTAAATTAGGAAATTGTAAAAGTAATTTGTTATATTTATCTGTCAATGGAAATAATTTAAGTGTATCTAATCTATGATTGTCTAAAGGACTATTTTTAATAAAACAATTAACTGACAAATTAGTCTTGTTATCAATTATTCGAGCTCCTTTAAGATCGACAACTAAACCAAAATGAGACAAGAAATCTGCTCCGACTATCGGTATGTCAATGTCTGCTATATTGAAAATGAAAGGAAATAATCTACGTAAGTTTAGATTGACTTTTAACAATTTCTTACCGTATGTAAAAATGGTTGAACCGTTAGCCGCGGTTAATATCGTATCAAAATTCTTTTTTAAATCTGTGAAAGCATTGCGTGGCACCACAGATAAATCGGCACCAGTGTCAATTAGGAAGTTCAGGTTGTTAGATCTATCGTAAATAAAAAGTCGACGACGTTTGCTGTTAGAAATGTCAAAATCAGACGTCATAGAATTATCAAACTTCAGTCATCTTTGAGAATTATCAGATTTTTTACAATTCTTACTGAATTTGCACCATTCACCTCCACAACGATAGGCATTGGCACCATAAAGTTGATGGTAGTAACAAATAGTATTGTCTGTACGATCAAATTTATTGGAAACATTATTACGGCTGGGTGAACGATTGCGATTAGTGGTACGAGTTTGTGAATTGCTTCGAATTTTGCAATTGTTGCAGCATGAAGTAGAAGGTTGAGGCTCGAAGGATTGATTGGAAAGTCTGGATTCTAAAGAGTTTAATCGAGAATTAAAAATTTCTTGTTTTTGTAATACTTGATTAATTGAATCATGAAAAGTGATTGAAAAATTTTTGATAGTGGTAGTTAAATCTGATAACGGGGTTGACTCAGAGTCAAGAGGATTTTTGGAGTACGATGCAACCATTGAATTTTGACAGGACTCCCAGATCTGATCCGCAATATCTAGAATCTCTTTTGTGTCTGTTTTCCCTGAAGCTGTAATGGCAATATATACTGTTTGAGGTAAACGTCTTTTCCATAGCTTTATCAATAAATCTTGACTAACCATGCTGAATCCTCCAACCATATTCAGCATGGATCTATAGAAATCTGAAGGTTTCAGATCGCCCATTTGGGAACCTGATAACAGATCATTCAGACGTTTTTCCTCACTCGATGATAAACGTGAAATTAAAACTTTCTTTAAATTTATATAGAGATCCGTTTCCGGGGGATTAGATATTATATCGTATATATTATCTATCACATCTAATGGCAAATTAGCTATAACCTGATCATACTTTTTCTTGTCATTGACAATTTTTGCAACAGAAAACTGTGATTCGATCTGGGTAAACCAAATTTCTGGTTTTGATTTCCAGAATGGGGGTAATTTGACAGAGGTGACATAATGGGTTTGAGGAAAATCCTCGTCTGAAGGTTGTCTTTGCATAACTAATCGATTGTGATTGATTGATTGATTGATTACTCTCTTAGATAAAAAAGGGAATGTACTTTAACTCACTCACCGACAGATGACAGTACTTGTAATGTACAACTTCAGTTGATTGAAATAGGAAATTACCATAAATTATAGGAACATCTATTCAAAATTCATCGGGAAAATTCTTCTCTTCATAAAATGGTCAATTTATAACAGTAGTTGATATATTGAATCTCTTCTTGAAATTATTGATAATAATTGTTCCAAAACAGGAAAATGTTATACTTCGGTAATTATATGAGATATTCTTCTATCTTTTGAAGTGGAAATGATTTTATCTCTCCTTCAAATTAATTAAATAACGTAGATTTCATCATGTAAGTTACAGGATAACTTCGGACATATATATCGATCACTTCTGGTATATATTTATCACGTTGGACATAAAATGATCACGTCGGGCATAAAATTATCACGTCGGGGTCACCAAATTTATAGCGTTATCGCTATAAATAAAATTAAAATGGAAGTAAATATACTTATATTGTTTTTAATACATGTTCATATTTTATATGATTTTGGTATTTTTAAGTATATTGATATATTATTTTTATATCGAATGTTTTTATTTTTCCTAGCGACTCCATGGAAACTTCTCCATTATGGATCGAGTTTTCCTTTTTGTTTCTTAGCGACTCCATGGAAACTTCTCGCTTTTGGAACTTCTCGATTTCCAGTGAGTGAGTCGCTATAGTCGCTATAAGTATACATCATAAATGGTACTAAGATGGATCATCTATATATCTTTTTAATTTTAAACTAATTTTATGTATGAGGAATGGATATTTGACTGAAATATTTTATGTTTTAGGGATGGGACAGTACAAACAAAAGAAAAAAAGAAATGTTTAAAAAATTTTAAAATATATTCACTAGTTTTAATATGGATAGTTTGTAGTTTCGCACTTATGACAAATAACGAAAGAGCTCAACACACACATCAATGTATCATCATACCTAGGGATTCAGTGAAAAGTAAGTACATATTTTATCAAAATTTTCACTTGCGAATTAACAAAATGAAATGTCAATAAAAAATCCTAACTAATTTTAACTAAAGGCAGTATTCTCAAAAAAAAAACTTTTATTTTGCAAGAAAATGTATATACAGGTAATTCTCACAATATAAGTGCTTTTGAAAATCACTGAGGAAAATAGTGGTGGAATATAATAACTTTTAGGAGGTGAAAATAAAAATAAACCAGCCAACATTGGCAAAATCTAATTTTATTTATTGTGTTACATTTCGGTCCTGCATGGTCTAACTTTAATCTTCTTTTCTATTCTAATTGAAGTTTAGACACCCATATTCTGTAAGTTATAGCTGCATGCAACTACTGATTTCTAAACAGTAAAGTTTTCAACATATTTATGCAAATGTAAAACCCCTAATTTTGGCAGTACCTAATTGATATTGCAACTTCATGAACGCTTATGACAAATCATAGTTAATAAAACATTGCGTTTAGGAGAGGAGTGGTTTATTTTATTTTCACCCCTAAAATCACCCTATTTCATCAAATGAATTTTTTCACTATTTTTCCATTGATTTGGAATTCGAATTCTATATAAATCCGAAATTTTAAAATTCCATTTTAGTGCAGTTGAATTGATTTTTTTCGCCGACAACATTCCACCTGAAATTTTATCGTCTATTCTTATATATTATGACCTCCTGATTATGAAAAAAATATTTGTGCCCAAAAATTCCTTGTGCGTCAAAAGTTATATGCACTTTTTGATGCGCTTTCTCGCATTTTCAGCTTATCTGCTTAATATATCTTGTACTAGCAACCGGATGGGAATTTTAAAATATTGGCTTATTTGGAATAAAAATCTTAAAAAATATAGACCTGCCCGATATGTATTTGTCAATTCGCCATCTTGGAAAAAAATATAAAACACCAAAAATGGCCGAATGAATCAAAATTGAATATCTTTTCTATAAGGAGTAATTTCACCAAAGTTGTCAAAAATAAAACTTATTTATGGTCATATATAATGCACCAATTGCGGACGCCGTATGTAGAACAGTCAAAGATGGCGGACGAAATAGATAGATAGATAGATAGATAGATAGATAGGCAGTTTATTAGTTCATGTAAAAAAAATAATACATTGCCCAGTAGGCGTTGAACAAGTCAAAAAACAGAAAAAAATACTAATAATACATATTTAACTACACACTAGGTCTAAGACTATAATGTATACTGTTCTTTTACGGAACATGTAATAGTTAAGATGCTAAAATGAGCTATATACAAAAACAGTAAAATCTATAAAAAAAATGTTAAAATTGGTTCTCATTGAAATATTCGTCAATAGTATAATAGGTCTTGTTTATTAGAAGGGTTTTCAGTTTATTTTTTAATACTTTTATTGGTTGAGTCTTAATATCAATGGTAACTTATTATACACTTTTATAATAGAGTAGGGTACATTTTTTTGGACATATGTGAAATTTGGAACATTTGTTACCAGATCATGTTTATTTCTTGTGAGATGCACGTGTCTTCTTTCATAATTTTCAAACAAAGAACTATTTTCTTCTACAAAAATGACTGCTTCATAGATGTAGAGGCTTATTAGAGTAAGTAATTTATTTTGATGAAATATTTGTTTACAGGATTCTGTCTGTCTCATATTTAATATATTTCTCAAGCATCTCTTCTGCAGAACAAAAATTTTATTTGCCTCAGAAGAGATACCCCAAAAAATAATGCCATATCGAATTCTTGACTGTATATAAGCGTGATGTGCCATAAAAGCAGCTTCAGTATTAATGTTTAGAGAGATGACTTTAAGCGCATAGCAATAACTGGCCATATTTTGTGCTAATGAGTCAATGTGGGCTTTCCAATCTAGCCTTGTGTCTAGTTGTATTCCAAGAAAAGACAGATTTTCATTTGATATGAGAGTATTATTTTTATTTATTATTGTCATATTATTACCCTTTTGAATTGAGAAATTAATTACTTGAGTCTTGTCTTTATTTAATGTTAGGTTTAATGAGGTGAAATATTGTTCTAGTATATCTAAGGCTTTAACTATATTGTTTTGTATGTCTACTTCATCTCTCCCATTGAATATCAGTGTGCTATCATCGGCATACTGTATTAAATAATTATTGGTTATTGAAGCCAAGTCGTTTGTATATAAAATATATAATAAGGGGCCTAATATCGATCCCTGAGGCACACCTCGTTGTATTTCTTTCTCAGATTTTAATAAATTTCCTGTCTCGTCTACTTCAATTACACATTGCATTCGATTTGTTAAATATGAAGCTATTAATTTTTGTGCAGTGCTTCTGTAATTTTATTTATTAATATATTGTGTTCTACACTGTCGAATGCTTTTGATAGATCTAAAGAAACAGCTACAGTAGTTTTCTTGCTGTTCATAGAGTCAATAACTTTACATAATGCTTGATAGATAGCTCGCATAGTTGATTTTTTCTTTCGAAAGCCATTTTGTATATCTGAAAGCAGACTATGTTTTTCCAGAAAATTTATTAATCTGTTATATATTATTTTTTCAAATATTTTACTGATATTCGATAATAGCGCTATTGGTCTATAATTATTTAATTCATTTTTGTTACCCTTTTTATAGATTGCTTTGATAAGAGATGTTTTTAGACTAGAAGATGCCAGTACTTAGAGATAGATTTATTATATATGATAGTGGATGAGATAATTCAGATGCTGTTGTTTTTAATAGCTTCACTGGAATTTCATCCTCACCTACAGACTTTGTATTTTTTAAACTCATGATAATGTTATACACCTCATTTGGACATGTGGGTTCTAGAAATATACTTGATTCAAAAGGATAAATATGTCTGTCATACATACTAGATGACTGCATTTTAGGGCACTGATTTATAAAATGGTTATTAACAGATGTTTTATTTCTTTCACTGGTGTTAATATTTTTTAATACGGATTCCTTTTCAGTGTGTTTTGATCCTGTAAATCTTTTTACCAAATTCCAAACAGCCTTTCCTTTATTTTTTGCTGAGTTTATATATGATGTGTTTGTTTTCTTTTTAGCTTCATTTATGACATTTTTTAGTATTTTGCAGTAAGTTGTATATTTTTCCACCGAGATTTCACCTTTTTGCTTTTGTTTGTACAAAGTTCGTTTTGTTTTACATGATATTTTTATGCCACGTGTGATCCAAGCTTTAAATTTATTTTCAGTTTTTATTGTTTTTATTGGAAATATTGTATTTAAAATAGTCCTGGCCTTATATAAAAAAATGTCATAAGCCATATTTGGATCAGAAATATTGTACAAGTCATCCCAGTTTAGATTTGCAAATTCACATTTGCAGTGATGCAATTTAGCTTCAGAAAAAATTCTTTGTTTTACTATTTGTCCACTTCGGTTATTTTTTATATTTAATGATGACTCGATTTTTAATAGCTGTCCTTCGTGATCAGATAGGGCAGTTGATATGACTTTACCCACATAAGTATTCTCAAAATTTATAAAAATATTATCTAATAAAGATTTTGTGTTTTTGTTAATTCTTGTTGGTTCAAAGACTGTCTGAGTTAAATTAAAAGACGAAAGTAGATTTAAGAAAACTTGTGTGTTATTATTGTTATCAATTTCCATATGAATATTAAAATCGCCACATAAAACGATTTTATAATTTTTAAATTTATTTTGGCAGATGTACAAGATTTCACAAATAGTATTAATAAATTCACCAAAAGAGCCCTTGTCATATTTTGGCGGTCTATAAATAAAAATAATTAAAGTTTTTATGGCTTTACATACTATGGACGAACATTCAATGATACCTTCAATACTTTTCCATTTCAGTTCTTGATTTTCTTCAGACTCAACACCCTCTTGGACAAATATGCAAGATCCCCCATTAATGGAATTTTTTCTGCAATAAGCTGATACAATTTGATAGTTCTCCAAGTACACGTGAATTATTTCTTGGTCTGTGCACCAATGTTCAGTTAGACAAATGAACAAAGGCTTGTCCTCCATGTTATTTACAGTAATATCTATTTCTGGCACTTTATTTTTAAGGAATTGTATATTCTGATGGTACACAGTGTATAGATGATGAGATTGTCTATTATTATTGGGTATGTGTATATCTTGTTCAATGTTGGTTACTTCATTTCGTGAGCTGTGATTATCATTTGATATATTTAGGTTTTGATTGTTTGTTAAAAATCCTGACCATCTTCAATGCGTTTTGTTATATTGAAATCATATCTTCTGAATGCTACTTTTTTAGGCCAAAAATTTTGTTCGTAAACTTTTTCCTTTAGGTCAAATCTAATCCCCACTTGAAAACACTGGCAGTCTTTCCTTATACTGTCATATTTAGTTTTTATATGTTTTACCACTACTTCTTCATCAGATATTATTTCCGCCTTTTTTTTAATGTATTCCTTTATTTTTTCCTCGGTAACGTGATCTTTCACTCTTGAAATAAACAACCACGCTTTCTTATTTTTGTTTTCTTCTTTTCCAGAAAGATCACTTTCCAAATTTTCTGTATCTGCTGTCCCGATATTTATTTGTTTACGTTTGTTAATTTGTTTCTTAAGATTTAGAGATTTTGGGCTATTTGAATTCGTCAACTGTGTATTGTTTCTCAGTAATACCTGTTGGTAGGTCGGAGTGTAGGAAGGGTTGGTTTCATTTTTTCTTTCATTATCAACTTTACTTTGTTCCTCCATGTTATGTTGCATTATATTTGAACTTGATGTTTTGATTTCAGGTTGTAATGTAGGACTTTCCAAATTTATTATTTCCTGCATAATATGTCTTTGTTTTCTTTCTAGGTTTGTTATATTTTTATTATTACTTCTGAGTGAATCATGTTCATTTCTTTGTTTATTAATTTTCTGTTGCTCTGTTTTATTTCCACTGTTTGAGAATGATGTTTTTTGTTGTGGGTTTTTATTATCATTAAAATATGAATGTACTTCTTTTTGTATTAGATCTTTTATCATTAGTTCACAGTTTTTTTCACTATTTTCCTCCTGCATTGTATGTTGAGATTTATTTACGATGTTTTCTAAGGATTTTAACTTATCTTCTAGGACAAGAATTTTTTCTTTTAATAGTTTGTTCATATCCTTTAATTCAGTGTTGAAGTTAATTAGAAGTTTATTTTCAGATTTTAAGGATTCTATTAGAATCTCATTGGTGTTTTCATCTTCATTGTCCTCACCAGGAATGTTATTTAGTAGTTCCTGTTTATTGCAACATATTTTTCTTTTTGCACAGCTGTTATGATATATTGCACTACAATTAACACATTTCACCTTTTTTGATTACTCTTTTATCACAATATTTACACAGAGCTTGTAACTGTGTGTCTAGCCCGTCGGCCATATTAGACTGATACTGATGATAAAATATTTAATTCTTCGTCAATTATCAAGGAGGCATTGTACGTCACTTTTTCTTTTTCAATTGCACGTTATTTTATGTACTTTTAGGGGATATAGTTCATTTTATTTTTATTTTCAAAAAAGTACATTTTTTTATAATTTTCAAAAAATTCATTTTTTGATCCTCCTTTTTTTCTCCCAATTTGCTTACCATACAAAGTCTCGTATAACTTCAAAAATTTAATGCAAAATGAAACTTCATTAATTAGAAAAGGAACTTTACTAAGCATACGCATGGTAATAATAATAATATATGAATATATGATCAATAATCAGAACCAAGCAGTCATGACTAGAGTAGTATTATTTTTAATGGGTATGCCGATTAGAGATGCAACGGATATCCGGTTACTATCTGGTATCCGACCTATCCGGCCACTTTATTACTATTCGGCTGGGCACCGGATAGTGATCTAATATCCGGCCAAAACCGGATAGTTAAAAAATAAAAAGTGGTATAAAAATGAAACAGTTTTATTATTTTTCACTTATCCTGCATTACAATTATTACTACAAACTGGCAATAACTATAGATTAGTTACTAAATTAATACTTAAAGTTTACCAATGGTAAATTATGGTGAACAAAGATGAGTTTTTCAGGATTTAGAGGTAGTAGACGATTGCGTTTCTTTTCGTATACGTTGCCAGCTTCTGAAACGGGCCTCCCAATGTATACACTACTGCAAGGGGCTGAAAGATATATGTTTACAAACTTTGACAAAAGTGTATACTGATTGGAGTTAGTATACCACCATGCGTAAGGGTCACTATTTCTTTGAATCCGTGCTCCTTTCAAATAATAATCGATCTCCTCGGCCATTGAACTTTTCTCCGAATTGTTTTCATTAACGCTACTATTTTTTCGCCACTTCCTCAAAACAGTCCCAAAAAATGTTGTGAATATCAGCAGTAACATTATCTAGTGGGTTTCTCTTACTTTGTTTATTGGAAAGAAAAGAACCACTTTCACTATCATGCTTGAATATGAATCGTTACAACTATTTTTTTAAGCATCCAGCAGAATAATTTGACGGAATTTTTCAGCCTGACTTTTATCGAAAAAATTTGTTTTAAATCTGGGGTCTAGAAGAGTTGACAGTACGTATTTTTTGTCGTTGAGGTTGCCAAAACGTGTTTTCAATCCAACTTTCGATGTAAGCCGGATATTTGGCCGGATATCCGGTATCCGGTACAAGAAGTAGGCCGGATATCCGGTATTCGGTATCCGGCCAAAACACTATCCGTTGCATCCCTAATGCCGATGAACAGAATAGCACTAAGAATAACGAGCGCATTCGTCATTTATAAGAAAATGAATCACAAGTGACATTATGAAATCCTCGGTTAGTTAAAAAATTTTTAGCTTATAGTAAAAATAATAGCTTTAGAAAATTTTAATAGATAAATACTTTACCATTAAAATATGCAGATACTACATACAGGGACCAAAATCGAAATTAATTTCGGTTACGGTTACCTAACGTATACCATTTTCAGTTTTCATAGCAGCGACAATTTGGTTTTCATTTACGGTTTCGGTTTTCAAGTCAGCGACAATTCGGTTCTCGGTTATGGTTTCGGTTTACAGATCTGCGGCAATTCGGTTTCTGTTAGAAAAAATTAGTAATTACGGTACGGTTTTCGGTTACGGTTTTGGTCCCTGGTTTTTTACTTGCCTTTTACCTTATATAATCTTTATAATGGACGAATCGATTTAGATATGGTTTTCACCATACAATTTGGTATTTCTACAAAGATTTGAATCTTTGATTTCAACCATATTTTTTGAACTTTAAATTCGTAATTACGGTTACGGTTTCGGCCCCAATCGTTAAAGCTGATATTGATTTAAAAACCAAAGACAATCAAGTTATAATAGTTGGTGAAGATATTGACCGTTTGGTTCTAATGACTCAACTTGCATATGAAATCTTAATAATAATGATAATAATATAATAATAAACATTTAAAGTAATTCGCCCCCTTTATCCTCCTGGCTCTGGAGCCTTGTGTGGGAGGGTCTATATATTTAGAGACAATGGACACACACCCAATATCCGAATACACTAGGATTAATTCCTTCTTCAAAATAAACCCCAATGCCATGGCTGGGAGTTTGCTTGCTTCTCAGCCTCAAACAAGCATATTTACTTTCATTTTAAGTTTTACCTTTAGTTCATCTTTCAAGATTTTTAAAATTGGGATAAAAGGAAAACTTATTACATCATAAATTTACTATTGTTCTTTTGGTTTTTTGCAATAATGCAATAAAATACGAAAGACAAGTAAATGATTTGATTTTTATTATATTAATAACACAGCCCCACAAAAAAAAAAAAAAATGGAACTGCTATCGAGACAACTGTATCTCTATGTAATTTTCGACGTTGAATCCGAATCCGAGGTCAAAAAAAATCGTACACCCCCAAAGTCAACCCCTAGCGCTAAAAAACACTCTCTAAACATGGTAAAAATGACTTAACGCTCCACGAATAGTCTTAAATCTTAATAAATCGAGTTAAATATAAACATTCTAGTATATAACGCATAAAGACTACTTTCCATTGAAAATCACCCCCATGAGTGGGTGAAAACTAACCCTCATACAACAGGAAACTTAAAAAAATGCAGTGATTGTAAAAAAAGCATATGATGTCCAGTTTTTTTGGAAAGAGTGAATAACTGCATTAGTTCCGATGCGATGCTCAAAATCTACCCCCATTGAGTGGCGGAAACCACCCCTAGATTAAAATTGCAAGGAAAATCGGGGAAAAAAGGTAATAACAGAAACAATGAACGCCCCAATAAAGAGCCCAACTTGACGTATACTTAATCGGCATTCAACACTCGTATGCGGTTGTCAATGCGCCACCTACCGGCTGGTCAAAAAACTATATAGTCAGAAAATTATATAGATGTTTTTTCTGAATTTTTAGACGATTCTTTTTAGAGGCCATATAAATAAGTAATAGTATTTTCAGAGATTTCTTTTTAGAAGTCATCTAAGAAACTGCAATTTAAATTGAGGGGTGGTTTCCGCCACTCTATGGGGGCAGTTTTTGAGCATCGCATCGAAACTAATGCAGTTACATACTGTTTATAAAATAACTGGGTATCGTAAGCTTTTTTTGCAATCACTGCAGTTTTTTTTAATTTCCTGTTGTGTTGTGAAAATCACCCCCCCCCCACTCATGGGGGGGTGATTTTCAATGGAAAGTAGTGTTAACTTTGTATTTATGCGTTATATATTTGAATGTTTATATTTAATTCGATTTATTGGAATTCAAGACTATTTGTGGAGTGCTAAGTTATTTTTACCCTGTTTAGGGAGTGCTTTTTAGCGCTAGAGGTTGATTTTGGGGGTGTACGATTTTTTTTGACCTCGGATTCGGATTCACCGTCGAAAATTACATAGGGATACAGTTGTCTCAATAGCAGTTCCAAAAAAGCCCCACAAAAAAAAAATTTGGAATTGCTATTGAGACAACTGTATCCCCATGTAATTTTCGACGCTGAATCCGAATCCGAGGTCAAAAAAAATGGTACACCCCAAAGATCAACCCCTAGAGCTAAAAAACACTCCTTAAATAGGGTAAAAATGACTTAACGCCCCGCGAATGGTCTTGAATCTCAATAAATCGAATTAAATATAAACATTCAAGTATATAACGCATAAATACAGAGTTAACACTACTTTACATTGAAAATCATCCCCATGAGTGGGTGAAAACTACCCCTCACACAACAGAAAATTAAAAAAAACTGCAGTGATTGCAAAAAAGCTTACGATGCCCAGTTATTTTAGAAACAGTATGTAACTGCATTAGGCCCGAAGCGATGCTCAAAAACTACCCCCATAGAGTGGCGAAAACCACCCCTAAATTTAAATTGCAGTTGCTTAGATGACTCCTAAAAAGAATTCTCTGAAAATACTATTACTTATTTATATGGCCTCTAAAAAGAATCGTCTAAAAATTCAGAAAAAACATCTATATAATTTTCTGACTATATAGTTTTTTGACCAGCCGGTAGGTGGCGCATTGACAACCGCATACGAGTGCTGAATGTGGATTAAGTATACGTCAAGTTGGGTTCTTTATTGGGGCGTTAATTGTTTCTGTTATTACCTTTTTTTCCCCCGATTTTCCTTGCAATTTCAATTTAGGGATGGTTTCCGCCACTCTATGGGGGTAGATTTTGAGCATCGCATCGGAACTAATGCAGTTACTCACTCTTTCCAAAAAAACTGGGCATCGTCAGCTTTTTTTACAATCACTGCATTTTTTTAAGTTTCGTGTTGTATAAGGGATAGTTTTCACCTACTCATGGGGGTGATTTTCAATGGAATGAAGTGTTTATGCGTTATATACTTGAATATTTATATTTAATTCGATTTATTGAGATTTAAGACTATTCGTGGAGCGTTAAGTCATTTTACCATGCTTAGGGCGTGTTTTTTAGCGCTAGGGGTTGATTTTGGGGGTGTATGATTTTTTTTGACCTCGGATTCGGATTCAGCGTCGAAAATTACATGGGGATACAGTTGTCTCGATAGCAGTTCCAAAAATTTTTCTTTTTTTGTGGGGCTGTGTATTATTTACTGAAAAATGATGCAATTAATTCACCATCAGTTAAAGACTATGATATCATCTATCTTTAATATTATATAAGACTTCATAATATTGATGCAAATTAGACACCTTTTCAACTAACTTGGAACAGAGAACGTATAATAGGAATAAAGCAGACTATATATTTGTATAATTTGTATAATTTTTGAAGTTATACGAGACTTTCTATATTACATTTCATTTTTTTTTTCGATGAAAATTGGGTGAAAAAAGGAGGGTTAAAGAAAATGAGTTTTTGAAAATTTTACAAATACATTTTTTTTTGAAAATAAAAAAATGCACTTTTTTTGAAAATTAAAAAAAAAATGAACTCTATCTCCTAAAAGTACATAAAATAGCGTACAATCGAAAAAAAAAAATGACGTACAATGCCTCCTTGATAATTGACGAAGATTTAAAAATTTTATTTTGTCCGCCATC
Source organism: Rutpela maculata (assembly GCA_936432065.2). Taxonomy (NCBI): domain Eukaryota; kingdom Metazoa; phylum Arthropoda; class Insecta; order Coleoptera; family Cerambycidae; genus Rutpela; species Rutpela maculata. Next base: position 47,920,083 of record OW386292.2, read on the forward strand.
TTTGACCGTTCTATTGAACATACGGCATCCGCGATTAGTGCATTATATTTGACCATAAATGAGTTTTATTTTTGCCAACTTTGAAATTACTCCTTTTTATAGAAAAGATATACAATTTTGATTTTTACGGCCATTTTTGGTGTTTTTCTATTTTTTTTTCAAGATGGCGGATCGATCAAGACATATTGGACATTTCTATATTTCTTAACAATTTTATTCCAAATAAGCCAGTATTTTTAAAATTCCTATTCGATTACTAGTATAAGATATACAGTGTGTGTAGTGGCGGGATGGGCATAGGGGAGTAAGAATTGCAACATCGGCGCGTGTGTCAGCTGGCTGAAATGAAATAACTGAGAACGGGGATACTTTAGTGGTCTAGCGCCGACTCTTTAATCTATGCTGCCGACGGGCGAGTTTGCTGTTACCTGGGTTCTCATATCTCTCGCGGTACGTGGAAGTAAATGCCCAATCCGGAATTACACGAAGTGTATCAAGCAGATAAGTTGAAAATGCGTGAAAGCGCGTCAAAAAGTGCATATAACTTTTGACGCACAAGAATTTTTGGGCAAAAATATTTTTCTCGTAATCAGGAGCTAGAATGCTAGATAATACCTAAGAATCAACAATAAAATTTCAGGTGAAATGTTCTACTATCCTATTCTATTTGTTTCAATTTACTTCCCCTGAAACTGCTCTATTTCTCAAAAATATTTTATTTTCTAATTTTTTGTTGATTCGATGAACGAACTCTATACGAATCCGAAATTTTAGAAGTTTACTTAGTTCCTTCGATTTCCACCTCCTAAAGATCTCAATTTATCAATGAGATTTTCAAAATTATTTTTCCAATAATCACGAGCATATTATGGATCACTTTCATAAGTTTCAGTATTTTAGCCTGAAATTGCTAATCGGGTGCAATATGCCTGGTTTGTACATTCATTGATTCGTTGTAATTCTTTTCTATCCATGAGTGTATTTATAATTTTGTAAACAGTTTCTTTGAAGAAAGCATTACACAGCTCCACAAAATAAAAAAAGTGATCTGTTCCTGGAACTCCATAGGGTGACCCCCATTACTACAGCAGCCCGCCCTGAGTGCCCGTGCACCCCCACCCCCCACCCCCTCCGATCTTGGGGACAATGTTTTTCATAAAGATTAAAGCCTAAGGAACAATTTTGGACATGTCCCAAAAAAAAAGTTGGCTGCACTTTCAAAATGGCTTTCGTTAAAAAAAAATTGCAAATATTGTTTTTGTCATTTAACATAAAAACTAAAAAAGATGGAGAAAAACTTTCTACACAAAAAACAAAGTGCATAAAATTCCCTACAATTTTGTTCCTATACAATATATGGATAGGAGTTACCATTTTCCAGATACCATTGTTGCCGTTTTCGAGATAAATGTCGGCAAATTATAATATTATTATTATTAATTTTTTTCAGTTTATTTTATTTTTTGTTATGTTAATAATATAAAGTTATATTATACGCCTTACAATAATTGTCAGTTATTATTATTATTTTTTAATGCCTTATTTATATTAACGTCCTGGCGAAGTTTAGCTAATGCTACTCTATCACTTAACCAGGACGGCGAGATGAGTTACGGCCAAGTGATGGACTCGCCCGGCCGTGCTTAACTTCGCCGATCGAGTTCAGTCACTGAAACCGGTACCGTACCCCACCTCACAGTTATTTCCTCTAAGTGATTTACCGATATATGAATTTCCATGTTTTCTTAATTTTGGACTCATTTATCTGGAAAATGGTAACTCCTATCAAAATATTGTATAAGAACAAAATTGTAGAAAATTTTAGGCACGTTGTTTTTTGTGAAAAAAGTTCTTGTCCATCTTTTTTAGTTCTTGTGTTAAATGACAAAAACAATATTGGCAACAGTTTCTTTTAACATATGGCCATCATTTTGAAAGTACAGCCAGTTTTTTTTTTGGGACATATCTTAAATTGTTCCTTAGGCTTTAATCTTTATGAAAAACATTGTCCCCAAGGATCGGTGGGGGGGTGCACGTACGCCCGGCTACATGTATTTCGACGTGCTGAACACGAATCACGAAAATAACCTAACAAAAACTCATAATCTAAATTATTTTCTCGATTTACTAAAAATTGGTTGGTGATGGAGCTGAACGGACACCTGATTCGCATTCAGCATGTCGAAATACATGGGGCCTACCCAATGAAGTCCCAGAAACAGCCCACTTTTCACTTTTTTTTGCGTGTTTGTGTAATATACCGTGCGTGTAATTTCCCATTAGGCATGTACATCCACGTAGCGCGATAGATATGACAAAATAGCTGCCGTAAACTCCTCCGTCGAGAGGAGCATTGCAGTCTGTTATTTCATTTCAGCCAGCTGGCACGCGCGATGTTGTAATTTTACTCCCTATGCCTAGCGTTCGACTACACGCACGGTATTTGCACATGCGCGGTTTTCTATAAAATGGCGGAGGATCCGGTGATATTCATATATTACACAGGCACACACAAGAAAAAAATTGTATGTTTCTGGGACTCCAATGGGCAATCACTATGCATTTCGACGTGCTGAATGCGAATCAGGTGTTCGTTTATCTCCATCACCCACCAATTTTTAGTAAATCCCGAAAATAACCTAAATTATGAGAATTTTTTTAGGTTATTTTCGCGATTTACAGAAAATGGTGGGTAATGGAGCTAAACGGACACCTGATTCGAGTTCAGCACGTCGAAATACATAGGAGTTTCGGGAACAGAACACATTTTTTATTTTGTAGAGCTGTGTCATTAGTGTTACATGCAGTAAAAAATGTGTAGTTCAGCATTTGTTACAGGAATTATAGAAACTGTAATCATGTTCAACACAGCTAAAACTGTGCCAGAACTGACATCAACATTAACGGTGATTTTTTTACCAAGACTTATTTTTTTAGTAGGGTTTAACTCTGGCAGCGCCCCTGTCTGCAACCTTCACTAGTATAACTCTTTCAATTTTAGGTTACACAATTTACAAAAAGCCGAGAAATAGCAAACTGCTAGTCATGGCAGAAGGAGCGCTGCTACCTCCGTGCCATAGTAATTTATCTGCTGATTGGATGAGCATCTGGGTACAGCTAATGAAGATCAAACAAGAGCCAACCAACGTATCTAGGATAAAAAGCACTGAAATATTATCAATACAGGTGACAAGAATCAATAGCCTTACAAACCACTAACTGGAAAATTTCTGTGGTGTGTGCTGGGGTACTGGCCATACCTATCACTTGTACATTGAGTCGCTGAACACGAATCTGACCTTTGTTTTACCCCATCATGTCAGGATTTTTTTTAACATGAAAAAAAAGCCTGTTGGATCGTAATATTGCTCATTTAAATCAGACTCCAAAACTTCAACTTTAACCTAATAACATTATGGCACTTCAGTATTGACCACATAGCTTAGAGAAACTGTAAAACCCCTTAACTCTTCAATCCCATAATCCTGAGAATCCGATAAAAACACTGCGGAATCTTGATTGGGGATTTAATGAGACCTCGGATCCTTGTACTTGAGTATTATACATTCACACCCTTTCATCCCATAACCTCACCATCCCATAATCGCATAACCCGTAACCCCTTAAAAAAATGGAGATTCTAAGTAGGGGAATTCATGCCATTGTGACATTAGAATCTTGGAATCAAACACCTTACGGTGCCAGAGCTCTTCAATGGCAAACCCTCCAATTTCTTAACCCCACAATTCTGAGCATTCAATGAAAAAATAGAAGGCTCTCAATTGAGGAATCAGTTAGATTTTGCCCTCGGAACCTCGTTACCAAATAAGCCTATAGCGCTCCAGCAGCAAACCCTTCTACCAGTAACCCCGTAAATCCATAACTAAGTAACTCTGGGTATATAATAAAAGAATGTAAAGATTCCGAAAACACAATCTCATGAATTCCCCTATTCAGATTCTTTACATTCTTCTATTATATCCCTAGAATTATGTAGTTATGGATTTGCGGGGTTACTGGGTTATGTAGTAGAAGGGTTTGCTGCTGGAACGCTGTAGGTTTACTTGGTAACAAGGTTCCGTGGGCATAATTTAATTGATTCCCCAAGAGCCTCCTTTTTTTTCATTAAATCCTCGGGGTTATGGGCTTATGAGGTTAGAGGGTCTGCCGTTGAAGAGCTTTGGCACCATAGTCTGCTTGATTCCAAGATTCTAATGTCACAATGGCATGAATTCCCCTCCAGAGTTAAGAGGTTATGGGGTTATGGGATGCTGAGGTTATGGGATCATGGGGTGTGAATGTATGACACTCAAGTACAAGGATCCGAGTTCACAATCTCATTAACTCCCCAATCAAAATTTCCCACTGTTTTTTATCGGATTCCCAGGGTTACGGGGTTAAGGAGTTATGAGGTTTTACGCTTTCTCTAAGCTGTGTGGTCAATACTGAAGCACCACAATGTTATCAGGTTGAAATTTTAAAGCTGAATCACTTGAAGTCTGATTTAAATGAGCAATATTACGATCCAACAGACCTTTCTTTGTGTTAAAAAAAATTCGTGTTCAGCGGCTCATAATACAAGGGATAGGTGTGGTCAGTACCCGAGCACACACCACTTTTTTTTGTGGGCCTGTGTAATTTTTGTTCAGTATATAATATTTACTACCTTATGTATTGTAAGGAGTTTCTTGCATTTTTAGAATGTGTCCACGCCCTGGTATATCCCTCTGGACACAAAAAATCCCACAGTACACAATGAATATAAGAACATTTTTGACCTCACTTCGTATACAGTCAACAACAATCCCTACAGTCTACTGAGAATTCAAATGAGGACTAATCTGGATGCAAATTTTCCCATATCATTGGGCTACAATTTACATCCCATAAATCCGAAAGAAGGCATAATTTACGCAACCTTAATCCTCTCAGGGTTGTATGTTTTAATTATATTTGATGTAAGTATTTTTTAGAGTTTATGAATATAATGGATTAATGAAATGCAACTGGGCACGTTTTTTAGTTAATTCACAGAACTCTGGCCGCCATGTTGGCAAGTACTATGTCCGTAGCCATCCTAGCTGTTTTAAATGAAAGACCCACAATGAATGAAATCGTTTCATGGATGGATATAGAAACTCTGTTGCTGTTGTTCTCCATGATGACACTGGTAACAGTTTTTAGCGAGACTGGAATTATTGATCATTCTGCCATATATGCATATAAGGTAGGTAATAGTTCATTTTTTATGGGTTATGGTTTTATAAAGGATAAGAGATCAATAAAAATATGAGTATTGTTTGGTATTAGCAGTATAGGCAACAGGTGATGAAAACAGGCAACCAGGTGATGAAAAATGGGCAACCGTACATTTTGCGTACCTACAGATAGCGATTTATTTTGAGGTTTCGTAGGGGAGTCGGTCTTAAGTGTAAAACTGAATTTCCGCGCCTGGGTGTGTTATCATTCTGCAATCATCTTCAAAATAAGTATGCAAAAAATTTTCTTGATTTATAGTCCTCTAATTTGAGTGCTAATGAATGGATTTTGATGAAATGTGTTTGTAATGACGTTATTTAAAAAAATGAAAGAAAGAATAGAGTAAGAAATGAAGGGGTAGAAACACCCCTTTTATCACGGGTTCCGTAACTTGTAGAATTAGGTAAAAAATGAAAAGAAAAAACAATATATTTACCTTTTTTGGCCTAAAATTAGGCGCATCCCTTTTTACTTGGTATCCCTGATATATCTAATCCACGAATCATGTTTATTGGATAGGAACGTCGTCGATAAAAATATCGGGGTTCTCGACGATGGAATCTCCGTGACCTCGTCAATAGCTAGAAATCTTTCCTTTTCATCAAACTTAAAACTACAACTAAGTTCTCACACGTTTCATCACTGCAATTTTAGTAGAGGAAAACTTTACTCCAGCTCGAAAAAAATTTGTGCAGACCTTAAACTTTGGTTATAGATTCAAAATAGGCCAAAGTTTAAGAAACAAAAAAGTTTAGGAGTTTTACGGATCCCCGGGAACCTAGAGGGGGCGAAAAGGGGTATTTTTTATTTAAAAAAATCGGTTTTTCTCTATTGTCTCGGGAAATATGGCATTTATAAGAAAATAGTTCAAATAAAAGTTGTTCCTGACAAAATTATCTTTAATTTGGTGGTAAATTTAATTTTATAGCAATAATTAACCGGAAACTCAGAATAATGTCATATGAATTAGATCTCGTGCATTTTTGGCAGTTTAATAGTAAATGGATAAAAAACGAAGTTTTTATATTACACGAGGGATTGCTAATTTATAGGGGATGGCACCTAAAAAAAAAAAAAAAAAAAAAAAAAAAAACATTGGAGCTGAGCGAGAATTATATTTTAAGAAGAAAAGGTTCTATGCAAATTTTCATATAAATTGATAGATTTAAGTTAGAACTACTAGAACATTTGGGATTTTAGATAGAAAAAGTGGTCATTCAAATATGTTTTCGTCAAATAACTCGAACGGTATTACATTGAGCAAAAACATGCTAGAGACAAAAAAGAAAGCTATTAAATTAAGGATGAATTTAGTTTTTTTCTAATTTTTGTAGAGATCCGGAAGTGTAGGCATCCGAATGTTTATAAGACGAAGTATTTAGTTTAAATGTTAACTATTTCAGAAACTAAGGCACTTAGGCCAAAAACGCTAATAACCAAAATGAAAAACTATTAATTAGGCCTTCAAATGAGTTTTTTTTTATTTTTATGGCATAAAAAACAAAGAAGTTATGACAGAAACAATGTACTTCTTCATATTTTTTTTAATCAAGACGTCGCAATTTTGTTAATGTAAGTAGTCAGTAATTAAAAATATGCATTCCCACATACTGTTTTTCGTTAAAATATAGTGTGACCTAGACTCCAAATTTTTTCATCGGCTTTAGAAAAAAAAATTGCATTTTAAACTGTAAAGGGATTTTAGAAAAAAATGTTACATTCTTGTTTCTCTGCAAATATCTCAATAAATACTAGTTTAATAGAAAATATGGTGGACATCAAAAATGAAGCTTATAAACTGAGAATAAGTTTATTTTGTTTATATATATTTGTGTAGGGTTGATTGTTTCGGAGATATTTAATTTTATACAGTGTGTTTCACTTCTCGTAAAGACACCCCTGTATCTTTTTTATTTGTGGCCGAATTAATTTCAAATTTTTATCAGCCATACAAGTCCATAAGACAACTTTATTCAACACATAAATGCCGTCTAAATCTAAAACGCCGGCCTACTACGATAAAAAGAAAATGTCAATTTTCGAGAAATCATAGTAGGCTTAGAGATAGACAAAAATTTTGTTAATGAAAGTTGTTCAGGATCACTTCATATGCCCCATGTCGTCTAAATCTAAAACGCCGGCCTTAGAATAATTAAAATTAAAATCTAATTACTTTAATGAGTTTTAACATCTGTCAAGAATATGTAGGTTGGTAGGATGCTGTCAGATAACGAATTCTTTTTGAATTAAATTGGTGGCCCTGAAAAGGGCCGTTGTTTTTACAGAGAAGACTACTAATAATGAATGATAATATTGTCGAAAAAAAAAATACAGATAAAGCAAAAGCCGCAGTGTTAGAAAAGTTCAAAAATAAAAGAAGTTAATGGTTTTTTTTTACTTATTTATTATATTGGGCCCACTAACCCACCCTCAAGTGTAATACACTTCTCAATCCGTTTTCTGTTATTTATTACAACTCTTCGCAGTTCTTGAGCTGTAACTTCTAAACACGCTTGCCTTATCCTCTCACAAAGCTGCTCTACATTTTGAGGTCTGGTCATATAAACTTTGTTTTTAATGTGACCCCAAAAATAAAAATCCATTGGAGTGAGATCAGGGTGTGATCTGGGTGGCCAATGTATTAGAGGACTATTTCGTCCTATCCATCTTTGGGGAAAATGTTCATTCATCCATGCTCTCACCACGGAATTGTGGATAGATGCTCCAACGAGTTGAAAATACAATTGTTCCAAAGGAAAATCAACTATTGCATTTCAAAGATCATTATTTAAAAATTCTAGCAAATTTAACGCATTTATATTTTGAAAAAAGAAAAACGGCCCTATTATTGTTTCGTTAAAAATTCCGTACCATTTACCTTCTGGGAATATTGCCTTTTACAATTTATTATCCAATCAGGATTTTCTACTGCCCAGAACCTAGAGTTTTGTGATGCACTACCCCGTTGGTGGAGAAAGTTGCCTCATCCGTGAAAATTACTTTCTTCAAGAAGTCTCTATTCTTTAAATAATTACCTTGGATCCATAAACAACATTCTAGTCTTCTCTCTTCATCACCTTCCTCCAAGGTATGTAAAAATTTTGGTTTAAACGGTTGTAGCTTATGGCGTTTTAAACATCTCCAAATTTTTGATTCCGACAAATTAAGGTCACGAGCCATATTTCGAAGACTGGTAGTGGGATTGGCGTTAAACGCCGCTAATATAACATTATCATCTCCGTGATTTAGATTAAGATGTACTCTCGGTTTAAGCACATTGTCAGTTGTATTGAACAAGTGACATATTCTTGCTACGGTACCATGGTCTATTGGTTGTCTTAGAGGATGTCTTAAATTAAATTCTTCTGCTGCTTTTCTTGAAGACCGTACATTTTCACCGACTATCTTTATTATTTCAATTTTTTCATCAGTAGTTAAAAGTATTCTAACCATTATGAGCAAAGATATGAAATAAGGAAACTTTAGTATGAATTAAATTATTAAAACAAGAAAAACTAACAAACTCCACAGAAAATAACAATAATCACTTTTGTCATGAAAGCAATGACGAAATAAATATAACAATACATATTGACAGTTATTTTCATGGCACTCTTAATATTTAAAACAATAAAACCGTCCATGTTCCTAAATTTCTGAGCCGATAAGGAGGAAGGATATGATGGAGAGTTACTCCTCCAGAACAGAAAAAGAAAAAAAGAAAAGATATTACATTCAACTTGATATGTAAAAATAAAAAGCCCTTTTAGTGAATTCTGATTTTTGTTCACAACTTTCATTTGTTGGAAAAAGTTCTCTTTATGTGTTCTCTTTTTTTGAAAATATTTCGATTTTCACAAAATTTTACAGAGGGGCATATGAAGTGATCCTGAACAACTTTCATTAACAAAATTTTTGTCTATCTCTAAGCCTACTATGATTTCTCGAAAATTAACATTTTCTTTTTATCGCAGTAGGCAGGCGTTTTAGATTTAGACGGCATTTATGTGTTGAATAAAGTCACCTTGTGGAGTTGTATGGCTGATAAAAATTTGAAATTAATTCGGCCACAAATAAAAAAGATTCACGAGAAGTGAAACAAAAAATTTTTTTTTGAAAATATTCCGATTTTCACAAAATTTTACAGAGGGGCATATGAAGTGATCCTGAACAACTTTCATTAACAAAACTTTTGTCTATCACTAAGCCTACTATGATTTCTCGAAAATTAATATTTTCTTTTTATCGCAGTAGGCAGGCGTTTTAGATTTAGACGGCATTTATGTGTTAAATAAAGTCACTTTATGGAGTTGTATGGCTGATAAAAATTTGAAATTAATTCGGCCACAAATAAAAAAGATTCACGAGAAGTGAAACAAAAAATTTTTTTTTGAAAATATTCCGATTTTCACAAAATTTTACAGAGGGGCATATGAAGTGATCCTGAACAACTTTCATTAACAAAATTTTTGTCTATCTCTAAGCCTACTATGATTTCTCGAAAATTGACATTTTCTTTTTATCGCAGTAGGCCGGCGTTTTAGATTTAGGCGGCATTTATGTGTTGAATAAAGTCGTCTTATGGACTTGTATGGCTGATAAAAATTTGAAATTAATTCGGCCACAAATAAAAAAGATACAAGGGTGTCTTCACGAGAAGTGAAACACACTGTAGATGGCATCCGACCATTTTTAGTATGAAGTATTTAGTTTAAAATGTTGAATATCTTAGAAACCGTGACATTTCCATCAAAAGTTCTAACAAACAAAATTAAAGGTAATTAATCAATCTTTAAAATAATTTTTTGATTATTTCTACATCACGAAAAATATAGAAGTTATGGCCGATTCAATGTGCGTTTTCACATTATTGTTAACAAAATATCGGCATTTTGTTATTGTAATTGCTCAGTAATTAATTTTTCTTCCAAAAATGTTGTTTTTCGTTAATATATAACATCACCTAGATGCTCAATTTATTTTGTCCCTTTAAAACATTTGTTTTAGAAAAACATTCCATCCGTCATCCACCCATCGAAAAATGGGTTATTTCGGTTAATTATTGCTATAAATAACACTCCTAGACTTTTTTGTTTCGTGAGTTTTGGCCTGTTTTAAACTTATAACCAAAGTTTAAAGACTGCACACATTTTTTTCGAGTTACGGTCATTTTTTTCAATCTTTCCCTATACTATTTTGAAAAATAGCAGAACACTAAGCCAGTTTTCCGGCATCCGCAGGGTACGCGGTTTTACACCCGTAAAAATTAATTTGGGAAGGTCGGAAGGTGCGTATGTTCTTAAAATAATAATAATAATATGTATATGTTTGTATGCCTGTGTGTCTCTACGTCGCTTCGTTATCTCTTTAATGGGTGATTTTGATGCGGTATTTGAAAGAGGATTTTAACGAGAGGATTTTAACGAGGAGGTATTTAGCAGGGTTTCATCTCATCAATAAAGAGTTAATTATGTTTATGTTTATGTTTATAATTATATTTGCAATTTAATTTTGTATATTCTGAACAAACATCTTATTAACTCTTACATGTATTTTCAATTGACAATTATCTCTTTAAGGTAACTGGTGGGAAGTTATGGCCATTAATACACATCCTTTGCGCCTTAACAACGGTCTTGTCCTGTTTCTTGGATAACGTAACGACAGCTTTACTAATTACACCAGTAACAATAAAGTAAGTTAATAACCTATTAGGATTAATTTTAGTAATAGAACTTCTAAATAATATTTTCGACTCTAGAACGATAATATTTTGCATTTTCAAATATTACAAATAATATACGACAATTAGGTACATTGTTGTGAGATAACAAAATATTGCGGATGCATGTAGCGGTTTATTTTTAATGTTTGCAAATGATTAGTTTAATTTACCCGATTTATTGCATTTTGTATTTCTCCCTCACAATATTATTCAGGCCATCCCTGTAATTACAGAACTCTCGAGAAGAAATTTTAATCTTGAATATTGAAGACCGTCTCGAGCCATAAGGTGGGGAAAGGGTGGGAAGAAGTGGGAAGTAGTGTTAGAGAGGTGAGAAGACGGGAGAGGGAAGGGGTAGATGGCGGTAGTAAATGAAAGGGTTTTGTCTGTCTGTAAAATAAGAAGACTAAAAAGTAAAAAATAAAATTATAAAAAAAAATATTTTTAAGAAAAAGCCTTTATTTGAAAAAAAACTACTAAAAAGTAAAAATAATTTTTTTTTTAAATTCATACACCTGGAAACTAAAAGCTTTGGGAGCGGTCAATTGAGCAAAGTAACTATGCAATAGCGCTATATGACCGTCCCCAAAGCTTTTAGTTTCCAGGTGTATGAATTTAAAAAAAAAATATTTTTACTTTTTAGTAGTTTTTTCAAATAAAAGCTTTTTCTTAAAAATATTTTTTTTATATAATTTTTTTATTTTGTGTAGCTGTGTTTTCTTTGTACTGAAATGTATACGTTTGTCATTAATATTTCATTTAATTGGTTTGACTAATATTTAGAGTTGGCCAGCTACCATTTCATTTTTATGTACTATTATATATTGCGGTTTTTATGTATGATTATCTAATGCATTATGCTATGCACTTTTTATAAATCTCACACTGTTATGCAATACTGGCGAGCGTATGATTTTGCTGTTTGTTTAAAATAAATTTTATTATCTTTTACTTAGTGACTTTTATTGAAAAAGTACCTTATTTCACTTCGAGTATTATGTGGTAGAAACAAAAATAAATTCAAGAATATAAAAATTTGATAAAGCAACATTTTCAACGATGTAATTTTATTTTTGCAATTTTTCCATAAAACTTTTTGAAACATAATGTGATTATATGTTAATAAAAACTTGATATTTCTAAAAAAAAAAAAATAATTTTATGTTTTTTTCCATTACTGAAAAGGAAACTTTGCGGTAATATTTTTTTGTTAGAAATAACACATCCTCACAAAAAAAAAAAAGGTCGTGATCTGGATGACTGACCATGGTATTCCTATGTATTTTTAGACGCTGAATCCGAATCCGAGGTAAAAAAAAAATCGTATATATGTGCAGAGCCAAAGTTACGAATATCAGTATCATTACGGAAAGGAGTATGAATTGGCACTTTGCAACCCTCGTGTTCTCATTTATTATTGCCAAGGGCGTAACAAGCCCCCCCCCCCCGAAGGGGTTGGTACGCCTTCTACACCACTTCTTTACCCTTCAGGATCTGCGTCATGAAAGCTCATAGCTTACAAGCTCTTGAAAATGCAAGGGAGACAGGGTGAACACAGCCAAAGAACCAACCACCTGGAGGAGTGAAAACTACCTCCTGCTGGACGGGGGTGGAGGAAGAGCGAGAGCAAATTTTTCTTGTTTTTACTGCACAATGGTCGCAGTGCACCGTGCAGAACAGCCCTCAACTGCTTTTCCCGTATCTGTCTAAAGGGTGGAAACCATCCCCAAATTCACAAAAAGTATTCGAAAAACTTTTGAGACCGTAAAGATGCACTTGGAGTTTTTCAATCTGAGAGAAGAGAAATCTGCCAACGGTATTGAGTTTGCACAGCAAGACCAATCCTTAAAGTAGGTAAAGAACATCCCTCGATAAGTGGGGAAGAGGAAGGTGCAGAAGAATGTGGGAAGATTAATTTTTTTCAGTGCGGAATTTATCGAGCTTTCATACACCTTCTGTTGTCCCTTCTCCAACCCTCGAATATTTGCTCTGCCTTGTCTGGCTTAACCTAAAAGGTTAAGCCAGACAAGGCGTTCAATACCTTTTAACTGAACACACACTTTTTTTTAACACACTCCTTCAAAATTTTCCTGCCTTTTTGTCTTCGCCGCATACTCTTGCATTCGCCGACACCTTGTCTCTCAGTCTTCATTGCCCGGCCTCATACTTCCTGTATTCTTTGTTCTATGTCATGAATTCTATCATAATATCACCAGTATATCATGTCTTTTTGTCCATACGCCCCATTTTATCTTCAATCATACTTGGTTCTCTAAAATTCTTGTCTCTCTTCAGGGCTTCCTCTTACACTCTATATACTCTGTCACTTTCCTACAAACTTACCTCCCCTTCTATAACTCTGACTCGATCTCTGATGGATCTTGTGCCACTATTTTTCATGCTATTCTACTCATACATTTTTGTTCACTCTCTGACACTATCTCACAAACTTTCTGTATGCATCTGGCATGCGTCGTCCAATTTTACACTCTTCCGCGCTCCTTTACTCCTGCTTCGCTGCTACCTCTTCTTACTCTCACTGTCTCTTTCTTTTGCTGCTATAGCATCTATTCTCTTTTTTTTTATAGTATCTCTTGCGTGTTGAGAGCTCGATAAATTCCGCACTGAAAAAAATTAATCTTCCCACATCCTTCTGTGCCTTCCTGTCTTCCACTCATCGAGGGATGTTCCTTACCTACTTTGAGGGTTGGTCTTGCTGTGCAAACTCAATACCGTTGGCAGATTTCTCTTCTTCTCTTCTTCAAATTGAAAAACAGAGTACATCTTTCCGGTTAAAAGTTTTTCGAATACTTCTTGTGAATTTGGGGGTGGTTTCGGATACGGGAAAAGCAGATGAGAGCTGTTTTGCGCAGTGCACTGCGACCATTGCGCAGTAAAAACAAGAAAAATGTGCTCTCCCACGTCTTACTCCACCCCCATCCAGCAAAAGGTAGTTTTCACCCTTCTTTGGCTGTGTTCACTCTCCACTATGTCTCCTTTGCATTCTCAAGAGCTTGTAAGCTAGAAGCTTTCATGCCGCAGACCTATGTCCGGAAGGGCGCAGAAGGCGTACCAACCTCTTCGAGGGGAGGGGAGGTTGTTACGCCCTTGGCAATAATAAATGGGAGCACGAGGGTTGCAAAGTGCCCATTCATACTCATTTCCGTAATGATACTGATATTCATAATTTAAGGGATATTTTTGGCTCTGCATATAAATTTAAGGATACGAATTTTTTTGACCTCCGATTCGGATTCGGCGTCGAAAAGTACATCGGAATACCATAGTCAGTCACTCAGATCACGATCTTTATTTTTTTTGTGGAGCTGTGTGTGTAACCTGTCTTGAGTTTCGATTTAACCTCAATAATAAGAAAATTTCGTGAAATAGCTTATATAAAACATATGTGTTTATCGAACGGCAACTTTTCTGAGCAATCTCCATGAAAATAAGGAGGTCTCCAATAACACTATTCTCAACAACCATACGTACAACTCGATTTTGAAATGCAGCCCAAATCCTAAGGAAGGTATAAAGCTGTAAATTCCAATACTAGTGGGAGTAATATTTCAAATTAGGACCAATTTGTCTTTTAGATAGGGGCAGTGGTTGCTCTAGATATAAAATATTTTCGTTGTTATATTTGTAACATATCTGTAGCACGAAAGATTATCTCAACGAATTAATTTAAATATAAGAGAGCTCTTGAAGCAACTATTACATATTATGTTACTTGATAAAAATAATAAAATAGAATAGAATAGATTAGGATGAGGTGGGATTGGAAGGGAAGAAATAAAATTTCACTCAGTTTTACAAATACCTGTCTAGTGGAAAGTAGAATGATTTGTACCTTATTACCTAATATCAATATCAATTTGAAATCGATGCAAAACGTATTTTTGAAATTAGTTACTTTCATTAGTTGAGTCCATAAAAAGTATTTTTTAATGGGCCAGTGGATCCAGTCATTTGATTCCCACTAGTACTAGAAAAATCTGAGAATTATTCTGGTGTACGGTGAATATTCATCAACTTAAGGCAAAGTGGAAGTTTGTAAACAAAAAAGGGCTGAATGGTTAAGTTACTGGTGTCTTTTACCACCACTGAATAAAATGTAATATTTTTATTTTTAAGACACTGAAAGCTGTTATTATTTTAAATGTTTTAATATTCTTAAAGTTAGTTTTATTTTTGGAATACTTGTAGTGTATAACAGTACTTAATTAACGTATTTGTTTTAGATTGTGTGAAGTAATGAAGTTAGATCCTACACAAATTTTAATGTATACCTTAATATTTGCCAACATAGGTGGAGCTATAACTCCCATAGGGGACCCACCAAATGTATTAATTGCTTCAAATCCCGACGTAATTAATTCGGTAAATATGAATTATTGTTTTTATTTCTTCATAAATGGCCTGTATATTAGTAGTAGGCATATTGAGTTGTAACATTTTCTTCATTAGCAATGTGAAACTTATATTAACAGTATGTTACCTGTCATGATCTGTAAACGGTACTTTTCATGTCGAGAATGCAGTTTGACAAATCAATAGAAGGAGAGATGATGACGGTTTTCATCTAATGTCTACTATGTAAGTCGAAATTTTGCTAAGAATAGCTGTGTGCATGTCCCCTATTTGAAAAACTTCAATTCTAGCACGCCGCCTCTTCTGGTGGTGGGTGAAAATTAGCCTCAGATGGCGTACTTTAGCCGAGCGGTACGTCTTCACCCTAATTAATAGACTGGGCGGCGGTTGGCTTTAGGACGTTCGCATGACCATTTGCGTTTTATTTTTGTCACAGAGTGACACCTCTTAACCTAACTTTCATGTTTACGTTTAATTGAGTGAAAACATTGTGTTGTGCATTCACATGTGCTATTCGGCGTGTTTTGTAGACTTTGTTTAGTTTATGATTCTGTTTTATGTTGAGAAATGGAAAATACTTATTATAAACACTGTGTAGTGTCACTGTGTAATAATACAACTATTAAATCAGCAAATGAAATTTTTATTCGCGTGCCTAAAGATAAAAATCGCCAACCAAAATGGCTAATAGCATGCAGAAGAAATAATATAGGGGATATTTGTGAAAGAACAACGTCATTTATGTGTGTGAAGGTCATTTTAATGTAAGTATATTAAGTATAGCCAAAATATTAAGAATTGAATTTTTAGACAAGATATTATATTACAGGTTACAGGTCCTAAAGAGACCTAAAGGGTGGTGTAGAGTGCGTGAGCAGGGACCTAAGCAATTACTTTAGAAAGTTGTTCAGATATTTAGGGAGTGAACATACTGAAAGTCCTGACGTCTAGGAGGTGTGCCGAAGGGGGGGCACAAAGAAAGTCCCACTTTTGGTTTTTTCGCTTATATCTCTAAAATGGTACGTCAAAAATTTTCTTATACAAAATAAAAGCTCATGAAATTCTCTACAACTTTCTTTTTATATACTTTTTTCGAATTCGCAACCGTTTTCGAGCTACACGCTCCGGATTATGAATATTTTCGAAAAACAGATTTTTTACCTCTTCAACTTTAAGTAAAAGCAAGGTGGGCTTCTCAAAATTGTACTTAAGTCAGAAATCATCAAGGAAGCGGCAGTGATCTTTCACAACCCTCCTCCACTCAAGGCGAGGTTGAAGAGGCTGGAAAGATTTGCTTCCTCAAATGGTATGGAGCACCAGCAAGACAGACCTCCCTCAACCAGTACCGCTTCCAGTTGTTCATGAGGGCAGTGGCAATATTAAGCCTGACATCAGCTCCCTCCCACCAACTGAGAGCGCAGCATTCCCGGCGCACCTACCACCAAGTGGAGCAGTGGCTCGGGAATGAGCTATCCCCTCAAGAGTGGGGGTGGAAATATATAGGAGACACCCTGATGCCAATTACAAGCACCGGAGGTCCTACTTTGTTGTATCATCTTTAAAATACAATTTTCTATTTTTCAGGTAAAAATCTGTTTTTCAAAAATTTTCACTTTTTCGGAGCGTGTAGCTCGAAAACGGTTGCGAATTCGAAAAAAGTATATAAAATGAAAGTTGTAGAGAATTTCATGAGCTTTCATTTTGTATGAACATATTTTTCCCTACGGCGACGCACCATTTTAGAGATATAAGCGAAAAAACCAAAAGTGGGACTTTCTTTGTGCCCCATCCCCTCCGGCTCACCTCCTAGACGTCAGGACTTTCAGTATGTTCACTCCCTAAACACCATGAACAACATTCTAAAGGAATCGATTAGGTCCCTGCTCACGCACTCTACACCTCCTTTATTGACTGGAGTATAGGTAAATTGTCTGACTGTCCTTTTGAAAAACCTGCATCAGTCATTTTTAACTAAAATGTTTACCACATAAGCTTATATAATAATAACAAATATCACTCAAAATCAACGAATATTGAAGATGTTTTTCCAACCAATACATATCTGGCTATGGGTTTTTACACGGGGTAGTATTTAAATTTTAGATTAGGTTATATTCACTGCTAGTTGTTTCTGACAAATGCATATGCGCATGAGGAATTGTCAAAGCCAAAGGTGAATCGGTGTCTCTGGACACCGTCATCCGACTTTCTCTCTCTGACGTCACGTTTTAAGATTAGGTAAAATCAGGCAGATTTCAATAGCTTATATTTCTGGAAGAGATTTTCTTTAAACATTTCTTGTTGTCTATGGGGTTTTTAATGATGTTAGTTTACGTTTAATTCAATTTTATTTTTTGGGCAAGTTCCCCATTGTTGGATAATTACGATGTGACCAATGATTTATTACTATAAAGCAAAGAATGTCTGGTAAAGTTGTGTTTACTAATAATTAACTTTCAGGTTCTGGTTAGTCAACCGAAAAAATAACTAACGATTGTGAAACTGGCTGTACGTGTTAATATAATAATAACAATTTAATTTGTTTATTTACATAAATTACATAGACTAATGCACAATACATAATAACTCTGTATATTATAACATATAACATAACGTTAAGTATGACATAAAGTTGTAAGTAAATAAACAAAAGAAAGTACCACAAAAGTTACACTTGCAAGTGGCAATAACTTCTTAGTTCATTAGCAGTCCAAACATTATATATTCCACGTGCCTAATCAACAACACATATACATACACACACGCACACAAAAACACCTAAGTAAACACCGACCCTGACTATCTAATCTTAACAGTACTATAATTATACTAAATATATATTTTAGTCCCTGTTTACATTTAAGAATTTGGATACCTCGTCCCTGCTCATATTGAGTACAAATTGCTTAGCCCTAGTTTTGAATTGATTAAAGAAACGTACAATGCCTTATCTCAGTTGGCAGTTCATTATATAATCTGTTACGTTTGGATTTGTATCAACCAGTGAATATATCCACAGGTTGATATCTATAGTTAAATACATATAGTACTGTGTCTATACATAATTATTTCCAAATAAAATGACAGATTTCGTTATAACCTTTTCCGAAACAAATCCAAACGTAACAAATCTAGGGGCCAAAAAAGCTAAGGTTCTTTGACCCACTGATTTTACAGCAGCAGGCGTTTTCGCTTGGCCCTTTATTTTATTCCTAGCTTCATACTATGGTCAATTAAAACTAATTTATGTTTGTATTTCCACTGGTGAATAACAGCTTTTAAAAGAGATATTTGTCGCAAGTCCAAAATTTTTGGCTCATGATACAGTAAATTGGAAGGGTAAGTATTATTCTTTTGATGAATTATTTTAAAAAATTTTTTTAAGTAACTGTTGGCAGCGCCGCCTCACCCAATGATTCCATATGATATGCGCGACTCCACTAACGCAAAATATAATATTTTTAAATGTGGTATATCTAAAAATGATTTGAAATATTTAAATTTATATAAAATACTTCTTAGAGTTTTAGTTACATACTCGATATGATAATCGCATCGTAGATGTCTGTCAAAGGTTACTCCAAGATATTTAGCTTTCTTTGCTGACATAATTTCATTTTTTCTTCCATGGTTGTTGATGGTTAATTTGTTGTAATTAGGTAAGGAATTCTTGTAGCAGCCAAAAGGGATAGATTTTTTTCGAAATTATTAGTTAAAATCTTGTGGTTAAACCAATCGATGAGAATATTCACATTATTTTCCACCTCCGATTAAAGAACTTATATCTAAATACATAACAGGCTATCTTTTCACTATATACCTTGTTTGCTCCTAACATAGTCACATTATATGTCCATTAAAATGGATAGATGAACATCACATCCCATAGGCAACAGTGGCGTTGTATGTGTAGAAAATGTGTAGAAATATTTTCATTAAAATGAATTATTGCAATTCCTGCATTACCGGCACTTTATATAACGTGATGTAGGCATACGATATTACAGTAAGATAAAACAGTAAGATAAATATGTATTGAAAGGATATTAAAATTTAATTGCTATTTACTTTTTAACTGTAAACTGAACTTCATCATGTTACGACTATGGAACGATCGATTTTCTTCTTTTCTAAACTGCTTTCTGCAAACGGCAGAGCACTTCACTATTTATTTGCACAAAATATATTGTCACTAAACTGTGTAAATATGAATAGAGAATATTATTTAGGTATTAAGCAAATCACAACTTAAAATAAAATTACTTTTTCACCAGTTTTTGGTCGGAGAACACGAAAAACATTTATTGACATTAATGGCCGAACTGTCAACTAACATTATGATAATCGAACTGAAGCCGATCGTGCACGAGCGGCCGCGAATACGCCGATGGGCCAATCAGCAACTTATGGGAAGAAGTGCCTTAGATTGTGAGTCTTTCAGCGACAAATAAATCAAGGCCATTATGTATCTAGATATAAGTTCTTTAATCGGAGTTTTCCACTTTTTGCCTAAGAGGGAGCAAGGCGATCAAATCAGAGGGAGCAGGCGACAATGAGCCAATGTGAAGAGAGATCTTCGTAGTAAACAAATTTTAGCTAAAAACTTTCTTCAATAGAAGTGTAGTATTCATTTACTTACAAGAATATCTTTTTTTCAGTTTAATAACGCCAGCCGTTTTTCTTAAAACTGCTTTTTCCCAGTCAAGATTTTTAGTTCAGTGCTTTTTAATAGATGCTGCCACCTTCAGCACTACAACAGGGCATCTGCATCATGTAACCAACATAAATTAAATTTATTTAAATTTTAAGTTTTTCAAGTTTATTCTCATTTTTAATGTTTGTATGCATTTTTTAGCTTGGAGCCGTACTTGCTCCAAGCAAATATCTAAAAATTCAGGTAAATAATTTTTCAATAGACCATTCCAGAACACGTGACTTTGACAGATCCGCCATTTTGTCTGGCTGGCACACAAACCGATTATTCTCCGTTTGTTTGCGTGCGTTTCTGTGTTCTTTTGTGCTGTGAATTGATTTATTTTGTGATTTTTTGCAATTTTTTTCGCCAAGATGTCTCGAAGTGTATACTATTCAACCCTTGATAGGATAAAAAAATCGAAATTATAGACAGCATTGACCCTTATGCAATTCCTCCTGAGGAATGCAGGCTTGGAATTTATAAGTTGCCCAATATTACCATGATGAACTTAGTGAATTATTTAATACTAACCCATAGTTATTACACTGGTCAACAATTGAAGGCTTATAAAAGTTTGCAAGCCTCCAAACATTATGAATCTGGCTCTGTTCAAGGGATTTTGGCAAAACAAATCAATGATGAGGCATTTATTGTCATTGGCAAGGTAAGAAATCAAAGTAAATGTGTAATTTTACATTATAATTAGATTCTGTATATTAATGTTTATCATTTTAATATGCCACAAAGGTTTTAAGTGTGGACCTTTCAAATCTCGAGGATGCAGATTGACTCGGTTGGATGCTGGAAACGTATCCCAAATTCTTGTTGGGTATCCAGTCTGGATTAGTTTTATCCTCTAGGGCAGCTGGTTTTCCTAAAATCGTACATATTATTATAATACTTAATATTTATATATTTGCACATTTAATTTTATCCTCGATTCTAACCTTAAAATCTAAAAGGAATTTTGTACGAAAATTAGGTACCTACTTACCAGTTATAAAATGTTTGGAACAAATACGGCCATTTTTTAGATGGCTTTCACTTAGGGGCCCCCGTTTCAAACTATTAATCCAAGCATTTCTTCTTTCTCTAGACAATGCATTAAGATGATCTCCTCTATTAGTTAAAATTGCGGGAAATCGAAAAAACGATACATTATCTCCGTCAGCACGCACTGAACATTTAACAACACTACAAAAATGAGGCATTTTCTATAAATTAGACCAGGATTAAACAACTTTGTAATGAAATACTCTTAATGTTTACATACACAAATGGTATTGTGTGCCACCCAGCAAATATGGCCGAACTGTCAATGACGTCATTCTGGAATGGTCTATATTGTTGATTAATAAAAATAGCACTGCTAATTACAGGTTAGATTTCCAACCTACAAAAAGAGTCCTATTTAATTGGGAAAAAGTATTTAGAACTTCATAAATATTATACTGAACTAGATTTTACTTGAACAAACGGGAACCGGGCAGAAATTTTAACAATAGCTGCGTAATACTCTTAAATCTTAAGAAACACATATTTTTGAGGTTAGCTGTGACGTCACGTGAAGATGCCCTATAATAGCAACACTGCCTACCCTTCGCCCCACTTCAGCTTTAGCTTTACCGATGAAACTTTGTGATTGGCGTTGTCCCCTCTTAAGGCCTTCCCATGTTGTATGTATAGAAAACGGCGGTGTCGTCCGCAAAACTAATTGATCATTTTCGGTTGAGGTCACGCAGCGCGTCGACGTGGAGGGCACACAACTCATTATTTGGTTTTCTAGAGATGGGCCCAAGCTGTTATTTTTTAATAACACGTTTAAACTGCTTCTGCTGTTTTGAAATATCAGTTTAAAAATAACAGATCGCTGAGAAGTACTGGCATTCGCATATCGCAGTGCGCAGTTTGTAGTATGCAAATTTTTCGGTCACGTGGATTTGACGCAGCTGTCTGAAGGGCATACAAAACCTCATTTATCATCGTGTGGTATTAGACCGTGGGATAGTGACAGATTTTTTTAAACGTTTGGTTCCTATCTGGCCTTTTGGGAGCCTTTTGTGCCTGATTTGTACTAACCATTTTCGTGTTTATCCAGGGCCCCTCAGCGGAAAACAGAAAAGAAAATTTCATGAAAATGAACAATTTCAAATGTTTTGTTCCTATCTGGCGTCAAGTTAGACTTACGGTTTAAAGAAAAACATCCGACGGAAGCTTATCGCCAGACAAATTCCGTGGGCCAGAAGGCCCGAAATTTCAATCCGAAGTTGTAAGAAAAAATGGTCAAAATCAAACGATTTGGTTCTTATCTGGGAATTGTATATATAGGTAAATAGATTATAATTATCGCGATATAACAAACGCCAGACAAATTCCGAGGGCCCAACAGTGAAAAAATTATTGTTCAAGTTGTCAACTATTCCGCGAAAATCAAACGATTTACATTCGTCTGGCATTTGTTTTTTTGTTAATATTAGGCAATAAGTAGTTTCAATTTAAGATTCCCAGACGAATTGGCTGGGTCCCCTGGATAGCCAGACAAAAAGAAAATCGCGAAAAAAATGCCATTTTTCAAACGATTTATTCCTGTCTGGCATTTGGATTTTAAAAAGATATGTTAATAAATAAGCCATATTTCTAGTCCCAGATAAAAAGCTTGGGTCCAGACGTAGATATGTTGAGCGAAAGTATCGAAAAATCAAAAAACAGTCGTGTAAAACTCGATGCATTTTCAAACGATATACACTCGTCTGGGATTTATTTTTTTAAAAAGATATGTTAATAAACAAACCATATTTCAAGTGCCAGACAAAAATCTAGATATATACCAAATTTTGAGGTTCTACACTTGGCAACTTTTTAATCCTGGCTCCTACGCCAAAAGACTACTCTAGCTAATTTAAATAGAATAAAATTTGCTAAAACTCTTTTTTAAATTTTTTGAATTCCGACAAAAATGAAGTAATTAGAGGGGGGCGGGATTTGGGACTTTTTTTTTTCGGTAAAATTTATCTATTTTGTCACCGTAAGTAATCGGTAATTAATTGAAATCGATCTCATATATGATGTTCACTTAATATCATGTACTACTTTGATGTTCCGTTAATCTCAGTCCTTCGTTTCTGAGAAAAATTATTTTTTTTAGATTTACATACATTATAGGAAAACGTGTAATTTCCTACATTTCCTCAAATATCTCGATAATTATTGTTTTTTTCGAAAAATTTGTAGATAGCTTATGTAAAGAGAATTGATTGCGCTTTCCGACACTTTTTTTATTTTTTCTCTAACATAAAGAGCAAAAGACCAAATATGCGGACGTCTCAAAGCCAACCGCCACCCAGTCTATTAATTAGGGTGAAGACGTACCACTGGGCTAAAGTACACCATCTGTGGGTCCCCACGCCAGACTAGTTTCTCGATCTGACGTCACAGTACTTTTCGTGAGGAGTAGCGAGGATTTCAACTTTAATTATTTATTGTAAAGTAAGTACTGCGATTTAAGAGCTGATATTTGATGTGGCGTGTTTTTATACATAAACACACACACTTTAATGAAATACAAAAAAAAATGGGCAAGTTCACCATTAGCAAACGATAAATAAAAATCACCCCGGGACGAGCGGGGAGTATAAAAAGCAGCGTCGCTCGCAAGCAATGCATACCACATATGTTTCTACCACATCGTATCTTAAGTGTCTTATGTCGCGTGCATTAAAATGAGAGAAGAAATCACTTTTGTGTGGTTGACTACCTACGCCAAGCGAGAATGAAACAGGTACGGACTTACGAGGACTCTCAGTTTCTATGGTGTAGTGCAGAGTTGTAAATTATATATTAATATGTAATAATTTATATTTGTCTTTTTGCTAGTATGTAACTTATTTATTGTAAATATTATTCGATCGAGGGATTATGAATGTGAAAGTGACAGTTATATTGATTCCAGTGATAAAGAAAATCAAATTCCAAATGAGTTTCAAGTGAGAAAAAAAACGGCATTTCAAGGGCGGATCTGGACCTTGAGCTTGGAGGGGTAACATAGCCGAGTGTTGAAAATAACAAAAATGTTTTTCCTCGAAAATTAAAATTGATGAGCGGAGGGGGGGGGGGGGGAATCTCAAAAAAAAAATTATAAACACAACTAAATAGAATATATATTCAAAAATATAAAATAAAATAATAAAAATTATGAAATTTTAAAATGAAAGTTGATTGTTTACGGAATCTTGGGGGGTAATTACCCCGTTACCCCCATAAATCCGCGTTTGCGGCATTTAAGTAGTGACGCGAAACAAATTTGTTTAAATGTGTATAATACTCTTTTACAATGACAAGCTAATGAAATGCCAGACGAGTGTGAATCGTTTGAAAATGCATCGATTTTTACACGACTGTTTTTTGATTTTTCGATACTTTCACTCAACATATCTACGGCTGGGCCCAAGCTTTTTGTCTGGGACTTGAAATATGGTTTATTTATTACCATATCTTTTTAGAATCCAAATGCCAGACAGGAGTAAATCGTTTGAAAAAATGGCTTTTTTTCGTGCACTTCTTTTAAGATTTAAAATATGTTTGGCCCACGCTTTTGGTCTGGGACTTGAAATATGGTTTATTTATTACCATATCTTTTTAAAATCCAAATGCCAGACAGGAATAAATCGTTTGAAAAAATGGGTTTTTTTTCGTGCACTTCTTTTAAGATTTAAAATATGTTTGGCCCACGCTTTTTGTCTGGGACTTGAAATATGGTTTATTTATTACCATATCTTTTTAAAATCCAAATGCCAGACAGGAATAAATCGTTTGAAAAAATGGCTTTTTTTCGTGCACTTCTTTTAAGATTTAAAATATGTTTGGCCCACTAAAAATGTCTGTGAATGATACAATACATTTTCGTTTTGGTTAATTTTTACAGAAAAAATCATTTCACATGAGAACCAATCGTTTGATTTTCGCGGAATAGTTGACAACTTGAACAATAATTTTTTCACTGTTGGGCCCTCGGAATTTGTCTGGCGTTTGTTTTATCGTGATAATTATAATCTATTTACCTATATATACAATTCCCAGATAAGAACCAAATCGTTTGATTTTGACCATTTTTTCTTACAACTTCGGATTGAAATTTCGGGCCTTCCGGCCCACGGAATTTGTCTGGCGATAAGCTTCCGTCGGATGTTTTTCTTTAAAACGTAAGTCTAACTTGACGCCAGATAGGAATAAAACGTTTGAAATTGTTCATTTTCATGAAATTTTCTTTTCTGTTTTCCGCTGAGGGGCCCTGGATAACCGTTTGATAAACACGAACATGGTTAGTACAAATCAGGCACAAAAGGCTCCCAAAAGGCCAGATAGGAACCAAACGTTTAAAAAAATCTGTCACTATCCCACGGTCTATATCTTGGCTACTGCTATCTGTTATTTTCGAAGAGACATAACAGTTTGTTCATGCTATTTACAAATAACAGTTATAAAATAATAGGTTGTTAAATAGCAACTCATCTCTAATTGTTTTCATTTGCATTGCCTGTTATTGGATGAGCTTTTGTGTGCCCTCCAAACAGCGGCGTCAAAGTCACGTGACCGAAAATGATCAATAATTTTTACCTCACAATCAAGTGATAGTAAATTATTAATATAGGTGGTAAAAAGAATAGGACCTAGAACAGTGCAATGTGATATATAAAATAACATTGCCTAATCGATTGCGTATATACATCATGTCACCAGAGTAAATTAAAAGTAATTATAAAAAATTATTTTCGAGTATTAATGTAAGGGTTGACACTTTTTTACATTAAACAATATTGTGTATACAGTATAATTCCAAAATGGGGAAGGATGATCTAATGGTTACACCTTTGGCTTGGATTCCAAAGGTTGCGGGTTCGAATCACAGACAAGTTAAATGTCGTTTTTTTTTACTTTTTTTAAATTTATGTATTAGAGATATTAACACTTAGAATAAAAGAAAAATAATATTTTATATTATTACTTGAAAAACTTATATTTTTATCGGCTTCAGTTACCCTCTACCTTAAACGAAGAAAGGGCGTGACGCCAGAACTGCGGCTTTTTAAATGTACTTGGTTATCCGCAACAAAATTATGACTTACAGAGATACTTGATGAGAACCGTTGCCAGCTCTTAGACTACAAGGCGCATAAGGCCGAAGTTTCCTAAGTATAAAAACTGGCTGAAATTAGGCGTGGTTTATCTTGAACATTAATTTATTTATGTTCCTCCGTAGGGTATCAACTTCGGGGTATTTACCATACACATGGGAGTAGGTGTAGTATTAGTACTCCTAGTAGTATATATTCAAATAAGAATAACATACAAGGACATCTCACATTACAAATCTGAGGAGCCGCCGGTAGTACAAGGTAGGTGTCATAGTCAATAATTTTCTTTATTTAGGCGATTACAACAAGAAAATCAACCAAAATTTGCTTTGTCTGTGAACATAATTTGTGACTCAAACTGCGGGTTTAGTGTAACATTCTGAAGATACCACTGACAGAAGTTCACACGGTATGGAGAATCTGGGAAATAATGCCAGTACTCTTAGAATATGGTACGGATACAACAAAAAATTAACCAACAATCGCCAAACAATTTGATGACAAATATTTGGAGCAATCTTCCTCGTACTCATCTCAGGTGTTTGTCGCTCAATTAAGGCATTTATTATCAATCTCAGAATGAAATTTGTCAAAATGCGTATTTCACATTGTTTATTTTATTTTGTTGTTTGCAGAATTAAAAAGGGAAATTGCAGTTTGGGAAAGAACAGCAGCATCTGTAGGTAGCTATAGTAAAGACGAGGAAGCTGTTAAAGATTCTTTAATGAAGAAAACAGCCTTGCTTCAAACGAAACTTAAATTTACCGTAAATAATGCCAGTGCCACTGAAGAAAATTATGCGACCAATCTAAATGATTTGGAAAAACAGGTAAATACATTTTACTCCAAGAAAATTAAGGATGTAAGGATGCCAAGGGCGGATCTAGAAATTTCAATAATATTTGTCTCGTCTGTGACGCATGGGACCCATATGGGAAATAACATCTCGAGAAGCACTTCTTTAACGATCTCTAAATAATTTTAAAAAAGCAATTTGCGAAAAATTTATTCAAAATTCGGTTACCCCCCAGGTCTAGGGACTACTGTTTAAAATTATTTTTTTTTTGTCATATGCATTTTACTTTTCATAAAATACAACAATATGTTTTAAAGCTTATGAAAATATTTTCATTACTAACTGAAATACAACGAATTGAAATTTTGTGATTTACAATTTAACAAATTACAAAATTTCAATTCGTTGTATCTGAGTTAGTAATGAAAATGTTTTCATAAACTTCAAAACGTATTTTTGTATTTTTATGAAAAGTAAAATGTATATGACAAAAAAAATAATTTTAAACAGGAGTCCCTAGACGAAAAAATTTTTCGTAAACTGCTTTTTCAAAAATTTTTAGGGGTCGTTAGAGAAGTGCTTCTCGAGATGTTATTTCTCATATTTCGTAAGGGCCACAGACGAGAAAAAAATTATTGAAATTTCTAGATCCGCCCTTGCACTCTGCGCGCCCAGCGCACGGTTAAATCCATACTATGAAACCTCTAAAAATTCTTAGCTGTTCTATCGAGTAAAATAAAGCTTTTTTCTCTTTCTGATTACACATTTTTAACATTTATCTTAGTGAATAGGGGGATAAATAGTGAGTATGGAGGGAAAATATATAATTATGACAGACACCATACAGAGCCGCTGAATCGCTCGCATGCATTTTTACGTGCCTTTACTGTATTGTATTTATTACAGGTATACCTATCCATATTTGCATACAAGTAAACTATTTTGTGTTTGAGTTTCATTTTGCAAATTTTTGTGGGTAAATACCTTCATCGACTGGGCTATAGTTGATAAATGTCAAAAGAAAAAAAATTTGTGATATTTTATCTCAATAGTAGGGGAGGTACGAAGCTTCTTTGGAGATAGAATTTAAAGCTGTGTAATCTCAATAGTAAAAATATACATTACAAATTGGTCCGAAAAAAGTGACAGGAACAATTGTGCAAGTAAATAATATATTTTTAGGGCAACCTTGCGCCGTATAAGATGCAAAAAGACCTTTTCTAAAACGTTGTTCAAAATTTGCCAAATCAATTTTTTTCTGTGTGGGAAAAGCAAATGTCTAAAATAGAATATACCACTATGCAAGCCGGGTGGCTTGAATGTACATATAGGTTGAAAGATAATAAAAGAGGAAAGCGAATAGGCTTATAAAATATAGTATGTTCCATTTGAAATAAGCCATTTAATGGAGGTCGAAGGTGGACTTCATTTTCTGGACACCTTGTATATTTTGGGGCATTTGTAGCATGAGCCCATTGTGGTAATGGCCGCCGTTGAGTAGTGCTATTGTTTGCTCCTGCAATTTAATCGATTTTGTGCAGCAAATAATAAACCTAAGTTGTAAAAAATGGCATATAACTGCAGAATTAAGTGATATTCTACAATAAGTGAATTCTCAAAACCAGTAAAATTTAATAAGGTACTGTATTTATCTATTTTATATTTGGTTTTCGTTCATTCGTCTCGCCCCTCATAATTAGTGTACCTACCAGTTAAATATTACTTACTATCAGTAATTATTCCAAAGTGCGCAGGCACAGTGACGTACCTGCGTGGACAGTTCCAAGACGACCGGGAGGGTTAAGTGCGTGAACACATCTTCTTAAGAATACTTAAGTAGACTGATCGCATGTAAGTTCTAAAATGGTGAACAAAGATTTACGTTCTGGTGGCAACAAAATGCTGGATGATAATACAATACAAAAATTAATTAGCGAAATATCGTCTAACATCACCGCTAACATAAAAACTGAAATAAATGATATGAAGCTAAGTGTGAAAAACCTAATTGAGAATATTACAACCCTGAAAGTAAATATTGATACAAATACAAAAACAATATCCCGTATTAGCAACAAAATAGACAGCGTTGAAGAATTCAGCCGTTTAAATAATTTAAGATTTAATGGTATTGATGAGGCAGGTAATGAAGATACGGATAAGCTGGTGTTAGATTTTGTAAACAAAAAAATGGGTGTAAAGTTATACAAAGAAGATATCGAGTTTTCATATAGGGCTGGAAATAAAAGTAATAAGCAGAGATCAATTTTAGTAAAATTTCTATCTTATCGGAAAAGAAATGAAATATTTGGAACAAAAACAAAGCTAAAGGATACTGGTTTTTCTGTGGTAGAAGATCTTACGCAGAACAGGTATATGCAACTGATAGCGGCGAAAAAAAGATTAGGGATAAAAAATGTATGGACTGCCAATGGCAATATATTTATGATGGAAGATGGGCAGAAGAAAAGGATGCGTCTAGACGATTTAAATTCTCCTTCGGATGAGCAAGAGGCCCTCACTGTTTTTAATTAAATCATTTTTATACTGTATTCAATATATATGTATATGTAAATTTACACTTTTTGTTAGTAATACTATAAAAATGCGTCGTGCTTATTTCGAATTTCTTTAATTAGAAGCATGTTATTTTATATGTTACCTTAATAAAAAATACATTTAGGTTATTGAACTCTTCAGCTGTTTTTAATAAATTTTATTTTGATATACAACTATTGGTATATTTACAGGATAAACATTAATTTAGGTAAATGATATATTTATTAATTAGTACTTACTGCATTTTATGGCACATATATTTTTTAAATATATATGTATTTATATACTTAGGCATTTATGTATACATACATTAACGTTAAGTATTTGCTTGCACTTAAAACTTAAAATTAAAATTTTAACGTACTCAGGAGTGAATATCGTAGTATGAATTTCAAAGTTGGTCATCTAAATGCAAGGTCGCTGTTCACTGGATTTGATGACTTGAGACAACTAATCTTGTCAGAGTCTTTTCAAATTTTTGCAGTAACTGGAACTTGGTTGAACAATGATTTAGATAGCGAACTAGTTCAGATTCCAGGTTATAGTCTAATTAGGAGAGATAGAGTAGGTAGAGGGGGTGGTGTTGCCATATATCTGAAAAATAATCTTCATTACAGCATCATACAAGCTGACAGAATGGCAGCAGAAATAAGCATTGAACAATTGTGGATTAAATTTAAATATAGGGGCAAGATATATGGATTTGGGGTGGTATATAGATCACCTACGCTTCATGTTAATGATGGAATGCAAACATTAGAGAGCAGTGTAACTTATTTATTACCTCAAGTTGATGAGTTAATTTGCATGGGGGACATAAATATTAATCAGTACAATACTAATAGTTGTGATATGAAAAAATTTAGTTCTTTGCTAGATGCCTGTGGATTATTACAAGTTGTTGATGAACTCACAAGAATTACGAGCTTTAGCGAAACACTGATAGACATTGTATTAACTACTACAGAGGCACTTATAACAAATATTAAAGTGGTAGATGTACATAATATATCAGATCACAGACTAATAATATGTAATCTTTCATTTCTCGTTGAAAAACAAAATCAATTTTTTTACACGTATAGGGAATTTAGATATTTCAATTACGGCAATTTTTTACAGGATTTATCTCAGGTACCTTGGGAATTAATTTATGATTTGGAAGGTGTTAATGATATGGTCACTTTTCTCAATAATAATATCCTACAATTGTTTGACGTTCATGCTCCGTTAAAAACTGTAAGAATTTCCAAGCCAAGAGCCCCTTGGATGACTAATACAATTAAACTTATGATTAAGAACAGAGACAAAGCTCTAGCAAAAGCTAAGCAATCTAGATCTAGAGACGATTGGACATATTATAAAACAATTCGTAATTATGTAACCTCAGCAATAAGACGTGAAAAAAGGGCATATCTTCGGCATATTCAAAATTCTCAAAGTAATAAAGAACTGTGGAAAACACTTCAAACTTTAGGCGTAACTAAATCTCGTGATTCTGATATACCGGCTCATCTTTCCAGCCCCGATTTGATTAATAACTTTTTTGTGGCATCAAATAATACAAATTTAAATGTTGACATGGAACTTATAAATTACTATGAAAATGAAAATTTTAAAAACGGGGCCTCATTTGAATTTCAAAACTTTACAGATGAAGATGTCTCCAAAGCAATTAATGGTATTAAGTCTAATGCGTCAGGGCATGACTGTATCTCTAAAAAAATGCTTCAAATGTGCATGCCACAGTTAAATGTATATTTTACTTACTTATTTAATTGCTGCATACTACAAGGTGTATTTCCAGACTCGTGGAAAATGTCAGTAGTTAAACCATTGAAAAAAATTAGTATTCCATTAAGTCTTTCAGATCTACGACCGATAAGTCTCTTGCCTATTTTTTCTAAAGTGTTAGAACGTTTAATGCATAATCAGATTATAACCTTTGTTAAAAAACATGACATTCTTCCTGAAAATCAGTCAGGTTTTAGACCAGGGCACAGTACAACCAGTGCG
Organism: Rutpela maculata; assembly: GCA_936432065.2. Taxonomy (NCBI): domain Eukaryota; kingdom Metazoa; phylum Arthropoda; class Insecta; order Coleoptera; family Cerambycidae; genus Rutpela; species Rutpela maculata. The sequence goes on from OW386292.2 coordinate 47,951,639, forward strand.
CTTTTAAAAGTTACAAATGACATAATTAGTGGAATAGATAAAGGTGAAAACTCGATCTTAGTAATGTTGGATTACTCTAGGGCGTTCGATACCATTAATCACAGATTAATGTTATCAAAGCTAAAATTCTATGGGTTTGCTGAAAATGCACTTAACCTCATGCGGTCATATTTCTCCTCCAGAATGCAAAAAGTTGTTTTAAATGGTTCTGTCTCAGGCTTTGGGAGGTTGGGATCTGGTGTTCCGCAAGGATCAATTTTAGGACCGCTACTTTTTATTTTGTATACCTCCGATTTTGCTAAACAACTGAAATCTTGTCAATCTCATTTTTATGCCGATGATACCCAGATCTACCGCACCTTTAAACCTGACATGATCTTTAACGCAGAGGTAGAAATTAATGATAATATTGAACGTCTAGTGCAGTTTTCCACCAGACATTGCTTGAATATAAATGCACAAAAATCAGCAGTCATAGTATTCGATAACAATAAAGAATTTATATATGATAATATTAATATCTTCGTAGAAGACCATAAACTGTCTTTTCAAACTACTGTTAAGAATCTAGGACTTACTATCGACGTAGATCTGAGATTTACTCCACATGTAAATAATGTATTAAAAAAAACATATTGTTCGCTAAAGCAACTATATTCAAATCGACACATTCTAAGTCAAAGACTTAAAATTTTGTTATGTGATGCACTTGTACTGTCCTGTTTTAATTACTGTGATATAGTCTACGGTCCTTGTCTGGATCAAACGACGGTAACCAGGATACAGAAAATGCAGAATTCGTGTATTCGGTTTATTTTTAATTTAACAAGGAGGCAGCACGTTAGTGAAAAATTAAAAACATTAAATTGGCTAAATATGACGCAAAGACGACAACATCATCTAACATCTTTTACACATAAGTTACTAGCCACTTCTACCCCTCACTACCTTTATAAACTCCTAACTCCACGATCTTTACTTCATCCAAGAAATCTGAGGTTATTGATTTGTTGTCAATTCCCCGATATCGGCTTACTCTCTTTCGTAGATCTTTTATTTATTCGGCAGCATCTCTCTACAACTCTATCCCTACTGACATAAAGAAGCTCTCTATCCCATTGTTTAACCTCAAATATAAAAAATATATATTAAACCAGTGAATAGCTAACATCTCTCAAATAAGTGTTAAGTCTCTTGAATTTCTTATTATGTACTTAATTAAAAAAAAAAAATCTTTGTTTATCTAGTTTTTCTAAAAAAATTTTGGTTGTGTGTAAGAGCAGCTCTAGAGAGCTGAACTTCGCCATTGTGAAAACGCAAATAAAGACATTATTTATTTATTTATTTATTTATAAGCCCCATACCGCATAGACATATGGGAGAAAAATTGGTCATCGAAATTTACCATAGCGAATGTTATTAATTTTTAACTATAGGTTGGTTTTCGCATCAGATTTCATTAAAATCGAAATATTTCAGAAACTATTGCTTTTTCTTGGATACGGATTGATGTTGAAAGTTACATTAAAATAATGAATAGAATTCTAATCCGGCGTGAAAATTAGAGCATGCCATTTAAAATCAGGAAGCTGATGTCAATTTCCGTTATAACCGGAACGTTATTTTCATTAAATAGAGAACCTCTGAAAATTCCTCTCCCTTTTTCAGCTTCAAATTATTTGTAGTTCTTCTAACCTCCACCCTGTATAAAATTTGCCAAATCTGTATTTGCCAAATCTGTATAATACCAATATCTCAAAGACAAATTGGTATTGGTAACAAAAGTTAATTATAGCAGTAATGATAATTATTAATATATATATTTTTTTATTTCAGTACCCAATCCGGGATAAGAGTTTGTTAATCAAGTCAGGCATAACTTTATTTTTGGTTATTTCTGTATTTTTTCTTCACTCGATACCTACGCTGAGTAAGTATTTGGGAGCATAAGTAAGTATATGAGACTATATGGGATCATCATGCATTCCCAGTAAAAACTTCGGTTTTAACGCCAAAAGTGTAAAAAAAGAAATGGTTCAAAACCCAAATTGAATGATACAGACAAGGAGGGTTACATTATAGTATTTTTACTATTGGACTATCTCCTCTGTAATTTTAAATAACAACATGTCTGTCATTATATGTAAAAAGATCATCAAAAACTGATTTGAGTGGCGGAAATGTATTTTTTTTATCATTCACAAGCTGTATTTTTTTTCTCTTAAAATTAACTATGACTAGAAAAATATAATATACACAAATTTTTATGATTTTCTTTCCAATGTGCACAAAAAAAAATTGCAATTAATAATACAGAATGTTTGCAATTAATAATACAGAATGTTTGAATAATTGGGCCAGATTCGGTGACATTAAGGGCGAGTTGTACCAACACGCGGTTAGTCCTAACCCTGTATTAAAAGAGGGTTAAGAGCAATGTCGCGTTGTACCAAAACGCTAACCTTGAATTTTAAGGTTATCAGGCGTACTTAACCCCGTAAAACTTAAACTAGGTCGTGGGGTGATTTAAGACGGGGTTAGTAAAAATGTCATTTCAAATTTTAACATTTCCGTTTTGAGTATACAGTATACATTGTAATTAATTAATAATAGTTTTATCAGCCACTATTTCTTCCTCCAACTCAAAATTGTCCATTTTCATTATCGATATAACCTACGACCTGTTCACACACAGGTCGTAGGCTATATTAGTATTTATTAATGCATTTGACAAAACTTGGCAAAATTTTTATATTTTATGTAACCCAGCTCAATACTCTCGCTTCTCTAGCAACTTGCATTTATACCAGAGTAAAGAGGAAGACCAGAAGCAACACTTAAACTTCCCCCCGAAATTCCATTGACGCCATCTTCTTATAGGTATTTGCGTCAGTTCATTTATTGATAAATATAGTTAAATAATGGGATATTAGGTCACATAATGTTAGGTTAAAACAATACATGAACTGACAGAAATACCTACAAAAAGATGGTGAAGGTCACAAAAATTGATCAAGAAACATCAAAGGCGGTGCGAAGAGTGTCGCTTCTGGTAGTTCTTTATTATGTGTTTATACTTAGTTTTTTCGTGTTTATTATAGTCTAAGATCCGGCATGAAAAGTTAATACTCTCATCTGTTATTCAGATAAGAAAGAGTTATGTGATGAAGAGTTATGAGTATATAAAATATAACATGTAGGCTAATAGATCGTGACTAGGTTGCCTAGCCATATCTTGACTCCATGACATTTAATTTGAAAAAAATTAATTAACTTTTTTTGACTTACTTCACTCATTCGTTAAACAAATAAATGGCGTACCATTTGAAAATACATGAGATGATGAACTGGAAAAAAATGGTTGCCCATTTTTTGCTTGACCCCATTACTAAGTTGCCAGGTATAAGCAGATGGTACTATGTTATTCAAATAAATTAAATATCAAATTAAACCTAATTTTTTTTCTGTACACAGTAGCATTATGTTGCCTAATTAAAAGTTGACCCTACTCATAGTTGCCTATGTTTTAAAGTTTTAATTATTATGTGTTCAAAATTTTATATATTTTACATAATGGCTGGTAAGTTCAGTACACATTTTTTTAATGATAAAAATATATTTTATTGCAAAATTTATTATTCAAAGATAATGTAAATTATGTAAAGATAAACTATTTCATTAAATAATTGCGGATGTCACCTGAATCAAAGGAAATTTTTAATGGCAAATTTATCAATAATATTTTTCAGATTACTTTAAAATTAGGAATTTGATTGAATTACAATGTTGCCATAAGATCAATATGATGGTGTCCAAAAATGTCATGAATGTCCCCAGATTGAAAATATGAGGATGTTTTAGAATCAAGGCGACATTCTCTATCTCCCATTAAACTATGTGCAGTTATTCACGAAATACCCTATGTATTCCTATTATGCGTTTGAATTTTTAATTTCAGGTAGACTAGGATTGGGTTGGACTGCCTTCCTCGGAGTATTATTACTTCTTATATTGTACGATAACCAGGATATAGAAGGGATATTTGCCAGGGTAGAGTGGTCTACTCTATTATTTTTTGCGTCACTTTTTATACTAATGGAGGTAAGTAATAATGTATCACTTTATATGTACTTTGTTACTCAAATTACACAGGTCTATATAAAAAAAAGTTCTGCTCCAAGGACTAAGCCTTTCATGCCTTAAGTATTTCTGTGTACTGAAACCGAATTTCCAATTTAAAAAATTTTCTACCGCGTAGATTTCGAGTAAATCCCAGTTTTTATTGTTAATATACGTTTTTCTGCCAAATCGACCTAAAATGTGTTTATAAGTATTTACATCCCCCAATATATAATAAAAATTATTATTTCCTATGTATTTTTGGGCGATGATTACGAATCCGTTCTCAAGGGGCGATAAAGGGCAAAAAGGGCAAAAAGGGCAAAAACTTAATTTTATTGAAAATAGAAGTGCTAGGTGTGTTTTCTTATGTATTTTTCAATGTTAAACGCGAATCTGATGTTAAAAAAGGGCACTCTGTCCTCCAAAGGGCAATAAAGGGCTAAAAGGGCCAAATATTAATCGTTTATTGCTCGAAGGTGTAGTGTTTTTTAAGACTAGCCTAACCTGACCTAACTAGTATTAACTAAGGTTTGTGGCTAACCACAGAAGGGGTAAAAACTTGATAGGACCCTTACGAACGGTTAAAACCCTTCCAAAAGTTTGCCGCATACTTAGATTTACACTAGTTAGGTCAGGTTAGGCTAGTATTAAAAACACTACACCTTCGAGCAATAAACGATTAATATTTTTTAGCTCTTTATTGCCCTTTGGAGAGCGGAGTGCCCTTTTTTAACATCGGATTCGTGTTCAACATTAAAAAATACATAGAAAGACACACCTCGCACGTCTTCTTTCAATAAATTTGAGTTTTTGCTTAGAGTGCCCTTTTTTAACATCAGATTCGTCTTCAACAAAAAATACATAGGAAAACACACCTCGCACTTCTTTTTTCAATAAAATTGAGTTTTTGCGTTTTTTGCCCTTTATTGCCCTTTAGAGGACAGAGCGCTATTTTTTGAGGACGGATTCGTAATCATCGCCCAAAAATGCATAGGAGATAGTAATTGTTATTATGTTTTGGAGGATGTAAATATTTATGAACACATTTTACGTCGAAATTTGGCAAAAAAAACGTATTTTCACAATAAAAACCGGAATTTACTTAAAATATACGCGGCAGAAAGTTTTTTAAATTGAAAATTCGGTTTCAGCACACAAAAATACTTAAGGCATGATAAGTTTAGTCCTTGGAGTAGAACATTTTTTTCTTTCGACCTGTGTTATGGGAACGTTTCAATGATTTGCTTATTTGCAAAACCTTTAAACGATTGTATACAAGTGGGGTGAAAATGGTAAAAAATATTGTTTTTGAAAACATTTTTTTCTAGATGCGGAAATATGCTATTCCAAGTAACAATTTTAGTTTTAATATACTCTATAAAATATTCTAAAAGCTTATTTCTATGGCTACTTATAAACAAACATACTTAAATGGTCTGAAAGGTCTCTATAAAAGTGACTTAGAACCCTTATCAGAGTACAGGGGCCCACCTAGAGAAAGACCTAGATGCCCCTTTTTAAAACTACTATTAAAGCTTTCAAGTGTTAATGATTAATCTAAATCTTTACGTAAAATATTTGAGGAGGAATCTAAAACCATACTTAATTTAGGACACGCACTATATTAAAATTTAAAACTCACACACTGTTCTGCCTTCAGAGAATTGTGATATTTGTAATATTAAAGGTGACCTGGATCATATTTTCTTCCAGTGTTCTAAATATAAAGCAGCAAGTGACAGACTACATAACAATCTTATTAATCATAATATTCAGGCTCCTTTTAATATATTTTCTCTCCTCAGCCTCCATAATAAGCACATTTTTGATTGTATCATCGGTTTTTTGGAAGAAACGAATATTTTATTATGAATTTTGTGAGTGATTGTTTAAGTAGGTGAGCTTCGTATCCTCTGTTTTTTTTCCTCTGTTACATCTCTTAATTTATAGTGGTCCTCTAATTTTGTTTGTGTTTAAAAAAATAAATGTCCCAGGACGAGAAGCGTGTGTCCCTGTTTTTTCTTCTTTGTTGATCTTCAATATTTGTTTTTCCATTGTCGACATAGGTTAATTGGAATAAATGGTTTTTAGGGTAGGGGTTGGCTATATGGCTAATGGCCAGATGCCAAAAAAAAAAGTCACACACGAATGCTTTGAGAGAACGTATTATATTTAATAAATTAAATATACATGCAAATAAAGCTATTGCCACAGTCACTTCACCCACACAAGAAAAAAAAAATCTGCTCCAAGGACTAAACCTATCATGCCTTAAGTATTTTTGTGTGCTGAAACCGAATTTTTAATTTAAAAAATTTTCTACCAGGTAGATTTCGAGTAAATGTAAATAATTGTCAAAAAACCGTATTTTGACCATAAAAAACCGGGAGTTACTCGAAATCTACGTGGTAGAAATTTTTTTAAATTGAAAATTCGGATTCAGCACACAAAAATACTTAAGACATGATAGGTTTAGTCCTTGGAACAGAATATTTTTTGTGCACCTCTACGCAGATCTACAAAAAAAAAATCTGTTTCAAGGACTGAATCTATCATGCCTTAAGTATTTTTATGTGTCCGAATTTTCAATTTAAAAAATTTTGTACCACGTAGATTTCGAGTAAATCCCGGTTTTTATCGACAAAATACAGTTTTTTGACAATAAAAACCGGGATTTACTCGAAATCTACGTGGTAGAAATTTTTTTAAATTGAAAATTCGGATTCAGCACACAAAAATACTTAAGGCATGATAGGTTTAGCCCTTGGAGCAGAATTTTTTTTTTGTAGACCTGTGTAAGAGACATTATTTATAAATGAGCGGGAGCCTTCATAGTGGGCTATTTTCAACGAGACTATGTTCACTGTAAAAGATAGTAGATAGTTCTCGAAAATTCGTGCGTTCCCTAAAAACACAAGTTTAAAAAATATACGGATATTTATTTTTTCTTTTGGTGAATTAAAAATAAATAAATCGGTAGCATACGCCCATAATATGTTTCAATGTTAATAAACTGTTTTTAAAAAACATTTCTCTTGGATAGAAATTACATTTTTTTGTTCAATCTGGAACATTTGCAATATGGCTAACCGTTATACATTGATTGACAGCTAAAAATAATGGCAGCTGTATGCATAAACTCTCACCTCTAATTAGTTGTGAATAGTCCCACTTCAAACCTGTTTTCTCTTGAGATGCTTATAAAATTACCAACTGCTCTCATCTAAGTACACCGATTTACTCTTGTAGAAGTATATTTTAAGTCTCGTTGGTCTTAATATAGTAATTTTTTAACACTTATTCTACTAAATACTATGAGGAGTTAACATAGCAACTTATAAGGTTTATGGCCCCGTGTATAACCTTTTCGGTTTGATTTTAATATTTTGCCACTTTTGGCAAAAAGTCCTAGGTAGTTCCGCTTGCCATTATTATAAATTGAACATGAAATGCCAACGAATATTTCTTACCACAGCTTTAAAACTACCTATTTTAAAATTCTATAATCTGGACAAATGCTTTTACGTTTAGGCCAGCATTAACAACCACCCCAAGCAATTAAACATGACCAACATATGCACCACCTAACGATAAGAAATTTTCATGTTCTGCTAAATTATCAATGGGCTGTTTCCTTTGAGGGACATCCCGCGAATGTTGTTAATTTTGAGGGATAGTGCAGCTTTTAACCAGCTAAAACCCCTATTTTGACCTAGGGTCCCTCGGAACTACCTTACGGTATTATTTCGAGGGGAGGTCATCAGCTACGCTCTGTTCCTCGTGTTCTCAGTTCTCCCGGTCCTTGGTGTCGCTGATATCTCTGATCATGTCTGACATTTCCTTCCATCCCCTTTCGTCTTTGAGCATGATCTTCAGGAGGCTACACTTTCCCCTACGGCACTTCTGTCTCACAGTGAAAGTTTGTGTGCTCCGGGGTGTCGATCAGTCCACAGTACGTATAGTTGTCCTGATCCGCCTTACATATCCTTTTTAGATACGTTCGGAAATTACCGCGCCCGCTTAGTGCTGGAGTCAAATAATAATCTAACTTCCCGTGTCCTCGTTTACACCAACTGTCGATTTTTCGTATCAATTCTCGTATTCACCTCCTGTCCTCAGCTCCGTGCCAGCGTTCCTGCTAGCGTCCGTAGAACCATTTTCTGTTCATTTCTTTCGATTTTTCGTCAGCTTCGTAATTGTATGATCTTTGTGGGTCTTCACTAACCTTTTCCTATACTTGTCCACTCTCATGGCGTTGGCCCAAACTGGACCTGCATACAGAATTATTGAGTTGACAACTGCGTTTAGTGTGTTCTTAATACTGGTTCTAGAGACTTTGGTTTTCGGCATTAATCCTTGTCCGCTTTGCTAGCCGCGGCTTCGATATGCTCTCTTCAACTGAGATTTTTGTCTATGACTCCCAAGTACTTGATAGCTCTTTTGGCTATCGTTGGGATGCCTAGGATGTATACGGTCATCTCGGTTATGCTCTTTCTGCCTATGACAGCCATTGCCTCCGATTTTTCCGGGGCCAAAGCAAGTTTGTGCTGTGGCATCCACTCATTGATTTTGTCCAGAACAGTCTCGGCCTTTTCTATTGCCCCTCCTTTGGTTCTGTCGATCACCACGGCAATCAGGTCGTCAGCAAATGCAATGAATCTGCAGTCTCTAGTTGTTTCTACCTTAAGACTTCCTCATAGAGGATGTTCCAAAGAAGCAGTCCCAATACCGAACCTCGCGGAACTCCACACGTGACTAAATTATTAATGGGCTATGTAAAACATGGGTCATTAACAACAAACATTATTAAATAAACAATGAGAAAGAGCGTCACATAAACAATTGCCGTCACCTAAAATGGGAATAGCATGTCGTTCCATGATGAAAACAAATATCTTCAAAAAATAAACAAAAGTACTTTATCAGAAATTAATGAAGCAAAAGTGAAAAGTAAATTAATTTGATGTTTTCAACGGCAATGCGACAGTTTTCTCAGTAAACTGTTAAAAGTGTTAAACTTACACTGTGACCAGTGCGCTTTCAATATCTAATTGCTCGCAAACGTAGGGGCTATGTAAGTTAGTTTTAGATTAAGTTTTAGTTTTAATTTGAGACTATACAAGGTGTAATTAGTTTCATGTCATTAAAAAAAACTGGTAATGGGGACCTACTAAACAAACAAAAAACCTATATATGACTTTTCCTCTACGGGAACTTTGAAAAAAGATTGACCTAAGTCAAAAATTTGAATGTTAAGATAACAGACATTTGAGAACCACCGCTTTTCTGGGTCAATGGACGTATAGTTCCGAATCATTTACTTTCAATTACTTTTAAAAAGTCATAAAAAAGTGTAAAGATTACCTACTTGTGACATCGCCCGGGGTTTCAAAGTAAGAAGAGCGGCACTTTGAGACCGCTAGAACCGAACTTTTTATGAAAATGTAAATAGTTTATATCTTTTTTTGCGCAACCGCAAGCACAGGATTGCCGCAAGGGTTTAAACAGAGGATTTGTTTACATGTGTGTTTTTTAGTTTGGAACAAAATTATTGGAGCTTGTCTTGTTGTTTATAATTTATAAAATTTAAATGCGTTTTATTAACATTTGTAACGTAAATAACTGTTCTGTGCTGAAACCTTAAAAAATTAGTAGTTATGTCATGAAATTGGGAAACGAAGAGTTAGACGTCCGACATTAGGGATTGCAATTTACCGGAAGTTTTAATAACCGGTAAATCGGTAAATAAAAATGTAAATAACCGGTTAACCGGTATTTACCAGTAATTTTTAGAATGGATGATTAGGGTGGCGAAAATGGCAATTGTTTTTTCCATGTACAAAATTATCTAAATTTAACAAAAAACATTTTTATATACGTATATATAATATAATGAATAAACAAAAGGTTTTTTATCAACAGTTAAATCACAAGAGCTTTTTTTTTATCGGATAAATTTCTCTTTGTAACGAAATAATTTTGCCAATCAGTGATTTTATAAGAAAAACTGACATGAAAAAATCGCGAGACCGGAGGTCGAGCGATTTTGTCAAATGTCAGTTTTTCGAGCAAAATTACTGATTGGCAAAATTTTGAGTTAAAAAGAAATTTATCCATAAAAGAAAAGCTCGAAAGATAAGTTAATGACAGAATATGTGAACGAATAACAACAATAATTTATTAATAATAATTATAATTTTCTCAAAACGACTCATATTGTACAGTATAGTTCCCACAATACTTAAAAATTATAGCTGACAGTACAGATTTTAAAGTGACGTGCGACTAATAAATGTACTCTGCTTTTGAGGAACAGGCATTTTTATCGGTGATAAAGAATGATGCACCTTTTTTTTATCGCTGTCAAAGTGACAAAAATGTGACTGTCAAATAGACTTTTTTTATAAGAGTTAATTTATCGAAAGGAAAAAATATAAATGAAATAAATTTAAATAAATGATTTTATTCTGTAAATAACAAAAATATCCACTTAAATAACAAAAATTATAAACATACTCAAATAGAGCATTTACTGAATACCTAATCTAAAAATACAATATTTTTTAAAAATAGCCTGTTAAAAGGCTTAGTTTTTCAAAGCTATATCTGTTAGTCGTTTGTGCATAGAATATGTACCACCAGCTGAAGATACCCTTCCTCAATCGATATTGGTGGGTCGATAAGTTAATAAGAATTGGTAATAACATACTTCTAAATGTGTTCCACGGATATTTGCGGCAGTGAAATATTCAATTTTCTATCGTAAGATATTGTCAATGTCTCTCTTGTATTTCTTAGGGCTTGGTGTTTGGAGTTTACTTTTCATAATATTATTTATTTATTGTTAAAAGTGCTCGGTGTTGGGACAGTCACTCTGTATTTAGTGAATACTAGTCAGTGACATAAATAGAAACGTTGAATACGTGACATATCGTAAGTTCAGAATTTACCGAAATAACCGGTAAAAAATTATAATAACCGGTAATTATCGTCATGTGTTTTTTGTCCTGATAACCGGTTAACCGGTAATGCAATCCCTATCCGACATACGATAACAGAAAATAGTTATGTGTATTTTAAGTTAGGAAAACTTAGATTATTTCAAGAATAATCAGGTATCGCACTAAAAATCGAGTCTTTGATCTCTATGGAAATCAATGTAAACAGTATTAAACAGATTAGAACAAAACAGTGAATAAAAATAATTGCCGGTAACCCCGATAACAGAACAATTCTATTGAATTTGTCACAAAACCACAAAACTTATTCATAATAATAAAGTTTATACCTAACCCAGCAGCGACTTTGATTTTAAAGTGACAGCAATGTGACAGGTGGTGGATAGGCCTATTCGAGAAATCTAGAAATTATTGCTGATTTATATAAATTTTTCGAAAAGACCTCCATCTGCATCAATGCACTTTTCGGCATGTCGAACTAAGGACATACGCACTCCGTTCAACACATTTGGTAAATTAGGAACATTTTTTATGATTTCTATGCACATTAAAATACGTTGCTGCAATTGTTCTAAAGTGTTCATTGGATCACGTAACCAAGTATTTAACGACTTGAACGGTAAGTCAATAAAAGAAATCTCAACTATAAACACAGTGGCCCAAAATTCAAAAAGAACAAAAGCAACATACCATAACAACGAACAGTTAGGTCGTGTACGTACTTAACCAAGTACCGACATACACTAAAATATTGCTTGAGAATATCACAAGACAGAGTATAGTTGTCTTTAGATCTACTAAGCACTCAAAAAATGTCGGCGTCTTTGATCTTTACCGCACCGCCAAAAACGCCGACATTTTATACCTTTCTGCACAAGTGTCAGAGTATCATGTGCAACCAGACGTAACGATATAAAGCCTACCCCAATATTTCAACAGTTCTCAAACAGTAATATTTAAAATTTTCCAAATTTTTGTTTATTTTTTCTCTCCAAAAATATGGATTTTAGACCCCATATCATATAAGGTTTTTGATTTGTCCAGTCGTTACCAGTTTTTTTTACTGACATTAAACTAATAGCCCGGGAGACAGCGTTGCATTTTTGATGGTGATTTCACGCCGCTTGATTTTGTGTGTAATCGATAGTCTAGATATGGCTAGTAATGGAAGCAAGCGTCAGCTGTCAGAATCGTGGTGGACCTGGTCGTGAGAGAACGTCTATTATGCCGAAAAAAAAATTCAAAAATGATTTCAGGTCGTTTGAAAATTTGTACAACAAATGTTTAAATGATAATAATAATAAAAAAAAGTTAGCTGCGTAGATAATGGGGGATTATGCGTCAGCCGCTTATATAAACCTGTATAAAAAACAATTGATGTAAAATCATTTCAGGTCCAATAAAACTTATACAGCTAACTCTTTATATTATTAAAACGATAAAAACAATCGTCAGCTATTCTTTCAATGGGGGTATGACAGTCACCTGAGGGATTATAAGTGCTGACCGAGCTTTTAATCTGAGTATGGTGCAATCCAATGTACGATCTAACTGACTATCTTTCCCCCCTTATATCAATAGCTGACGTACATTTTCATTTAATATATTGTTTAAATAATCATTTCCAGAGATTTCAAGTGACTTGAAATCAATTTAAACTAAAATTTACGGTTTCAATTACAATGGTAATATACATTAATGCTGGATAATAAACAATTTAAAATAAAATATATTTTTCCATTGTATTTTCCTGTAGGTTAAATTTGCACAGACCTTCACAAATTGTGACAGTAATTTCTGAGCATTTCTACGTAAATTTCCTGCTCCCTTACCTATGACCGTTAGGGCTCTTTGGGATCTGTTTAAGTAGTAGTATCTATTTGTCTAGCCACTGAACAACCTGAAGTGTAACTCGCATTGGCGGGAAGAGTTCGCGCATCCAAGTTGGCGCACGTGAAATTTGATTATTGCTACATTTAAAAACGTATATCTTCTTCCTTCATTTCATATTTATTTATTCCTTCATGTAATTAATACACTTGTAAATTGTAACAAAGTAAAAACTAAGCCGACTCTGTCAACTCCGTTTGTGCGAAGCCGGTTCCGAGAATGCTCCCAATAAAATGGCCGAAGGTCGATTATTTAAACAATATTTATATAACGTAAAGATGTACGTCAACTATTTGTATAAGGGGAAAATATCTTCAGTTGGCTTATGAATTGAAAGCACATTATGTATGCTATGAAAACTAGATTAAAACCATAAATTTTAATTTAAATTGACTTCAAATCACTTGAAATTTCTAGAAATGATTATTTAAACAATATATTAAATGAAAATGTACGTATAATCCCCCAGCTGACGGTCTTACCCCCATTAAAAGAATAGCTGACGATTGTTTTTATCATTTTAATAATATAAAGACTTTGCTGAATAAGTTTCATTGAACCTGAAATGATTTTACATCAATTGTTTTTTATACAGATTTATATAAGCGGCCGATGTATAATCTCCCATTATCTACGCAGCTGACTTTTTTTAATTCGCAGGTCAACATTTGATCTAAGAACAATCATCAGACTTTATAGAGTATACATAGGTTTTTTGGGTCGATGATTCCGAATCCGAGGTTGGTTAAGCTTCATCACGTCAGGGTCTTGGTCATTTGAAGGTCAAACTGAGAAAAAGTGTTGTGAAAAATTTGAAAAAAATTATGTTTATGTTTCTGAGGTCGCTGAATTCAAATCCGATGTTATTTTTACCCTTCAAGAACATCAGAACATCTAGAGGTCATTTTAAGGCATTTTGAGATCATTATTAGGTCAAATTGAGAAAAAGAGACTAAAAAAAATCTGGAAAAATGCTTGCATGGGTTTTTTTGGTCGCTGACCTCGAATCCATGGTTGGCTGGACTCTATCAGATCGGATTCAAGATCATTTGAAGGTCAAACAGAAAAAGTGGTGTACAAAATTTGAAAAAATTTATGTTTATGTCGCTGAATTCAAATACGCTGTTATTTTTACCCTTAAAGAACATCTAGAGGTCATTTCAAGGCATTTTGAGATCATTTTGAGGTCAAATTAAGAAAATGCGGCTAAAAAATTTGAAAAAATGCTTACATGGGTTTTTTGGGTCGCACCACACATATTACTTGCTATTGAACTATGTTACAGATTACAAAATTTAGGGTGTAGGTGCAACATTTATAAATTCTTGTCTGTAAAAGCCTACATTATACGACCTTGAAACAAAACAGATTGAGCTCCAAGCAATAGAAGCAATGACAGCTAGTTTTGCCTCCTGACCAGGACCCAATTGGTCCTTTTTCATCATCATTTTTAATTTGACCTCCTATGACCGCGAAATAAGTTTAAAATAACCTCTAGGGTATCCTTCAATGTCAAAATGACAACTGATTCGAACTGAGCATACAAAAACTTTTTCTCAGTTTGACCTTCAAATGACCTTGAAGCCGATGTGATAGAGTCCAGCCAACCACGAATTCGAGGTCAGCGACCAAAGAAACCCACGTAAGCATTTTTCCAGATTTTTTAGCCACTTTTTCTCAATTTGATTTCAAAATGATCTCAAAATGCCTTGAAATGACCTATATATGTTCTTGAAGGGTAACAATAACAGCGAATTTGAATTTAGCGACCTAAGAAACATAAACATAAATTTTTTCAAATTTTTTACACCACTTTTTCTCGGTTTGACCTTCAAATGACGTTGAATCCGATCTGATAAAGTCCAGCCAACCACGGATTCGAGATTAGCGACCCAAAAAACCCATGTAAGCATTTTTCCAGATTTTTAGTCTTCTTCTCAATTTTACCTCAAAATTATCTCAAAATGCCTTCTAGATGTTCTGATGTTCTTGAAGGGTAAAAATAACAGCGGATTTGAATTCAGCGACCTCAGAAACATAAACATAAATTTTTTCAAATTTTTACAACACTTTTTCTCAGTTTGACCTTCAAATGACCAAGAACCTGACGTGATAAAGCTTAACCAACCTCGTATTCGGAATCAGCGACCCAAAAAACTTATGTATACTCTGGTAAAGTCTGGTGATTGTTCTTAGACCAAATGTTGACTTGTGTTGTTATTATCATGTAAACATTTGTTGTACAAATTTTCAACTGAAATCATTTTTAATTTTTTTTTTTTTTTTCGACATAATAGACGTTCTCTCACGACCAGGTCCACCACGATTCTGACAGCTGACGCTTGTTTCCATTACTAGCCATATCTAGACTATTGATTACACACAAAATCAAGCGACGTGAAATCGCCATCAAAAATGCAACGCTGCCTCCCGGGCTATAATTACACCCTGTATGTTAATACCTTACCCTGAATATAAAGCCTTAATAGTAGCTGTAGCATGTCCTTTTTGAAGTGCATTATATAGCTTTTCTGAAATATTTGTAAGGTCAAATAGCATTTGGTCCACTATACATGCTATTTTTTGTTCTTTGTATTCGTCTGGTGATGCACACAAAGGTATTTTTCATGTATAATTTAATATATTTAATATTTCAGGCACTTTCCCGATTGGGTTTAATAGACCTGATAGGAAAACAAACAGAATACATAATAACTTTAGCAGGACAAGAATCAAGATTGACTGTAGCCATAATTTTAATTCTGTGGGTTTCGGCCGTGGCCTCGGCTTTTGTAGATAATTTACCACTAACCACAATGATGATTAGAATTGCAGTGGATTTATCTAACAACAGTGAACTTCATCTTCCTTTGCAACCATTAATTTGGGCCCTCTCATTCGGAGCATGTCTCGGAGGTAAGCAATAAATGTTTGGAACTACTAATTTACTTGTTAAACATGAGATCAGTGCATCAGTACTGAAATAGGAACAGAAAGAAATCCTTTTTAGATTGCAAAGATGTTTTTTTAGAGATCATGTTTCAGAAAATAGAACAAAATTTTCAGTTTTATAACTTTGAGTTCAGCAAAAAAGAGACAAATTATAGATTTTGTCAAATCCAACCAGACATTCATTTTAAAAGAGTTTTGCAAATGTACTCTTAGGACACACATGGCTTATTAGTAATAATTCATGTTGCAATGTATCATACGTCGAGTCGTTTTTCAGGTTCAACTTCATCCTACACAGATCCCGTTTGATTGAATTTATACATCAATATTTATTTATTTATTTATTTAAATTAAATTACACTGCTCTACAGATGAAATACCCAATTACAGAACAGGAGGGTATGATAAGTATAATATAATAATTAAAGTACTAAGAGAAAACAATAAAACAGTAGTTGAGACAAATATATAAATCATAATAATAATATAGTCATTTAGAAAGAAAAACAAAATCATTTATTCCAAGTAAATGTTATATAAGAATCACAACTTCGGAATCTACCGTTTTCACCTGAATTGTTTTTGATCATATTTTCAGTGGATAAATCATATGAAGTACGATTTTTGTGTCAGCTTCCTCGTGATTACAATTTTCGAATATTTCTGAACCCGAAGCAACATGACGTACATTCTATCAAAGCTGCTATTTTCAATTTGGAACAAGAGGCGATACTTTTAAATATTGCAAAAGTTCAAATTTGCTTTCCGACCTAAGAAGGAATTCTGACCACTTTTTTTGCTACTTTTGTATTGGGACCAATCCTAATTCTTAAGCTTGTACCGCGATTATTTCTTGCACCGGATTTGATAGATGTTTTCCAATAACTACCCCAAGCTAAGTGCAACTGAGATAAATATCCCAAGAAACACATATTTGCGTAATTGTCAAAATTGATGATCTCAAAGGATATATTAAAGCCCCATCGTCTATTACTACAGTATGAAAGTTCTTAATGATTTCGGATTCAACTGTCTTCTATTTCTGAATTTGCTCTTTCATTTTAATACCTATACAATTTATAATGACCGATTTTTTTTTTATTGAAACATTTGATCGATACTCTCTCCGAAAGCAGGTGGAAATACTTGTACTTCATGAGCAAAAAAATCGTCAAGATCTCCATTTCGCGACTGGAAAGATATGTATAATATTGCAAATATGAACAAATCTGCCTATAGGGGATTGTGTGAGTCGAAAAAATACCCGAAAAACCCGTCTATTGTCTGGTGCAACTAAAGTAGTTCTCCCCCCATTTTCGAAGATGCTGAACATCGTGGTGGTGGCAGAATTTCTCGTTGGGTGGGTCACCCCGCAAACGGCCAAAAACCACCTCCAAACGGGGGCCAAACGCGTATTGATAATGTTTCACGGAATTTAATTTGTTGATCTCAGTTTTTGAGCATGCCAATCATAGGGAGGACCCTGGGGCGTGTGGCTGACACCCGCCCACCTCATTATCAACGCAATGAGGTGGGCGGGTGTCAGCCAAAGGGGTGAGAAGAAGAGCGCTCTCATCATACCACCTGACAAAAATGTATCATGTTCGAGCATGCCGAACATGGTGAGGACCACGAATCGAGTGCTTGACATCCGCTCACACCCTCAATGGTAAAAAAATACCCCTTCAATAAAAATATTTTATATAATATGTTATAATTAAATAAATCGGATGTTTCAATTATTATATAAACCTATTTTTACAATTAATTATTTTTTATTTATTTGCTTTCATTCTTAGCATTTTAAAGGAAAAAATATATATATCAAAAATACTTAAATTATTTATTTAAATTCACTCATTCACACATTTTTATTCAATAAATTATCTACTCTCTGTATAAGTGTTTTCCTAAGTAGTATATTGGCGTGACCTGATTAAGGTACCAATATTGAATACAAATGTGTGAATGAGTGAATTTAAATAAATGATTTAAGTATTTTTGTTATATGTTTTTTCTTTTAAAATGCTAATAATCCTATCATGTAATTCAATATTTCGTCAGTATTAGCTAGAAGAGTAGTTGTTTTGATTGGTTCTCCAATAATGAGTGTTTTAAAGTATTTACCTAACTAGTATATTAGCGTGCCCAGATTAGGGCAACAATATACAGAAAGTAGGTATTTTGATAATAAATAAAAAAAGTGTGTAAGTTGTGATTTGCATAATACCTAAATAATATTCTCTAATATAAACCTGTGCTTCCCAAAAAATATGTACAAAATTCTCAAAACGGGGGGGGGGGGGGGGAGCTTTACCCGGGGGTATGCTGAGAACGCACTCTCACCCCTTTGGAGGGTTGTTATTGGCCATTTACGGGGGTGGGTCACCCCGGGGAGGAATTCCACCACCACCACGGTATTCAGCAACCTCTAAAACGGGGGATCACCAAGTAAAAGAGTCCCTCAAACAATTACAATACGCGTTTGACCCCGTCTGTGGGTGGTTTTTAGCCGTTTGCGGGAGTGGGTCACCTCAACGAGAAATTCTGCCACCACCAGCGGTGTTCAGCATTCTCGAAAACCTATGCGGGAGAACTAATCTGGTTGCATCGGACAATAGTCGGGTTTTCGTCCGACTCACAATCCACTACTAGTTATCTTTCTTCTATATATAATCAATACCACTTAGATACAGACCCAATGTGCTCGTGACGTAACTAGCGCGACGTCACTTGCCAGCGGCCCAAGATCGGCAGTTGACAAGGAATTTTACGCTCTTTAATACCCTTAACTTTCTCTCAATAGATTAACAGTTTCCGAGAAAATTGAAGGAACTAAATACATGTACTTTTGAGAGTAATTTTGGTGTAGTTTTTGAAGGATTTCACTTGGGCCCTTACTCTATAATTATTTTTAGTAGCCCAATAAATATTTTTCAGGTAAAGGCCAAACTTTAACACCCAGGGTAACTCACAACTCAATTCTATATGAGAATTTATACCGACTATTAATTGGAAAAAATATTTACAAACTACACAACAATTTATAATGTGGGTTGCATATTGTATGGCAGCGGCACGATAAAATCTTTAACTCTATGAAGACAAGGATCTAGCTAAAATTAAGGGCATTTTTAGAATTATATTTACTATTATTTATTGAGACAAGTCGAGTTTTTTAGATCAAAATTCGACTCCTCCCTTTAGTACAGAAAGGGATTGAAAAAATGACCGTAACTCGAAAAAAAATTGTGCAGACTTTAAACTTTGGTTATAAATTTAAAACAGGCCAAAGTTCACGAAACAACAAAGTTTAGGAGTTTTACAGATGCACGGGAACCTATAGAGGGTAAAGAAGGATACTTTTAATAAAAAAAAAAAAGATTTTTCTCTATTTTCTCGGGAAATATGGCATGTACAAAAAAATAGCTCAAATAAAAGTTGTTTTTGGCAAAATTATCTGTGTTTTTAAATTAGTTTTATAGCAATAATTAACCGGGTAATTTTCGATGGGGGATGGCGAATGGAATTTTTTTCTAAAACAAGTGTTTTAAAAGGACAAAATAAATTGAGCATCTAGGCGATGCTATATATTAACTAAAAACAGCATTTTTTAAAGAAAAATTAATTAGTGAGCAATTACAATAATAAAATGCCGACATTCTGTTAACAAAAATGTGAAAACCCACATTGTATTGGCTTTAAATTCTTTATTTTTGTGATGTAGAAAGAAGCAAAAAATCATTTTAAAGATTGATTAATTTCCTTTAACTTTGTTTCTTAAAACTTTTGATGGAAGTGTCACAGTTTCTAAGATATTGAACATTACTAAATACTTCATCCTAAAAACGGTCTGATGCATTTATAAAATTAAATATCTCCGAAACAATCAACCCTACACAGATACATAAACAAAGTTTATTCTCAGTTTATAAGCTTCATTTTTGATGTCCACCATATTTTCTCTTAAACTAATATTTATTTTGATATTTGCAGAGAAACAGGAAAATTACGTTTTTCCTAAAATCCTTTTACAGTTTAAAATGCATTTTTTTCCAAAGCAAGTGCTGTAGGCCGATGAAAAAATTTGAGCATCTAGGTCACACTATATATTGACTGACTACTTACATTAACAATATTGATACGTTTCTTTTAAAAAAAAATGTGGAAAAGTACCTTGTTTTTGTCATAACTTCTTTATTTTTATGCTATAAAAATAATAAAAAAAATCATTTGAAAGTCTAATGAATAATTTTTCATTTTAGTTATTAGCGTTTTTGGCCTAAGTGACATAGTTTCTGAGATATTTAACATTTAAACTAAATACTTCGTCTTATAAACGTCCGAAAACCACCTTTAGACTTTCAGATCTTCGAAATTCAAAATAATTCATTAGAAAAACGAAATTCATCCTTAATTAAGTAGCTTTCTTATTTGTCTCTAGCATATTTTTGCTCAATATAATACCTTTCGAGTTATTTGATGAGAACGTATTTGAAATATATAAAGCTAAAATCTCAAATTTTCTAGTAGTTATAACTTAAATTAATCATTTATATGAAAAATTGCATAGAACCTTTTCTTCTAAAAATTTAATTCTCTCTTAGCTTCAATATTATTGTTTTTTTTTTTTTTAGGTGCCACCCCCTGAAAAGGGGCGGTATCCTCATTTTTTATGCATTTACTATTAAGCTGCCAAAAATGAACGAGATCTAATTCATATGACTTTATTCCGAAGTTAAAACCTTATTTCGGTGAATTATTGCTATAAAATTATATTTAAAAACACCAAATTAAAGATAATTTTGTCAGAACAAAATATCATTTGAACTATCTTTTTGTAAATGTCATATTTCCCGAGAAAATAGAGAAAAATCGATTTTTTAATAAAAAATACCCCTTTTCACCCCCGCGGATTCGTAAAACTCCTAAACTTTTTTTTTCGTGAACTTTGGCCTATTTTGAACCTATAACCAAAGTTTAAGGTCTGCACACATTTTTTTCGAGTTAAAGTAAAGTTTTCCTATACTATTTGTAATTCAACCGAAATCAATCTATTTGGGCTCAAAATTTTTGTAATACTGAGCACTTTAATGAAGAACTGCGAAAATTGCAATCCAGCTTATTTTTGACACAGGACAGCTGTTAAAAGCCTGTAAAAAATGGGAAAACCCCTTTAAAGGGAGAATCTAGACGCTGTTATTTCCTATATAACTCCTTGGAAGTCCATCAATATCATATTTTATCATGATTTTTGACTTGCAGAATCTGAATTTCAAGGGTCCGAGACCATATACCTAAATAACTTTACAACTCACACTGACCAAAATGACTATTACTGTGTATAACTTTTTTTTAAATAATTTTATGAGAAAAACGCATCTGGGCTTTTTTATAGAGCATTTTATAACAAATAATTTGACCCATCTTTTTATACTTTGAGCAGTTTTAAGGGTGTTTTAGCGCTGCAAAGGGAGGGAGGTCAAAGATAAGTGAGGTATATAGGTAGAAAAAAATTATTGGTACTTTATTTCTACCTACATACCATTTATATTATTATATTTTATGTTTTTTATATTAACTGATTAATATATTTTTCATTAATATCATCTTATTTATAAGTGATATACAGTGTGTCCCTGGATAAGGTACTATTTTGCTGTTTTCATTATTGATTTTTCAACGAAACATGATTACTTCCTTATACGGGAAACATATCCTTTATGCTCAAAAATCATCGTTTCACAGGTGAAAAATTAAAAAATTATATTACCTTGAGTACACCACATTGCGTCCTCGTTTACCAAACAAAGTAGCTCTCGCGTTCCTTCTGTATCGCTCAAGCTCATCCACAGCGAGAGTAGTTAATTCAAATACTGGTAAATCACTACTTGCGATCGCTTCTTGACAGGCAAACATGTATTATTGTGTGCAGAAAAATTAAACTTAGGACCCCGGAACAAAACCCATGAAAATGTTCATTCGGTGGAATCAGCTGAAATTTTAGTATTTTGTAGTTCAAGTCATGCTGATCAAAAGTTCTTATCACATCAAGCCAATCCTACGGACAGTTTTTGAGATACAGCTTGTCAAAGTTAGGTAATTTGCGTCATTTTAAACTCTCAAGAACTTTTTACTCCTAAACTATTAACTTTAGCAAAAAATTGCAAGGGTCGAAATATTTTTGTTCTAGACCAATAAAGCTCAAGAATTTTTTTCAGAATTTTTTAATCAATTTTTAGGTTAGGTAAAATATATATATATATGACATATTTCGGCATGCTTCGGTGGGATTGGCTGAAATTTTGCTATTTTGTAGTTAAAGTCATGCTGATCAAAAATTCCTATTGCACTGAATCTATCCTATGAGTGGTTTTCGTTCCAGGAGTGCCTGAAAATCTAACAATGAGGTAACGGGTAATCTATATGTACGTATTTATGAATGGCTTCCAGCGTGTTTGTGTACGTACGTGCATGTGTGTGTGATTATTTTTATCAAGGAACCTGCTATTACCGGCACTATGTTTCTTCTTATGAGAGCGTTCTGATTGCCAACCATTTTTTGGTTTCACTTTCTATCTGTTTATTTTTACTTTTTGTTGTTTTTTAATATTTCCTTTTTAGTTTTTAAATATTGAGAACATCCATAGGATTTTCAGGAATAAGTGCTCTGTTTCCAGCATCATGTATCGTTCGAAGAAGAATCATTGATGGATATTTTATGTGATTTTCATGCCGTGCGTACCCCAAAAACCATAAATACATTTGTGTTTTCAGCGGTTCCGCATCAAACTCATTAGAACGATTTTTCTCACACTAGTCCTACGACTGAAATGAAAGAGGACATTTTTTGTGTATTTTTAATTAGTGAATGAAATTCTTGTACCAAAGTGAAAAAAAAATAAAAGACAAGAAATTAATGCAAAATATCGACTTACGGTAAAAAATATTTTTAAAAAATACTATAAAAATAAGCTTGTATTATTGTTCAATATGCGTATAAAGTCGCGTCCCTGTAAATCAAAAGGTTTCTGAAATATAATAATAATAATAAATATAACAATCAATTTTTGGGTACCATTTTCAAAGGGCCGTAGCTCAAGGTATTCGCGAACATATTTTTGCATGTAGAATCTGCACCAGAAGTTTGTCATCAATATTTCCGGAGAACTCTGTATACACTGGTACATACATACACACAAACGCATACACACAGTACACAAACCCGGTGAAAGCCGTTCATAAACACGTACACACCTTGTTGTTAAGACCTTCAGGCACTCCTAGAGCGAAAACCACTCATAGAATAGACTTAGTGCAATGGGAATTTTTGATCAGAATGACTTGAACTACAGCTTCAGCGAATCCCACCGAAGCATACCGGAATATGACATATATATATATATATTTTACCTAACCTAAAAATTGATTAAAAAATTCTGAAAAAAATTCTTGAGCTCCATTGGAGTTGAACAAAAATATTTCGACCCTTGCAACTTTTTGCTAAAGTTAATAGGTTTGTTCCAACCACAGCACCGAACCAGTTTTGGAATCGTCCAGTACATGCGCATAGTGAATTTAGAGCTCTAAATTCACTTTGCGCATGTACTGGACGATTCCCAAACTGGTTCGGTGCTGTGGTTGGAACAAACCTAATAGTTTAGGAATAAAAAGTCCTTGAATGTATAAAATGACGCAAATTACCTAACTTTGACAAGCTGTATCTCAAGAACTGTCCATAGGATTGGCTCGATGTGATAAGAACTTTTGATCAGCATCAACTACAAAATATCAAAATTTCAGCCAATTCCACCGAATCAACATTTTCATGGGTTTTGTTCCGGGGTCCTTTAGTATAAAACTTTGAAAAAAACAATTAGCCTATAAATTAACAAAAATATACCCGTTTACACCTAGAAACCTGGAGGTTGTGGCTGATTGAGAGCTGGCAACCATTTTTTTCACATTATTTACATCACTTTCTTTCAAATGGGACTGGTAAAAAAAAATTAATTACAATATACCTATGTAATTAAAGATAATTGCTACTAGATTTTGCTAGTAACTCGACTGTAATGTATTATGTTATCATTAATCTCTCATTTAAATCAAATTTTATTTAAAATACAGATGTCCGCACGAATAAGCTGCCGGATCTTAGACTATTTAGTACAGTAAGTGAAGCTTTTAAATCCCAGCCCGAAAATGATGTATTTAACGAATTTTCAAATTTTTTTCTTCAACGTGCTTCATAAAGTATGTACATAACACATATTTTTCGAGATATTCGAATTGAAAATCAGTATTCCTGGACGTTTTCTTTAAATTACTCGAAAAATGTAGACTTTAATAAAAAAATGCAAGGGTACAAAATTAAAGCTTTTGCGAAAACAAACGTTTTTTTTTCTCTCCAATGTTTAGTTTTTGAAAATGGCGCCAAAACGTTCAGAAGAAATATACGACGTTAATATCTAAAATTACTCAAAATCTACAACTATGAGAAACATTTTTATTCTTGTAAAAATTAAAGATATTAAAATTTTCTTTGGATTGAGATGTATTACGACTTTTTAAAATGAAAACTAAAAAAGGTACAAACAAAAAAGTAGCGCATTTAAAAATTTAGGCGCCATATTTTTTAGTTTTATTGCTCTAATTTCTTATAGACTACAAGCCCATCGTAATTTTTATGGGGTCAAGTGACCCAGCATGAATTATATCCAGTACGATGCTGGTATATGAAACCAGAATTTTAGGCACTATATCGTCACTTTTGGGCGGTACAGGTGAGTACACAAGTAAATTGAATTCTCCATCTGAAAGTACACTCTTCAGACAAAATAATTTTGTACGGCATTCCTCATCTCTGATATAGTTCATAAAAAAATAGTCACCTAGAACCTACTGCAGTACAAAAATAATGGAATCGGAAGCCAGGAGAATTTTTTATTTTCCGAAATCTTGCACCATACGGGTCTAGGGGAAGGGGTTGCGTCCAGGATTTCTTACCCTGAAACCACCAGATATGTACGGCGTTGCTGAATAATGAATCTATGAAAGCATGCAAATCTAATTGTACAAACGCCGTACAGTATCAAATCACCTATTTTCGCCTGGGAAAATTTTCGGAAAATAAAAAAATTCTCCTGGCTTCCGGTCCCATTATTTTTGTACGGCAGTAGGTTCTAGGTGATTATTTTTTTATGAACTATCAAACATGAGGAATGCCGTACAAAAATATTTTGTCTGAAGAGCGCACTTTCAGATGGAAAATTCAATTTACCTGTGTACTCACCTGTACCGCCCAAAAGTGACGGCATAGTACCTAAAGTTCTGGTTTCATATACCAGCATCATACTGGATATAAATTCATGCTGGGTTGGTCACTTGACCTCTTAAAAATGACGATGGGCTTGTAGTCTATTGTTAATTCAAAATTTTTTTAAATTCTTCTAGATATTATTAATTCATATTATTACTAACATGCTCAATTTTTCTAGAATTTTTAAAATAATTACTTTTCATTTTCAATAATAATGAAAATTTTCATAATTTCTTCAACAAAATTTGCTCAGAAAATATTTTTTCACAAAAAATGGTATGAGTACAAAAATGAAGCTTATTAAAAAAAACGAATAGTTCTTTTTTTTTAAATTTTCCTACGACAAACTGTTCCAGAGATATGAGAGTTTGAAATAATGTTGAAACTTTTCAGTTTGTACGCGCATTTAAAATGTCTATAGTAGGTAGAGAAACGAGCAATAGCCGTCTATTTTTTCGAAAAAACGCAGAAAAAGCGAGTTGCATTGCACTTTAGCATGTTTAACGTGCAGATTATTTATTATAAAGTGCAGTTATTTAATTAGTTTACTCAATTGTGTAATATGTAATTGTCTAAATTTAAAACAGTTATATACTTTAGAATGCTCTATATTGATCAAAAAGTGTATATCCAAATTTAGTTTACCTACACATTTACATAATACTTGGTCTATTGTAAATAAAAATATAAGGATTCCAAAATATAACCGACCTAAACAACAAAACTTTATAGATTACCTTGGGCCTAATTATTACAATAACATCCCAGGTTATATAAAAAGTATTAACAAAACATCCAGATTCAGAAAAATATTAAAAACTCATATTATAAATAATACAAATATTATTCTTAATACATAATATTGTCTTGGTTTATATTAATTGTCCTTTTTCATTGTTCACCTAATGTGTCCACGTAATATGTACAATTGGCCCTTAAACTCACCACCGTTTGAGATGCTCCTTTTCTAACACGCCCCACTACAAATAATTAAATTCGATAGGTCTTTTAGGTCTGAGTGGCGATTAACATTGTAGGATACACGATGGCCTGGAATTATGCAATATGGATAAGTAAACATTTTTTATTTCATTTCATTTCTCTTTTCATTCTTCAATTATCTGATTGTGGGACGTATCGGATATTCAGTAGAATAAATAAAATTGATCTGATTATGCTTGCAGTATAAAAGGCAATGCATATAAAATAACTGACGCTATAAGTAAGTAATACAGGGTGATTCATAAAATTAATGCAAATGATCAACTTTCGAAAGCTGAAATACTCTAAGGATGCACTAGCAAACATCAGTAAAATTCACTAATTCACCATACCTATTATACACTGTGGCCCATCGAAAACGGAACTGGCGTGTTTTCTCTTTGTATGATCATTTTTTCGACAAACGCTCGGATCCGTCAATTTTATTACCAAGGGGGGTACTTTTATTGGGTATTGTTGATCTCGCCACTTCAATCCTTAAGCGGTGGTAGGATGGGTGGGCCCTTAAATCTTTAAATGAGGGCGGTCAAGTATTATATCGTTTTAAAGCCCGTTAAATTGTGGAGTTCCATTTAAAAAAATACAAGTTCTATATCTCGAAAACTGAGGCAAGCATAATTTTCTTCATATCAGCAGCGGATTCTACTCAAAAAAGTGCCTCAAGAATGTGTTACAAAAATGCTAATTTTCCCAAAACGCTCTGTAGCTCGATAGTCGAAAATCGAACTCAGGACACCTACATTAGTTTTTGTCTATATGCCGTAGTTTTAGAGGAATCCCCAAATCCCATCTAATTTAGTTCACCCTGTACAGTACCTAGAGATAATAAAAAAAAAATATGTAAAACTTCAGAAAATTGATCTTACCCCAAAGGGTGAAAACACCCGTAAATTTAAATATTCAATATTTGAAAAAGTATTACTGGTTAATTATGTTTCTGGGATCGCTGATTACGAATCTGAGGCCAAAATTTAAGAATTGAAAATGGCGGCTCCAATATGGCGGATGGAATTTTTTCTAAAACAGGTGTTTTGAAGAAAAAAAAATTAATTACTGGGCAATTACAATAACAAAATGGCAACATTTAGTTAAAAGAAAATGTGACAACCCTCAATGTATCGGCCATAACTTCTTTATTTTTTACGATGTAGTAAAAAGCAAAAAATTGTTTTAAAATTAGATGACACATCACGTCAAATTTGTCCCATAGAATTTTTGATAAAAGTGTCAGTTTCTAAGATATTCAACATTTAAACTAAATACTTCATCCTATAAGCGGTCGGATGCCTTTTATAAACTTAAATATCTTTGAAACTGTCAATCCTACACAAATATATAACAAAATCAAATTCATTCTCAATTTATAAGCTCAGTTTTTGAGGTCCACTATTTCTTCGCTAAAACAAATATTTATTGAGATATTTACAAAGAAACAACGTCTGTTGTTTAAAAAATGTGAAGAAGTACATTGTCTCTGTTATAACTTTTTCGTTTTTTGTTGTATAGAAATAATCAAAATAATTTGAAAGCCTAATTAATAGACGTTCAGTTTGATAATTAGCATTTTTAAGGTAAGTGCCATAATTTCTAAGATATTTAACATTTAAACTAAATACTTCTTATATATTTTCGGACGCCATTTTTATACTTCCAGATCCCCGAAACTATTAATTCTACAGAAATTAGAAAAAAAAAAAAGGAAATTCATCCTCAATTTAGTAACATTCTTATTTGCTTCTAGCATGTTTTCGCTCAATGTAATACCTTTCGAGTTATTTGACAAAAACCTTTTAAAATACCTTTTTCTAGTTAAAATCCAAATTTTCAAGTCGTTATAACTTCAATTTATATGAAAAATTGCATAGAATCTTTTCTTCTCAAAATTTGATTCCCCTTACCGCCTCTATGTTTAAAAATGGTGTTTAAATAGGTTTTTCTAGATCATCTCCTTTCCTGTTTCTTCTGCTCTAAACTGGGCATTACTAATATTGTAGGGAATAAAAGAGCTACAACTTTATTTAAATAGTTTTCTTTATTGTTAATATTTTACGATTTACAGCCGCCAGAAAAGCGAATATTTCTGCTTTACTGCAAGTTTTTGCAATTCTCTTTGCCCCTGTTGCTTCTACGTAGTAATTAGTTATCAATATTGTGGATTATAAAAGTTCCTCTAACTATCTTAGTAACAATAATTGAGGTCACGTTAAAAAATGACATTTTGCTGTTTTTGTATGTTCGACTGCCATTAATTTAAAAGACTTTTTTTTAATATTCGATAATTTTTTTACATGATGGATAACTCCAATGCCTTGTCTTACCCGCATTAAAAAAATCAAGGAGCTATCAATTATTATTACTAAGGTAATAATTTTTATATAATACAACTTTTCTGTCAAAATTTAGGAATAAAATTAATATCTCAGAAAATATTAATTTTAGGTACTTATAAGGAACCTTTAATGGAATGTTCTTTAAATTTTCTGTAGAATCTAGAAAAATGGGAGCATTCTATTTAAAATAACAAAGAACAATGTTAAAAAAAAGGTATTTTTCGGCCAATCCGTAGTAAAGCGTGGAAACCATTTTTTTTTTTTACTAATTTTGGCGTGCTGAATACGAATCCGTCATCCGAATTGGCTAAAAACGTCGGGAAGACGGTAAAAAATAACCCTTATTTGGGGGTGACATTGAAATTGATATGAAAACAAAAAGTTATTCTTTAGTGCAGGAAATTCTTTCAAAATACTTAGTTTCGTTAGATAAGTCCCAAAATAGTTACTCATACCTTTTTCGTGAGTAGAAAACAATGTTAAAAAAGGCTATTTTGACCCATCCATGGTAAACCTTTTTTTACTAATTTTTGGGTGCTGAAAACGAATCCGTCACCCGTTTTGGCGAAGAATCTCGGGAACACATTAAAAAACAACCCTTATTTGGGAGTGACATTGGAATTGATATTAGAACTTGCCGCTAGAATTAGAACTACAAGAGGGGAAATTCCTTCAAAATACTAAATTTCAACAACTAAGTAGAAAAAGAAGTAAAAAAAAACAAATTCACCCCTTCAAACCTTCTCGCCATTCCCTCACCTAAGAAGGTTACTATAACTACTATTAGTTATTTACATATTTTTTAAAAAACCAGAACACCTCATTGGGCAGTTGCTACCAGAGTATAATAATCTGATTACTTCTGAGTACATTCATACACCTCCTCACCCCCATGGATGGGTCTCACCGATATTGATTGGTTTTAATTACAAAAAAAAACCTAATACTCGGATGTTTTTTTATCATATTAAGGTGACTTGGCCCATTCAAATCGCTCCTGAATATTTCTTACCCCTCTTCTCGTACATATACTAAATACCTCTAAGGAGAAGGTGTAGGGTGTCAATAATCCCCTTTAAAAAATGTTTCTTGATTTTTATAGTAAAAAATTCTTTAGTTATTTAAATAATTTTTGTTTGTTAGAAGGGGAATATTTTTTCATTTTATGGTCAAATTCCAAATCTACCCACGAAAGGTTATTATATGAAACACTGACAGATTTAATAACAGAATACTTGTCATTTTCATAGACTACATTAATAATTGTAATTTCCGGTCGTATAATAAATAGCTTAAATGCGATTTTCAATGTTCAATAACTCGAAAACTGTTAAAGATAGGACTATCATATATCTTATTTTTGAAATCAGAAAAAAAATAATAATTCAAAAATTCAAACATACACAATACCATTTAAAAATATATTTTTGCTTCTTGTACCCCTTAATTTCTGCACGCCACTGTGCTTTCATTAATTTATTAAAGGGGTTCAGTTACAGCCCTACAACTTTCGTTCGAAACTTTTTTTCTATCTCCAGTAATAACGATAAAGGGTGGCCTAAATATAATGAATAACCCTGTACATTTTAAAAACGACGTGTTCGTCGAAAACATTACATTTTCTTGCACTTCGCCAATAGGATGACAAAATCACGGAATTATTAACCGCTTCATTTTAACGAAAAATCACAAGACTCCAAAACTTGCATGATATAATTAACCGCAATTAATTTCATTATAAGTGATATGAATATTTTTGTCTTCTTTGTTTTTAATGAATTATATTAAACTTAATACCTTCATTTCTGGCTTCGAATCTTTTTTGAGGTAACCGGTTGCATTCACTTTTCGAATTGTTTTCTTTACTTAATGTATTTACATTGCCAGTTTTTATTGCAGGCAATGTTGCAGTTGTTGTTTATTGCAGACAATAATTTATGAAAATATATTAGCGTCCAGAATCCATAAATCAGATAAATGAATAGTGGAGAGAAGAAAGTTATAAATTAAATAAATATTATTCAAAATCTCTGAAATGTAGAACCCTAAGCTAACAGCTGGTCACATTCTAATAAAACTAATAAAAGTATGACATCAATCTCCCTCTTACCTAAAATATGGAATGTCGGAATGTATAATTTATTTGTAGTGGGGCGTATTAGAAAAGGAACATCTCAAAGGGTGGTGAGTTTAAGGTGACGCCAATTGTACCTCCTTGTATAATGATTATATAATATAATAAAAATTTATAATTATTGTATGTATTATAGCTGTCACTAACATAAACATGGTGTTTAATAAATTACACAGCCACACAAAAAAAGCAGACCAAATTATATGGATATGATGTATTTTTCGACGCTGAATCCGAATCCCTAGTTAAAAAAAAATCTATCGTATCAGTTTTGTTTTTTAGTCAAAAACATTCCTCAAAATGGTGTAAACTCATAGAAATAATGTAATAACTCTTAATGAAGTGTGAAAAATGGTAGATGTTTTGTAGTCGAGAGTAGAGAATATAAATTCGAGCCACAGTAAGCTATTTCTATAAATTAAACTGAAAACTTCCGCTAAAACTCAAAATATTTGACTGTGGTGCGACAGCTAGCCATTACTCTCGAAGGGTAGAGAATCAACCCTATGGAAGGTTAAAACAACCCCCACCCCTCATAGGTTTCAAAAAAAAATTGGAGGCTTTTGTAGTTTTAAGCAGGGTGAACAAATATGGAGTGAATTCGTTCCAACCACCGACAAATGACTAAAGTCTACCCTTAGTATGCTCAAATGATGCATATAGGGGCTATTAGCATAATGGGCTACAAGTATTTGACCCTTTCCGAATTTTAATAGCACCCACAATATGTAACATTTGAGCATAGGTGTAGCTCTTACCATCCTTCAAGGGTAGTCTCTAGTTATGTATTGGTGGTTGGAATTAATTTACTCCATATTTGTTCACCCTGCCTAATTTTTTTTCCCGTTTTGAAACCTATGAGGGATGGGAGCAGTTTTAACCTTCCATAGGATTGAGTCTCTACTCTTTGAGAGTAATGGCTGGTTGTCGGACCAGAGTCAAATATTTTGCACTAAGAGATAGAAAAATTTGGCCTTTGTACATGTTATTTACACTCACCTGGGTCTTTTGAGCTTTAGCGGTAGTTTTCATTCCCCCATGAGGGCGGATTTCGGTTTAATTTATAGAAATAGCTTAGTGTGGCTCGAATTTATATTCTCTACTCTGGACTACAAAACATCTACCATTTTTCACACTCCATTAAGAGTTATTACATTATTTCGTTGATTTTACACCATTTTAAGAGATGTTTTTGGCAAAAACAAAACAGACGCGATAGATTTTTTTTTGGACCACGGATTCGGATTCAGCGTTGAAAAATACACCAAATCCATATAATTTGGTCCGCTGTACAGAACTTTTTTTTTGTGTGGCTGTGTTATTAATATGTGTGCATACAATCCTTTTTGGAGATTAGGCCCAATTTTATGTAAAATTTATTTAAACTGAATGTACATTATGTCGTATAATTATTAATAAATGTTTTTGAATTTGATTTTTTTTTTGGAATGTGAATCGTATTAATTTGAGACCTCAGCTACCTCAAAAACATAAGTATATGGATTTTCGTGACTTTATTCGTAAAATTAGAAGACATTAATTTTTCAGTTTTTGAGGGTAATTTCAACTCTTAATATTTTCGTCTCGCAAGTTTTGACCGCACAGTCATATTTAGCGACCTCAAAAACATAAGTATATGGATTTTCCTTAATTTATTCGTAAAATTAGAAGACTTATTAATTTTCTAGTTTTTAGGGGTGGTTTCTTAAAAATAAAAAGCAGGTAATGCGATAATATAGATTTTGATGTATGTATTTTACAAAGCATATTGCAAAAAAATTAAGGAAATTCCTTTCATCGTTTTCGGGCCGGGAATTTTACCATTTTTACTGCTTCGCTTACTGTACTAATTACTACTAATTCATGATTTTGATGACATAAGTTATCTAGGATTAAAGTCCGGAAATTGGCTGTGAACCACCTTGAATGTACATCGAATGTTTAAATTAAAATAACTAAAAAACATGTACAAAGGACAACTACTGAACGGGATATCCAACATTATTGTAAAATTCCAACAAAGAAGCAGAAACAATATTTGCGCTATGTTATCATTTCGTTAAAACTTGTTCCGATAAGATAGATGACATTAAATACAAACTGATTAATTATTAATACGGTAATTATAATACTCTGACACCTCATTACAATTGTTGTTCATTAGGTAAATTAAATAAATTTTATTCGGAACAAGTGATGAAGGTTTTACAAAACAAGAACATTAATTTCAAGTTTAATTTATTATAGTTACCTGCTCATGTTTAAGGAAAATTACAGTGCTATGTCGTTAATAACAATTATTATAATCGAATAATATACGGCTGTTTCGTACGTCATGGATGGTACATATTTTAGCTATACATTTCAGACAACCAACGGGATGATTAAGTCGAAGATGTCTAAGTGAAATATTGCTAGTAAGTAGAGTGCACAACGTTAAGTTTAAAATTATTTTCTTAGTTTGTCGCAATAACATGAAACCTATTTTGGATATCAGTCTTAAAATTGTTTAGCGATTTCCCATAAGCTCAGTATTGGAGATAAATTAGGTAGGTAACTCAACCCCGGGGGAATGTCCGGTTGCTTAGATAG
Organism: Rutpela maculata; assembly: GCA_936432065.2. Taxonomy (NCBI): domain Eukaryota; kingdom Metazoa; phylum Arthropoda; class Insecta; order Coleoptera; family Cerambycidae; genus Rutpela; species Rutpela maculata. The sequence goes on from OW386292.2 coordinate 47,984,942, forward strand.
ATAGATGTTTATTGGTGCAATTTACACAAAGGTTTTTACATAAGTAAAAAAAAATTACATAAGCAAGAATAATACACCAACACACGATAATAAAATGATACAATATAAAATATAGGAAATTAGTAAAAAGTGTATAAAACCAACTAAAAGAATGTGTAAAACATATAAAGTACAAAAATCACTGAACAGATTGATTGATTGATTGATTGATTACCATCGTGCGGTAGGCATTTCTGCCACTCCTAAGGAGTATCCAGCTGGGCCTGCTACGTCCACGCTGGGTTGGACTAGGGGCATGCTTGTTGAAAGCAGCGAGAGCCACATGGCGCATGGTAAAGGAATGTGGGATGGGAGATGTAGGAACTTGTAAGATGCGTTACCGCATTGTGTCGTGAGGGAGCGTTTAAGCTCCCTTTTTTGCATTTTTGGTTCTGGACTTCTGCCTCTTCTGGGTCTTTTTGTGATATATGTTGCCGCGTTGCGTAGCTGCTGTTTGTGCTCCTATTTTTATATTTCTGCTTCTACAAATCTTCTTCTTCTTCTGAGCCTTCTGATTCCTCCGTTTCTGATTCTGGTAGATTATAGTATGTACAACGTGTCCACGGCAAAGCCGTATTATAGGTGTAAATGACAATTTTTTTTGGATTAGAAACACAATTTTTTGTATTTTGCTCCTGCATCACCCAAAAACTATTTTTAGTATCTTGGACTTTAATAAATTTATAGAGGGCGCTGGTAACAGCAAAAAAAAATAAAAATCGCATCAGGTAAAGTGACTTTTCTGTGCAAAATATTATTAGAAAAACTTGCTCAGAATTAAAAAATATGACGGACCAATTACAGAACTAAAATCTTTTTTTTTAATTTATAAAATTTTAATTTTTTTTAATATTATAAATGTAATGCTAATTTCAATTCAATTATTGAATTTATTTATTTCATTTTAAATTGGATCAGAATAAATATTTAAATTTACTGGAAACATTTTCTCATGAATATTTACGCCCAGCTAACAATTTAGGTGCTATTCGACGTCGATTCGATGTCGAACAGGTGACGCCACCTATTTTGATACGTGAAATATGGCGTAAATTCGATGTCGAATCCACCTAAATGGTGTTTTTTGACACGTTGATTCGACGTGGAAAACAAGCTAATTAGGTGTTATTTGATCCATTAGGTTAGGTTGTCTGACACCTTTTAGGTAAGTTTCAATGTCGAGAATACCTTAAATCAAAGTAGCTGATTACTTATTTGCCACCTTTCACACTTGCTTTAGAACAGTTTCATCAAAAAGGTAAAACTATATACCTATAAATATGGTTGATAATAATAACTACTTATTAACTACTTATGAGATATTTTTATCTTTGACAATTGTTTAGTTTGCACGGTTTATACGCGAGAATTTACTAGGGAATGAATTTTCTCTGTTGAAATAAGGCCTTGTACCTTGAAATATTACTAGGCCCCTTAAAAATTCCTATTATTATAAAAAATATATATATTTACGCATACCTGTATAAAATTTTAATTTTCAATTTTTGCTTATAATAATTCAATAATTCTCAATATGTACAATGAATATTTATGAATTCAATTATTTCCAAAAACAAAGTTTAAATTTTCATGGCGAGTTTCCGGAGTTCCATATTTTCGAATAAATATGGCTACTTTCTTGCAATGTTACTTAATATGTGGCACAACTTAATTTCCACCAATATTTTTGACCTTATCTTTAGAGATTAGTGAAAAACAAGCTATTACTTAGTATAGTAACGACAAAAAATTTTTTAAAAATTTTTATTGTTTAAATAGGCTTAAAATGTCATGAGACGTCGAGATTTTGGGGTTTGAGCGAAAAAAAAAATTCTGTCTGTCGGTCTGTCGGTCGGTCTGTCTGTCTGTAACTTTTTTTTGTGCGCACGTTTACTCTGGAACCGTTTGAGATATTGACTTGAAATTTGGTACACATATGTACTTTAACGAGATCTAGAACTAGATTATATTTTCATCTTGTTCCGTCGAATGGTTGGGGGGTAAATTGGGGTAAATTTGGGGTAAATGGGTAAATCAAGCAGGTAAGAGTCCATAAAATTGGTATTTAGTATATACAAGAAAAACTAAGGTCTCAAAAAAAAATTTGGCATTAGCCACCCTCCATTACCAACCCCCACCCCCTTATTAAAGGGGATGAAAAAAAATTGTGATTTAGTATATGTACAAGAACCAGAAACCTCAAAACATTTTTTTACTTCATCCACCCCCACTACCACCCCCCCTATCACAACCCCCACCCCACTTCCGATGTGGGGTATCGTTCTATGGGTATTTGGGGTAGAGGATTTCAAATAATATATTATTAACATTCCACAAACAATTATTTCCACATAGGAAGTTTTTTCGTTGTGAGTGACTTGGATAGAGAATTGGATGTGGAAGTAGTGATTCCTTGGGCAGCGGTTTTTTTATCATCTGTTAAGTAATAAGTGTGTAATATTACCAATATTTGTTAACCTAATTGTGACTGTTTCACCTATTTACCTTATTATACACCAATTGGTCCCCTGTTTTAACGTATCTAATTAACACTTAATATGTCGTGAGTTCTAGGTAAATCACTAACTTCACCTATTAGGTTATTCTACAACCTAACAAGTCTCCTTTTGGTGGCTATTTTATATTTGATAGGTCATTTCACCTATTAGACCTTACATGAAACCAAGAGGTTACTTTAATCGATTGTTAGTTTTATTTGTGCTCAGTGTATTCCCTTAGTGTACCTATTACTTCCCTCGCTTACTGAAGGGAAGTATTGTAATCTTGGTAAAATCACCCTCCGATTTCTCCGGAATTTCATGTTTCAGAGTATGTAGATTATGGAAATTAAAGCCACTTAATTCTGTCTGTCTGCCTGCTGTCGGTCTGGTGTCTGTCTATTGGCGCTATATCTAGGACACCGCTTGACGGAGAAGAATCATATTTGGTAGGTAGTTGACGCTACTGCCAACGAAGAACTGGGATATACTTTCGTCGAAAAACATACAGGGTGGACCCCATAAAAGATATAATTAAGGAAAAAATGTGACGGAAGACAGTAATATTTGGCATTTAGTTAACAAAACTGCCAAAGAAAAAAAATATGAAAAATATACATTGTATCCCAATCAAATTACAATAAAAAAATAAATAAAAACATGTGACGGAGAGCAATAATATTTTGTATTTAGTTGAGTAACTGTTAAAGAAGTAAAATATAAAAAAAATATACAGGGTGGTCACTTTCAAAAAAATTATGATAAAAATACGACTGAGGACAATAATAATTGTATGCAGTTAAGAGAACTGTTAAATATGAAAAATATACAGGCCGGTCACCCTAAACAAATTAATAAAAGAAAATGTGATGGAGACAATAATATTTCGTATGTAGTTAGTTCAAGTATCAAGGCAAGTATTTAAAAAAATATACAGGATGGTCACCCCAAAAAAATAATAAAAAAATGTGAAGGAGATGATAATATTTCGCATGCAGTTAACACAAGGTGTCAAAGAAAAATATTTAAAAAATTATACAGGGTGGTCATTATAAAAACTACTTATGGTGGAAATAATCTTTGGACTGTACAATTACCGAGGATTAAACCTCTGACATACTTTTAGTGAAAAGTATAGAGGGTTGACACTACAAAATACCTAATTAAGAAACTGCAGAGGAAAATAGTATTTGAAATGTAGTTGTTACTATTGCCAGGAAGAAAACCTGATAAAGTTTTGATTAAAAAAGTATATAAGGTAAGCATCCCACAGAAAAGACGGCAGGTTCTTAATGCTATACACAATTTCATGCACGTCACTTATGTTGGTAAAATTAGACTAAATAAGTGATTAATAATTTTGACCAATAGATGCAAATAACTTATTGGTTGAATAATGAGGCGATTTCGATGGAAATACAAGTATTTTTAGTGTCCTTATTAGGTGTCCAAGAAGCTTTCTTCAAGATATACCATCATTTATTTAGTCATTTTAATACACGTCACTAATATCTCCTATCAGGTTATATTGACAACGTCAACAAAATTACCTAATAAGTTATTTAACGAAAATATTACTTATTAGGTCACAAATATCCCCTTACTTACATTACTAAATTGTTTCAAATAGGTCACTTTTTACCTACTCCCCCTATTAGGTGAAAATAGTTACTAAAATATTTGTCATAACCTATTAAGGCATTAATTTCACTAATAATTTACCTGTACCTAATAGGGAACACAGCGACTTAACCAATTGAACTTTAATATTACCTAATTTCGACCTGTTTTGGTCGAATTTCCTTTAGCTGAAGTTGTCGACACCTAAATTGTTAGCTGGGCGTACCTCACCACTGGACGAAACAACACGTTTGTATTTTCAGCAAGATGGTTGTTCAGCCCACAGCACACAAATAGTAAGGAATTGGCTGAATAATAATTTTGCAGAAAAGTGGATTGGACGATTTGGATCCTTTCTGTATCCACCCAGATCACCTGATTTGACTATTTGCGATTTTTATTTATGGGGTCATCTGAAGCAAATTGTTTATTCTTATGATTTAACAACGGATGTAAATGTATTGAAAGAGAGAATTACAAGAACTACAAATGCTATAAATTCAATTGGCCTTCAAGCCATTCAAAATAGCTGCAAAGAATTTAAGAACAGAGTTGAGATGTGTGCTGAAAATAGAGGAACATGGGTAGAATAAATGAATTTAAATTATCATTACATTTATAATATTAAAAAAAAAAAAATTATAAATAAAAAAAAATTCTTAGTTCTATAATTTGGTACGTCATATTTTTTAATTCTGTGCAAGTTTTTCTAATTAAAATTTTTCAATATTTCGCACAGAAAACGCACTTTACCTGATGCGATTTTTATTTTTAAGCTGTTACCAGCGCCCTCTAAAAATTTTTTAAAGTCCAAGATAATAAAAATAGTTTTTGGGTGAAGCAAGAGCAGAATACAAAAAATTGCGTTTCTAATCCAAAAAAAAATTGTCATTTACACCTATAATACCGCTTTGCTGTGGACAAATGTATATCGCTCCGATTTCTTTATGGAATTCATTTTTTCCCCTCGCTTTTCTTTCCCAGTATGTTTGGTCCTTTCCCAGTTTGTCCATGATTCTATCAATTGTTGTTTTCCACGTGTGACATGGTCACACTATTTTTAGTTTGCTGCTGTTCAGTGTTAGTGCCTTCTTCAGTAGATGTGTTGGTTCCCTTCTTTGGACGTGTCCCCAGTACTTCATTGCGTACATTTCTATCCTTTTTGTGATTGACTTCCCTTCTAGTAGTGTTGCTGTTTTATGTCGCTGTTTTTGTTCTGTTGTTTTTCTGAGTAGTCGGATGATGTCTCTTTCAGCTCTTTTCAAACTTCTTCTGTTGGCTTTTGTTGTTGCCGCGTTTTTAACTCCATATGTCATCGTTGGCAGTATGATGCCTATGTACAGCTGTTTGGTCAGGCCCCGTGATAGTTTGTTTTTCTCGATGGACGGTATAATTACCCATGTGACTTTGTATGCTGTTTTTATTCTCTCTTTTACTGTTTCTCTCCTTTTCAGTTGGTTCATCAGATATGGTATTTCAGTTTGTTCGTTGTTCCGACTCTCTCTTGTTGATCGATCTCTCTCCATTATTAGACTTTTCTTGAAATTTATTTTCAGCCCAGATGTGTCCAGATGCGGTTTCATGTTTTCTAGGAAGTTGAGAATTTTTTGCTCTTCTTCTGCGACGATTAAGAGGTCATCGGCGTATGCTAGTACGATTGGGGTTCTCAGTGTTTCCGTGTCTTCGTTGAAATTTGGTGTTTCCCTTATTGTGTTTTGTATTACTTGGTCCGGGGGATAGGGGGCATCCTTGTTTGACTCCTCTGTTCTTTTGTCTGGTTTCCGTCATTTGTCCGAACCATTGTATGGCAGTGGTTTAATGAAGGCAGGCCTTTATTATCTTGTTTATTAGATAATGCGGTACTCCTTTGTTATATAAGGTGTTGACTATGGCTTCGTGACTGATGGTATCGAATGCCTTTTGGAGATCTACAGCGACTATGTGCAGTTTTGTCCCTTCTCTCCGTTTTTCTTCCAGTATTCTTCTGGTGGTGTACATGTGGTCGTCCGTTGATCTGCCTTTGATGAATGCTGACTGGTGGTCTGGCGGTCTTCCAATGTATGTCTCTAGTTGCTCGAGCAGGAATTGTGCGTAGTATTTGTATCCTATACTGCAGAGTGTTATTCATCTGTAGTTATCTATATTCTGTGGCGAGTTGGTTTTTGGGATAGTCGTGGTCCATTCCGTAGGCAGAGGTGTGATTTCTATCCATACTCTGGTGATGATTTCTAGGGTTTGCTCCTTTAGCCTTTCCGTACCGTAGTGTATTAACTCGTTGTTTATTTTGTCTACTTCAGGTGCGGTGTTTCTTCTAGCTCTGGTTATTATTTCTAGCAGTTGGTCTTTTGGTGGTGGCTTGTCCAAGGGTCAGTGGTCCGTTTCTTTTATTAGTTTTGTTCGTTCTTTAGTTGCCTTCTCTTCTTCCTCCAGCTTCTTGGTCCAATGTTGCATTGGTATGTATCTTCTCTTGAGAGTACTCTTGTTTCTTCTATATATTTTTCAGATATCTGAAGGTTTGGTTTAGTAGTTCTCCTATTGGGAGCGTTTCTATGTTTTCGAAGAATGATCTGCATTTTTCCTCGTCGTGGTTTCTCTTCGCCTCTCTTTTTTTCTTCAGTGCTTCTTTTAACATTTCGTTTAAGTTCTCCATCGGTTATTGTTTGCCTGCGGCCTTCATCTTTTTTAGCTGTTCGTATTATTTTCTTTTTCCTTTCTAATCGGGCTCATAGGTGATCTGTCTCTTTTTAGCGTTTTTCTTGCTGCAATTTTTATTTTGGCGAACATTGATTTCCAGTCTAATTCTTCTCCTGTCAGTTGGTTTTCTATTTCTTCACCGTATTTTTTCTGAAATTCTTTGTGCTGTAGTAGAGAACTATTCCAGGTACTGTGTGGTGTTTTGTTGTTTTCTTGACTTCTTTTTTCTTCTTTTATTTCTAATTTTCCGTATAGGATTTTGTGGTCTGTATTGATTTCTGCTGTTCTTTTTGCTTTAACGTTCTTGATCCTTTCTCTTATCTCTCTGCTTACCGGGATATGATCTATTTGTGAGGTTGAGCTTCCATCACTCCAGGTGTCAATGCAGGTTTGGCTTTTGCTCCATGTGTTTCTTATTGTTAGGTCAAACATGTGTGCTAGATTTTTCAGCGCGTTTCCTTTTTCGTTAGACCATGTGTGGAGTAGTTTTTCCTATGATGCTTTTATCCTCCTCCCTCTGATCGTATTTTCCCATATGTGCGTTGAAGTCTGCTCGTAGTATGATGGGCATTTTTCTTTTTTCTTGGTTTCTTGAGTCAGCTGCCTGAATACCCTTTTTGCTCTCTTGTCTGAGAGTACGTGGACTCCTATCATACAGATGTTGTCCTTTCCATTTTGTGCTGTCTGCTGGTCTTTTCTTGCCCCCCCACCCGCTTAGTTGCCATTTGTAATTTTGTGTGATTGCTGTTCCGTCTATCATGTGTGTTCCTTGTATACATGCGACGTCGATGTTTCCTACCTGCAAGACCTCGTCGATTTTTTCCCTTTTTGCTCTCTGTATGTATCCTTTGACGTTCCATGTCGCCAGAGTTATCCAGTCAGCTGGTGCTTCCTGACTGTGTCCCTCTTCCGTTTTTTGCGATATTTGGTACCTGTTGATATTCGTCGCTTCCTCCCATTCTGGGCGGGGTGTTATTGCTCTGCTTGGGGGTTTTTTTTCTTCTAATCATTCTAGTTCGTTTCTTTTCTGCGTAGTGATTACGCTGTCGTAGTGATTTCTGTTGTTTCCCTATTTCCTGTACACAATCTCAATTGGTATGTTGTCGTCTTCTTGTTGGTTGTTGGGGTGAAAAATTTTAAATTCGCCCTCGTCTTGGTGTATTGTTATTGTCCTTCTCTTCATGTTTGCTGTTGCTGCTATTGTCTCCTGCCCACCCCAAACCGTATTTCCTCAGATCTCCGATGAGCGCTCTATCTTTTCCTTGTTGATTATAATGGGGTTCCAGTTCATTGATGGATGCCAGCATGAACGGGGTGAAATAATTTATGTTGTTTTGTATATAGTCCGCTACTCGTTTCCGTAGATTTTTTATAGCGTTGGTGTGTGCAGGGGTTGTTATGTTTTCTCCTTTTAACTGATGGCTTAGTGCTCCATATAGACAATTCGGGTCGCTGTCGATTTCTTGTACCAGTAACTGATGTGTCTTCTTTCTTACGTTCTCTAGTGGATACATTATTTTCGTGTTCTCTGGAGAGTTATTACTTCTTGCTTACTTTTGCTTATTCTCACTGACTTAAACTTTTTAATACAATTCCTTAGCCTTACCAGAGCCGTACCACTTGTGAAATGTAAACAGTCAGTGCGTTTTTATAGCATGCATAAGGTTTCTTTAAATTTTAATGGCACTGAAACCAAACTAATGGGCAACAATTTTAACCAAATTCTTATTATTTTTAAATTGATTTAATTTGGCGCGGTGTGTTACTCTAATGGTACGCCCCTGAATCACTGAACAGATTTAGGAAATAAAAACTTAAAAATTATATGATATAACTAAAATAATATAAAATACAGCTAATTTATAGAATATGCAAACAAACATAGAGACTTAGCTGGAATAAACGAAGTAAAGTAAAATGTCTGATTGGAATTTAGATTTAAGTTGAAAGTTAAAGATTGAGATTGCTGTTTAAAAACTCATTAGTGCTGTAAAAGACGTTTTTAAGTAGGTACTTTTTAATTTTGTATTTGAACTGATTATGGCTTAGGCACCTTACTGCAAGAGGAATAGTATTTTAGAATTTCATGATTCCTTGGTAGCATGTAAGTACCAACTCGCGTTCTGTTTAGATGATGAAAATGAGTATTTACATTTCTGTTATTCCTGGTATTGTAAAAATGAACTTGACTCCTAATGCTAAATGAGTGGTGGTTATTTCTTACGTATAACAAACACTGGTGTGTGTGCATAAGTTTCAATGGCACTGGTATCATACCACCTAGCCATTAATAATTACTGGAATATACGATATACAGTGTCAGAAAATGTTTCATTTGGGTCGGCAATGAGAGCAAGCGAGAACAAAGCAACTAGGCTATTCTTTTTTATCGTATAACACATCCTACTCGTGCCACCTGCTTTCCCCACCACATGTACGTGGGCAGCTCTGTCTGCGGGAAATGTAAAGAATTATTTGACTCGTTTTGAAAGTATAACGAGTTAAATACTTTTAGTTATTAAAGCACGTAATAATATTACCTATACTGTACAGAGCCAACTACAATAAATGGTACTGAAATTTTTAATAGCAATGATGTACGTGTTTTCCTGATCACGCGTCATTATTTACTCCCTCTACTAGAGCACTGGTACCCGCCTTTATTGTAGGCGGTCTGTCAAGCCGTTGAAACTATGCCTGCCACCCAAATCCAAAATCTTCCGATACTGTATAATGGTGAATGAATATAAAGCAAAATAATAAAATTACGTAAATGTTAAAATTGGTAAACGATAATAATAATAAGTGAGTAATACATTACATAAACATAATAAGGATAAAATACAGTGGTCTAAATTAATAGACAAGGATAAAACTCCACATATGAGAGTCTATGTTAACTCGATGTCCTCTTCTTGAGGGTTAATACCGGGTCGCTTTCTTAGAGAGATCAGTCTAGGAAATTTGGTAAATACTCTGCTTTGCTCTGAAGGAGGGCTGAATGTTGGATTCGCAATGCTCCACGTCTTCTAATGCATTTACAGGTAATGTAAAGTAGAATTAATAGAGATGAGGGTGATTATGAAATATGTGAACCAAGATACATGTTTGCTCACAAAAGTTTCGTTTATGAGGTCATCCACATCTTTGGAGTATTGCTGTAGTTTGTTCTTAGCAATATCTAAATCTTCTACGTACTGTTTAATTTGAGCGGTTTTAATTTTGGGATTTCGATTTCGTCGGGCATGTGATTACAGTATTCAAAGGGAATTTGGATAGGATGTGAATTGTCCTTATTTTCGGAAAAGTTTTTAACACTGGCTTGTATTCTACTAATGCTTGCATAGGCGTAATATCCTCGTTGTAGTTTGATGATGGAATTTTTGTTGATTAACTCTGTTGTGGATTCTCTGTGGACGGTTGATGGTGATATGAAGTGGTTCGGAATTAATTACTAGCTATGTTTTGTCTTCAAGTTCTTAGACGTTGTATCCCTGGCTAATAATGAAGGAAGTTTGACAATTCTCTGGAAGTTTCGGCAGCGGTTTTAGTATTCTGGCTTCACATATGGCATTTTGATCGAGAGGATATGTAAACAGTTCAAGCATAGTTTGGTTTCAAAATAAAGTGTTTGCATTCTTTCAAATTTTGTATAGGCATGTACATTAAAAGATCATCGTCTCTCGCGATAAACTTTTGTGAAATAGATAAAATGTGATGTGGACCACTTCTGTTATCAAGTATAGGTATAGGGTATAGACGAAAGGTATTATAATTTTGAGGTTCAATAAGAGGCATTGTTTTTTTTTTTAACTACTTATTTAAGGTCGGCCTATTTCCGCTACCAGGGCCTATCACCGACGCCAGGAGACGAGCTACCCCCGAACCTGGAAATTTTGCCGAACCGAATCTCTTCCCTTAAGAAGAGATTACTTGCCTAACATTTAATAGACAAGGGACCGCCTGATTTACATCCACTCCGAAGAATGGTATATCCACTACGTAATCCTCTTCTGAAATTACATAGCTTCCGCATATACACTGATATACAGGCCGCTAGAAGGTGGGACGAGATCGCTGTGTTTCCCTAGACGGGTAACCCATCTAAGTACTAACCGCGCTGCACGTTGCTTCACTTGAAGACACTTACACAGTGAAGACGCATCTACGTTCGCCCCCATACGAGGTACTGTTAAAACAAATATTCAGTTAGAATCTTCTTGATAAGCCTTTAGTTCAATAATATCTAGATATTGAGCAACTATTGATGATTTAATTGGAAGAGGCAAATTGTCTCCTCGCAAACTCTGTGAAATCTCTTGTAATGCCGCTATTAAGTGATCAAGTGTTGTGATTGATGAATGAGTAATTCCGAATCTAGCAAATGTTATTGAATTTAAAATATTGTTTAAATTGTCTTCGATATACAAGTAGCTGGCCATTAATTTTTCGGAAGTATATAGAAGTTTTAGTTTTATTTCGGCGGCTTGGATTATTTGAGTCATGGTTTGCATTGTGTGCTCGATTTCCTTGATATCTTTGTCAAATATTTCTTCCTCAATTTGTAATTTTTGTATAGTTGAGTTGAAATTTTTGATAACAGAAGTTGTAACTGAAATTTAATTCTTGATTAAGTTTTCCAATTGATGTTCGTTAGTTTATTTATACAATTAGCATTAGCAGAAAGTTTCCAGTTATCGATTTGAATATTGTTCCAATACTGTTAAGTATTCCGCGTTTGCATCTCTTCTTGTCTGATTTTGTTTTTATAGAACTGGACATTTGCGTTAAAAGGTTAAAGTCCGTTTTAACATCGCTTTTAAAGAGAATCGATTTCTGATCAGCAGCATCGAGGGTGTTCAGTATTTTACCTAAAATATTTTGATTTTTATCAAAAGCTAGTTTGAGGGATGAAATATTTGTATGTACTAGTAGTGTCCATTTATCGTTTGTCACCACGATGTCTGTGTCTTTGTGGTGGTATACGTCGACAGTATTATTGATTGGGGTAATTTTTTATTAACAGAGTGTCGATCCGAACAGCAGGAGAAACCTCGAAATAAATTTAATTTTCAATATATGATTTCATTCTATCAAAATTAACGTTAGTTTCTTGTTTTGTTTCGAGATTTAATAAGGTAGCAGAATTTTTGAAAATTTTAATTTGTGATTCTTTTATATAAACTAAGTAACCTATTTTATATTCCTGATATTTTAGGGGAACATTTCTGTCAAAGCTTGCTTTCCTGTCAGAGCTTGCGTTCGACTGCTGGCGATTACTTAATAGTGAGATATTCTATTGTTTAATTCTCTAACGTATTTAGTTATTAATTCTTTTTGGTTATATAAAGTTTCGGGTGGTCTGTTAGACGTATGCCCAAACAAAAGTTCGTAAGGCGTGTTTTATTTACCGAATTGTTATAGCGTTTACATGAAAAATTTATTTCTTTGTGAATATACCTATGAGAAAACAGATTCTTAATTTAAAAGTTTTTTTTCCTACGGTTTGTTCTGAGATTATAGGATTAGCTCAGAATGTCCCATATATCCGTAACCAAATGTAGGACATTTGGTAGATAACTCACAGTATTACCTAAATAAGTCCTTAGGTTATTAGCATAGCTATACTGAGGAGGTCAGAAGAAAGGCCCGGGCTCTCCCACTTGACTGTTCTATGTACATCCTAAGGTTATCGTGGGATTTGCCCAGAATAGCCCACATATGCAAAGATGATATCCTTAATATGTCGTGGGGATGTCTTCATGCTGTGTGGGAACATTCTGAACAACAACAAATAACTTGTCAGTCATTGCAATTATATATAGTATTAATAAATATAGATACAATAAATAAGTTACCTGTGTATCATTTCTTTTAAAACTCTCTGTATTTAATCGTTTGAATTGTCTTTTACACAGGGTGATTTGGATCTCATCCGATAAATTTGTAGGGAATGTTAAAGTCTTGCTAAAGTCAGTTGGAAAATCATAAAAAAAGGCCGATAAAGCACCGACTTTTGATCTGTTCCACTGTCAAAGTACCGCCTCGGTAAAGGTCAATGTCGCTTTGTCAATTGATATTAGCAATACTATGTAACAGATATGTATAAGTACGATAGCAATGGTAACATGAATCTTTAATAGTACCTACTAAAATGTTTACGCACGGTCTATTAGAACTTTATTAAAAAATTTTAGATTGTATCAAACTTCAGTTTATAGGACACATATCTCCTGAATATCTTTCGGATAATGTATGACTCACCTTGTATAGTTTTAGAAGTATCTCCATAAAACAGTTTTCTTCTCTTTTTAAACATGTTTGTTGTTATATTTATACATATTTTTATATTTAAGGAAACGGATCGCTATTTGGATCGTCCTCGAACATAGTTTGTGCAGGAGTAGCTGAGCAACATGGTTACAGGTTTACCTTCATGCAGTTCTCGAAGCAAGTATTATATTCTTTTAATTAAATTATTTATCACCGATAATTTAATTAATGAAGTGAAGGCGGAACAGGTTGACCCCTGCATTTTAATAGTTTATTTAATTTTTAGTCTTTTGCCTTATATAGTGCGTTCAAGATCCGACCATTGAGTTCTCTGTTATCACTAAGGACCGCAGCCAGAATTAAACATCAGACAGCGCTCGGTTGCTTCTTGTCAGCGTTAATACCCAGTAACTTTACACATCAAAATGGCCAATCTGGCGAGAAAAGAATGTGACTGAATTTTTGTATACAGCTTTATTTTGATATTTTAAGGAACGTTTGAAAAGCCCTAATCGATATCGTGCCTGTGCCTGCGTCGCATCGCAAGTTATTTGAGAGCAAAGGTCACGAAAATAGGTTTTTCGTGAATATTTCGCTTCCTGATGGTTGGAGATCAATTGAGGTTATAATAAAACTTATTCATCTCAAAGTTCTCTGCAAAAAATGTTCTTTTCTTTTTCACGCAAATCTACCGGTTTAGAGAATAACTCGCTGCTAAACTCTCGAACTGGGCATAGTTAATATAAACGTGACATGCCACATTTTGACGTATTTGAAGATTTTTAGGATTTCCGGTTTAGCCGGAAGTGGCACCAATTCTTGATTTTCAAGTGGAGCACACTGTATATTATTACATTTCCAGAATCCTGGGAAAATTCTGAGTAGGTTTGAACAATTTTGGTGAGTTTTTACACCGACTTGATCATTTTAGGGTCAAGTTTTGTGTTGAATCTAGAGTGCTGCGATTAACTGTCATAAGTGATAAAAAATAATGGAAAACTTTGACTATTAACCAACAAACTTAATAACTGGGTGTGTTAAAATCTTTCGAAATTAATTTCTTGCAAAAAAAAAACTCCTTTTTTTCAAATGGAATCACTCTGCAGCACCCTCTAAGTTAAATACAACTTTCCAAGACCAATCCAACGCTACCGTCAAACTCAAAATCTATTCAAAAAACTTAGTATTTGCTTTTCCATTATGATAGAAAATCAATATCAATTATTTTTAAAGTAAACTATGAAGAACAGAAATTGTTTGAGAGTTATAAGACACTTTATTAACAACAATCCATTTCTGTTAATGTGTAGTGCAATAATTGCTTGTCTATTCGTGGTTTTTAACGTTACTATGTATTTAAGAGTCGAACAAGTAGACATCTTACTAATTTACGGCGAATGCCTTAAGAACGCAACAGCAGCTAAAAGTCTGTATGAGCAACGGTACCCTGCAAGACAACACCCCCGCAGGCAATATTTCTCATTTTTAGAAAGGAAATTATTTAGACAAGAAAATTCCGAAATCCACAATTTTGTTATCGATGAAGCAACTGAAATCAACGTATTGGCTTGTATTGAATTGAATTAGCTAGAAAAATTCTCAAAATGCATGTATTTTGTTCATATAGATATCAGTTGCATTTAACATTTATATGAAGATGATTATCTAAGGCTAGATTACTGCGACTGGTTGCTTCACAATTATGATGAAGACCAGAATTTCTTGAAATGTATCCTTTTCTCTGATGAGTCGTGAATCACGAATAATGGTATGTTCGTTAGGCAGAATACTAGATATTGGGCTCCAGAAAATCGACATTTAATGAGGCATTACATTTTCAGGACAGATTTGGAGTCAATATGTGGGCAGAAATAATTGCAGATAGGATTATCAGACTAATAATTTTTCAGGGACATAAATGGTCAATTTAAATTTAGATTTTCTACAAAATGAGATTGAAGGATTTCTAGAAGAATTACCCCTTGAGAAAGTCAGGAGACTATACTTTCAACACTATGTAGCTCCTACCTATAATGCTGCCCAAGTACTAAATCATTCGACAAATAGGTTTCATGTACGGGTTATTGCAACCAATGGTCCTATACGTCGTATACATACCCAGCAACGTTGGCAATTTTGGAAAACAGAATACGCTAAGCATTTGAAACTATAATGCTTGAGGAAGCTAAACAAAATACCATTTCCAGTAGTAGAAGATGCCTAGAAGAGGGAGGTCTGATCTTTGAACATCTACGACAAAAGAAAATATTTCTCTAATGTTTAAACTGAACAATTTATAGCCCAGTAAATGAAGTTATTTCGACTGGAAAAAATTACGAGAAAGCTGTTTTTTTGTGGAGACCTTCATTGAGGTGCACTTAGTACATCTTGAGAAGTTCGAGCAATTTAAGCTATGGGGGAGGGAAGAGGAATTTTTTAGTTTTTTGCCATTATCTCGACAAGTATCACTTTTTAGACAAAAATAGTTATAAGCAAAACCATTTATTGTAAAATTCTACACAAAAAAGGTCATTACACTTTTTTTCGTAGGATCAATCGTTTTTGAGTAAAAGTTACGGAAAACACAATGTCTGTATTTTTTTAACAGTAGCAAATAGTAGGCCTAATCCACATCTAACACTCAAAACAACCCTTTGCATAAATCATTCGTTCTCTTCTAGCAGATCTAATTCCGTGTCAACTTCATCGTCGTCTTCATAAAGAGCTTCGTCAATTGGTTGATCAGTTGATGGTATCGTATATTCAACTATATCTTCATCTATAGCTCCGTTGTTACTATCTATTTCTTCCGTCGCGGCGTTCAAACAGATTGCCCACGGCAATACCCGCATACTGCAAAACAGAACTAGTTTTCTGCAGCTACCACTAGCATTACAGCCTTTGGTACAGCTGCAGAATACAGTATTGATCAACTGATCGGGAGCCGGTGACAAGAGGTTTTGAATAGGTTCCAATCTATTGTTGATGATCTTCCATCCTAAGTCTTCAGGATTTAACTCATTTTACTAGGACTAGAACCGACGCGCCTCTGATGGTTGTAAGAAAAAGCAAAAGGCGCGCGGCGGTTGGCGGGAATGAATAATTTTGATGGTAAAATTTAAAATATATAATATTAGAGTAAACGAAGGAAGAGCTGCAGTACAGGTTGGAAAATTTTATCATTTTGGTTTGGGATAAATATGTTTTTAAATGTAAAAAATATGCCGATCACGATGGTAATGTCCAAATTTTTCAAAAATGGAGCCTTAAAATTTTATCAACTTAATCACCAGCTCTCCCTTCGTCTACTATACTTTATTTTGAAAGTAGGACTGTGCCACATTTGATAATAATATTATATGTAGACTAGTATTACTATGAGAAGATGCCAGGGCGGAGCTAAAATGCGCGAATATTTTTACCAGTGGCATAGCTTTAACTGGGGTATAGGGATGTGTAATTGCAATAAAAGTTTCGCGGTCAAGGAACTGTGAAAATGGAGTAGATTAAAACTTGCCAACTGTTACGAGTAACCTTTGTTCAAGAGAAGTGTAAGAATAGTAAGTTCTACTAAACTTTGCCTAATAAAGTTGTTTTATTACTATTATTACCGTCGCCGCCGCTCTACTGCAGGGCACCGCCGCCACTGGTGTTGACATTGAATGTCACGTAATTCTTTCTCATTGGCTTAGAATGATGGAGTGCACAAACTCGTTTCTGCGCATATTTTTTGCTGGCATCTTCTCATAGTAATACTACTTTATTACAATAGTTTCTGAAGTTCTGATATTATACTGTACATGCAAATAGTTTATATATTAAAAATATTCAATTAATGCTTAATACTTACTCTATTTTAAATGATCGGATTACTTTTATACTAATGACAGCTTACGTACAATACATACCTACTTTTGTAACCATATTTCTTTTGTAACTTTAATGAAGTCCATCCGTTAAGAGACAAATAAATTAAAAAAAAAAGTTGTCTAGTTTGTTTCTCTTTATTTAAAGAACAAATAGAGTTTTTACATTTCTTTTATTGTTTTTTTTATTATCGTGCAATATTTAAATGACTGAAAAAAAGTATATCTTCTATAAATTCCACCCCCTTTTAACATATAATATTGCTGTTTGGGGATTATCTACGAAGACAAATAGAATATTTATAAAGCAAAACAACAGTAGAAACAGTAAAAACCAGAACTAATTTATCTGCAACCGCATTTGCTATTTGTTTTTCTGCTGCTTCTACTATTTGTTTATTAATGTTTTTCTACTGCTTGATGACTTCTAATTATTTTTTAAATTGGATGTGGGAATGAATGTCTTTCTGAAACTTTGTCCCCACAATTAGACACACAACATTTCATATACGTACTGTACGTACGTACTCTGTATATCTCTAAAACGATTGATCCTACGAAAAAAAGTGTAATGACCTTTTTTGGGTAGAATTTTATAAGAAATATTTTTGCTCATGACTATTTTTGTCTGAAAAACTGAAAATCGCCCCTTTAACTCCCTTCCAAAAAAAAACCCATAGCTCAAATTGCTCGAACTTCTCAGGATGTACTAAGGGCATCTCAATGAAGGTCTCCACAAAAAACCAGCTGTCTCGTATTTTTTTCTTATTTTGGCCTCAAATTTGTCTTTATTTACTGGGGTATTATGTTATTTGGAGGTTATTTTCAAAATTGTCAAATGAACAATTTTTGTTTTTCATTTATGCTATTTTTCTATCATAATGAAAAACAAATAAGTTTTTTGAGTTTAATATTCAGTGGATTTTGGGTTTGACGGTGCCGTTGGATTAATCTTGAAAAGTTGTATTTGACTGAAGGGTGGTGCCATTTGAAGAAACTTATTTCGAAAGATTACAATGTACCAGGCTATTAAATTTGTTGGTTACAAGTCTTTGTATTTTTCCATTATTTTTTATATTATTTATGATGACTTAAAGTTAGTCGCAGCAATCTAGATTCAAAACAAAACTTGTCTCTAAAAAAATTAAATCGACTAAAAACTCACCAAAATAGTTTAAACCTACTCAGGATTTTGCCAGAATTCTGAAAATGCAATATTATATAGGGTGTTATATTAAAAATCAAGAATTGGTTTTACTTCCGGCTAAACCGGAAGTGCGAAAAAATCATGAGCTACGTCAAAATTTGGAATTTTACGTCTATATTAATTATGCCTTGTTTCATTTTGACATCTTGAAAAAAAATGGGACAAAAGAGTGGATCCGGTAGATTCTGTAGAATAGTAAATTCGTAAGAAATGGAAAATACGAAGTATACATTATAGTACCTCACCGTAAGAAAAGTGGAGTAGTTCACAGAAAGAATGGGTCCCCCATACAACCAAATAGAAACAACCTTGAGTCGTATCTGTCTCTCATTTTATTGTTATCCCACGGTTCAGTTTCTACCTGAAAGAGTCTCAAAAATCTTGTGTTTAGGTCGCTTAAACAAGTAAGCAAAATTTATATTGAAAAAGTAGTATATTGTACTGTTTTTTTTGGGTACAGACAGTAGGAGAGAAATTTTAAATAAATGGTAAAAATATAAATTTGGTGGCGAAAGGTGTTTTTGACTGAAATCAAGTGTTTTTAAAATGCTGATGTATGATTTATGAAATATTTGGAGACTGCAGCACAAAAGTACATTTGCGTGCACATGCAATAAACTCGAAATAGGATTTAAGAACAGTTTCCATAGTGTGTTGAATTGGGAGTAACATATTATCGTCAGGAATTTGTCACCCACATTTTTCAGAATTAGGGAGATTGGGTTAACATTGGCATTTTTTCATATAAAAGTTTGATGGTAGGTCAGACTACCTATTGACTTGAGTAAATATTCTACTATACTTTCACATTTTTCTATAATCAATAATAAAGCGTATGATGCTTTATTATTATTCATATGCAACCACCTTATTAACCCATTAATGCCCAAGGGGTCGATAACGACCCACAGATAATTTTAATTTCTACTGTCCTTACTGATTATGAAACTAACATTACGTATGTGTCCAGCGTCTTAGTATAGTTATTCACTTTATATTATAACGATAAACTTACAAATTGACAGTGTTTACTTGTGAGATTTGGTGGAAAATATTTCAACAATTATTTATATGTGACATGGCACAGTTTAGTTAATGGTAAGTACAAATGTATTACTGTTTATCAAACTGCTTTGAGATATTATTCAAAAATAGCATGTACTCGATCGTCCCTACAATTTACATGCCCTAATAATGAGAAATAAAGCTGCTACATAACCTTAAATATTGCTGGGTCGTTAACGACCCCTTGGTCTTACTATATTGTTCAAGATATTTTTTTTTTAGTTTGCAGGAAACGACCTCTTATTACATCTGAATTATTGGAGGAAATAGAAATGTTAGATGAACATGTCATTGTACCTGACGCAATAATAATAACGCCTCCGGATGACTTTGGGAATGCTACAGATTGTGATTCCGATGTAATGATCCCGATATGTTGAATGGCAAACAGCTGCCTGTCGAGGCAGAATTTTACTTTGACAATAATGACATTCTAGATGAACTAGCGTCAATCCAAAATACTGAGAATGAGCGTGACATTGAATCTGTTGGTTAAATAAAACCTGAAGAAGATGAAGAATATAATATCCCACTAGCTTTGTTGGCGAAAAGATGTAAAACTGTACCTACATCTACTGGTAAATATGAGAAGACCAAGTGGAAGAAAGGAGATCTGGAAGCACCTCAGGAGAGAGTCTTGCATTTACTTCCGCCACTGAGTGCAACAAGTCATCCGCATAAATATTTTTAATTATTTTTAACACAAGAAACTGCAAAATTTAGTGGACTCCACATGTATTTACGCAACCAGGGACCACAACAAACCTGAAGTTAAGATGTCAATATATGAGATGTACTTTATCGGTATTCTCCTCTTGAGTGAATATGTTCCCTTGCCGAGAAGAATGTACTGGAAAGACAGTGAGGACGCACATAATACACCAGAGGTTGAATCCATGAGAAGAAATAGATTCGAGGAAATATGTAGCATTTTTCATGTGATAGACAACAATAATTTGCCACAAAATGACAAATTGGGTAAAATTCGTCCCCTTATAAACGATTTCAATAAACAGTTTATAAAGTACGCACCCATCAAATCCAATATATCGATAGATACATATATAGGATATGATTTAGGGGGAAAAATGGTACATACCAGTTGTCTTTTGGCTCTTCGATGTGTGTGTTAGCAACAAATGCATGGTTGCTAGCTCGTCAATACGGAATTACTAAAGACAATCTTGAATTCCGACGTGAAATTGTGCAGTGTCTGTTGAAAAAACATGGAAAAAAATATGTCGTGTCTGGAAGAAAGCGGGCGACTCTTCTGTATCCCACCATTGCTTCAGGGCGGCATCTTATTGTAACTGATAGGCCAAGGCGCAGGTGTCACTTGTGCAAAAATAAAACTAATAAATCTTGTGAGTCGAGCAATGTACCTCTGCCTGATAAATGATTTAAAAGTTTTCACAAAACAATAATGAAACATGTTTTTTAGATTTTTTAAATAATAAATAATATATTTCATAGTTATCTGTTTCAATAATTTCTAGAGCCCAAGGGGATCGTTAACGACCCATGTCAAATTTCAAAAATTAAGAAAGATTAAATTTTTTTTATATTTTTTCTGTTGTTCAACACTGCCAATAACGCATATTTTTGAATATTAGAAAAATCCAGGGAAGTATATTAATCTGGGCATTAATGGGTTAATGCAAGAACTAATCAAAAACAACATTCCGTTGCCACAATGTAGCACATCAATTTGCTTCCTTATCGTCAGGAATGATCATTTAAGAACAATGTTTTATAATTTTCTAAAACATACTGAACGTAAAATTTGATCAGGTCATTTTAGTTGAGCTGTTGCTTCCTTATGTGTACATCATTTATGGGTCAACCCATTTACCTTTGCCTACCTTGTTTTGTTTCAAAAAAAGAGTCGTCTGGAACGGCACCTTGGCGTGAAGTGTGTGTCCTTGTCTATTATCTTTTGTTATTGTTTTTTTTTTTTTGTCTTGAGTTAGATAGGGTACAATAATACATTTTCGTGGCTGGATGGGCGCAGCTCAAAGCCAACTAATTGGAAAGAAGATAAAAAAATAATAAAAGAGAACTCAATGATTAGAGTCGAATTTGGAGCAATATAATAAAAAATGTATTTTATTTTTAGGGTTGGCTTGCCTATAATGATTTCCAGTTTAATTGTAGCCACAGTTTATTTAATCCTATGTCACGTGGTTCTTGACTGGCATTAGTTTCTTATAATTTTAATACATTTATTTATTTACTGTTGTTACATTTATTATATAATAGTATATAAGCATTCTTTTATTTTGTATTTATTCAAATATATGTTTTAAACTAAATTGTCTTATTTTATTTCCTTTTTATTGCTATTGATATCTGACTGAGGGCTGGAGCCTAAATAATAGGGCACCGGCTGCTAGGCTGCTCAATAATTAATATACAGTGAGAGAGAAGTTTTGGCTAGAATTTGTTCTGTAATAATATTCCTGAAACGGAAAATTATTTCTAAGACTACAAAGTGGGACTATGAAAGTTTACTATAGTTAACAAGTCATGATAATCAAATAAAGCAACATCAATTTGTACAAAAATGATACGTCAACAAGTGATCTTTTATATATGATGCTATATTGTGAGTGTGTCTTATGGAGGAAGGCCACTTTTAGATAAAAAATTATTCGTAGATCTTTAATTTGCTGCAGTAGTTTTAAATAAATTTTCAGCTGTAGTTGAACTGAAAAAATGAGGATTTTTGTTTTCTACTGCCATAATATAAGTCTTTGTAAAAGATCGTTTATTTATTTATTTATTTATTTTTAAAAATGAATTTAAGGATTCTTGAGTAAAATATGCTTCGTGATTGACTCTATATCATGGTGTGGTTAGCTAGAAATTTTAATTTGTGTCCTTATAAACATGGCAATTTTTTACAAGTGAATTCGTAATCTACAGGTCATAAGCAACAAAGGTAAAACTTCTTATTCTAAAAGTGTCAAGGGGCTGAAAGGACAAAATTAAATAGCACTCCACTATAATAAGCAGAGCTCGGGAATTTGATCTCCGTAACGTCAAAATCAGGGTTGGCTTTAGGTCAGCGCAGAAAGATTTTTATGCAAGTACGACACAATATATCTACCTTTTACCTTTTTTAGTCTCCCTTGCTTACCGAAGAGTGCTATCGTAATTGTGAAAAAAGTAATGTCCGATATTTCTTTGGTTTATCATCACATTTTACACTACACGAAAATTAAGACCTTTCAGTTTTATCAGCCTGTCTGTATATTTATCTCTCTGCTGTCTGTCTGTTGACCCGATGAAACCATTTGATGAAGAGAAATAATTTTTGGTAGGTAGTTGAGTTTGAGTGAGGAAATGGAATACGCTTTTAGTGAAACATACAGGGTGGACCCTCTCAGAGGTAATGGAAAATTTGACAGAGGACAATAATATTTGGCATGCAGTTAACACAATTGACAAAAAAGAAACCTGCCATACCTTTAATAAAAATATACAGAATGATCACTCTAAAAAAATAAGTTAATTTAGAAAACGATGAAGGTAAACAATATTTTGAATGCAGTTGTCAATATTGCCAAGGAAGAAAATTCTATTCTGATATTAGACAGAGATATTAAAAAAATCAAGTGGATCCATCAAGGATTGCAATTCGTAGAGTGTCCGTGTGTCGTACAGAGGGTGGACCAAATTACTTGGGAGTTGGGGTTTTCTCTAAAACTATGGTAGATAGATAAAAACCAATATAGGTGTCCTGAGCAAGATATTCGAGAAACAAACAATGGCGCAAACTGCGATCGTCTATCTTTTTCGACTACTGACCTACAGAGCGTTTTTGGAAAATTGGCATTTTTGGATGACCTCTATCTCAATTACCAAGTGTCGCATCGAAAATTGAGCAACACATTTTAAAGCACTTCTTTGAGTAGAATCCGTTGCTGATAAGAAGAAAATTATGCATGCCTTGGTTTTCGAGATATGGACAAAACTTTTGTTTCTTTAAATAGAACACCCTGTAAATTATTTCATTATTCGATCATAACGATGTATCATATGTCATATTTATCTCTAGAAAAGGTGGTTAATTTTCAAAAAATTTGGTATATTTGTGATGAGGTCATGGAAAACTATTAACAACAAAATAATTTTGCCAAAAATACCAACTACAATTAATGTTCAAATTGACTTCCATTGACATCTATGCATTTTTAACACCTTCTCCTTACAGAATTTGTTGCATTTCCAATCATGATAGGAGTTATTGTCAGAAACGCAGCTAATGTTTTGTTATTCAATTCTTCTATGTTATTAGAACGTTCTAATATATATAATATTTTTTAAATAACCCCAAAGCCAAAAGTCGGTAGGGGTTATATCGGGAGATCTAGCTGGCCACAAAATGGGACCATCATTTCCTAAAAATTAAACAAATATAGATACTTATCCAATCCTCCCCAAATTGAGCATTTAAATAATTTCGTATTTCATTGACATATAACCTAGGGCACCATCGTGTTGGTAAATTAATCTTTGAAATTGTGTTACAGGCGTATTGTCTACAAAGGGCTCTATTTCTTGTCGTAGAATGTTAATAAAACTTTCGGTATTCAAATTACCTTGAAAAAAATGAGGACCTATTATTTGGTATCCAACAAAACCACACCACACACCACACACCAAATTTCAATCATCCTTGACGATTAACTGTTGTGGTTGCGTGCGGATTTTCATCAGCCCAATGGTGGTTATTACGCCGATTAAAAATTCCGGCACAGCTTATATTGGCCTCGTCTGCCCATATAATTGTTCCTTCAAATCCTGGCACTTCATTGCACTGACGCAAAAGCCACTGACAAAAATCGAGACGCCTTTGAAAGTCGTTTGCGTGTAGATGGTGACTAATCCTAATTGTAATATGCCCGATTACGTCTCACTTCGCTTATACTGTCAGAACAAGACACCTCACTCAGCCTCACACCACCGACCGACCCACTCGCACCGCTGCCCGATATCAACTGCCGTCTCCTCCGGCCGTCAGCCACACAGCGCCACCTGGCGTTCGACGACACTTCACCACTTGTCAACGCCAGGCACAAGCAATTCCAATACACTACACAAAACGGGCTGCGACGTCATCGGTTGCATCAACATAACCCCAACTTCTAGATTCTCCAAGTTTACTGTCACTTCCAATGACTACATCCGCACCTCTCACCTGAAACCAGTACGGCTCCAAGCAAACATTCAAAAACTGACGCACACTATGTCCCAATACCGCTGATTACCAAAAATGGGCTCCAACCCAAAAAAACGCCTTATTTCATTGGGAGAAGATATTTAAAACTTTATGAACATTACATTGAACAAGATTCCAGTTGAAAACACGAGAACCAAGCAGAAACTTTCACAACAGTGACACACCACTCGGAAACTTTTAAAAGATATATATTTTTGAGGTTAGGTGCCTATGGCCGATGACGTCAACAATATATCTCAGTGTTTTTGGCGGTAAAATTTTAATACAAATTCAAAAATACCCCTTCTTTGATATTACTCAACTGGATGTGGAAATTCAAATGTTATAATTAAGTACCACCTTCACAGCCAATGAGATTTTAAAACTTGTGAAAACACCGAATTGGAATATATACGCAAAAAACGTATCAATACGACAAAAATTTAAAAAGATACAAAAAATAAAAAATTTATTGTATAAACAAAAGCTACACAAATTAATTTTCGCTGAATTAAAGTGAACAATCAAAATATACGCATTAAGAAAAAGACGTTCTGATATGCAAAAATTGAAAAAATTATAAAAAGTCCAAAATTTATTGCATTCATTCAAAAAGAACATCTTGATGCGATGAAAGGAAGAGGAAAACTTTTCATGTCGAACGTGCGTCACGTTCTCGAAGATTCTGCATTCGATGTAACCCCAAAAATGCAATTCTGGACCGTCCTCAACTATGAAACAAAAATACAAGCATTGGAAAACCACCAGTCCCTTCAAGATGAATTACCAATCTGTTCAGTTATAAGCGACTGAAACGCAAAAGGAACGCATATCTCGGCTCCAAATGCATGGCATTGCATTTTTTTAAAATGTTTCTGTTTTCATAAAAAAGTTATGGGAATTGTCATCTACAATTTCGAATATTATAAACAAACAAAAAAAACAGTTTAAATGAGAAAAAAACATTGCGCAGGCACAACCGGCGTCAGCCCAAACTCACCGCTTAGCCCAGTCGATGAAGGTATTTACCCACAATTTGAATTTATTTTTTTTAAGCAACACAACCCACTTGTTTCTGGGCTTCGTAAATTTTCCTGTATTTCGCGAGACGATATATTACGATTTTCTCTTACAGTTTCTAAAACAATATTTTCTACAGCTTCTTTACCTGCTTTATTATATATTTTTGCTCGAGGTTTTACAAATGATCCAAACTAATTTAAATTTTGTTGTAGCCTTTTAAATATTTTTATGTCTGGCTGTCTCTTTTCTGGATATCTAAAAATATTGTTTAGGCGGCACTTTTGGCAAAAAGAGTTCCTTTCTATACCTTACCTATTAAAATAAAGCTCGGAAGCTAAATTTGAATCTTCTCCGCATTCTATAAAACACTTAATCGTATCATAGTTTTCACCATTACTAAATTGAACCATTTTTAACAATGCTCACTCACTGCAACTTACAAATTAGTTTTTGACATTTATGATTATTTCGATTTTCTTTCTTCCACCATGACCTTCTCAATAAATATTAGAAATGCAATAAATATGCATAGTCAATGGAAGACAATTAGAACCTTTATTGTAGTTTAGTTTTTCCTATTTTTGGCAACATTATTTTATATTATAAGAAGTGTTGTTGTTGTTAATAGTTTCCATGGCCTCCTCACAAATATATTAAATTTCTTGAAAATTAACCATTTTTTCTAGAAATAAATATGACGCGGGGCATTTCATTAAAAAAACACAAATGATGTCTATATCTCGAAAACCGAAGCATGAATAATTTTCTTCTTATAAACAACGGATTTTATTTAAAAAATACCTTAAGAATATGTACTCGATTTTCGATTCGTTACTTGGTAATTGAGATATAGATGCCAATTTTCCAAAAACGCTCTGTAGCTCGGTAGCCGAAAAAGATAGATGATCGCGGTTTGCGTCATTATTTGTTTCTCGAGCTCAGGACACCTATCTTGGTTTTTGTCTATCTGCTAACCTGAAAAAACCCGAGATCCCATCTAATTTGGTGGCCCTGTATGTACAAATCAACTGACGGAGACTTATGGAAGTTTTCAATAACAGTTTTAAAACTTAATAAGAGCTCAAATCAATTTAAAAATGGTACCATTTTTTAGAGCAGAATCTTCTTTTAAAAAAATATAATTAAAATCGATTTCTTGTACAATTACCCGTTGAGACATGGCTTTTATCAGAAAAACTGACTGCTGATGCACTCACATTGAATACACAGGGGCGTAGCGAAGGGGGTAGAGGAGGCGAGCACTGTGTGCTATGGCGAAATCCATCATGCTATATGCAGAACCAGTATGGGAAGACGCGATGAAGGTGGTGCAGCTGAGACAAAAACTGGCTAGTGTACAGAGAAAGATGGCCATTAGAACATGTAGTGCCTATAGGACGATTTCTGGTGAAGCGGCGTTGGTCATAGCCGGCGTACTACCAACAGACTTGCTAACTGCGGAGCGGAAAGAAGTCTACAAAGGAGCTACTAGTGAAGAGGCGAGAAGAAGCCTTATGACTAAGTGGATGGAACGCTGGAGGACAACAGAGAAGGGAGCATGGACTAGACGCCTAATCACTGACCTAGGTTCATGGATAGGCAGGCCCAATGGCAACGTGGAGTATTACACTAGAGAAGCCCTATAAGGTCATGGTTGCTTTCGCGAGTATCTATACGTCAGAGAGAGGGCAGACGTTAATGAATGCCTGTACTGCGGAGAGAGAGATAATGCAGAGCACACGATGTTCCATTGCCCAAGATGGGCACCAGTAAGAACTAGATGCAACGATGAGTTAAATAGAACCCTAAGCGTTGAAAATCTGATACCACAAATGCTGGAAGGGGAAGAGAAGTGGAACATAATAAAGGGGATGTTCTATAATACTCCATGTAAAAGAAACTGAAGAGCCTGAGCTCAAGAACTTGATCCCCTAATCAAGGCAAGTTGTATACAAATGGCTTAATAAGGAGGATATACAGTATGAACAATAGGACAACCCCACCTGAAGTGATGCGAAAGCATTTCCAGGATTAGTGATGTGGAGTCAAGAGGAGTAGGGGTTTTAGTGCGTCTCAGGTGAGGTATCTTTAAAAGATTTCCCCTCCTTGCAAAAAAATAAGAAGGGAGTATGGGGAGGCGTTACCCGCCTAACTTTGCCAGAATTGGCAAAAGTTGGAAATTTGAAACATAAGTTGGCAATTTTTATTTCGGTGGAAAGATTTTTTTTTTTTGAATGAATTATTATTTATTTATTTACAGAGTTGGCTTCTTAAGTTTATGAAGTTGGCAAATTTGAAAAATAACCCCCCCAAAAAATTGGCTCGCTATGCCTCTGGGAATAGAGTGCATACTCAGCAGGGTGTGCAATAGTTACTATCTGGTTTAGACTTTTTAGCTCCCCTAATGAAACATTTCCCACCTTCTTTTGACCGCACTCCAAGAGAATGAAAAAAATATTAGGTACTCTTTAAATTCATTCCCAACAAAAATAGTTTCGTTACATCTCTGGTGAATGTTCGGCACTATAAAATCACTGTTAAAGCTACTTGTTCTATTTGGTTGGTGCAAAATAAAAATAAAATGACATTGGATTCTAGCAATAATGGTTTACTAATAAAAAAAATTATTACTTTCAAAAAACAGTCTATTATTATACTTTTATGCACTACCTCGTAAACGTGTAAACCTTATCAAGAAATTCTAGGTCAATTTATATTTGTTATAGTGGTATATTTATATTGTGTCAGTTATGTTAATGAAGTCAATAACAACTTTTGTGATATCTCTAGTCTTTGTACATCGAACGATAGCTTCCATCAATAGAATAGTGGGAGGTAGAAAAGTGAAAATTGAGGAATTTCCATATCAGCTAAATTTAAGGTAGGCACTGGAATATAATAAAAAAAATAATCAAGCTTTTCAACCATTATTGCTAAATAAATATTGTTCATATTTTCTTAAATATTGTGTGTAAAGTAGGATTTCTTTTAAGGCACAATGGTAACTTGATATGTGGTGGAGTTATAATTAGCCAAACCATGGGATTAACTGCTGCGCACTGTATAAAAGTTCGGGGAAGTTACTCAGTGCAGGCTGGAAGTCCCTACGATTACAAAGATGGTATTGTTACATACGTCAAACAAGCCATTATACATCCTTATCACACTGACGTAAATCAAGATTTTGACATAGCCATACTGAAGTTTTTAGATCCCCTCAGGTAAGTAATATTAAGAAGAAAATACTAATGAAATTATAGAAAATTAATGGCTATACAGGGTGTTGTGTTGATTTTGGTCATAACTTTTAAACCATCTTGTATAATGTATTTCACTCATTCTGCCAGACAACATTCCATATAACTACACATCAGACTCAGAAGTTACGCAGGGCTCAAATATAGGCCACTTTTATTTTTAATTTTCATTAACGATATTGTAGATTCCGTTAAATATTCAACAGTTAGTTTTTTCGCTGATGACATGAAAATACTTAAACAAATCATGTTAGAAAATGTACAGAAAAAATTTATAAAACATATTAATTTCATTTTGCATAAGCGGTATACTAGTATCTCTTCTTATTTATATCAACTTACTGAGTATAATTTAATGACACTAAATAGCAGAAGAACTTACTTTGACATTGTTTATTTTTATAAACTTGTACATAATCTTTCGTATGACGTAACTACCTTATATAAAATAATCAATGTACTAGATGAAAGAACACGTTTTCAAAGAACTTTTTCGTACATTATACCAACTAGAAACTATGAACTAAAGTGAGAATAGCAGAGAGCTATAATTCGTTACAACGATATCTAAATATATTGAGAGATACATATGCAATGTTCACAAACAAATCAAAAAATAGACTACTTAATATTCAGAATGAAATTCAACAGCAACATTTTCAAGACCTATTTCAGTGTTTGAAAAGAGGGGAAAAATTAAACAAAATACTTAGTACCCTTTTTTGCCTGCGCATCGTATTCAACAAGTTTGCCTTACATCAAATTTCAAAGGCCAAATGTTCAATTTTTGGACAAAAAATTTAGAAAAAATCTAGAAAACGGTCAAGCAGAAAATGTTGGCATATGGTTTTCCAGCAATGAGCATCGACAACGAAGATTTTCCGCCTGGACGTTCTAATTTTTGGCCATAATTAATGTCGTCGCCGGTGCTGCCAATTGCACGGAGGAAAAATGTTGGCATATATCTAATGTTGATAGCCAAGATACCCTCTTCAACTAACACCAAGCCCCAAAGGGTTATACTCTCTTCCACAATTGAATATTTTCGGGGGCGGTTAGCGCCAAAACTGTCAGGGGGGAGGTCTGACTCACATAAAATAAAATACTCAGAAAAATATTTGCTAAAACATAACAGCAATGCCAACAGGTTATATCCCAGGCCCCATATATGTAGCTATCGCCTAGACTATAACAATTGTTTCGCATTATTTTGGTCGGTCATTAAATGCTGGTGAGGTAATACTGTTTACACGATTGCTGAAAATTTTAAGGTTTGTCAGTTGATATTTATTGGTTTGAGATTGTCGGTTTTGCTAGTGTTAGTTATTTGTTGTTTTTATATATTAACATTATTACTTCTTTTTAAAATGTAGGTAATAATGCCTTATAAATTTTCAAATGCAGAATATGCAGATATAATATTTGTGTATGGATTTTATGAAGCCAATGGATGGGCCGCGGCTACAAAATATCGAAAAAGATTTCTTGGGAGACGATTTCCTATTCACTAAACTTTTGCCACAGTTTTCAACTATTCTTAACATAAGAAAATTGGGTCATGCATTAGGTGTCGCGTGTAGTGTAGTTACCTAACTATTTCCCTTATTATTTGTTATATTGTTTTACATAAAACTAGATCCCGACGATTAAAGTAGGTACCCTATATATGCTCCTTTCCATTGTTTTATTTTAAACCAGTCAATCATTCAAATAATTCATTCATTTGATCTACGGTTATTTTTTTAAATATGGCCGTGTCAAACGCAGTTGCACCAACGGATCTTGAAAACCCTAATGTCACTGATCTAGTTGTTGCACAAAATCAATACGTCACGTCATTGAAACTTTCCCCCTTGGGGGGAAAGTTTCAATGAAACATGGTTTTTTCAAGTGGAAGCTCAATTTAACGTTGCACAAATAACTTCTGATCGTAAAAAATATGATTACATAATCGCGAATTTACCGATGGAAGTCGTCAGTAATATTTATGACATTATTATTGCTCCACCCGCCGCTAATATATATAATTTTTTGAAAAACGCTATCATTGCGCCACTTTATTCCAGCGAAGAAAAGCGTTTGGATGACCTGTTATCAGGATCACAGATGGGCGATAGGAAACCCTCAGAATTTTATCGTATTATGTCAGGATTTGTCGGTGGCTCCAATATGGTTAGTCAAGCCACTCTAATCAAATTATGGAAACGACGTTTACCCAAAATGATTTATATAGCAATTACTGCTTCCGGAATAACAAAAATAGAGGATATCATTGACATAGCCGACAAGATATGGGAATCTTGTCAGAGTACTGCAATATCCTCGTTCCAATCTAACATTTCTCCTGTTACGATCCCTAATTCAATTTCCTCCAAAACATTGCCAGATTTATCAGACAAATTTAATGCGATTTCTGTTCATTTTCAAGCCACTTTAAACAATATTTGATTTAAACAAAGTTCCCTTGAAACTCAAATATCTGCCTTACAGTCATCTAATCACCAAAGTCGACCTACTACCTCTTTTACTACTAATACTTTA
Organism: Rutpela maculata; assembly: GCA_936432065.2. Classification (NCBI taxonomy): domain Eukaryota; kingdom Metazoa; phylum Arthropoda; class Insecta; order Coleoptera; family Cerambycidae; genus Rutpela; species Rutpela maculata. Next base: position 48,016,249 of record OW386292.2, read on the forward strand.
CATACTTTACTTTACATACTAATTCTTTTACTGGACATCAATGTCCCACTTGTCGCAATAGACCTCGTTCTCGGTCTTCCAACGGTAACAATAAATTTGATTCTTCTAATAAAACCGTTTGCTATTATCACCAGGTATGGAAAGATAAAGCTTTGAAATGCAGCGGCCCTTGGTGTTCTTTTTATAACACCCCATTATATAAGAATCATTCTAATTATCAAAAAAAACTAATCAACACTAGCATATTATCTGCGGATTCTAGTGATTCTGACAGCAGATCTAGACTTTTCATTTATGATATGTCAAACAAATTAGATTTTTTAATAGATACGGGTGCAGAATTATCGGTTTTACCTAGGAATTTATTTACTGATTTTAAAAAGAATCCTAATTTAGTCTTAACTACAGCTAATAATACTATTACTTCTACCTACGGTAAGAAACTTTTAAAAGTCAATTTAGGCCTACGCCGCAATTTTACTTTTATTTTTACTATCACTGACATAGATGTTCCTATCTTAGGAGCTGACTTCATAGCACATTTTGGTCTAATGGTAGATTTAAAGAACAAACTCTTGATAGATAACATGACAAGTTTGTCAATTAATTGTTACGTCAAAAAGTTTTCTTTCATCTCTCTTTTCCTCATTTAATTAGCACACCGGATGACTCTTTGCCTATTAAGCATTCCGTGAAACATTATATAGTTACTGAAGGACATTCACCTTTTAGTCGCCCAAGACGTTTGGACACTATTAAATTTAATATTGCAAAAAGTGAGTTTGATCATATGGTTGAGTTAGATATGTGTGAACCTTGTTCTTCGTCTGTTGCATCTCCATTACATTTGGTTGCAAAAGAAGATCCCGACGATTGGAGACCTTGTGGTGATTACAGACAACTAAATGTTATCACCATACCTGATCGATATCCACTACCACATATTCAAGATTTTAATGCCCAATTATTTGGTTGCTCAGTTTTTTCTAAGATTGACTTAGTTAGAGCTTATCATCAGATACCTGTTAACGAAACAGATATTTTCAAGACTGCGATTACCACTCCATTTGGTTTGTTCCAATTTAGACGTATTCCTTTTGGTTTAAGAAATGCTGCGCAAACCTTTCAGAGATTTATGTACGAAGTTCTATCACATTTGAAGTTTGTTTTCGTTTATTTAGATGACATATTAGTCGCAAGTACAGATCGTTTTTGAATGTTTAGAAAGTTATGGAATAAATATTAAACCCTCTAAGTGCGTTTTCGGCGCAGATCAATTAACATTTTTAGGTCACCACGTCTCTCATAAGGGCATTTCCCCCACTACTGAGCGTGTTGACATTATCAAAGAATTTCCACAACCTACAACAGTTAAACAACTTCAAAGGTTTTTAGGCATAGTTAGTTTTTATCATAGATGTATACCTAACCTTGCTGAAATATTCAGCCCTTTACATGCACTGACTACTAAATTGTTACATGACAAAATAAAGATTATAAATACTTGGTCAACGGACTGTTCCAATAGTTTCATTAAAGCTAAACAAGCTTTAGTAGATGCTACTGTCCTTGATCATCCTAATTACAACGATGGAGTAACTCTTTCGTTAACAATTGACTGCTCAAATGTGTTCGTAGGATCAGTTTTAGAGCAGACTTTTAACAATGTCTCCACTCCTTTGGCTTTTTTTTCTAAAAAGCTAACTGACACTCAAAAACGTTACTCTGTTTTTGACAGGGAACTTCTCGCCGCTTATTTGTCAATTAGACATTTCAGATATATTTTAGAATGTCGAGATTTTACTCTTTTCACCGATCATAAACCTTTGGTTTCAGCATTGTTTTCTAAAGCGGAGACAAACTCGTCACATAGCACAATTTACGAATAACATTAAACACATTCCTGGTGCTCATAACGTCGTCGCAGATACAATGTCTCTTTTGAACGATTGTTCTTTAATAAATCGAAATTATCTGATGTCTGCTATTAATTCGAATGAATTTAATTTAACGCTTTTGAAAACTGCACAATCTAAGGATTCAGAACTTTCCTCTCTATTACAGTCGCAAGAAAATAAACACAATAAGGTACATTACTTTTTAAAACAAATTAATATTGCTTCAACAGAGCTTATTTGGTGTGACGTCTCTAATTCTAAATGTCGTCCTTATGTACCCAAAACTTTGCGTCATGTTTTTTTTTGACATTTTTCATAACCTAGTTCACGCAGGTATTCGGGCTACTAAAAAAATAATTTCTGATAAATATTTTTGGCCCAGAATGAATTCTGACTACACATTATGGACCAAAACTTGTCATAAGTTGTCAAACTTCTAAGGTCAATCGACATACAAAGACTTCGGTAGGAAATTTTAATGTACCTAAAGGTCGTTTCGAACACATCCATATGGATCTTGTAGGCCCGTTACCTCCTTCAGAGGGTTATTCTTACATTCTCACCATCGTTGGGCGTTTTACGCGTTGGCCTGAAGCTTACCCCATTTCAGATCGCACTGCCGAGACGGTGGCCAAAGTGTTGTTTCAAAATTACATCTGTCGCTTTGGCGTTCCGGTTCATATCACAACGGACCAGGGAATGCAGTTTGAATCTAAATTGTTTAGCGAATTTTCGAAGTTTTTAGGATTTCATCGTATTCGCACGACTGCTTACCATCCGCAAAGCAACGGATTAGTGGAACGTTTCCACCGCTCATTAATGACTACTTTATTAGCTAGAGCAAATTCAATTAATTGGGTTTCGGAACTCCCTATTATTTTGTTAGGTTTAAGTGCTATGCCCAAAATTGACTTACATTGTTCGTCTGCAGAACTGGTATTTGGTGAAGCATTATGTCTCCCTGGAGAATTTTTTATTAAATCACTCGTTCGTACGGAAATTCCTTATTTTATTAATAAGTTGACATGACACTTTTGACAAATTAGATTTTACAAATCCCAATCCTAATCATTTTTCTCAGAAATCATTCGTAAGTCCTGATGTTAATACTTGCAAGTTTGTATTTCTTCGTAAGGCACGTATTAAACCTGTTTTCACACCTTTATTTGAAGGTCCTTACGAAGTGATTTCACGTACAGCTAAAATTATCACCATCATTAAGCAGGGAAAAGAAATGACTGTCAGTATTGACAGAATTAAACCAGCTTGTTTATTAGCTGACATTACAGATCGTCCAGCTCCGTTGGTGGCTAAAAGAGTACGTTTTGATTTTGATTGATTGGTTTTTTTTTCTTTGAGGGAGAGTATTATGTAGTGTAGTTACCTAACTATTTCCCTTAATTATTTGTTATATTGTTTTACATAAAACTAGATCCCGAGGATTAAAATAAAATCCGCTACTTAAGTTACATAATTAATAAGATAATTATATATGTATATGTGGTATATGTTTTAATGTAAATTTTATCCATGAAGTTTTGACTACATTAAACCACATTGAAATACTATTTGATTTTGATTATGTGGAACCCCACATTCCGTAGATCAACGTCTGGTAGACATCAAATAAGAATAATCTACACCCATTTCATGTCCAACAGGTCCAGAGGTTAGAGGCAGTTGATGAAGTTCATTGGTTGAATTTTAGCAACTGGACTATTCGAAACTAAAAATCCTTAAGAGATGTCTATTTACAGATGATGCATAATTTACAAGAGACGATATTTACAATTTAGGAAACTCGTATGTTTGGCCAAAAAATAATTCTCACACTATAAGGCAAAATAAATATCAACATCGATTTTCTATTAAAATTTGGTGTGGTGTTTTCATTTAATTGGGCCACATATCGTCCCTGACATGATTAACAGGTGAAGGACTTCAGGCATCCAGCCCTTATAAATTAGCAGGCCCCCGCATAATAGAGACACGTTTATTTCATGCATTTACTATTAAAGTATAAAATGAAAAACGAAATTCAATTCATACTGCATTATATCTAAATTAAAACTTCTAGTTACTGCACTAGAAGTTTCAATTGACGAATAATTCTAACTCAGCGTGTAATGAACGTAAACTTATTAACCACACTTTTGACCAATCAGGAACTAGCAATTTTCATAGTCAACTTACGAGTCCATTATTTCCAAGGGAGAGTTCATGTTTTTGTGTTTGACGCCTAAAAGGCCAGTTTTACTGTGAACTAACTATCTTTTCAACTTTAAACTCACTTTCGGCTCGTTCCGCAAATATCACCCTCGCAAGTAATAGCGATCATTATACTCTCGCTGAATAATATATTATTATTATTAATTGCAGTGAACTTTAAAATATAATGCTAAAATTTTAATTTAATCACAATTTTCATCTTCAGGTATTCAGATAAAATAAAACCGATAAATTTACCCAACCAAGACGAAGAGTTACCTCCAGGAGTAAAAGGTTATGTCTCTGGATGGGGTGGTATATCATCGAATTATCCATATGCGATTCATGAATTAAGAGCAGTAGAAATTCCAGTTATTAATATCGATTCATGCGTAAATATTTACAGGGATATTGTTCGTATCACGTCTAGGATGTTTTGCGCTGGGTACAGAGAAGGAGGAAGAGATTCATGCCAGGTGAGACGATATAGTTACATAGTAGGGAGGGTCGAAAAAATTAACTTTTCAATTTGTATTTAACAGTATTTGTAATAGAGAAAAATTTGTCTTTGGGGGGCCATTAATTTTATTACATTTGAACCACATTTTCTAGCTTCTACCAACCTTTGAATTTAGGGAGATCTGGAAATATGTCATATATCATATCTTCTGTGTTTCTTGTTGAAATCCTCTGTCACATTATCTAATTTACTGGAAAATAACTTCTACTTTTGTGACTTTTACATCAAAGGAGTAATTAGAGGGCATTTTTTGACAAATATTGAATAAGAGTAAAAATATAAAAATAACATATTTTGCTGACGTTTCGGAAACCGAATCTGTTTCTTTTCTCAAAGCTTATTATGAAAGTATTTGTGTGCTGTGTATATCAAATACGCAGCTTTAAGAATATATTTGTTATATTCAATGTTCGTAGATACTTACTGATTACACAGAACCTATAACTATAAATGTGGAAAAAACTATGTTTGTACCTTTTGAGACGTATAAGAACTCAATTCCGGACATAGCCGTACTTAGAATAAGCTTTGGAACTGAATTATTTGAAATTAGTAGGGCCTTTCAGCTTTTAGTATACAATATACTATTCCTTTAATGAATATAAACGAATCTTAAGAAAAAAGTTGTAAATAATGTCAAATACAGTCCTAATATAGAGTGTCATCCACATAGCCAATAACACAGGCCCACAAAAAAGTGATCTGTGCAGGGGTGCTGATCATCCCTATCCCTCGTATTTTGAGCCGCTGAACACGAATTTGACGTTAGTTTTTGCCCAGCACGTCAGATTATTTTTAACACTAAAAAAAGCCTGTTGGATCGTAATATTGCTTACCCAGCTCATTTAAATCAGACTTCAAAAGTGATTCAACTTCAAAACTTTAACCTAATAACATTGTGGTACTTCAGTATTAACCACAAAACGTAAAGGAAACCGTAAAACCACATAACCCTGATGAAAACAGTGGGGAATTTTGAGTTGGGAGTTGAGGAGATTGTGGCCTCGGGTCCTTGTGCTTGAGTATCATGCATCTACAACCTCATGATCCCATAAACTCAGCATCTCATAACCTCGTAACCCCTTAACTCTGAAGATCCAATGGAAAAAATGGAGATTCTAAGTAGGGTGATGCGTGCCATTGTGGCATTAGAATCTTGGAAACAAGCACTCTATGGCATCATAGCTCTCAACGGCAATCCTAATATCCTCATAGCTCCATAACCTTGAGGATTCAATGAAAAAATAGGAGGCTCTCGATTGGGGAATCAATTAGATTGTGCCCTCGGACCTTTGTTACCAATTAAGCCTATTCCAGCAGCAAATCCTTCTATTACATTACCCAGTAACTCTGTAAACCCATAACTGCATAACTTTGGGAATATAATAGAAGAATGTGAATAATCTGAACAAGCACAACTTTTAGTCGTTTAACCCCGTGATTCTGGGGATTCAATAAAAGCAAATTAGAAAATTTTAACTGGGGATTCAGTGAGAATGTAATTATGGAAGTGGAGTATCTTTTTAGGTGATTTCTGTGACATCATTTGATATCTTTCTTTCGCGAACTCTTTTATTTTCAAACGATCTATGCAACGCTTCTTGTTCTACATTACATGTTCCCTCTTCAATATTCAACAAAACTCTGCCATCATACTATGCTCATTATAGCATTATAGCTATCATAATAATTTAGGGATCAAATTGTAAAGGATTTATTTGTAATGTGCACATTTGTAAAAACCGCTGCCCAAGGAATCACTACTTCTACATCCAGATTTTCTATCCAAGTCACGCACAACGAAAAAATTTTATATGTGAAAATAATTGCTTATGGAACTTTAATAATATAATATTTGAAATCCTCTACCCCAAAAACCCATAAAACGATACCCCACATAGGTAGTGAGATGGGGGTGGCGATAGGGGGTGGTAGTGAGGATGAAGTAAAAAAATATTTTGAGGTTTCTGGTTCTTGTACACACACTAAATCACATTTTTTTTTCCATTCCCTTTAATAATGGGCTGGGGGCGGTAATGGGGGTAGCTAATGCCAATTTTTTTTGAGACCTTAGCTTCTCTTGTATATAGTAAATACCAATTTGATGAACTCTTACCTGCTTGATTTACCTATTTACCCCAAATTTACCCCAATTTACCCCCCTTCGACGGAACAAGATGAAAATATAATCTAGTTCTAGATCTCGTTAAAGTACTTACGTGTACCAAATTTCAAGTCAATATCTCAAACGGTTCCAGAGTAAACGTGCGCACAAAAAAAGTTACAGGCAGACAGAAAATTTTTTTTCACTCAAACTTAAAATCTCGACGTTTCATGACATTCTAAGCCTATTTGAACAATACAAATTTTAAAAAAATTTTTTGTCGTTACTATACTTCCACTGGATGTGGAAGTAAAATATAAATGATTGTTTTTATTTTTTTATATCCATAGAAATAGTTAAATATTAATATGTAGATGAGTACGCTACTTATACTTCCCCTGCAACAGAGAAATCCACCTACCAAAGTATCGATATTAAAAATGAGGTTTAAAAAGAAAAGTCAGATTTGACGGATATATGATAAAATAGCATGTTGTTCAATAAGGAAAAATCTGTGCGATAAAATATTTGTAATGATATTTTTTTGGCGTGAGCATGTTATTGTCATTGATGAATTGAAATAAAATATCATGTATTTGAGTGATACTAAGTGAATTAAAGTTCACAATCTATAAATTCAGCGTCTTTAGTAGATAATTGATAAAATAGCACGCATTTGATTGATGCTAAGTGAATAAAAGTTCACAATCTATAAATTGAGTGTTTTCGGAATTGATTGAGTGCATAGAAGAAATTGAGGTAAGTGATAAAATAAAATAGCATGTATCTGACTGATGAAAATTCACAATCGAGCGTTGAGAGCGTCGAGATTGAGCGTCTTTCGGCAGTTGATTGTTTGAATAAAGAATTCAATAATTGAATTGAAAAATGTAAATTGATTGATTGATTGTTAACTGAAATGAATTGTGAATTGATTAAAATAGTAAATAAATGATAAAATAGTAAATAATACATGATACATTGATAAGGTGATCTAATACTGCAGGGAGTAATATAAACAGAGCACCCACTCACATATGCACAAGACAAAAATAATTGCACAATGTTCTGGATAAAAGTTGAGGTTGTTTTGGAAAATAATCTGGAACTTGTAAGTAATGCCATGTTATATTAGCTGCCGGTGAAGTGGATGATGTGGGAGGCGTCTGGACATATTGATAAATATATAATTCCTTATATCATTAAACATAAATTTCCATTGTAAAGCTGTCAGATATGTTAACGTCAGACGTCAAAATATTATTAACTTCTAGTGATTTAGAATTATTAACAGTATTCTTTTCAATATCTTTATTATGAAAGTACTATGTATTGGTACAACGGAAAGCCTTAATTTTCTATATTACATCTTAGGTTCTTCTGATTAACTCTCATTTCCAGCTTTGTGAGTAATAATTTCTTAATAAAGTACATCTGAATCTTATCTGCTTTATCTGTTTAGTTTAACATGACATTTTTGATCCATCAATATGATATTAAATAATAATATGTGCTTCAACTGCATTTGTCTTCACGGGTAAAACATCACATGGTTTGATGATGGGGATCATATATTAGAGTTGCGGTTGGGAAACTATGGAATCTATCGAATATCAGTGCTTGGCCTGTGTTCAACTTGAGTCAGCATTCATTTTTCTTTCGAAAATTCTTGAAATATTGGTTTTTTGAAATCAGGTTCTGCTATTGTTTGTTTGTCGGAGTCACCAATTATAACATTAATAGCTATTATAATAATTTAGGGATCAAATTGTAAAGGATTTATTTGTAATGTGCACATTTGTGAAAATATAAATTAATTACTATTGTTTTTGTTATTTTTTGATATCCGTAGAGATAGTTATATATTAATATGTAGATGAGTACGCTACACTCATCCCACCTTTCTTGACATCGTAAGATAAATCAATTGCAAAAGCAAGAGATCAAATGAAGTCTCCTAAACAGAAATCACCTGAAAAGATACTCCACTTCCAAAGTTACATTCAGTTACATTCTCATTGAATCTTCAATTATAATTTCCTAATTTGCTTTTATTGAATAGCCAGAACGGGGTTGTACGGCTAAAAGTTTTGCTGTTCAAGGGCTAAGGGATCACGGGAAACTCGATTTCAAGATTCCAAGAATACAATCTCATGAACTCCCCTGTTCAGATTCTTCACATTCTTCTATTATATTTCCAGAGTTATACAGTTTTACGGGGTTACTGGGTTATGTAGTAGATGAGTTTGATGTTAGAGCGTTATAGGCTTGGTAATAAGGTAACAAGGTTCTGAAGGCACAATCAAATTGATACCCCAATCGAGAGCCCCCTATTTTTTTCATTCAATCCTCGGGGTTATATGAGGACAGAGGGATTGCCGTTGAAGAGCTATGGCACCATAGGGTGCTTGATTTCAAGATTCTAATGTCACACTGGCACGAATTCCTCTACTTAAAATCTCCATTTTTTCCGCTGGATCTTCAAAGTTAAGGGGTTAACTTTTTTGGTGTTAAAAAAAACCTAACGTGCTGGGGAAAAGCTAAGGTCAGATTCGTGTTCAGTTCCTCAGAATACAAGGAATAGGTATGGTCAGTACCCCCAGCACAGATCACTTTTTTTTGTTTGCCTGTGTAATTAATTTTCTTGTAGTAGGTAGTAAAAATGATAAAGAAAATTTAGGATTAGGAAAGAAAGTCGTAAATAACTTTGTACGTAAGATTTAAATATATGCAGTAATCGAAAGGTATACTGTTGGTAAAATTTTATATTTTCTTCATTTTCGATCACCCCGTAGAGTAAAACGTAATTCTGAGAACGACTCAGCACTTTCCAGAATAAGTAAATAAAAATGAAATAATGGTTATTTTCTTGTTTTTTCACATATTTTTAAATATCAATATATTGCTTCCAAAAATAAATTTTGACGAGCACGGAAAAAATAAAAATTTGTATCTAACAAGTTTATTGAAAATTCGATATTACTAAATGCCCCCATTCAGTAATGTCTGCAGACATATTCCTAAATGTGTTAAAGCTCATAATTTACTTATTTTGTCAATATTATTTCAGGGCGACTCTGGAGGCCCATTTGTGGTAAATGGAACTTTATATGGGCTCGTGTCCTGGGGTCTCGACTGTGCACAACCAGGATATCCCGGAGTATACACAAAGATATCAGCTCTTCGTTATTATATAAGAATAAATTCTGGTGTGTAAAAATAACAAGAAGAACAGATAATTACTGGCAAAATAGTTGTTGAATCTAGCAAGGCCAAAATAAACATTCATTCTATCGCCATCCACAAATTCTATATTTCATTTAGCATAATGTGTACAGTTAATCTAAATAAGCGGTAATATGTTGACTGGGGTTAGTATTCCACACTTTATTAATTTGATATTTCTAAGTTGTTTAAATTGCTCTGCCAATAGTGCAACTTATTAGATACAATGTTTATATTTCTATTTTTTCTGTTATTCAATTCATAACATGTAACTATCAAATTGACAATTATTAACCAAAATCCTCTTCATACAAGTCCTGCTCTTTGGTAGTATATCAAATAACCACAAGAAACGCTTGAAAAGCATCTGCAGTGAATATCGGAGAGGGCTTTGTCAGAGGCGTAGCGAGCCAACTTTTTTTGGGGGGTTATTTTTCAAATTTGCCAACTTCATAAACATACAGTACAGTCGAATTGATTTGCGTTATTTTTTTTTCGGCGACAACATTCCACCTGAAATTTTATTGTTGATCCTTATGTATTATGACCTGATTACTAAAAAAATATTTGTGTCCAAAAAATCCCTTGTGCGTCACTTTTTGACGCGTTTTTACAGATTTTCAATTTATCGGCTTAATATATCTTGTACTAGTAATCGGATCGGAATTTTAAGAACAGTGGCTTATTTTAAATAAAATTCTTAAAATATATAGACCTGTCCGATATGTATCTTGGAAAACAATAAAAAACACCAAAAATAGACGAAAAATAACAAAATTGAATATCTTTTCTATAAGAAGGAGTAATTTCACCAAAGTTGGTAAAAATAAAACTCATTTATCAAGGAGGCATTGTACGTACCTTTTTTTCTTTTCGATTGTACGTTATTTAATTTACTTTTAGGGGATATAGTTAATTTTTTTTAATTTTCAAAAAAGTGCATTTTTACAGTTTTCAAAAATGTATTTTCTTTGACCCTCCTTTTTTTCACCCAGTTGTCATCGAAACAAAATGAAACATACTATAGAAAGTCTCGCAAACTTCATTAATTTGAAAAGTAAATTTATCAAGCATACGCATGGTAATATTAATAATATAATGAATATATGATCAATAATAATCAGAACCAAGCAGTCAAGACTAGAGTAGTATTATTTATGATGGGTATGCCGATGAACAGAATAGCACTAAGAATAACGAGGGCTTTCGTCGTTTAGAAAAAAATGTTTACGTAGATATTTCAATCACATGTGACATTATGAAATCCTCGGTTAGTCAAAAAATATGTCTAGCTAATAGTAAAAATAAGGATAGCTCTATAAAATTATTGCGCAAAGAGTTAATAGATAACGTTAAATTATGCCGAGAAGACGCCGATACTACAATCGTTAATACTGATATTAATTTGAAAACCGAAGACAGTTAAATTATAATAGTTGGTGAAGACCTTTGGGTTATAATGACTCAACTCAGCATACAAGTAATCATCATAAAATATCTGTTTTTACAAACCTAAGATTAATAAAATAATCGATAAACATTATGATGGAAATAAAATTGTCTGTAATTCCACCTACTGAAGAGATAATAGAAAAACACTGTCCAAGTCCAAAAATGGTTAGGTTTTGAAAAAAATCCGTTACAATTCGGGTGACTTAAAACTGAGAATAGCTTAATGCCTGATGTTATGAGTAAAAGTAATGCTTTTCCTAAAAATTTACAGTGATATTTCTTGTAAAAATAATCAGTGTAGCTGTAGAAAAGTGAATATATAATGTTCTATTCTATATGTCTATTGTAAAGGAAATAATTGTGCCAATGCTTCTAACTTTGATGAGTCGGCTATCGATGAGGAATGCCGTGAAATTATGGCATATGACGGTAATGAAACCAATAGTATATTTCATTTTGTTTCGATGAAAACTGGGTGAAAAAAAGGAGGGTCAAAGAAAATACATTTTTAAAAATTGTAAAAATGCACTTTTTTTAAAATAAAAAAAACGCACTATTTTTGAAAATTAAAAAAATGAATTCAATCCCCTAAAAGTACATAAAATATCGTACAATCGAAAAGAAAAAAAGTGACGTACAATGCCTCGTTGATAATTGATGAAAAATTAAAAAATGTATTTCATCCGCCACTTTGACAGTTCTATTTGACATACGGTGTTCACGATTGGCGCGCTATGTTTGGCCATAAATGAGTTTTATTTTTGCCAACTTTGGTGAAATTACTCCTTCTTATAGAAAAGATATTCAATTTTGATTTCGGCTATTTTTGGTGTTTTCTATTGTTTTCTAAGATGGCGGATTGACCAATGCATATCGGACAGGTCTATATTTTTTAAGAAATTTATTTCAAATAAGCCACTATTTTTAAAATTCCCATCCGATTACCACTACAAGATATATTAGGCAGATAAGTTAAAGATCCGTGAAAGCGCGTCAAAAAGTGCATATAACTTTTGACGCACAAGGAATTTTTGGGCACAAATATTTTTTTCGTAATCAGGAGATCATAATACAAAAAAATCAACAATAAAATTACAGGTGGAATGTTGTCGCCGAAAAAAATCAATTCAACTGCACTAATTCTATATTTAATGTAAATAAATAATAATTCCTCCAAAAAAATTGATGAGCGGGGGAGAGGAAAAAAATCCAAAAAAAATGTTTCCCCACCGAAATAAAAATTGATGAGCTTGCCAAGTCTGACAAAGTTGGGGCATACCCATACCTATACCTCCCTTCGCTACGCTCCTAGGCTTTGTAGTAAATTAAGCTCCCCCCAACTAGTAGTAATTATTTTATAACAGCTATAGGAATATCTATATCGAAATTGTATATGAATAAAACCTTTATATTTAAGGTCTGAGAACGTTCTCTTAATATCTATACAATCACTACCCAGAATAGACTCAGGCTTATAAAGTCATTTTATAGTTTAATGGCCGCAAAAACAACAATTATAAAATTATTTAGCACCCCTTAGTAACATTCTCAACATCTCAACATCTAGAAAGTATCTTAAGGAGCTCTTATAGAGATGCAAAGAGACGAACTGAAGTTCGTTTACACTCCTCTATATAACAATAGCCTAGTAAAGCATCAGATATGAAGTAATTTTACTGTATAACTGTTCTTGGTTGAACTATTTAGAGAGTTTTCTCGTTTCATATCAGTTGTATTATATGAACTTAAAAATATGGACACATATCCAATCTTTATTTATTTGTTTATTTGTCATTTTATAATGTTTGTGTTTTAATTACACTGTTTATTGGCGATTTTATCTATTTTTTATTTATTTATTATACACTATTTCTTATATTATCTGGATGTGTAAACATAGCAGGTACTTGGGTTGAGTTGAATAGCTTAAGCTAGACTCCGCCTATTTTAGGGAAATAAAATGTAAATTTTTCTTGAAAAAAATGTTCTTCAAAATATTTACTCATATACAGTTAAAACTGTTATTAATTTTGATAAGTTAAGTATATTAAACATAATACATAATTAAAATTAGTTTAATATGTGTTAATAGAATATTAATTTTCTTATGTGAATTTTTCTCAAGATGGATGACATATCAAAAACCTTACATGTTTGAAAAATATGGTGGCTGACACAGTACAACCTTTATGGAAGTGATACAGCTTTTATAGAGGAATTTTATTACTAATAAGAGACCATGGCTTTATAAGAAACTATGGGAATTTTCAGGTTAAGTTAAACAGTTTTTAAAAAACACTTTGTTGTATAACAGCTCTTACAAAGTAATTATAGTTGTAAGGAAAATATTGCGAAGTGTCTTAGAGAACAATTGGGGCCCACTGGCCGAAAATATACTTACTCCATCTTTCTGTAATATAAGTACTGTAACAGGTTATTTTATAGAATTATGTAACTAATTATGTAGCCATTTTATAGCGACAAAATCTTTAGTGTACAACTACTGCAGGTTATATAGTAGAGCGATTTAATTCGTTATACAGTTGTATAAAGACCGCCATAGGTTTTGCTATAAAATAATTCGGTTTGGTATGAAGTTACTACATAGCCACAAACGCTTTTTGTTTACAAAAACAGATCGCGGTTTATTTTAGATAACAATTCAGCTTATTATGCAGATATTAAACAACCACGAAGCTCGAATAATAGTACAGTGGCTTCTCTTATATTAACACTTTAATAAAATTTTTGTATAAGAGTACTTAACTAGAACTGTTGTATAAGCCTAACTACTTATAATTAGTTATAAAAAATAATAAGAACGTTCATACCACCTGGTAATAGGATACTAAATGAGTAGCCCATAAGTTTTCTGATAGCTCTATAACCAACATTTATGTGATCATTATAAATTAAAAATATTGACGTAGTCACTTTTGGGGCATTTCTATATCACCAAATTGTCGCAGGGAGCCAATTAGTTCACAATTGTGCTTTAATAAAACATAAAAGGACATTTTTCCACCACTATAAAATAATTATACAACAATTCAGCCGAATGTTAGTGCAATAATGCAAATTGGGACCTACATGGTCAAATATGATCAAAATATTTGTTATAGAGAGCTTAAAAAATTAATATGTATATTTAGTTAAAGCAACGATTAACGAGGAAAACCTAATAAATCATATTTAACTGATCTTTGACCGATTTTTTTTAAATGGCCCGCATATGGTAGTAATGACAAGTGCATATTACTCAAAATTCAAAAATTAAGGTATAGGTAGTTGGTTGAAAGAGAGTCGCTCATCTGGTATACAGCTGTATACCTAAGTTACATTTCGACCGTATTCTAGGCGGAAATTTACGTCATAGATCTTTGTGCTCGAGAATGCAGAAAAAAAGCATACGAGGACCAAGAATTTATATACTTTCAGACACCACTAAAAACTCAATTACTTTTGAATCCAAAATTGCCTGGGAAGGTCTACAAACAGTAAAGCAATTGGAAAGGAACAACAAGGTTACCTTGATGTGAGTACCAGGGAATTAAAGAATAAACCATCTTGTGGTGGTATTCTTCTGAGGCCAAGTGAGCTCTGCTGGACTGAGCTCCTTTATTTATATAGGATATCAGGATGCTCATGCGGAACATTGTCTTCCACGTTATTGGTAATTGTATTCCGGTGTTATGATTATGGTTATTCGGATGTTTATTTATTTCAGTGGCTTCTCTGTATCTTCTTGGTCAATAATTCTTGGTGTTGGCTAATTTCTTTGTCTTGTCGAATTTTATCAAATGGCCGGTTTCTTCTGAGTGTACGGCAACTGCTGATTTTGTATGGCTAATGTGTTCTCTGAGTCTAGTGTTTATATGTCGTTTGGTCTCTCCGATGTAAACTTGTCCGCAGGAACATGGAATGCTCCTGGTTTCTCTAGTTCTTCTGGACATTGGTATTTGGAAAAATGTTGTGCCACCTTCTGTTTCCCATTATATATTACTTTGATGTTCTTTTTCTTCAAAACTCTTCATATTCTCTCCGTACATCTTTTTAAATATGGTAGGTAATGTGTTGCCGTGTATTTATTTTCTTCTTCCGTTCTGGTTGTACCTTGTCTCTTTATTACGTTATATATGCCCTTCGGTTTGTATCCACTTTTCTGTAGTGGCGTTTTTAAAGTCCGACATTCTTCTTGAAGACGTTCTCTCTGGCAAATTTTCCTTGCTCTGTGTACTAGTGTGTTAACGACGGTCTGGTTTTGTGCTGGGTGGTGGTGAGAATTAGCATGTAGGTATGCATCTGTATGCGTCGTTTCCTGTATACCTTGTGTTCTAATCCTCTGTTGTCCTTCTTGAACATGAAGACGTCCAGAAATGGGAGTTTACTTACTATCTGTTTCTATTACATCGGAGAGACCAAACGACGTATAAATTCCAGACTCGGAGAACACATTAGCCATACAAAGAAGGAAAATTCTACAAAATCAGCAGTTGCCGAACACTCAGAAGAAACCGGCCATTTGATAAAATTCGACAAGACAAAGAAATTTCAACACTAAAAATTATTGGCCAAGAAGATACAAAGAAGCCACTGAAATAAACAAACATCCGAATTACTATAATCGAGACACCGGATTACACTTACCAGTAACGTGACAACTTGTAATAGAGGAGCTTACTCCAGCAGAGCTCACTTCGCTTCAGAAGAAGACCACTTCAAGATGGTCGAAACGTTAAGCACTCAACAAAATCTACGCGGAAAAGGACGCGGAAACCAGCAGCCAAATCAGCAGTTCCGCGGAAACCTTAGCGCCTTTTTTTTTTTTTTTTTTTTTCGTGAGAGGGGAAATCCTCATGGACACCCGTCGCTTAGAGTCTATCGCGAACGGGTAGTGCTGGACTCTAACCAGCTAAAACCCCTCCATCTCTTCAGTGTTTCCTGTTGGCCTGGGACTGCTTTCGCTTTTCATCGGACCCACAGGTCATTTAAGATTATCGGTGTTAATTGTCGTTTCTCCATGGGTTCAAACCCATCTCTCTTTCCTCCTCTTCCTTCTTTTTCATAATGCGGGTTATTGCCTCCTCCGCCCTTCTCCAGTTCTCTTCCGTTTCTAACATTCTCCCTACCATATCTTCTGGAGACAATAACGATGCCCCACCGTCTCGTCTCTCTTATCTCCATCTGTTGCATGCGAACACGGTGTGCTCCACGTCATCGACCTCTCCACAGTATGCGCACTCTCTGCTGTCAGTCTTGCCAATATCGTATAAGTACTCCATGAAGCACCCATGTCCGCTCAGGGCTTGGGTGAGGTAATAGCCTACCTCACCATGCCTCCGTTCCATCCACTCTCTGATGTTCAGGATGAGGCGTCTCGTCCACCATCCCTTGTCTAGTGTCCCACCGCCTCTGCCATCTTTCAAACAGCCTGTCCCTGGCCTCTGCCTTCCCGGCTCCTTCAAAGATTTCCAGCCGTTCTTTGGCCATCAGATCCAAAGGGGGGATCCCCGCCACTACCAACGCCGCTTCGTACGAAATCGTTTTGTATGCACTGCATACCTTTAGTGCGGCACATCGCTGGATCCTAGCCATCCTCCCTCTCGTCCTATCCACCTTCATCGCACTTTCCCAGACCGGAGCTGCATACAAGAGGATAGAGTGCACGACACTGCACAGCAGTCTCCTCTTGCTCGCTCTTGGTCCGTGCGTATTGGCCATAAGCCTCCCAATGGCTGTGGCTGCTTTTCCCGCCTTCTCGGCCGTCTTTGTGGCATGGACACCGAAGTTCAGCTTGGAGTCCAGCCAAACCCCTAGGTATTTCAGGTGGTTTCCTGAGGGTATCTCCACCTGGCCCACCCTAACTTTCATGGGTGGAAGATTTCTTTTCCTCGTGATAACCAGGAGCTCCGTTTTCCCGGCAGCTAGCTCGAGCTGCATTCTTCCTAGCCACCTCTCAATATTCCTGATGGCCTCGTTGGCTGCTTCCATTATTTGGACAGTCCACCTTCCAGTCACCGTTATAGCCAAGTCGTCGGCATACCCGATGACCTTTACACCCTCCTCCCAAGGTAATCGAAATATATCGTCAAACATCACATTCCACAAGGTCGGACCGAGCACCGACCCTTGTGGAACCCCACACGTGATGCTTTTCCAGGTTATCTCTCCCCCTGATTCGAATCCGATCATCCTGTCTTGGAAGTAGCTCATCATCACCCTGACGAGGTACGGAGCTACCCCTAAGCTCTGCATCTTTCCGACAATCATCTCCCATCCCGCTGTGTTAAACGCGTTTTTGACATCAAGGGTCACAACAGCACATTTCGTGGCTAGGGCTTCCTCTGCCGTTTCCTTTAACAGCCTAATGGCTCCTACCGTTGATCGTCCTTTCCGAAAACCGAACTGGCTTTCAGATAAGCCACCCTTCTTGGTTATCTCCTTCTCTAATCTCCCCAGTATCAGATACTCGAGGAGCTTGCCCATCGCGTCAAGTAAACATAGCGGTCGGTGGGATGACGGGTCCTCCGGAGGCTTGTTCCCTTTCCGGATCAGGACGACTCTGGCCTTCCTCCATCTGCTCGGGAAATCCCCACTCTCTAGGGCACGATTCATTACTCTTAAGATGTCTCCCGGGTATTCTTCTGCAACTAGCTTGACTATTTCAGGCGGAATCTCGTCTAAACCTGAAGCTTTTCCACTTTTAAGTCTGGCACATGCTGCCTCCAGCTCCTCCTCCGTGAGTGGGGGGACCACATCCACTTCTACCGCTCTCCATCTGACTATATCCCTTTCTGGAAATAGAGCAGCCACGACTTCTGCCACTTTCTCTGCCGGCAAGGCAGGGGGAGGATTTCTGATCTGTCGAGTCGCTATCTTGTAGCCATCTCCCCAGACATCTCCATCCACAGTGTCGCATAATTCCCTCCACCTCTCTCTCTTTGATCTTTTAATTGCCTCTCTAAGGTTTTTTCTGGCGTTCCGGTACTCCTGGAGAGATGGGTTCTCCCCAAGTCCTGCTCTCCTATTCTGCCTTATACCCTGCCGACGAATTGCGATACATTCCGTTCTGAGGGCTGCGATCTCCTCCGTCCACCAATAGACCTCCCTCCTGGTCTTTCTGCTTCCCTTCCTGGGCATTGACTCATTGCAAGCTCTAGTAACCGCATCGGTGAGGGCCTCCTCCGTTTCAACCATGCCTCCTCGGAAGGAGCCAGCCAGACTTCTTTTGAAGGTATCCTTGTTCAGCCTACCAAGCTTCCATCCTCTGCCTTTTACCACCTGGGTGGCGCGGTTCTGTCCAATCTCATATGTAATATAGCGGTGGTCGCTTAATGTCTCCTCCTCTGTTAGGACTCTCCATCCGCTGGTGTTCCTGGTTGCCCCTTCCGAGCCTAAAGTAAGGTCCGGGATGGAGCCAGTGGTCCCTCTTACGAACGTATAAGCTGCTCCCTCGTTCAGTATTTGCAGGTCTTCAGTGGCTATCCACTCGCTGATTATCCTTCCCCTCCCATTCATCCGGTCCATTCCCCATTCTGGGGCGCTGCCATTGAGGTCGCCGGCTACTATCACCTCTCTTCCTCTGTTCCTACTTGCTCTAACGGCCCTTCCGAGCTCCTCCAGGGAATTTTCCAGTTCCGCTATACCAGCATTGGGTGAAAAGTAACAGCTGAAGAGAACCACCTCCTTCAACTCCACCCAGACGTACCCTTTTCCTCGTCCAGTTCCATATATGCTAAGCCTAGGGCTTAGGATCCCCACCGCGGCATCTATGTTTTCGTCGACGAACCACTCAGGCCTAGAAAGACTTGAAACAGAGAAAAAATTTGAATTCGATAGACATTTTTTCTAAACCACTTTTTTAGTATCTGGGAGTGATATAGAATTATAATTTGTCAAAAATTGGAAATCAAATTTTCGAAAGTAAAAGTTATACAACGTGTAATAGTTATTAGTCAGTTAAATTAAGAATTAACAGCAAGTATTAATAGATTATCAATGCCAAAATTGGGACTACATTATTATGTTTAACCTTTTGCCCCCACCGTGAAGATTTCTTTACGATTCTTGTCATTACCAAAATTTTAAATAGGTAATAGGCTATTTAGTTATTGGTAAATGTTTTTACTTTATTGATGACTATTCTAATAATAATAATTTTAATGATATAAGTAAACATATTTATGTTTATACTCTGTAAAGTCCTGTTTTAATCTGTTTTATTTAAGGTGATATTTGAAGTACCGTTTTATAGATTTTATTTTAAAGTGGAAAATGTGTTAATGATACCTATCTATTATACAGGGTGTCCCAAAAGTTGACGTCTTAACAAAGTGAGGTAACGAAGGAGGTAATTTATAATCATAATAACCATATATCATATGTAATTATCCAGTAGTTGATGGTTTAAAAGTTATTTCACGATAATATTTTTTGTATGTGATGGTTCCCGATATTTCCGAAAAGGTATCTTTGAGGGATTAAACTCTCTCCAAATTTAGTAATGGGGTGGGAGGTGGATCTATAAGTATGTTATTTGCCTCATTTTCTGACAATTTTATGCAAAATACTTTTTGTTGCCTCTTATTTCCCTCATTTTTCTTCCGCCTAGGTTATTAACTGCTTGCTTATCATTCTCTACTTCTATTTTTATATAAAGTAACTTTTGAACAATTTGAAGTTAACAACTTCTTATTCTTCTTCTTCTTCTTATGCGCAGCGCCTTGCCAGATGCGCACAGTCTCACCAAAGCACTTTCAAACCAGCTCCTTGAAAACATTAGACCAACGCTCTGGAGGGCGTCCTCATCCCATCCTCCCTATTATTATTTGATTTTTCCTGGACTACAAACGGTTTTATATCTCCGGCTGATATGACCAAAAAATGAGAAAATTCCGGAAAATATGATGCTAGAGAGTCGTTTTTGGGAACGACTTACATTTCGGAAGCATCAATATGCCGCACAGTGGCCCCAAAGTGACTTTTTTTTCAAATTAGTCTGTAGGTCTTCATACTTAAGCAATCGGAATCATTTTCAAAACCTTCATTTTCTAGTTGCCTATGAGAACCTGCAATTTTCGATTTTTGTATCTAATTTTTCGAAATTTTCCAAAGAAGTTTAAAATTTCATAAAAAATGTTTAAAAAACAGGGACAAAAATTGAAAATCTGGCTTGAGAGATCGATAGGTAATTAAAAAACGAAGATTTAAAAATATATTATAATTGCTTAAGTGCAAGGCCTCTAAACTGATTTTAAAAAAAATCACTTTGGGGCCACTATGAGTGGAGCCAAAAGTAGGTAAAGTTGTCAAAAAACCTTTCAATGGTTCGTAGCAAAGGTAATGGTGAAAAAGAACACATTTCATTAGACAGTATTAATTTGTATGGAATATATAGTACAAAACGTGAAACAATAATAATTACTATTATTTCTTAAAAAATTTGCATAGTATCTTTTTAAAACTAGTCTTTACTAGTCTCTTGGGCTTCTTCCCTTAATTTTCCGTTAGGTAATAAAGCACTAAGGATTACATCCGGACTGTGAATTAGAATCTTGTGCACTGTTCGTGGAATTACCAGGGATATTTTCAATTGGTGCACATATGCACAAAGTTTTACTGAAAATTTTTAAAAACGATAGGATTTATTACTAAAATACATTAAAATATTAGCCCGGAAGCGCCTAGAACCCAATTTCTCCCAAGTAGCACAGAATTCTTTAAGATATCTTTAAGAAGTTCTATTTACTGCCCGCGAGGATATCTTGTATTTATGTACTCTAGAAGTCCTTCCGAAATCAAAATGAGAAATCTTTATATGTGCTCAACTTTTATGCACTGGGGAAATGTAAACTGGGCAGTATATAGGAATTTCAACTTTTGTTAACCCACAGACATCTACTAGAAGTTATAAAAGGGAATTACCATACAGCTCAATTTTCTATGTATTATAGAAATCAAATAAAGTATTAAAAGGGAAATAGTATTATTTTCCTTAACAGAATACTTGTAGACATCTTCTAGAAGTTCTAAAAGGGAATTACCATACAGCTCAATTTTCTATGTATTACAGAGATCAAATAAAGTATTAAAATGGAAATATTATTATTATCGCCATTAACACCTATAGAAATCGCAAGAAATTCTTTTAATGCATAAAATTTGCTTGCTTACCACTCAGTTTGTTACAGAAATTATTTCTAGATGACGCCACGTACAAACTACTGACGATAATCAGTCATGCATTATCTTATACTCATGAATTTATATGTAGAACATTAATAACATAACTGCAACGTTCAAATTCTAGCAGGGATCATCGATTTATTTGGATGGATCTTATAACGATCTTTAATCTTTCGTTTGGTTAGGGCCTGATGTCTCACTACTGAGATTTTGACTAACCAAAATTTCACCAGCTGCCGCTGGCAATAAACGATAATAAAAGGTGTGTGATAGATGGGTACATCTAATAGAAATCCTATAAAGATGTTCGTCAGTACCGTTTCTATTAGTAAGCGATAAAATACCCGAAAGATTACTACAGGAATTAAATCTGTTTGCAGGATTGATCTAATAGAAATCCTATAACGATGTCCTCGGGACCATTTATATTGGCAAGCGATAAGATATCCTAAAGATTACTATGGGAATTCTATAGGTATGCAAAAGGTTGCTCACAGGATTCTATACTAATAGCTTTTTTCGATTGCCATGGGAGGTACAATTTAATACTGATATGCTGACATTTGTCCATCTTAGGGAACTCTTACAGACCTCTAGGAGATATTTACTGATTCCTACATTTTTATCCTCGGGATATCTTGAGAAATTAATTGTGCTACTTGGGCTATTTAAGATATAACGATAAGTCAAACGCTTGCTCAATATTAACCACTTGGTGTACCTGTTCCGATTTTATTTACCATTAATATAAATTTACAGAAATAGTAAAAAAGCATTATGCCAAACTGTTTGTAAAGCCTCCATAACAAAAATAATTTGGCGATAGAACACAGTATAAATTATAATCTTTTAAGACCACCACTTTCTTTGCTTGCAAAGCGTACTGCGACGAATAGCCTATAAAACATAAAGTTTTGACAGGTCTGACGGAGAGTGACGCACTTCCCTCGCCCCTTTCTTAACGGCATATAATGCAGGAAACTTTGAACTATAGTCTCCAAGAAACATATTACATTTATCGTCATTTTTGATTTTTGACTTTTTGCCAACTTTACCTGCCTATGGCCCCACTGCGCCTGATTCCCTAATGGTCCATATCTCAGAGACGTAAGAAAAGATGGAGAAAACTAGTGCATTAGCAAGTCTTATCTTTGTGCGTTTCGTATTATTTCTGTTACGTCAAATTCCGTTGCTCGGTCTACAATCATAATTTTCGTTTTATTGTAATTTACACGACAGTGGTTATTTTCTGATAGGTACACCTCCCTCAGAGATCTCTATGCACGTTGCCACGACATAACACCACTAGCGGACTTCGTCCAAGAAATATCGCAAAAATTCTATCAATTCAAACCGGGCGACAGTCCGCTAACCGAGACATTACACGAATCAGACAGCATAATGCCATACTTTTCAATCTGAAACACCCATTACCATACCAGGCGTTGCCTATCTTTCGGCAACCTCCCTAGCCAAATCTTTCCTATACCAAAATTTCCATTTCACCATCTTTTACTTTTCACCACTTTTTACTCTCAAACCCCTTCTCTATTCCCTATATTAGTCAACTTTTTGTTAATTTTGTTAATTTCCATTCTTTTGTCCCTTTTTGTTCTCTTTCAAAATCCCCTCTCGACCAATAACTTCTTGTAAATCAAACTTTTTAAATCACAACTTCCTCTCCACCCTATCTTTCCCAAGGCAGGCAGACCATCGGAAGAATACTGTCATTGGTTCGAACTGGTTTTTTCATTAAGTCTTTTCCCGTATCAATAATCCAATTTTTAAAACTGTGCGCGTGTGCTGTGCAAACTAAAACCTTAGTGTAATTTTTAGGTATTTTTAAAACTCATTTTAGTTATAGTTCGCCAAATTGTTAGATTTAAGTGTTTTGTTCCAAAGAACAGGAGTTCTAACCTTATACTTCTCCATTTATTGTTTAAGCCGGAGTTAAACCCGTTTCACCCGACCACCCATCTACCACGACGTTGCGCGCCGTGGTGGTGTGGTCGGCTCTGAATCGGGACTTGACTCAGGCGCACTTTTGTATTATTAATTATATAAAATCTTTTTGAATTGAATTGAATTGGTTATTTTCTGAAATCTACCCAGCAGGCGTATGCGCTTATCCCCGCCTGAAATATAATTTATGGAATTAAAAATGTCGCCTTCATTCAATCAGTTTTTAAGAACTTATCTAACGTAAAATCCTGGAATCATATTCTACATTTGCTGCTTGCGTTTTTAACAGACATTATATCACTTAATTCATGTATGTTTCTATTAACATAATTATCAACGCTTTATGATTCTTCATGGATAATTATCATATATGTAATTCTTAGAATTCGTATATTTTTAAGATAACTATCATAACGTGCATATATTTATTAAGAAGATAGGTGCTGAACAAATAAACACATAGCAATCTTGTGATTCATTTGACACCTTTTATAATTATTCGACGAATTGCGTGTATTAATCAGAATCTTATTACGTTGGAGATGACTGTGATATATTTTGTTTACGCCAGAAACAGTTCTTTTGAGATGATTTTTATTGGTTATATTTACACATGCTAGTGAACTTGTCGAGCAGGTTGTTAGCATGTCCCTAACAAGAAATCATCGAACGCGATACCTAACTACCTAACTGGAACATTCACTAAATGCTTTAAGAATACAGAAAAACTATCACTAGTTTTAGAAAGACCAACTCAGTGCCACAGTGCTTCTGGTACTAGGCTTGTCCCGGTCCTGGCACGGTCTCAAATATATTATCACAAAATTTACCACAAGAAGCTCTAGTGCAGCTAGCATATATTGTAAACAGCATAATAAGATTGCGATGTTTTCCGAAAATATGTAAAATCACCATAATTGTGCCAGTACTGAAACCAAATAAACCCCCAACATCTCCTAATAGCTACAGACCAATTTCGTTACTAAATACTACGTCTAAAATCACTGAAAGAGTAATACTAAATATACTAAACAAATATATTAACAAGAAAAGACTCATCTCTTACCAGTTTGGATTCAGGACGAGACACAGCACTACACTCATTAAGCAAGGTCGTGCAGTATGCTCGCATGGCCTTTAACAAAAAACAGTGCATGGTCATGTTACTGGTAGATATTGAAAAAGCATTTGACACCGTTTGGCACAACGGCCTAATATATAAGCTAAAACATGTATGTAGTCTTCCAGATTACATGACCTCTATGATAAAAAAATTATATAAGCGCCCGTCATGTGCTGGTATGCGTGAATGGGTCGGCAGGTGTTCCCCAAGGCAGCATCCTTTCCCCAATTCTTTTTAATCTCTACACATCCGATTTCCCTACGCATCCTACTATCAGCCTCATACTTTATGCAGATGATGTGACCACCTACGCGCAAGCATTTCATGCTCAAACAGTCACCCAAAAATAGGTATCATATCCTCAAAATTACAGAATACTATAAAAAATGGAAAGTCAAAATAAATTTAACAAAAACAGAAACTATCACATTTTCCCGCAAAAATACCAACATCAGAACAATAACCAAATTACAAATTAACAATAAAGAAATACAGGAGAAAAACTCTGTGAGGTATCTGGGTGTAACACTTGACAAACGACTATCCTTTATTCCGCATATCACCAACATAATCAATAGAACTTATATTGCACTAGGAAAATTATATCCCTTAATAAATCGTAAATCTAAATTAACAACAGATAATAAACTCGTATTATATAAAACCATGTTCCGCCCTATCCTGACGTATGCTGCTGAGTCCTGGAATGCAATCTCAGATAAACAATATAAAAGATTACAAGTCACTCAAAAGAAAATCTTGAGATTGCTTTCAGGCTCAGACAGATTCATCATGACAGTGGATTTACATAATATGACGAATATGCCTTATACAAAAGATTACATCCAGGATGCCTTGCAGAAATTTTTCTCGAGTAGAATTATCCGCTCCGAAATCACCCGACATCGCACACCTACGGGGAGATGATATTGTTTCTCACAAGCATAAACTATTGCACTAAAGACACCCTATCTTTCTACAACCTAGAATTTCACCTTAGAGTGCCACTGACAAACCCCGTATCCCTCCCCACACCACCATCCTCTGACCATCCACCACCTGCCAAAAACCGATAAAGTAATTCGAAATTTTAAAAACCACCCCTCAAACCTCCTAACTGCCCACTGCGATGCGATGGTAGAAAATAGTTCTAATATACTCCCGTTTACGTTTTATAAAATGACTAATCCGAATTATCAAAAACAGGTTTTTTCTGATGTTTTCCTGTATGACTTATAGGGATAATGGGACACAAACTCGGACAAAGGCACCGTAAATTTAATTATTTTTAAGTCATTCGTGGCACTCAGAAATGCAAAAGCAGCAAATAGTTCTCTCTGATGCTGCTAAATAACCGACAGAAATGGTAATGTAGCCTAGGCCTGTCACCAGCCCACTAGGGTGCTGATGGCATAAATGCAGCAAGTGTTCTGAAATGTGACAGCGTTGTTGTCAATGCTGTCTGTAACGTACACGTGCAATGTCGGAAACGTTATGTAAATAAAAAGGACATTCAGTTAAAAAACGTGATTCCAGTAAACTCAGACCGAGGAAAAGTCAACGTGTGTCCGCCGGGGCTTTCCGGAGTAAACGTAATTGCTTTTTCTGCGAGACACTCTTTTCCCTTGGATGATTTGACTACAGGGTGGCTATTCTTGAGCGCGAGAGAAATTGTTACTCCCCGGCGAATTTATTCCCTCGCCTTTCACTTGAAATTCCCCTACTCGAAAAACATGTATTCTTGAACAAAAGGAATAACGAGGGACCGGTGAATGTTTGAGGGAGAAGTCTACAGTGTTGTCATATTATTCTTCACAATATAACCAATCAGAACTTTCCTTTATCTGATATTTATCAGCTGTGGTGGACAAAAATTGTTTGGTGGTGGCGTGACAGTTGACAGATCAAAAACGTATTTATTCTAGTGAAATTCAAATGGCAACTAACTGAACTTTTCATAATATTATTGTTTATAAGTATATTTTACATACAAAATGACAAGTTTTTGGTTTATTATTAATTGTGGAAGTGTGACAATCCAAATCTATGCCAATTTTTATAAAATAACCTCCATTTACAATCAGAAGAAGTTGGGGGTTAAAAGACTGCAACTGATTTCAAACAATTAAAAGAAATGATTTTACAAGAGTCTTCTAAGGATTTTATTAGTGGTATGTTGCATATTAATGTAAGAAGAATTTGATTTTTAACGTGGGTGTATGTTGTAGGAAAAACAGCCGTATTACAAGACCATGATGATATATCCAATTGAGCATCCTTTCTCAATAAGGGATATAATTTAAAACCCATATGTGAAACTGAAACTGCTTATGATAATAATTACTGCTGCTCAAACAAGCAATAAACAATTCAGAGTAAAGAAAATTAATATTTTTAATTGGTTTGTCAGTATTTTTAATAATTATTGTTTAAATTTTAGTTGAGCGAAGGTGTGGAGCTGTACCAAGAGAGAGAAAAGTGCAATGGCAGAAATTGTTTTAAAGAAGAAAATTTGCAGGCTTCATAAAAATATTTGATGAAATACATAAATTAAGAAAGGAAATTCCAGAGTGCCTACCCGCTGTCAACAAGTGATGCAATGTGCACTTTTAAAGTATATCGTGTAGTGTTTAAAAACTGAATGTTGGACTATTGAACATTGAAGAAGTATAAAATTAAAACTTTGAAGTGGTCT
Source organism: Rutpela maculata (assembly GCA_936432065.2). Classification (NCBI taxonomy): domain Eukaryota; kingdom Metazoa; phylum Arthropoda; class Insecta; order Coleoptera; family Cerambycidae; genus Rutpela; species Rutpela maculata. Next base: position 48,043,621 of record OW386292.2, read on the forward strand.
AAGTTCAGTGAACATATAAACAAAGTCTGAATGGGCTATGAGTGTTGAATTTTAGCTATAAAAGCCCTTTTTGTTATAATATATAAACTATGAATGTTACTTCTATTGCTGATATAACTATATTAATATAAAGTATACACATTATGTTACAATCATTTATTTTTTTCTTACAATATAAATTATAACTTTCTTCTCGATTATCCTTAGAAGTACTAATAGACCTTGGATAATAAATTATTTAATTAGTAAAGATATTTTGTTTTGCTTTCAGTTACATGCACATACCTAAGTACAAGTTCGACGTAATTAACTATTCCGATTTACTATAACAATATATAGTAGAGTGATAAATAAAACATAATAAAAAGAAAATATTTAATAAAATAAACAATATATGAAAAATAAAATTCTTACAGAAATTACAATGGATTATATAGTCCAAACTATAGATACATTATAGACGAAGGGTTAACTGACGGAAGAAATTATGTACATCTTATTACATAGGTACCTCAAATAGTTTATAGCACCTCAATCTTCATTGCTTCATTTATATGGTGTCTTAAAAAAAATTACAGCGGTTAATACCTCGACCATAGCCGTATTTATTGTTAAAAAACTAAAAGGAAATACTTCTTGTCGTAGTGAACATGTTTTGTCTAGACTAGCAACATATTCACAGTAAGTACTAAGGAACCATCTGAATCTGCAATAGTCCAAGGAGTCAATTGCTTTTGTTCACGATGCTACGAGTTTATAACCTGAAAAATTAATTTGTACGTTAGCAATTATTTATAAAGCAACATTTAATTAGGCAAGTATATATATATGGAAAGAATGGTTGATCAGTGATAACAATTCTTACCTTTGCAACAAGCTTTTATTCTGTAAATTTCTTGCAGAGTACTTCTTTCACCTAACCACAAACAGCTTCAAGACTTTTGAATGGTTTGAACTCATCTTCCGTCTATGCAAACCAAGTAATTCGCAGTATCCATATGTGTAATATTTGGAAATACATCAGTATTTATACTAAAGCATTTTTTTCTCAAAATATTAGGATTTAATTCGATGGCAGCAGTATACCCTCATCCTGATGAACAAAATTGCGGATATAAAAATAAACGAACAAAAATTTGATCCGTTTTTCCTAAAATTCGAATATTTTTCGCATTTTCAAACTGTTCCTTCGCATCTTCTAAATCATCCAAAACTTGTCTAGCCACTAAATCTTCGATATCCATTATTTAAATAAAACCGAATTAATATGACAAGCCTCCACACGCACGGTCATAACCTACAAAGTACTTAACAAATGATTCTTTTCTGCTTTCCCTCGACTTTCTCTTGCTAAAAGTAAGGGAATAAGTAGGGAGTGTTTTCGTCTACCTGGCTGGGGAAAATAAATTCAAGAATACAAACTTTACATGAGGGAGTAGAAAACGATTGTTTTCTCTTAAACATTCTACTCCCTCAAGTTCAAGAATAGCCACCCAGTTATGTAAGGATAGTCGCATTTACCAGGACCATCAAGGTGTGCTGTGAAAGTCGTTTAGATGACCTGATTATTGAAAGTAAAAGGGAGGATTGAGTACTATAGCGGAGGTCTTTATGCAGCTGACTGCATATATCATCATGTAGTGTGAATTTCCGGGAAATGTGGAGTCTTTCATAGACGTCACGTGCTCTACGCAGGGAGTAGCAAGACGCATATCGGGATGGGAAGTACTTGTGACGGAAAACCTGAGTGACCACAGAGACATACTATTTGATATCGAGGATAAGTTGCTACGTCCTATGGAGCCGAGAAGCGAACTGATAGTCGATTGGAACTCTTTCAAGACCCTGGTGGAATGGAAGCTAGATAGGGATGGAGAACAACATACAGTGGAATTTCTGCAGGAAACACTGAAAGAAGCCTACCGCTGAAGTACGCAAAGGCTTGAAAACAGACAAGGGATGCCATACTGGTGGGATGACGACATAGCGGCTAAAAGACGCGAATGTCTAACAAAAAGAAGAATTGCCACGAGAACGGCAAGGGACGATAGTATTGCTGACGAGGACAAGCTAGGAGCAAAAGAAGCATACAAGGCAGCAAAAAAGGAGCTGCAGAAGAAAATAAATGCCTCAAAAAGCAAGCACTGGAATCAGTTGTGTGAAAAACTGGAAGATGACATTTTCGGCCAAGGATACAAAATAGCGGCTAAAAGCTTAAAAGCATACGCCTCCTATGACTTGGACATAGATACTAAAATGGAAATAGTAGAAGAACTCTTTCCAACGAGAGAAGACAAATGGGAACATATGGCAAGAGTAGAAAATATAGATCCGTTCACGCAAGAGGAACTGAACCAGGCCCTACAAGAACTAAAAGTCGGGAAAGCCCCAGGCCACGATGGTATTCCTGCAGAGGCTATCAAGGTAGTGGGCAAGATAGCACCCAATTGGCTCTTAGGTATTCTAAACAGACTACTGAGAGAGCAAAACTTTCCAAAGAGTTGGAAGAAAGCAAGATTGGTTCTTATACCAAAACCAAGAAAAGACGGCATAGACACAGTAGCATATAGACCAATATGCTTACTTACTACCATAAGCAAGCTCTACGAAAAAATGATAAAAAGAAGACTGGAAGAAGCTTTGGAAAACACAGAAAGACTGTCGGACCATCAATATGGTTTTCGAAAAGGCAAATCAACACTGCACGCTGTGGCAAAAGTGAGACAGCTAATCATTGACAATGGGACAAAGAAGTGGGGAGCATTAATCACTCTTGATGTTCGGAATGCCTTCAACACCGCACCATGGGGAAAAATCATGAAGGAGTTAACGAGAAGGGAAATCCCACAGTACCTCGTTAACATCGTGAGCAGCTACCTCGAAGAAAGATCGTTGGAGATCGAAAAAGGAGAAGTCTTCAAAGTTACAGCTGGAGTCCCGCAGGGTTCAGTACTCGGTCCGACATTATGGAATATCCTCTATGACGGCGTTCTGAAAGAGAAAATGCCGGAGGACACTTGGGTCGTAGGATTTGCCGACGACATCGCTCTAGTGCTAGTAGCAGACAGAGAAGAAGGATTAGTCTCCAAGGCAGATGACGCTTTGGAGATCATAGATGCATGGATGAGACGCCATTACTTAGAACTCGCCCCAGAAAAAACGGAGGCGGTTATCCTCAAAGGGAAAAGAGACAGAAGACATATCAGCTTCCAACTGAGAGACGTCCAAATTATCCCCAAGAAACACGTGAAGTACCTAGGAATAATAATCGACGAAAAGGGGACTTTCGGCGAACATATCAAGCATACGATCAAGAAAGTAGAAGCGAACATAGCATCACTTTCGAGAATTATACCCAATATAAAAGGACCTGGAAGCAAGAAGCGGGAGGTCTTATACAACGTGACACAGTCGATACTGACGTATGGAGCCCCGATATGGCACGCGGCTATAGAGAGAAGACGGCATAGACAAATGCTAATAAGCACCCAAAGGAAAGCGCTATTAAGGGTCATAAGTGGGTATAGGACGATATCTGCGAGCGCAACTCAAGTAGTGGCAGGGATACTCCCCATAGACCTTTTGATAGATGAAAGGAGAAGACTCTATGAAAGAGAAGACGGGGGTACGCTACAGGCCAAGAAAACGGAGAGAGAGACCAGCCTGGAGAGATGGCAGGCGCGGTGGACGGACACGCTTGATGTAGCTCAGTGGACCAAAGTTCTCATACCCGACGTGAGGACATGGGTCAAGTGCCGACATAGACATACGGACTATTTTACAACTCAGATGCTGACTGGACACGGATCCTTCAAAGTCTATACGCACAGGATAGGCAAGGCAGAAGAGGAGATATGTGCATACTGCGAACACAGGGACACAGTAGCACATACAATGTTCGAATGCATTAGATGGGAAGCCGAAAGACAGAGGGTAAATCTGGAATTAGGAGTCATATTAAACGAGAACAACATCATTGAAGAAATGATGGAGAACTGCGAAAAATGGAGCTCGATAGAGAAATACATTAGAAAAGTGATGAAATCAAAAGAACAGGAAGAGAGGGACATGCAAAGGAGACATGAGAATTAAGGCAGAATCTCCCACATTCAGATGCATGCTGCAAAGCGATTCCAGGGTGTGAGAGTGAAGAGGTGGGGGTTTTTAGTGGGTGGAAATCCCACACTACCACGGGCCGTGGCGTCTTTGAAAGATTTTCCCCCACCGAAAAAAAAAAAAAAAGTGTGAATTTCCGCACTGGATGTGATTTGCCACGTCAACTTCAGGATGATTCATCTGGTTCTGAGGAAAAGCGAAAATCAATCAAGCGATGGCTGTTATTTTTGGTGGCAACAGTACAGGTCCTTTAGCAGCCTTGCGTTACCAGACATTTATGAAAAAAGTCGTCACAGCCAAATAATTTGTTTATCCAGAACGTCTTCCTCCAATTTAGTCTTCAACCAAATTTCATTGTCTAAGAGTGTCCTATCGGACAATGGTATGGATGAGTATGGTTAGTGAAATGAATCCTGTGAACTGGGGTTGGAACCTCGATGATGATGGACAAAGAATGCGTGATATTAATGCCGCACCAGACATCCTACTGAAAGTGATTCACGTTGGCAAAAGGCGGTATGTTACCCAGGATTGACTCAGCATTACCTCTCTGAATCAACAAACTGATTCTCTGCATTAGAAAGCAAGTGCTCTTCTTTTCATTTGAAATGCCACGAATTTACTTACCTATGCAATTAATAAATATTTTAGCTTCATCGCCCCATAGATCCGAGGTTTCAACAGAGAACGGCAAAAAGAAACGAGATTCCAGTTCTTTTTATTTACGCCTTTTGGGGTGTATTTAATATAGGACATGCCAGTGTGTCACGACAGGTAACGACCCATAGAAGAGCCTTTCCCCCTTCCCATGGTACAAGGAACATTTCATCCGCCCCTTTTCCGTCGCTTCTACTGGTTTAAGTATTGAAAGAATTTCTGCCGAAACCAGAGCTCTCTTGATGATGTCATTGATAATTCCATAACGAGACACCTCCCTGTACTTTTGCGGCATGATAGGCCATGATGACGAAAAATATCTACGGGTTCACCGCCAGTAGAGTTGTGGGGTTCGCACAGGGTTTGACCAGTAGGCAATGGCGATGTAAAAAGATGAGTCGTTTAAGAGAGTTTCTAATGAAGGCGATGGTAAAGTATTCAACCATGCACCAAATTCTTTTTGTTAAACTGCGAGTAAACGTGCTCTTCCTTTGAGGTCTTGATTTTGAGTCAGCATGTTGCTGAGTGTACGTAAACATATTTGCTTATCCCAATCTCTCTGATAGATGCTGGTAATTGGATCCATGCAACTTAGAGTAGACCAATTAGCTGGAGCTTCATCAAAGGCTTTGTCAGGACACTGAGAGAAAAGTTCTAAATGAATATATAAGACGAGAATTTATGGTTAAGTTAAAGTTCTCAGGCGGATTTGTCTTGGTGGCGGCTCTCTTAAATCAAAAAAGTTTTATTACGATTTTAGTTGAGCCTTATCAAGCCCACGTGTACGCTAAGTGTATTTGCACTTGTGTAAGGAAGGAATTATTTGTGTTAATCTACAAAAAGACTAAATGGACTTCATATAGAGTACAGTATTCTAGGCCATTACCTTTACTAGAATATATAGTTTTATAAGAGTACTGCAAACGACAATTAAGTTTTATTTAATTGGCAGGTCATATTTTCTTGTTACAAAAGCATTCAAGATCAATTTTACAATCATAATTATAAACAGTTTTCAATTTTTCTTTGTCAAATTAATATACAGTCACAAAAACCGGCTGAAAATGACCTTAGAAATTGACAAGTAGCGTATTATATTATTTGCTGATTAACGCATCTATGCAAATTTTGTCTAATTTTTTATGGATATTAAGTAATCACCATTATTTCGGGGACGCGCTTATTTTTTGGGCATATTTTATGTTCTTTTTTTGTTTTTTTAAATCGGTCTTTTATAGAGACATAAGGTATATACTGTATACTACTCTGCTTTTATAAGTTTCAAGTTCATTTTATCTTCGTATTGGTCCAGTGCTTACTTAAATCAGTTTAGAAATAATAAATATAATATTGAAATTATTTTGATTTCTTCGTGGACATTTTATAGCTTTTCTCTCCTGATATCCACTTATAAGGGTGTTAGAAAACAGGAGTTTTATGAGAAAATTTAAAAAAGGTCCTAACAATCTTCATTGTCTAGAAGCTGCTTTATGATGGTGTTAAGGTTGTTGTTACAGCAAAATGGATTTTTCAAGGCACTTTATAAATAGTTTTATACAACCCTTGTAAATATTTAAGAAACCAAAATTGTTTATTAGGCTGACACAACTCCATTAGATTTCTTCTTAAGGGCACATCTAAAAAATTTAGTTTACAGTGAGCCTATAGATGATATGCCAGACCTATACAACAAAATATATGCAAAGTGTTGCCACAGTAGAAATACTTTCTTGAAAATAACTGGAGAAGCATTAATTAAACGGTTTAACGTGTGTATCCATGAAAGAGGAAACAGTTTTGAACATTTGCTTTAAAAATAAATATGAAAATGGGAACCATAAAATCGACTACGAGAACATAAAAATATTGAATGGAAACATGCGCTACTACCCGAGGATAATTAGAAAATCACTAGAAATTATGAAAAATAGGACAACTTCAATAGAGAAGATGAGTATCGACTGAGTAACACATACACAACTTTATAATTTCTTATAACTCAATTTACAAGAATCTAAAGTTTGAACTGTGTATATGAATTTTTTTACCACGTAAATCCACTCCCGACATTCTCATTTTTTTCAAAATTTTCTTTTATTGCCACTACAAAATGGAGATATATTCAAATTTTCGACCGTCTAATCTTTATTTTGAACTACTGTGCGCAGGCATGAAAAACACTGAAAAATTGTATTTCTTTGTATGTAGTCAGTAGGACAAATGGCGCTGAACTAATAAATAGGCTGACATACATTTTTTTAAACGTTTCAGAACTACATTACCCAAAATTCCTGTGCTAAAACGCGTGTATAGAAGGGTTCTAATGCCGCGTGAACTTTCACATAGTAGTACAGTGCCTAGAGATAAAAAATATGTATATGTAATGATAATTTTCCTTATAGGTTGTTATTTTCCTAAAGAATCCCTCACAGATCTTATGGAAATTAGACCCCGGTTAAATTGGCCGAATTTTTAATATGCTGTAGAATTCGACTTTTCGATCAAGGATCGACTTTGGGCCCAACTCGATTCTACATCTAATTTCCGAAATATAGCTATAAATTCTTGTAAAATTCTGTATTCTCTCAACCTTTTAATTCATTGATGGGCTATTAGAGGTCAAAGGGGCCATTTCCATTTCCATTTTTTATCAGTAAGACACGCACTTTATGCAAAAAAAGTTTTAGCCAATTTGACCCAATTTTTTTTTCATTTGTTATTTTTATGTAGAATTCTTGGCGCCCTCGCCAACATTTTTCAAACTTAATTTTTTTTTCTACACTATTTATCCTAAAATAACAAATCTTTTTAGTGCACAATATTATAAAGGGCTATTAGAACATATCACAATATAAAATATATGAAAGAAATCTTGAATTCGGATTTTCTTTAATGGACAAGGGGTCATTATTAGAGAATATTATTTAGGTATTATGCAAATCACAACTTACACACTATTTTATTTATTATGAAAATACTACTTTCTGTATATTGTTGCACAAATCTGGCAGGCTAATATACTAGTAAGGTAAATACTTTAAAACACTCATTATTGGAGAATCAATCAAAACAACTACTCTTCTAGCTAATACTAGCGAAGTATTGAATTACATGATAGGATTCTTAGCATTTTAAAGCAAAAAATATACTGAAAATACTTAAATCATTTATTCAAATTTAGTCATTCACACTTTTTTTATTCAATATGAAATTTTCTACTTTCCGTCTATTGGTACCTTAATCGGGTCACACTAATAAACTGCTTTGGAAAACACTTTAAAACACTCATTATTGGAAAACCAATCAAAACTACTACTCTTCTAGCTAATACTGACGAAGTATTGAATTACATCATATGATTCCTGGCATTTTAAGGCAAAAAAATATATTGAAAATACTTAAATTATTTATTGAAATTCAGTCATTCACAACAATTATTGAATCGTACATTCTATTGCAACTCTAGAAAAGTTGTTTTTCGAACTCGTTAGTTCTCATCAGTAGAGTATAGAAACATTCATTCATTATTTATAGAGCGGGAGCTAGGTGGCTTTTTCGGCAGCTCATCGTTTTATGAACTTTGAGATATTTTTATGGTTTAATGGATGATAACAATTCATAAAATCGACTTCTGGCGGGACACCTCCTGTCAGGAGCGTCACGAACACTGTTTAAAAATTAGTGAAATCATGTCATCGTTATAAGGCTCATTTTTTTGTGTGTACACATTTTATGTTTAGAATGAATAAAATAAGATCGCCAGAAAGTGTGGGCCGTCAGGAGGTGCAGCCAGAAATGTAATAATGATACAATACATCTGAGGCACGGTACGGAGTTAAGTTAGCCGAAAGTGTTAAATTTCTATATTTAAGAGCCTATGGTACTTTTGTTGACACTAAGAACTTTACGGGGAGGCTATTCTATTGTTGAAGGAGCTTACATTTACATTTTAAAAAGGAGCCAGAACTTGTAACGATGAGTTTAGAGTTCTGAGATGAAATATGCGAAAAAAAACCCAATTTTCTTCAAAAATTATAAACATTTTCTTTCTGGCTAGCCTTACTGACGGGAGTTTCTTTCTGGGAATTTTTTTCTGTGTTCAAAACATTTAAATAAACATGCTCAACCTTAAAAAAAGTTTGTAACGACGATGTTATATAACTCCGTTTTTTTACCTCTTTGACTTTTCTGGTTGTGCCCCTGATGGCCCACACTTTCTGGCGATCTTATCTTATTCATTCTAAACATAAAATGTGTACACACAGAAAATGGCTTTGCAACGATTATAAAATTTCACTGATTTTTATATCTTGAACCATGGCCAACTCGACGGGCTGACATATGCCAGAAGTCTATTTTGCCGTTATTTAAGTTCGATAGAATTAATCAGCGCATAGATAATGCTTGTAACGATGAGTGTCCGAAAGAATCACTTAGCTCCCGCACCATTACAAGCATATTCTTGATTTATTTTTACAATTAATTATTTTTTATTTATTTGCTTTTATCATGATTAGAGAATATTATTCAGGTATTATGCAGATCACAACTTACACAATTTTTTATTCATTATGAAAATACTACTTTCTGTATATTGTTGCCCTAGTCTGGGCAGGCTAATATACTAGTAGGGTAAATACTTTAAAACACTCATTATTGGATAATCTATCAAAACAACTACTCTTTCAGGATCGTCGTAACACAAGGTGGGAGAATGTTACAAATATGTAAAACATTTAATTATCCACCAGTTGACAGGACTGAAATCTGTCAGATATATTTTTCACATTTTTGATGTATGATAGTGTATTTTGTTTTACAATAAAGAAAACACCAATACAAGGTACAAAAGAATTTTCTAATCATTTGTAGTCACCAATGTATTTTTTGCCTTAAAATGCCAGGAATCCTATCATGTAATTCAATACTTCGTCAGTATTAGCTAGAAGAGTAGTTGTTTTGATTGAATTTCCAATAATGAGTGTTCTAAAGTGTTTTCCTAAGTAGTTTATTAGTGTGACCCGATTAAGGTACCAGTATACAGAAAGTAGATAGTTTCATATTGAATAAAAAAATGTGAATGACTAAATTTGAATAAATGATTTAAGTATTTTCAATACATTTTTTGCTTTAAATTGCTTACTATCATGTAATTCAATACTTCTTCAGTATTAGCTAGAAGAGTAGTTGTTTTGATTGATTTTCCAATAATGAGTGTTTTTAAAGTATTTAACACAAGTATATTAGCCTGCCCAGATTAGGGCAACAATATACAGAAAGTAGTATTTTCATAATAAATAAAAAAGTGTGTAAGTTGTGATTTGCATAATACCTAAATAATATTCTCTAATCATGATAAAAGCAAATAAATAAAAAATAATTAATTATAAAAGGTACATTTCTTGAGGTGTATCTCGGAAACTAGACATAGGATCGAGCTGGGCCCACGAGAACTTTTCATCAGAAAGTCGAAATCTACAACATATTAAAAATTCAGACAATTTCACCGTGGGCCAATTTTCATAAGATCTGTGCGGGGTCCTTTAGATACTTAATTATTGAAACGTAAGATATTTATGTTTTCGAGATTCTTGATTACGAATCTGAAGTCAACAATAAAAAAATCAAAATGGTGGCTTCAATATGGCAGATGGAATTTTTTTCTAAAGCAAGTATTTTAAACGAACAAAAAATATTGAACATCTAAGTGATGCTATATATATTAATGAACAACAGCATTTTTGAAAGAAGAAATTAAATTAGTGAACAATTACAATAACAAAATAGCGACATTTTGTTAATAAAACTGTGAAAACGCACATTGTTTCGGCCATAACTTCTTTATTTTTATGATACTGAAACAAATTAAAAATCATTTTAAATACTGGTCAATTATTTTTAATACCGTTCCTTAAAATGTTTGATGGTGTTGGTGTTGTGGTTTCTTATGTATTCAGCATTTAAACTAAATACTTCTTCTTATAAACGTTCGAATTTCATCTATAAATTTAAATATCTCCGAATCTATTAATCCTACATAAATATAAAACAAAACAAATTCATTCTATGTTTACAAGCTCTATTTTTGACGACCACCGTTTCTTCGTTGAAACTAATTTTTAACCGAATTCATAAAATTTAAAAAAGGAGAAGGTTTGTGTTTGTTTTTTTTTATTTGTTCAATAATTACTCTGGCGTAACTTAAGCGATTTCTGTCAAACCTGCTGCAAACTGTAGGCTATGGTTCGGCGCTGGTTGCACACTAAATTTATTAAGCTACATCTAGTATAAAGCGAACAAAAATTGGAAATATTTTTTTTATATTACGACCATATTCGAAGATTTGTCGGAGTCGCCGGTGACATCATTTAAAAACTTAATTCTCGATTTATAATAATGATAATATTTTACAAACAACAGAAATCAGAAATCAGAAATCTTTATTCATCACAAAATTGATACAATGTACAGCATCAATTATCGGACTAGTCAAACAAAAGCTTAAAACTAAAAGACAAATCACTAACAGAATATACATTAAATTTAAAATTGAAATTCAAGACATACAAGATAAAAGATATGGTAAAATACATAAGATGTGAATAAAATACATAAAAACGTGAATAAATAAATTACATACAAAAATATATTATTTTTCTTTAGAAAAATTTTGTTTAAGGAATTCATCCACAGAATAGAATGACTCATTTACTAGAAAAGCGTGTAATTCTTTTTTAAATAAATTTACATTATCAAAGTCTAAGATACTTTTTATCCTGTTGTAACATATAACCCCTATATAACTTGGATTACATTGGCTTATTGAGAGTCTAGAATATGGCTGATGTATATTTTCCATATTTCGAGTACAATATGAGTGCGTGTCACTATTCTTTAAGAAGGATGTTTCGTTCTCCTTCACATACATTATCAACTGATAAAGGTAGAGACTTGGTAACGTGAGAATATTATATGATTTAAATATTGGCTTACAATGAGAAAGTGGGTGAGCATTATTCATACATCTTAAGATTTTCTTTTGTACTATGACTATCTTATTGAGGTAAGGGGAAGAGCCCCAGAATATCAGTCCATATTGTAACACAGACTGTACAAGACCGTAATAAAGCAGTTTTAATGTGTCAATTGTGACCGTATCTCTCAGCATTCTTATTATATAACATATGCTACTTAATTTTGAACAGATTGTGTTTATATGATCTTCCCAGGTGAGTTTTTGGTCTATTGTTATTCCCAAAAATTTGATACTTTCAGTGGATTCTATTGTTTTTCCATCTATCATAATAAGAGGATCAAAATTTGGTTTTATATTTTTCGGTAAAAATCTCATATAGAGCGTTTTTTTAGTATTTAGATGAAGGCCATTCTGAATACACCAGTTACTGAATTCATTTGAAGCTATATTACTGTTTTGAATCAGATCACTTATATTCTTATTGGACATAATAATATTTGTATCGTCTGCATAGAGGATAATTTTGTTAGATGTAATACAAGTAGTTGGCAAGTCATTCATAAATATTATAAAAAAGAGAGGACCCAAGATAGAACCCTGGGGCACCCCTGATGTAATTCTTTGTAAATCTGATTTAAAATTGTCTAAGACTACAGTCTGTGTACGTTTTGTTAAGTATGAGGTAGCCCATTGGAGTGCCACACCTCGAACCCCTATATTTTCCAATTTCAGTAAGAGTAATTCATGGTTTATTGTGTCGAAAGCACGTTTTAAATCATAAAATAAACCTAGGGTGTGATTTTTGTCATTTAGAGCATTGTATACAAATTCCAGGCATTCAAAAATAGCATTATAGGTGGATTTCCCTTTCCTAAATCCATTTTGAATATTAGACAATAATTCATGAAATTCCAGAAATTTACATAACCTAATGTTATAAGCCAGTTCAAAAAGTTTGCCTAATTGGCTCTGCATACATATAGATCGATAATTGGTGATGTCATCTCTTGAGCCTTTATTTTTAAATATAGGTACACATTTTGATTCTTTTAGCAGATCAGGGAACTGCCCCGAGGTAAATGATTCATTTATTAGGTAGGATAATGGTTCAGCAATCAGATGACTGACTGACTTTAACATGTTACCATTTATGTCATCTATTCCAGCCGCTGGTTTGGAACAGGTTTTTTTTAACAGATCCATGATTTCATTTGGTGTTGTAGGAGTCAGGAAAAGAGTTGGAATATTATGACTGCTCTTATTATTGAAGTTAAGGTTTGGTGTTGTGTAAGAGGAAGAATTTGTGAAGTAGCTGTTAAAATGATCAGCCAAGACTTTTAAATCAGTAATTAATTGACCATCTGTATCACATATCTTAATGGAGGTATGGTTGTCTTTATATTTTTTATTACTATTTATGATTTTCCAGCTTTCTTGCATAATATTTGTAGCATTATTAATTCGTTTATCATTAGTTATTTTCTTTAAGGATTTTACATTTTGTTTATATAACTGTTTAAATTGGTTATATCTATATCAGAGTATTATTATAACTTCCTATTATGTCATATACCATTTCGCAACGAAAGAGAGCCTTGCATGAAGGTGAATCAGCCAAAGAATGTTTTCTACAACAGTTGAACTGGTACTTTTATTGAGAAACGCGCCCGTTAAATAATTTGCTTTTACAAACAAATTATACAGCATGCTCTCGCTCATGCCGTTGTTTTCAATGCTGTTAATGATGACGATTTCATTAGATAATGATTTTTAATTGAGATGCGATAATGCCAGCAAATCTTTTGTAGATTTATGTGAAACCTGATACAATGGCGGAAACTGAAAAGTAAACGACTATTTGAGCAGATTTGGCTATTTTTGAGTAGTGTGCATTGGGATTTATCCAGTGGAGTAATCACGTGAAATTGTTACAGTAAATCACATAATGCAAATAATATTCAATAAGAAACTTTAAATTTTAAAGCTAGCATGAAACCAAACAAAAAGATCGTTTGGTTTCCGCCAATGTACATGGGGATTTCAGTATTTGGCGACATCCAGTGTTTAGCAAATAAGGTTAATATGTTAGAGCATTTCATTCAAGATCTAGACCCAAAAATTGTCTGTATCAGTGAGCACTGGCTATCTGAAAATAAATTAAATCTAGTCAATATTCATGGTTATAAGAAAATTTCCAGCTACTGTAGACAGTCACATATTCATGGAGGAACTGCAATTTTTATTAAAAATCTCAACATTAAATAGACTGTCTATAGACTTATCGTTTGAATGTTCTGCCGTTTGCTTTAATAAACACTCATGTATTGTAGTATTATACAGATCACCAAATAGTGACTTTAACATGTTCATTAGACAATTTCAGATTACAGATTGTAACAAAAAAATACAGAGCAGTTTATATATGTGGTGATTTAAATATAAACAAATTAAAAAGGAGTGTAGATAACAGTATATTGCATGATCTGTTAGCGAGTTTCGATTTAATATCCCTTATAAATGAACCAACAAGGATTGCAAGCAGCATGTGTAGTATGTCACAGACTGCAGTAGATTATTTAATTACAAATAAGACAAATAATGTCACATATAAAATTGTTGATCCAGGAATTTCTGATCACTCTGCACAATTACTTACCTCATATCTCAATAGCAAACTTAATCATCAAGAACCAGAAAAAACTATTTGTCAAAGGATCATTAACTCGAATAATATAAAGAATTTTAAAGTCACTTTTAAAGATGTACATTTAGATCTGCTGGCTAACTCAGAAGAGTCGTACATAGATACACTTTTCGATATCTTCTGGGCTCATTTTGTATACAGCTTTAAAAATGCTTTTCCCAAGTCAAAAATTCCAAATAAAAAAGGTCATGATAAATCCAAAGACAGAAAATTTACTTTCTCAACGGATTTAAAAAAGGAATCTTTAAATCTAAAAGAGCTAAATTCATTAAAAAAACAGGCCAATGATGATAACTTAAACACCCTATATAAGATTAAAAAGAAACAATATAGAGACAACTTAAAAAAAGAAAAACAGTTATACAATAAAAATAAAATTGAATTATCGACTAAAAAAGAAAGACATTGTGGAATATAGTAAATATGAACTTAAATAGAAATAAACAGACACAAAAGGAAATTACACTTTCCTATAATGACGCTGTTATCAATGATAATAAAGAAATTGCAAACGTTTTTGCAGATTATTTCGCAAATAATATAAAAATTAAACTTAATCTCCATTTTACTAATATGTCAAATGTATGTACAACTAGCAAATGTAATAATATTAATTCAAAGTTCTTTGAACCTGTTACCGTAGCAAAAGTAAAAAATGTTATACTAGAGCTGCCGAACAAAAAATCTACTGGTATGGATGAAGTTCCTATTAAATTACTTAAGGAATGTAGTGCAGAGTTTGCTACCTGTCTTGCAATAATAATTAATAAATCGATTGAATTAGGGCAATTTCCACAAAAATTAAAAACCGCTTTGATAATTTCAGTTTACAAAAAAGGTGAAAGTGATAACATTAAAAACTATAGACCAGTATCGTTATTAAGTGTGTTCTCGAAAATTATAGAAAAGGTTGGGGCTAACAGGTTGACAATTTTTTTAGAAAAATATAACTTATTGACAAATTGTCAACATGGCTTTAGGAGTAAATTTTCAACTGAAACGGCAACAACCGAATTGGTTCAAATTATAAATGAAAAATTTGATGCAAGAGAGTACGTATTGGGTTTATTTTTTGATCTCTCATGTGCGTTTGACACACTGAATATACCCTTTATGACAAATAAATTAGAAAAACTTGGGATACGCGGTAATATAAACAATTGGTTGACATCATATTTAGCTGACAGAAAACTTTTTGTTAAAATGATAGACTCTCTTTCGGATGAATATAAATCATCAGTAGGAACCCCTCAGGGTAGCGTACTCGGACCATTGTTATTCCTTCTATTTATAAACGATCTACCCGAATATGTTAACTACGGGAAAGTTTTCATGTATGCACATCAATGATTATTTCGGCCAATAGTCTCGGAGAACTAGAAGAACTAGCTAATAAAACACTCGACCAATTTAATACATGGTGCTATAAAAACTGGCTGATCATAAATTATGACAGAATGGCACGTGTCCTATTTAAAACGCGATCAAAACATATTTCTAAAAATATAAAAATTTCCCTAAATGGTAATCAACTAAGCACACATACCCATACAAACTTTCTAGGTATATTATTAGATGAAAATCTCTCTTGCACCAACCATGTAGATTCAGTCGTGCTTTGCTATCTCCATGTTGAAAAATAGTTGGATCGTACCTCGCTGAGAGATGTGTACTATGCTTTATTCTATTCAAAGTTGTCATACAATATAATTACTTGGGGTCAAAGTGTAGACCTACAAAGAGTTTTTGTTATACAAAAGAGAGTGCTGCGAATAATTTTTAATATGGGGTACAGTGATTCTTGTCGTGACACTTTTAAAATTAATAATCTGCTTACTGTCACTGGTATTTATTTATATAAATTATTTACATATATCCACAGCATAAAACACAGATTACCAATGCACGGAGATAAACATGAATATAATACACGCAACCGCTGCAACCTTTGTATAAATCATTATAATTTAACTCTCTATAAAAAATCTCCAAAATGTGCCGGTAGTTATCTATTTAATAAACTGACTTTTGAATTAAAATTTATAAA
The DNA here is from genome assembly GCA_936432065.2 of Rutpela maculata. Taxonomy (NCBI): domain Eukaryota; kingdom Metazoa; phylum Arthropoda; class Insecta; order Coleoptera; family Cerambycidae; genus Rutpela; species Rutpela maculata. The sequence goes on from OW386292.2 coordinate 48,060,121, forward strand.
TAACATAAGACAATTTAAATCTAAATTACTGAGATTTCTATGCGATAACTGTTTTTACTCTCTGACTGAATTTATAAATCATAATTAACACAATGTACAAATTATTTTTCTTACATGTTATATTTTAATTACATATAAATCATATTATGCTGTATGTTTGTATTGTTTTTTATTTTAATCTTAGTTCATTGTTGTATATTTATTTCTAACTGTATTTTGTATATTTTTGTATATTGATCTATTCTATCCAATTTTTGTAAGTGGCATACATAATTAATAAATCTATCTATCTATCTAGTATGGAATTTGATATATGAGCGTTTTTTAGTCACTAATTTTGATCTGAAGTCAAACTTCAAAAATCAAATATATCGGCCATGAAAAATTAAAAATCTCTCTGATGGTTGGTGTCTCTGAGTTTTTTTTTGTGCGCACAATTACTCTGGAGCGGTTTATTATATTAGATAGATAGATATAATTATTTAGTATCATTGGCAATCTGTTCCAAAGAAAAAAACATGAGATACATTTTGTATAATACAAGTCAAAGTTTAGAGTAAGTAAACATAAAGTGTATATGGACAATAACAGTATATAGATATAACAAAAAGAAGCACATTTCACAAGTATATTTTACATTTAACAAAATAAGAAGAAATGGGCATCGTGAGTCTTTTGCATACTCATGTATTTAAAAATATTAGCAGTGATATCATTTATATGATATGGTTCATCAGCTACTAAGTGTACTTTGATCACCTTTTTTAAATCTTTTAATATTTGAAATATTTTTTACATTGTTAGGTAATATTCGGAAGTACTGAATACATTGATAATAACTACCTCTTTCCAATAAGTTTGTATTATGTACAGGATAAGTAAAGTTACCTTTCCGTCAGTTATTATAAGGATGATCATTTAGTGCACTTGAAAAAAGTGTCTTAATGGTCTGTACAAAGCAGAAACATTCATAAACATAAACACTGGCAAGAGTTAATAGACCTAATTTTCTAAATGCCCCTCTGAAAGAGTCTCCATAGCCCAGTCCGGAAAATATTCGAATTGCCCTATTCTGAATTATAAAGACATCTTTTCAGAAAATTATACCATATTTCATAACAGCGTGGAAATTTGCATAGTAGGCCGTAAGTAAAATTTCTCTATTAATTATTTTGTTCAGTTCTCTCAGAGAGTAGCAGGCTCGGCTTAGTTTGACGAAAACATCTTTAGCATGTTCGTTCCAGTTCATATGTAAATCTATAGTAGCCCAGTAAATGAAGACATTTCGACTGGAAAAAATTACGAGAAAGCTGTTTTTTTTGTGGAGAACTTTGTGGACAAAAATAGTTATGAGCAAAAATATTTATTATAAAATTCTACACAAAAAGAGAGAGAGAGAGATCAATCTTTTTTGAGTAAAAGTTACCTAAAGATACAATGTCTGTATTTTCTTAACAGTAACAAACAGTAGGCCTAATCCACATCTGACACTCAAAACAACCCTTTGCATAAATCATTCGTTCTCTTCTAGCAGATCTAATTCCATGTCAACTTCATCGTCCTTTTCATAAAGAGCTTCGTCAATTGGGTGATCAGTTGATGGTATCGTATCTTCAACTATATCATCATCTATAGCTCCATTGTTACTATCTATTTCTTCCGTCGCGGCGTTCAAACAAGATTGCCCACGGCAATGCCCGCATACTGCAGAACAGCGGAAACCTATGCAGCTACAACTAGCGTTAGAGTCTTTGGTACATTTGCAGAATATAGTATTGATCAACTGATCGGGAGCCGGTGACAAGAGGTTTTGAATAAGTTCCAATCTATTCATGATCTTCCAACTCATTATCATGCTGTTTTTGGACCTTGAGATACACTCTAAATAAATGCTGTTGTGCTGCACTGAATGTGGGTGGCAGATTGGACAATTTCACTGGTCTGTTAAGTCTGGTTGCCTTTATAAATGAATAATTGCCTTTACAAATGAATAATACCGTAATTAATTCGTGCGAAGTGTGTGGCATTTTGAAAACTTCTGCACAATCCTGTAAGTTCGCGAGATTTTGAAGCAACTTGATGACTTTTCTTTTCCCAATATGAAACAATGCAGATGTTGTGTCACATCCGCTAATAGCATGGATTAATAAAATATGCGTTTTGGTATTTCTGAGCTGGACCAAACTGTTCGGTGAGTATATTTTGGTTTCGGTTTTGCCTTTTCCTGGTTTTAAAAAATAAATTTCGTGTTCAGGTAACGCTCTTGCAATTAAAATTATCAACAAATCAACATCCTCACCAACCACTATGGTTTTGTTATTAGCGTGGCAATATTCCAATGCAGTTTTTATGATAAGGACGTGGGCATAATCTTGGGCTTATTTGACAGCTATGTTTGCAACTTCCAATTTTTCTGTCAATATAGAAATATATATACTTTTGTTCTTGTCATTGCTTAAAAATGTATATTGTGTCATAGGGACAAACATCTGTAGACCCAGGAAATAGTGACTGTCGACCACGTTGCTCCATTGATTTTATATCTTGAGAACTATTATCGTAACCATCAAAAACTACTATTATCTTATCTTCGAAATGGGTTTTCAGATATCGAATATATTGATCGCATATATCATCAAATGTAACATATTTCTTCCACACAACACAATGTAATTGGAACCCACCATCAACAATATATGTGTCTGTTGTAGTATTGAATTCAGCAACGATAGGGTTGAAGCAATCATAAACTAGTGATTTGGTTGTTTTTCGCATTCCTCGAACAGAGCCAACGGATATGGAGCGAATTCATATTGGAGAAATTGTTCCAGTTGATTTTCAAATTTCTTTGTTACATTAATACGCTGGAAGAGTAATAATGGATCATTTGCCACTTTAGTTTCGTGAACTTTAACAGAAGAAGTCATAGTTAGAAGAGGTAGAACTTGACCTGCAAGTTTTAATTTGATCTGGTCAAACGGTTCCCCATCATTTTCTGCACAGAACTTAGACCAACTTCATAAGCATTGAAGCAATTAATTGTCGCATCACCCACAATACCAGTAGCTATAGATATTATTTGCAAAATCTGTGGAAAGGGAGCATGACTTGAAAACCATTGCATTATTTTTTGGACATCAACTTCATCTCGTTTGATACGGGAGTCTTGCGCATCAAATGCTGATCTTTGAAACGATTGATCCTACGAAAAAAGTTTTTTGTGTAGAATTTTATAAGAAATATTTTTGCTCATGACTATTTTTTTCGAAAAAGTAATACTTTTCGAGATAATGGCAAAAAACTGAAAATCGCCCCTTTACTCAGGATGTACTAAGGGCATCTCAATAAAGGCCTCCATAAAACACTAGCTTTCTCGTAATTTTTTCCTACTTTGGCCTCAACTTTGTCTTTATTGGGCTATAGTTACACCCAGAAATTTTACGGATTTTGTGCATTCAATCTCCTGATTTTGAAGCTCCACTAAGTTTGTGCCGTTGTTCTTATTGCGAGGGTTATTGAAAGTTGCATAGTTTGTTTTGTTTTTATTTAACATTAGCTTATTTTGGGTAAACCAGTTGATAATTTTCTGTAATTCGGTGTTAAAAGTGTTTTGTATTTCTGTACTGTTTTCTCCTATTATCAGGATGTTTGTATCGTCTGCATAATTAGTCAGATAGAGATAATTGCTAGTTAAAGTACATGATAGGTCATTCATATATATATGAGAAACAATAGTGGGCCTAGTATGCTGCCTTGTGGCACTCCTATGTTAAATGATTTCCATTCAGACTGATATTCTTTTCCAATTTATATGTACTGAAACTTTCTGTTTTCTATTAGCGAGATAAGAATGAAACCAGTTAAGATTGACTTGAAAGGACCTCGGAACAAAACCCATGAAAATGTTGATTCGGTGGAATCGGCTGAAATTTTGGTATTTTGTAGTTCAAATCATGCTGACAAAAGTTCTTATCACATCGAGCCAGTCCTATAGACAGTTTTTGAGATACAGCTTCTCAAAGTTAGAAAATTTGCGTCATTTTAGACATTCAAGAACTTTTTACTCTTAAACTATTAACTTTAGCAAAAAGTTGCAAGAGTCGAAATATTTTTGTTCAAGTCTAATAAAGCTCAAGAATTTATTTAAGATTTTTTTTATGAATTTTTAGGTTAGGTAAAATATATATATATGTTATATTCCGGCATGCTTCGGTGGGATTGGCTGAAACTTTGCTATTTTGTAGTTAATTTCATGTTGATCAAAAATTTCCATTGCACTGAGTCTATCCTATGAGTGGTTTTCGCTCCAGGAGTGCTTGAAGGTCTTAACAACGAGGTAATAAGTAATCTATAAGTACGTGTTTATGAATGGCTTCCAGCGTGTTTGTGTATTGCGTGCATGAGTTTGTGTGTATGTATGTGCTAGTATATACAGGGTTGGTTTCCGGGTCTTCTTCCGAGTAGACTTGGTTGAGTGCTTGACGTTTCGACTATCTTGTCGTGGTCTTCTTCTGAAGCGAAGTGAAGTGGTGATCTGGCTGCTGGTTTCCGGGTCTTCTTCCGCGTAGACTTGGTTGAGTGCTTGACGTTTCACCAGCTCCGCGAAAGCCTTAGCACCAATATACAGGGTTCTTCGGAAATATCGATGACAAACTTCTGGTGCAGATGCTACATGCAAAAATATGTTCACAAATACCTTGAGCTACGCCCCTTTAAAAATGGCACCCAAAAATTGATTATTATTTTATATTTCAGAAACCTTTTGATTTACAAGGATGCGACTTTATACGCGTATTGAACAATAATACAAGCTTATTGTTACATTATTTTTTAAAAATATTTTTTACCGTTAGGAGGGGGCTGTCGATATTTTGGATGAATTTCTTATGTCTTTTATTTTTTTTTACTTTGGTACAAGAATGTTATTCACTAATTAAAAACACACAAAAAATGTCCTGTTTTATTTTAGTCGTAGGATGGATCGTTTGTGAGAAAAATCGTTCTAATGAGTTGAAACACAAGCGTATTATGGTTTTTGTGGTACGCACGGCATGAAAATCACATAAAATATCCATCAATGATTCTTCTTCGAATGATACCTGATGCTGGAAACAGACCACTTGTTCCTAAAAATCCTATGGATGTTCTCAATATTTAAAAACTAAAAAAAAAATATTAGAAAACAACAAAAAGTAAAAATAAACAGATAGAAAGTGAAACCAAAAAAATGGAGTCACCCTGGTTGGCAATGAGAACGCTCTCACAAGAAACATAGTGCTGGTAAGAGCAGGTTCTTTGATAAAAATAATCACACACATACACACGCACGCACATACACAAACACACTGGAAGCCATTCATAAACACGTTACCTCGTTGTTAAGACCTTCAGGCACTCCTGGAGCGAAAACCACTCATAGGATAGACTCAGTGCAATAGGAATTTTTGATCAGCATGACTTTAACTACAAAATAGTAAAGTTTCAGCCAATCCCACCGAAGCATGCCGAAATATGACATATATATATTTTACCTAATCTAAAAATTGATAAATAAATTCTGAAAAAAATTCTTGAGCTTTATTGGACTAGAACAAAAATATTTCGACCCTTGCAATTTTTTGCTAAAGTTAATAGTTTAGGAGTAAAAAGTTCTCGAATGTCTAAAATGATGCAAATTACCTAACTTTGACAAGCTGTATCCCAAAAACTCCATGGAATTGGCTCGATGTGATAAGAAATTTTGATCAGCATGACTTGAACTACAAAATACCAAAATTTCAGCCGATTTCACCGAATCAACATTTTCAGTTTTGTTCCGAGGTCCTTTGGTACACATGTATTATAGCGAGATCTCGATATATTTTGATCTTATTCCGTTGACGAGTTGGGGAGTAAAGGGGAGTACATAGGTAAGGCAAGCAAGTAAGAGTTCATAAAATTGGGATTTAGTGTATGTACGAGAAGCGAAGGTCCCAATTTTTTTTAACATCAGCCACCCCCAATCCATTATAAAAGGGGGTGAAAAAAATAAAATTGTGATTTAGTGTGTGTACAAGAACCAAAGGCCCAATAATTTTATTTTGGCATCGGCCCCACTACCACCCCCACCGGAAATTTGGATGTGGAAGTATTAATACCTTGGCAGCGGTTTTCCATTTTACACCAAGACAAGTGTACAGATTTTCTCATAATAGTTTCTTTCACTATGTAGAAGTTAAATAAATAAAAGAAGATACTAGAAAGGTTGAAGAAAAAAATGTAAAAAAAAGTCGAACCGCCTGCAAGAAATATATCTAAAAAGTAAGAAATAAAATTTTACTCAGTTTTACAACAAATACCTGTCTTCCTATTAGCGGAAAGTAGCAAGGAACTGTACCTTATTACCAAATTTGAAGTCGGTGCAAAAAAAATTGCTAATTTCAAAAATACATTTTTCGAGAATAGTTATGAAATACCTATTTTAAAGCAAAGATCCCAATTTTCAAGTTGTTATGACGTCTGTTAATTTATATAAAAACTTGCATTAGGGCCTTTTCAAAATTTGATTCTCTTTCAGCTCCAATGCTTTTTTTTATTATTTATTTTTTTTTTTTAGGTGCCACACCATAAAAAGGAGTAACATTCAACTCCTATAAATTAGCAAGCCTCCCGCATAATATATCTAATTCATATGACATTATTCCAAAGTCAAATCCTCTAGTCCCTGTACTATAGTGTCATGTTAAAAATCACTGACCGAAGAATATTACAAAGAACTGCTGACTAGTTTGCTTGGCTAGTAATTGATTCAACTGCTTTAAGAATACGTCTTAGATACCTTCAAATGAGCTAATATCAATTTATAGCTCAGTTTAGTTGAAGGAAGAATAGATATTATAATAATAAATGATCTATGCTGCATAATTTGGATATAATTAACGTTTTCCAATTTTTTCTTCGCAGATGGTTACTGTCCTACAATAAAGGCTAATTAAATATGACATTTTTCAAAACAACTTTTTGTATACAAAACTACATTTTATTAACCGCCAGTATGTTATCTACAATACTAAATCTCTTCTCCATCGTTAAAATGACGCACATGGACTTTCCCACACCCGGGTCGAAGTTGTTGTTTTGGTGTTACTGAAACAGATTTATAATGAATATTCGCTGCATATTCTCGTTAGAACGGAGAATGCTCTCTCTAAATTAGATTAATTGTTATTTTTTTAAGAAGAAGAAATACAGTTTATACAATAAACTAATTTTCGATATCGATATTTAATTATTATTAGTATAAACATAGACGTTCTTGATGCTGGAATTTGTGGTTGTACATTTATAAATTTTTAACTTACCTAATTGTAAAAATATAAAATAGATTAAAAACGAAAAAATGATAACACTGACCGACACTGAATTTGTAACTGATGTACATACAATTGCGTGATTTGTCCTTATTTTATAAGTTTGATTTCAGATATGCAAGCAAAATTTTGTTATCACATCAGATGTTTTAATTACTGCTTGATGCATAATTAGTCTAGTGCAATTAGTCATTAAAAATGAAAAATTACTGAACCCAGCTATAATGAATGGATTTGAATGGTTTTTTTGTTTGTTTGATTTCTAATGCCATAAAATAAAAACTTACCCATTGAAAAAACCGCTGCCCAAGGAATCACTACTCCACGTCCAGATTTTCTATCCATCCAAGTCACTCACAACGAAAAAATTTTTTATGTGGAAATAATTGTTTATGGAACTTTAATAATGTAATATTTGAAATCCTCTACCCCAAAAACTCATAAAACGATACCCCGGATCGGTAGTGGGGTGATAGGGGACTGGTAGTGGGGGTGAATGAAGTAAAAAAATATTTTGAGGTTTCCGGTTCTTTTACATACATTAAATCACATTTTTTTTCATCACCTTTAATAATGGGGTGAGGGTGGTAACGGGGGTGGCTAATGCCAAAAATATTTTGAGACCTTAGCTTCTCTTGTATATACTAAATACCAATTTTATGGACTCTTACCTGCTTGATTTACCTATTTACCCCAAATTTACCCCAATTTACCCCCCAACCCTTCGACAGAACAAGATGAAAATATAATCTAGTTCCGTTAAAGTACATATGTGTACCAAATTTTAAGTCGATATCTTAAACGGTTCCAGAGTAAATGCGCGCACAAAAAAAGTTACAGACAGATCGACAGACAGAAATTTGTTTTCGCTCAAACTTAAAATCTCGACGTTTCATGACATTCTAAGCCTATTTGAATAATAAAAAATTTAAAAAAATTTTTTTGTCGTTTCTATACTTCCACCGGATGTGGACGTAATTACCGCAATTTGGAAATAAAAAAAAAATAAAATAAAAATTTTTAGAAATCTCGACGAAAAATACAATTATCGGAGTTTGTTGGAGACCATTCAACAATAGAAGGATATTTTCTAATATCATTGTTCCGGTATTAGTTTTTGTTACTAAAATAATATAATTAATGACAACAATCTGTTATTGCCATTAGTTGAAATAAAGATCTTTATACATTAAACCAAGTGTCTTACAATATTATTTCTTACTACGATCACACAATCCAACAGGTTATGGGCCAAGGTACGTGGAGTAATTAGAAAATTTAAAGAAGGAATATTAAAAGTTTGAAAAACATTACTGTCAGTGTCATTCACTTCGGATACGGAAATAAACCAAAATATGAGTGGAAATGGTTGCACGGTCCGGATTGAAGTACTAAATAAAGATAATTACGACACATGGATAATTTAAATTGAGGCATTATTAACGAAGAACACGGCCTGGAAGTACGTCAATGGAGATGCCTCAAAGCCGACGATACAGGCAGACGATAGGGAAAGTTCGATAGCAGCAATCAAAGTCTGGGAAGAAGCGGACAAAATAGCAAGGTCAGATCTTATTTTATTCATTGAACCTTCTGAACTGAAACAGATCAAGTTTTGCAATACGTCACGTGATGTTTGGTTGAAGCTTGAAGAAATATATCAATCAAAAGGACCGGCGAGAAAAGCTACTTTGCTGAAGCAGCTTATTTTGCAACGAATGCAAGAAGGAGAAGACGTTTGTATGCATTTGAGAAAATTTTTCGATGCCGTAGACAAATTAAACGACATGGGAGTCGAGATTAATAAATATATGCTTGTAATTTTACTTCTTTACAGTCTACCGAAGAATTTTGAAAACTTTAGGTGCGCTATCGAGTCCCGTGATACACTACTGGAACCAGGGACTTTGCAAATAAAAATTATGGAGGAAAATGGTGCTCGAAAAGAAAATCCATATGAAGACTTGCAGAATGCTATGATTGCGAAGAAGAATTTCAAAGGACCGAGGCAACATCAGCAAAATCAGAGGAAAACTGATAAGCGGGACGGTACCAAAGAAGAATTCAAGTTTAAATGTCATCGTTGTTTGATGCTAGGTTAAAATTATTGGGACTAAAACCGACTACTGCAGATCCTTGTGTATATACAAAAGAAGGGAAAGACATATTAATAATTTCTATTTACGTCGATTACGTTATCATTGCATGTAAAAATATATCTTGCATTATTAAATTTAAGAAAAATCTTAGCCAAGAGTTTGAGATTAGAGATATGGGAGAAATAAATTATTGCCTAGGAATAGAATTCCATCAAACTGAGAGAGGATATGTCATGTCTCAAAAGGGATATATTGAAGATATTTTAAAGAAAATTGGAATAAATGACTGCAAACCAATATCAACAACGCCGATGGATCCTGGAATTAAACTAAGAAAACACGATACCGTATCGGAAAATAACGCGAGGAATATATCGTTTAGAGAATTAGTTGGAGCACTAATGTATTCTGCAGTAGCGACTCGACCAGATATAGCACATAGAGTAAGTTTAATTCATGCTACGGGAATGAGCATTGGAAGGCAACAAAACGTGTTATGCGATATCTTAAAGGAACTTCCAATCTCGGAATAATCTACAGAAAGACCAATGAAAACATGAAAGGATTCGTAGATGCTGATTGAGCTAACTGTATAATAGACAGACGTTCTTATACAGGATACGTATTCGTATTGAGTGGTGGAGCCATCAGCTGGGAATCGAGAAAACAAAGAACGGTCGCACTGTCATCGACCGAAGCGGAGTTTATGGGATTGACAGAAGCTGCGAAGGAAGCCATTTTACTCCAAAGATATTTAACAGAAACAGGATTCGAGGAACTTGGGAACGTTAAAATATTTAACGACAATCAGGGAGCTCGAAAACTTTCAGAAAATCCTATTTACCGTGCCCGAACCATACATATAGATGTCAGACATCACTTCATCCGAGAGGTGCTGGAAAACGAAAGAATTTCAGTAAATTTCATGGCTACTGAAGATATGCCTGCAGATGCCCTTACCAAAGCAGTGCCTAAGCCTAAGCTAGAAAAATGCCGAAGTTGGATTGGTATTAGTAATACAAATTTGACTTCAGAAAATGTCCTTATTTTGAGAGGAAGTTTGGAAAGCATTCAACAATAGAATGATATTTTCTAATATCATTGTTCCGGTATTAGTCATTTGTTTTTGTTACTAAAATAATATAATTAATGTACGTCAGTTTGTTATTACTATCAATTGTCATTAGTTGAAAGAAAGACCTTTATACAATATTCCTTTTTAATACGGTCACGCAATACAACAGAATTTTTAAATATTTCTTTTAAGAAAATAATGATTGTTATAGTTTTCGAGGTTGTTTATAAAGGATCTATAAAAAAATGAAACTTTTTAAAATTAATTTGAAGATGGCAGAAGCTCCAAAAAGAGAAATAAATGAAAGAAATATTAAATAATACAAGAACATCAATTTTTTCTAGAAAATTATTAACAACTTATGCTAAATAATAAATATTATAAATTTTAATCATCATCATCATCGCTGGCGCTACAACCGTGGCTGGGTATTGGCTTCGTCAAGGATTCTCCGCCATCCGTCTTTATCTTGGGCTCGGAGTTTCCAATTGATCACTCCTAGATTTTTCAAGTCCTTTTCTACCCCGGTTTTGATCTGCCTCTTCCTCGATTTCCATCTGGCTTTGCTCTTAGTATTCGTTTTGTAGGCCTTTCGTCGTTCATTATATGCCCTGCCTATCTTAATCAACCTAGCTTAACGTTTTTACTATATCAGCATCTTCATAAAATTCGTACAGTTCGTGGTTGTATCTGCTTCTCCATACTTGATTTTCTTGAATGGGGCCAAATAGTTTTCTTAATATTTTTCTTTCAAAGATTCCCAGGTAATTATCATCTAGTTTGTTTAGGTTCCACGTTAATACTGGTGTTATTAGTGTCTTGTATATTATACATTTAAATTTTCGTGAAAATTTTGATGGCTTTAGTTGTTTTTCAACTCCATAGTAGCATCTACTAGCTATAAATATTCTTCGCTTTACCTCTTCTTCATGTAATCATGTATACTAATTGTCTCCGACGTTTTCGTTTTCGATGTCTTTCATTAATATTATTGGTGGAGCATTTAAACAGCTATCTCCTTCACATAGTAAACATGCTATAGAACAAGTTAAGCCACTTTTTCTACATCCACAAGCAGGGCAACGTCCAGTTTTACATGAACAAGAAATCATTTTCAATAAATTTTCAGAAGCTGGTGGTTGGTTCATTGTAACAGGTGCTAGTGAATTATTTCTTCCATCCTCATTCTTTTGGGAATTTATCATGTCCCATCCCCTTGATTAGTAGCTGTAAAAGGAATATACTATACTAGAAGTAACGTCATTTTCATGGGAGTATCCTTAAAAAAAGTTAAGAAAATATAAATAATTTTCGATCGTTTCTTAAAGCTACAAGTTAAAATACCTGTATCAACTTGGCTCCATTGATAACTACACTCGATGCTAGTTCAGAACATGTAAAAAGAGTGTATTTACAAGTGAATGGGACATGATAAATTGCCAAAAGAATGGGTATAGAAAAAAAGAGATAATTCACTAGTAGTTACAATGAACTAACTACTAGCTTCTGAAAATGTATTGAAAATGATTTTTTGTTCATGTAAAACTGGGTGTGGTCCTGCTTGTGGATGCATAAAACGTGGATTAACTTGTTCTATATCATATTTACTGTGTAAAGGAGTTAGCTATTTAAATGCTCCACCAATGTATGACATCGAAAACGAAAACGTCGGAGACGATAAGTTGTTTATAATTTTCCATAAAAAATTGATGAATTTCTTTCATTTATTCGCTTTTTGGAGCTTCTGCCATTTTCAAATTAATTTTAAAAAGTTTAATTTTTTTACATATTCTTTAAACAACCTCGAAAACTATGACAATCATTATTTTCTTAAAAGAAATGTTTAAAAATTCCGATAATTTTATTTTTCGTTGAGATTTCTAAAAATTTTAATTTTTTTTAATTTAGGGATTTTCGACGTTGCGGTTATTTTCTAGTTTATGGCAGTAGAAATCCAACAAAAAAAAATCATTCAAATTCATTCATTATAACTGGACTAAATGTAGATTAATAGAAGCAATTTCACATATGGAAATTATAATTTATTATATTTATTTTTATATGTTAACAAAATACGCGAAAATAACATCACGTATTTCTACCGGGTGTCAATGAGATCACTTTCCGGTCGCCATTTCTTTATTTTTTAACGGACAGAGATGAAACTAGGCACGTGCTACAAGTTACTAAAATAATTTTTTTATCCACCTGTCAAGATTCCACTACTTCCAGTTTCACTGGAAGTGACTTCTACTTTTGATTTTTAAACGGCCACCCTCTATATTTTTGATTTTTTTTAAACTAGAGGTCATTCTGCATATGACTGTGCTAATATTATGACTCTTCCTGTCATTTTAATTTTTTCAAGCCAATTTTAATTTTCAATCTGTTTGCCGTAACCAACCAAAAATTTACCCTACATAATTTGTTGTTATACATCGTTAGATTTGTATTGAAAAATTACATTCAGCTGTAGTATGAAAGTGATATACTTTTATTTGAAAATTTTAAAAAATTTCGAAAAAGTGATTTTATCATCTTTCGACCTCTTTGTGAGACAAATTAACCACAAAAAAAATCAATATGTATTTTTCTTCAATTACAGAGCCACATAAAAAAAAAATCATTTTCAAAAATAATATTTCCAAAGGTGAAAGACATCTATCCCCATGTTTTTTGAGCCGCTGAAATATCACGTCAAAAATATATGTTTCACTGCTCAGTTTTTCGCAAATTGACACTTCATCCCTAAATTTGGGATTAAATGGTTATTAAATCTAATGAAATAACACTGGTTGAAATGAAACTTCCAAATCGTTTAAACTGGCTCTAGTCACAACTCTCAACGTTCTATCGTACCACGGAAATGATGGCGGTGTACTTTTTCCCCAAAAAAACTACTACCACCCCTTTTTCTGATTTTTTAAAAATACGCTTATGAGGGCTTGACAAATCGGAGTTATTACACGGAATATTGAAAAGTCAAGTGTCCTTTGACCAGGAAACGCCAAAACAACCCCCGGGAGTTGGAACCACCTCTGAATGACAAAACATTCCGGAAATACTGCGAAAACGAAACCGTCGGAGACGATAAGTTGTTTATAATTTTCTATAAAAAATTGATGAAGTTGTATTATTTAATGTTTCTTTCATTTATTCGCTTTTTGGAGCTTCTGCCATTTTCAAATTAATTTTAAAAAGTTTAATTTTTTTACAAATTCTTTAAGCAACCTCGAAAACTATGACAATCATTATTTTCTTAAAAAAAAATGTTGAAAAATTCCGATAATTGTATTTTTCGTTGAGATTTCTAAAAATTTTAATTTTTTTTTAATTTAGGGATTTTCAACGTTGCGGTTATTTTCAATGGATAAACTTTTTAGTTTGTCAGTAGAAATCCAACAAAAAAGAATAATTCAAATTCATTCATTATAACTGGACTAAATGTAGATTAATAGAAGCAATTTCACATATGGAAATTATAATTTATTATATTTATTTTTATATGTTAACAAAATACGCGAAAAATGACATCACGTACTTCTACCGGGTGTCAATGAGATCACTTTCCGGCCGCCATTTCTTTATTTTTTTAACGGACCGAGATGAAACTAGGCACGTGCCACAAGTTACTTAAATAATTTTTTAATCCACCTGTCAAGATTCTATTACTTCCAGTTTCACTGGAAGTGACTTCTACTTTTGATTTTTAAACGGCCACCCTGTATATTTTTGATTTTTTTTAATCTAGAGGTCATTCTGCATATGACTGTGCTAATATTATGACTGTCATTTTAATTTTTTCAAGCCAATTTTAATTTTCAGTCTGTTTGCCGTGACCAATCAAAAATTTACCCTACATAATTAGTCCGGGGTCCGAGCACTCCAAAATCAAGATGACCTGTTCCGACATGACGTACAAAAGTTGATATAAGTAATGAAGTGAGCATTACCTGGGGCACTAGAAACTTGTCGGATTAATTTTTGCTCTTGCGCAACTTCAGAAATCGCAAAAAAGATGGCGGATGGATAATTACAAAATTATGTTTTACAATGGTTATTCTCCATTAAAACAAAAACTATGTAACCTACCGATCTGATTTTTGGTATGTATACTCAAAAGATATACGTGATTCTAACTAAGCTATTGGTATTTTTGAAAAGAATATTTTTTTTTGGAAAAAACTAATTAAAATCAAAAGGTTGATATTTACGTTCTAAAAATTTCGATATGCGGACAACTATGTTAAATTTATGAAATTCTTATATACAATTGCTTACCAAATATAGTCCATATATTGAAAAAGTTTTTTTAAAAAAGATGCTGTCGATAACGTATACAGTTTTTTGTTTATGATTTTTTTATGAGGCGCGTAATTATTCAGCATTAAAATAAAAATAGTCTACACGATAATTGGTACAGTGTAACAGTAAAAAGCACTATATTGTTCAATATAATTGCAAATTTGAATTACTTTATGTTAATAATACAACAAAACGAATGAAAGTAGTAGTCGGGCGTTGCCGATTGCGGCCACTTATTTAAAAAAATAATAATCGATACAAAGTGAATTGTGTGTTCGAGCAAAATGTTAATCAAATAGGTATTCGCAATTGGCCATGCCCGAGTACAACTTCTACTCGTTTTTATATTGTTTAAGAAATAAAACATTAGTGAGAAATATTATTTTAGGTATTTAGCATATTTAATAGAAAGCAGAAAAGGGAGATATTTTAAATAAAACATTAATGTTGTATATTATGTAATTTTTGTGTATAACTATTCTAACATTTTAGTCAGAATCACTATCATTATAAAATGATGCATATTGCTTTTTCCCTTAAAATAATTTTCAGGAAAAGCAGCACACGAGCACGCAACTGAATATCACTCACAAGAATATTTTGTGTCGCATTTTATTTTACAGTTGCACTTTTTAATTTAAGTTCAGATAAACTTTTTTTTGTCGACATTATCGGTACCAGCTCCTGATTTCCAATTCTGCATCCAAAATTTTGTGCAAGAGGTAATTTGAATAACGGTTCACAACACTGTTTAAAAAAAAGTAATATTTGCAACATGTTGTTGAAAAGCGTCTTCCGTCGGTGGGTGGGAGCGTAAATCACTTTTATTAAATTATTTTACCTTTTAATAATTTTCAAACGTATACATATAATACGTTTGTAAAGTTGACGTGTACGTACATTGAAAATATTTGCAAAAAAACTGATGTGGGGGATGTAAGATAAGTAAGTAATGGAATACATTAAGACAGATTTTGGAATTTTTCTCTGTTTGTCTGCTTGTCTGTTTGAACGCGCATCACGCAAAAACTACTGCACCAATGAGGTTCATCTAAGCTTGTAGTAACATTTAGTTCTTATTTCATCGAAATCGGCCCAGACTAAGCCAAGTTTTATGAAAGTAGAACAGGAGATACAGCTTGATCTCTACAATAAGCGTATTTGCACGGCAACTTTTAAGATTAAACTTCTGTAATATTCCAGAAAATTCGAGAGTAGTCCAGAAAATTTGTGAGTTTTCTGAAATATTCCAGAATGGTGATTCTACCTCAAACGTCGTTTATAAAGAAGCTTTATAGTCAATTTCAAAATTCCACGCGAATGTAACCGCGGGCATAGCTAGTAAATAATAAATATGAACTGCAAACAATAATCAATCGATTTAAACAATCAAACACAAATAGTTTTTCTATTGTTACAATGTTAAGACAATTAACTTCACACTATATACATAAGTACATACGCCTAGTAAACATAAACATACCAGCTAATTCCACTGTAAACTGTTTTCATGCGCTTTATGAATTTTAGGAGAGCTGTCGCCTTTATTACATACGCCGCATCATGCACCCATTTTAAAAATTCACAACTCGAATACTATCTGCAATATCAACTTAGTTCTTGTCTTAAAAACATTTTCAATATATTGGGTATGTTTGTTAGCATAGTTTATACATAAAAAATTTAAAATTGAAGTACTTGCTCCTATGTTGAAATTCTTACTACAATATTTTATAGTTACAGATTTCATATTTTTTTCTCAAAAAACTAAACATCTTTAAACAGTGCCATCGAGCCTCATCCAAGCGCTTATGTCTTTAGTGTATACTATAAAAAAATTAGCTGGATAGCACTCATAGTTTCTTTTACAGGACGTGTTATGTATTAAAAAACATTTTTTTAGGAATTATCATTTCGTCTCTTTTCTTATCATTTAAGAAGTTATGCAAGAGCTGATAAGAATCCGACAAGTCATTTCTGGTGTCCTATATAACCCTTTTTGCAAATCTGAAGTTGAAAAATGTACGTCATGTCGGAACAGGTTACTTGGAATTTAGAGCGATTTCGTACTGTTGGACCCCAGACTAAATGTGTTGTTATACATCGTTAGATTTGTATTGAAAAATTACATTCAGCTGTAGTATGAAAGTGATATACTTTTATTTGAAAATTTTAAAATATTTCGAAAAAGTGAATTTATCATCTTTGGACCTCTCTGTGAAAATTAACCACGAAAAAATCAATATGTATTTTTTTTCAATTACAGAGCAACACAAAAAAAATAAATTTCCAAAAATAATATTTCCAAAGGTGAAAGACATCTATCCCCATGTTTTTTGAGCCGCTGAAATATAACGTCAAAAATATATGTTTCACTGCTCAATTTTTCGCAAATTGACACTTTATACCTAAATTTGGGATTAAATGGCTATTAAATCTAATGAAATGACACGGGTTAAAATGAAACTTCTAAATCATTTAAATTGGCTCTAGTCACATACTCTCAACGTTCTATCGTACCACGGAAATGATGGCGGTGTACTTTTCCCCCCCAAAAAACGACTATCTTTTTCCAATTTTTTAAAAATACGCTTGTGAGGGCTTGACAAATCGGAGTTATTACAGGAAATATTGAAAAGTCAAGTGTCTTTTGGCCAGAAAACGCCAAAACAACCCCTGGGAGTTGGAACCACCCCCTCTCTGAATGACAAAACATTCCGGAAATACTGCGAAAGGGCTGAAGAACGTTTTCCTTCAGTTTTCGAGGGCGAGTAACATGATAATTGCAATACTTTCCTCCATTCTTCTGAAGAAACCTTGTTCTGATTTTTCTGTACTATGCTTATGAGTGCTTGACAGATCGGGGTTATTACAGGAAATATTGATAAATCGAGTATCTTTTGATCAGTAGACACCAAAACAACTCCCGGAGGTTGAAACCACCTCCTCCCTGAATGACAAAACATTCCAAAAATACTGCGAAATGGCTGAAGAACAATCTTCTCTCACTTTCGAGGGCAAGGAACACGGTGGTTGCAGTGCTTTTTCCCCACCCCTCTGGAACTATCCCAAATTGGAATTTGAACTGTTCTGATTTTTCCGTATTATACTTATGAAGGCTTGACAGATCCAGGTTATTAGAGGAAATGTTGATAAACCGAGTATCTTTTGAACATAAAACGTCAAACAACTCCTCGGAGTTGGAACCACCCGCTCCCTGAATGACAAAATGTTCCGAAAATACTGCGAAAAGGCTAAAGAATGGTTCCCCTCGTTAACGAAGGGAAACCGTTCTTCAGCCCTTTCGCAGCATCTTCGGAACGTTTTGTCATTTAGAGAACTCTTCGGTTACATGCTTAAAAGAATTAATTAATTTCTTTTCATTCACACAATACATAATACATTAATATTTACAACAATAGAAATCGTATGATTGATCTGATTCTTAGCACAAAAACTTGATCTGTTTCTGCACCATTGTCATACTTAGTTCAAGAAGATGGGCAACATCCCCTATTGGGTATATTGGTAATACTAGATTATGATACACAAAATATTCTTGTGTATAACGATGTTAAAAGTTATAACTATAAAAAAGCCAACTTTATCTTACTATATGATGAAATTTTAAATATTGATTGGACGGATCTGAATGAATATGATGATATCAATGAGGCTTGTATTTTTATGAAATTTTATACAGTGTGTTAGATCGTTGTGTACCCTTGACATCACCAAATAATAAAAAACGCAAATATTCTCCATGGTTTAACAGAGAGATCATTCGTGATATTAAGCAAAAACAAAAACTATCGAAGCTTTACAATAGATCTAATAATGACTCCGCAATCTAGGCATCTTTTAGTGAACTGAGGTCGAAATTAAAAACTGACATTTTCATTGCTCGCAAAAACTTTATAACATCTACTGAAGAAAATATTAAGAATGAACCTAAGAAATGTTGGTCTTACTTGTCTAATATGCGTAATAATAAATCTGTTCCAGCTACTATGAAATTAAATGATGAGGTGTTAGATAATGGTAACTCAGTTGTTGAGGGCTTTGCAAAATTCTTTAAAGCCGCATATACGCCAGATGTCGATGGCGTCGATATTCCTAATGAGGTATTACAGAATGAAATTATAACCGGTGCTCTAAACATTAGCTCTCCCACAGATGATGATATTTTGAAATATATTAAAAGACTGAAGTCAAACATGACTATGGGTCCGGATAGCATTCCAGCTTTTCTAATTCGTGATTGTGCTCCCCTATTAGTTGAACCTTTAAAAATAATTTTTAAACTAGTTATATCTTCAAATACAATACGAAATTTGGAAAGTATCACATATTTGTCCTGTCCTCAAAAAAGGGAATCTGTAATTTCGTCAAAGTATTTGAATTTTACACTCACGATCTTCTATACAGTCATGTAAAAAACTGTATTACTATAAACCAGCATGGATTTCTGAGAGGTCGCTCGACAATAACGAATTTAGTATGCATAACACAGTATATTTCGGAAGCTTTGGATGATCATGGTCAGGTAGACGTAGTTTATACTGATTTCTCCAAAGTCTTCGACAGGCTCAATCACAATATATTGCTTCGTGAACCAGGTAGATTCGGTCTGTCACATAATGCACTAAGTTTTTTTAAATCCTATTTGTCGAATAGACTACAATAGAGGCTTTATCTTAAACAAATTTGAAGTTCTGTCTGGTGTTCCTCTGGGATCGATCCTGGGGCCATATTTATTAATAGTGCTGTTAGCTGTTTGAACGTTCCTCATCTGCTGTACGCAGATGATATCAAAATATATGTAAGAACAAACGGTAAGCAGGATTGCATCACCCTACAGGAAAACCTTGACAGGCTTGATTTATGGTGTAAAGAAAATAAGTTACCCTTCAATATTAATAAATGTAATGTTCTAACATATTCTTGCAAAAAAGACATTTTAATTTTTCCGTATAACATTGACGATGTATTGCTTAACAGACCAGAATATATCAAGGACTTAAGGATATTTTTTTATTCAAAATTAACTTTCAATTATCACATTGATCAACTAACTTTAGCTGCCAATAGAAGTTTAGGATTTGTTATGCGTAATTCTCGTGAGTTTTGCGATGTATCTACAATTAAATTGTTATATAACTCATATGTCAGATCCCGACTGGAACTTAATTCTATCATTTGGTGTCCAAATTACATAAAATATATCGAGGCATTAGAAAGTGTGCAACGAAGATTTTTAAAGTTCTTGTTATATAAAGAGAAAAAAGAGTATCCTCCTATTGGTTACCCACATGATTTGTTACTTGAAACATACAACTATAAATCCTTATTGGTTCGACGTAACATGCATCCTATAATGTTCCTGTTTAATATGGTAAATTTTGTTCATGATGCAAGTGAAATATTAAGTAAGATCAATTTCCATGTACCCACATATACAAGGCGTCGCTGTGAAACTTTTTATATAAAGACGGCTAATACTAATATATTGCATTACTCTCCTTTGTACGTGATGTTGTAACGTTAAATTAGGTTCCAATCTTATAGTTGTATATGCGGATGTAAGTTTAAAAATGAGTGAGGCTACGTTTGTTTTTTTAAATGTTTTGGTTGATACCTGAGGAAAAGGGTATTTATATTTGCTTCTTGACTTTTGTTGATAGTAAAGTGGATAGAGAAGGTAACTTGTTTGTGTATCGTTGGTTAAATAAAAATACTCTGGAAACCTTCTTGTTACCTATGGGTTTTATTTCATAGAATCATTATAATTTAGGTTCATGGATTTGTCATGTCTGGAGGGTTACAATAGTTTTTATTTTATGTATTTCTCCTTTGGTTGCTGGCAGGAGGTATTTTGGCTGCCTAACCTAAAACGATAAACAAAACACAAGTTAGTAATAGCTACCAGGGAAAGTTTATATTGTTTGACTTACTGATGGACTGAGCTAATCCTATTATTTTTTCTTTGGGAATGTCTGCAGGTGTAGGCAAATATACACATTTCAGGGCGTATAGGCTGGAAAAATGATTTAGTTACACTTCTATTAGTTACAACAAAACCACACTCTCTTACCTGTAGTTAACAAGTTCTTATTTATTTATTTAAATAAATAAGCCTGGTAGACCTTTCTATTATTCCTTTTTTTTCATATTTCAGTTTGAGGAAAAGTGTTACCAATATTGGTTATGGAGGAAAATTTATGGCATTTAAATTATTAATCCTAGTTTTATTTATTTTTATTGTAAATATGGTTCGATCATGGGTTTTATGCTTATTAGTCTCTATTTTAAGAATTGTTTTAATCATTCTATGGTTAGGGTTATAAATTACTACGCGAAGAGGAATTATGGGTAGGTTCCCAATGAAATGGCAAGCTGTGATTGGTGACCGGAAAAGAAAACGCCGTTTTCTTGTTCAATTGGGTAGCCGTCGTTCCTCCGTGTTCACTTTTGGGGATTATACTGGAAAGTATTAAAGTTTAGAAGTAGCTGATTGTTTGTTAAGCTGTTTGAAGCTGATTATGGTTATTGTGGAACTTCTAAATAGGTAGGAAACGAAGCTATCGGATCCTTGTTTTTTGTGTGAGCCCATTCAGGTTTTGTTGGGTAAGAGTACTTTTACGATTTTCTTAGAATACCAAATTCTAAACGTTTTATCCTTTTATATAGGCAAGACATTGTATATGGTTATTTAATCTATTGGAGAGTTAAGTCTTTACTTTCAAGTTTGGGAGCTAGATTTTTCTTATGGAAGTTTTGTTGGAGGCCCACGTGCCGAATTTTGGATTGGAATTTGCTGTTATGGTTACGAATTTACGAGATTGAGGTTGTGAGGACGCTACTAGGACTTTAATTACGTAGGCTGCAGTCACGCATCACGTTATATGACGGGAATTGACCTGGAGAGCCTGAAGTTTCTGGTATCATTCATCATCTTTAAGGACTTTTAAGGTCAGTGGCTTATTTTAAATTCGCATTACAGTGATGTCCAGAATAAAGGATCCCCTGTTGCGTTTCATTTTTTGTTCCTGTAATTTTTTTATAACGATGGCCATTTTGAGTGCCTAAACATTTGAGATGTTACTCATGTAGTATACTTATTTTTTTTACAAATAACTGCGCAGTTATATACGTATCTTTAATTGTCTTGTACATGCACATATCTTAGGATACTAGAAAGATGTTGGATGATAGTAACTTCCGTACAGTATACTGAATTTATTTAAATTAGAAGTTATTTAATATCGAGTAAGAATTTTTTGTACGAATTTTTTAGAGTAAATCAGAGAGAGTCATCTTATGACTGAACCTTTCAGTATTTTGTTATACATTTTTTTTTCTATTTGGATATACTTGTCCTGTTTTCTGTAATAAAATTTTATCTTAAAATTGACTCTACTGTTTATTGATTATGTTATCAAAGGAGACTTCAAGTATTAGAATAAATACGGAGTTTGGTAATTTTAAGTCGGTGTGTCGAACGGGTGCTTAAGGTTGGTGAAATTTTATTGGAAATTACCTGGCGCTCAAACCTTTTTTTTGGCAAAATATAAAATCGTTAAAAATAAACGAATCTCACCACTGAAGTCTCTTGCTGGAGCCAGTCAACCTCGAGTTACATGAACATTTTAGTACTTTTAGTTTTTTTGAAGGCTTAATTTCATTTGAAAACGTAACAATGTGCCTTAATTATTCCACAGTGCAAGACAGCATTGATATATATAATTCTAGAAATGTACATATAAAAAACACTTTTTTGTCATAATTCTGTTAATTTTGTTTTATATTTATTTTGTTTTTTAGAGATGTTTGTCCTTTTATTAGCCTAGTCGACGTAGGTATTTACCCACAAAAAATTGCAAGCTGTGTAAACTTTTTTTTAATGAGTTCGTGAAAGTGTGTAGAATAATATCCAGAAAAGTTTACATTTCGATCGGGTGCAGAACATAAAAAAAATGTGAAAAAAAATGTTTTTTCATCCATTTTTTCAAAATTTTGAAATTAAATTAAGCTAGAAAAAAATAAAAAATACAGATGGATAGATCACATATTTATGAACAAAAAATGTCCTAACAAAATTTATCGTTAAAGCCACGGTTTTCCTGGAAGAAAATAGTCAAGTGTAACGTTATAACTCGGAGCGAGATCCATGCGTGCACGCGCTTGAATACGCACGACTGTGACACCGACGCACTGAATTACATGTCACTAAATCAGAATTAGTTCAATCTATGTGAGTGTTGGTTCATTTAAAAGATGGAAATTGTAGCTTTCTGATGCTTTTTTGTTTTAAACAATACAAGCAAAGGATGGATTGGAAAAATATACTTATATATATTATCATGCCCGAACTCAATCGTCGCAATAAACAATATAGAAAAAAATAAAATCCCTCCAAAAAAATTCTTTATTCATTGAGAACTGTTGAAAAGTATGTACACTTCATGATTATTATGGTTTATTACGTTGTAGTAACGAGGATTAAAAAAAAAGTACATCTCAAATCATTTTAATTTCCTTGCTTGATGCTTTTTTTTTATAAATATATGTATTGGAGGCTGTAACTTGTCGAGAAATTGACCCATTGGAAAAAATAAAATATCACTATTTCGGAAAAAATGTATATTTTTCGAATGTTCAGACACAAAATCGTTTACTTGTATGCATTTTTTCGAACATATGATCAATCCGTTCATGATAAGAAATTGCGATTTTCACGATCTTATCCTTATAACTATGAAAATATCTTTGATTGTTTTGAATACAAATTCTGAAACTTTTCCTATACATTAACAAATGCAAAAGGAATACATTAGATATAGCTGAAATGTGAATAGGTGTACCTGTAATAAATACAATACAGTAAAGGCACGTAAAAATTCATGCGAGCGATTCAGTGGGTATGTGAGGTGTCTGTGTATGCATTGATAATTACATATTTTCCCTCTATACTCACTATCTATCCTCCTATTCACTAAGAAAAATGTTTAAAACGTGTAATCAGAAAGAGAAAAAAGCTTTATTTTACTCGATAGAACAGAGAATAGAGATTCCTTAGTATACATTTAACCGTGCGCTAGCCGCGCAGAGTGACCAGGTTACTTCACTATTTTTTTCCAGGAATACCGTGGCTTTAGCAAAAAATTTTATTAAAATATTTTTTGTTCAGAAACACATGGTCTATAGACCTGTATTTTTTATTTTTTCCTGCCCTGACTTAATTTAAAAATTTTGAAAAAATTGGTAAAAAAATTTTTTTTCTCACTTTTTTTTTATGTTCTCCATCCGAGCGGAATGTAAACTTTTCAGGATATTATTCTATACATTTTCACGAACTCATTAAAAAAAATTATTCGTCAGCTCTTTCGCAGTATTTTTCGAATGTTTTTTCATTCAGGGAGGGAGTGGTTACAACCTCCGGGGTTGCTTCTGTCAAAAGATGTTCGATTTATCAATATTCCCCGTAATAACCCCGATTTGTCAAGCCCTCACGAGCGTAGTACGGAAAAAATCAGAACAAGGGTTCGTCTTTTTCATTTAGGATTACAGAAGAGTGAGAATTATTGCAATTATCGTGTTACTCGCCGTCGAAAATAGGAGGAAACCGTTCTTCAGCCCTTTCGCAGTATTTTCGGAATGTTTCGTCATTCAGGGAGGGGGTGGTTATAATCCCGGGGAGTTGTTTTGGTCAAAAGATGCTCGCCTTATTCCCTGCAATAACCTCGAGCTATCGAGCTCTCACAAGCTTATTATGGAAAAATCAGAAAGGTAGTAGTAGTTTCTTGGGGGAAAAAGTACACCACCATCATTTCCGTGGTACGATAGAAAGTTGGGAGTATGTGACTAGAGCATTTTAAACGATTCAGAAGTTTTATTTCAACGAGTGTGGTTCTATTAGATTTAATAGCCATTTAACCCCGAATTTTGGGATGAAATATCAATTTGCGAAAAACTGAGCAGTGAAACATATATTTTTGACGTGATATTTGGAATCAGCTGCTCAAAAAACAAAGGTGTCTTTCTCCTTTGGAAAATGAAATTTATTTTTTTTGTGTGCCTGTGTTATTATTGTGTGTTTACCATTATTATAAAGCTATGTAATCCCCCCCCCCCACGTTCAGGTCTTTAGTGGCTGTCCCACTTTTATTTATTTTACATATAATTGCTTTTGTCTCCAATTTCGGAACCTTGAATGAATTAGCGAAACTTGAAATTCGAATCCGGCTGAGAATTATACGATTTTCGATTTTGTATATCCTTTAGTAGACTCCCCCTTGTCGATTTCGAGACGTAGATCGCGAACAAAAAATGTGTTCGCTAGGACTCCGTGTTTTTAAAGTAATCAATACAGTCGCAAGACGCACAAAATGTTGACATGATTTTTTCTTGTTAAACTCTATAATTAAACAAGTAATAAAACTGTTTATTGTTTAATTAAATTGTAAGGTCACTAATAAACATAAAACTAAAATACTAACATATATAATAGAACACTATTTGTAGATTTAAAAAAGTTAACGGAGGGACTAAGGTTAATGTCACTAACACGCAAAAATTGACACGTGGCTGAGGTATTGAAGAGTTTATGGACAACTCGTCAGAGATTATTTCTCCAGAGTATTTAATAATTATTTTGAAAACATTGCTCAAAATTTAGTTAACTGCCAATTATGAAAATTATTTTACAAGTTCTATAAAAACAGGTTCTGACAAGGATTTTATTTTTACTGAAGTCACTTACAATCAAGCCCCAGATTTAATCACTAATCTTAAAAACAAACAGAGTAAAGATGTTCATGATCAATATCAATATAAAAATTCTCGGTTGTACTAAATACATTATTATCATTCCATTCACTAAACTAATTAATGAATGTGTTAGAAAAAATATCTTTCCAAAATGTTTGAAACTCAAAAAAAACTGTATTGGTGATCCGGCATATTACAGGCCTATTTCTATTGTGCCATTATTTACCAAAATTTTTGAGGTAGTTCTAATCTAATCTAATTCTACTATGGTTTTAGATCAAAATTGTCAACGACGTCAGCTATTAATTCGTATAAGCGAAAAATGTAATAAAAAAAGATTTTGAGGCCAAAGAATTTGTGCGTGTGCAGTTTTTAAGCCTAAGGAAGGCTTTCGACTGTGTGCCTTACAATTTTTCTGTATATTGTTGCCCTAATCTTGGCACGCTAATATAATAGTTAGGTAAATACTTTAAAACACTCATCATTGGAGAACCAATATATTTTTTTAAAATGCTATGAATCCTATCATGTAATTCAATACTTCGTAAGAAGAGTAGTTGCTTTGATTGTTTCTCCAATAATGAGTGTTTTAAAGTTTTTACCAGACAGAAAGACAGAAAGAAGGTAATTTCATAATAAAACAAATTTGTGTAATTTGTGGTTTGCTTAATTCCTAAATAATATTCTCTATAAAATATTATTTTGGGTATTCAGCAGATAAATCATTGATCTAAATCTGACCAAGATAAAATATCAACAAGGAGTCCCCTTACGAACTGACTTGTCAACTTCTTTCATACACCTACCATATCAAACATTTAATATGAAAAATAAGAAAATAACCATTCTTTCTATATATTGAAGATCTAAGTCTGATCATGCCAATATATTATAAGAAGTCCTCTCTTACGAAGAAGTCTTTCAAGCATCTCTAACTCTACCTAGAGGATACTCCATCACAAACAAACATTTGCTACATTTCAAAGCCAAGAACTACTAAAAAACACAATGAAATATAGGTATAAAATTCCACTGTGTCTTAATAAATAAAATATTTCAATCAATGTTTGACTGATCAAATCTCTCTAAAAATTGCGCAACCCAGCAGATAACTTTCAACGAAATCATTCATTCCTTTCATATATCATTGGTCTAAATCTGACCAAGCTAGAATATCAACTAGGAGTCGCCTTACGAACTGAGGGAGGATTTCTTATAATATATTGGCATGATCAGACTTTGATCTTAAATATATAGAAAGAATGGTTATTTTCTTGTTTTTCATTTTGAATGTTAGATATGGTGGGTGTATGACAGAAGATGACAAGTCAGTTCGCAAGGGGACTCCTTGTTGATATTCTTAGCTTGGTCAGATTTAGATCAATGACATATGAAAGGAACGAATGATTTCTTTGAAAGTTATCTGCTGAATAGCCAAAATAATAATATTTTATAATAATGATGAAAGCAGAAATACAAGATATTTATTTTTTATATTCTCTATACATAAGACCTGTTAAAAATGAATGGCAAATCAACGTGTTGTGGGCGCAACGCTGTTTTTAAACGTTTGCATGATTTAAGAAAACACGTAAAGAAATTTCATGGAGGTGAATTAAAACATGATCAATTAGCCCCACTAAAAAATTGTGCGACCGCTACAACAAAGACTTGGAACTTCAGTTGTGATATCTGCAAGAAAAACTTTAAACATAAGCACATTTAACATTTCATAAAAAGGCTCATGAAGTGTCATTGATGATAATCACAGAAATAAAAAAAACATTATATAAATAAAATATGAAACATAATTTGTTTACCAATACAAATTCTACACTCAGTCAATAAAGAAATAGTTACTTACCTAACCATCTACTAATGTTTACCTATAATGTAAAATATAAAAAAATACAATAGAGCAGAGAATAAAAAATATAGATCAACTAGTGGAAGGATTATACTCGCCGATTTACTGAGCTTTTTATATCATTGTTATACTTTCTATAGGATACTCTTCGCAAACACCACCCTCTCTGAGGGATTGCAAGGTAAAACTTTAGCCATTGGACCATCACTTATTATTACAAAAATGTCTGTAATGTATATCATTCGAGAATTATATTTCAACGAATTAGATATATTATTACGAAATATGTATATTAGTAAACTGTATAAATAAAAAAATATATATAGAGAATAACATTTCGCAAGATTTCTATTTAAATACAAGTGACAAAAATTAAGAAATTTTTTTTTTTTAATTTAAATGATTAATAACTTTTTTATTTACTGATTGATTTTTTCAAAAACAATAGGGTTCTTCCTCTAGCTAACGTCAATTTACTTTCCAAATTTCAGTACAATCAGACTTTCCTTTCTTAAGTTATCGTGCTTACAAGAAACGTGACGGACGGACAGACGACCAAACAGACAGACGGACATTTTGAAAGTTGTTCAGAATTCGTTCATTAACATAATGATATGAAAAATTTTATTCTACGAGCGATATTTACTGTTTTAGAAACGTACCGATCAAATGCAATATACTCTTCGTTTTTGCGAAGAGTATAAAAATAGATAACTGATTAAGGTTTCCATGTAATCATTATTTATTATAACAAATTGCTTTACATTTATTTTTAAATTTTTTGTTGTGTAATTGCTTTACTGAAACAGGGACGTAATTAATAATTTAATTCCTGAATAAGTGACAAATCTTAAATGTGCCGTGTTGTTAGCTTTCGGGATACATATTTCATTATTATACTCTTCGCAAAAAACGAAGAGTATATTGGATTTGATCGGCTCATTTCTAAAACCGTAAATATCGCTCGTAGAGAAAAAATTTTCATATCATTGTATTAGTGAACGAATTCTGAACAGCTTTCAAAATGTCCGTCCGTCGCGTTTCTTGTAAGCACGATAACTTAAGAAAGAAAAGTCCGATTGTATTGAAATTTGGAAAGGTTATTGTTAGCTAGAGGAAGAACCATTTTTGAAGAAAATCAATCAGTAAATAAGAAAGTTATTAATCATTTAATTAAAAAAAATATATTCTCTTCATTTTTGTCACTTGTACTTGAATAGAAATCTTGCGAAATGTTATATCTCTATTAATATATATTTCTTTTTTATACATTTTACTAATCTATATTTCATAATAATATATTTGAGTCGTCTAGAATCAAAACTCACATTCTCCAAAATCGCGAATTTTTACGTAAAAGTGCCATCTATCAACGCTGCCTGAACTTTATAACGCCATATATTTATTAAGGTCAAAACTGCCATTATCTCTGCGTAAAAATTTACAAAGATTGATGTTGGAGTCAAAACTCACATTATCCTTTGGAGAATGTTAGTTTTGAAACAAACAAACAACAAATTTAACATTAATCAGTTTTACAAACAATTGTTTGTAAACAATTACTTCAAAATAAAGCCATTTATTTGCACTGATTGTTTTATTACCTTTTACAGCTTAAAACTTATTTCAACATTTTTCAGTTACCGAAGTAGGGTAAAGGTAACCTTGCTTCAGTCTTAATCTCCTATAGAATAGATGATAGTCTTAATCTCTGATGAGCCATACCACAGTATCAAAACTCGCAAAATCCACTTATTAAATTGTCAAAACTCACATTATCCATAAATAAGAATCAAAACTCACATTATCCAAACTTTAGTATTTTATTCTAAGTTTATGGAATCATTTATTGTTGTTTTTCACAATATCAACTTATTTTATTGTAAATTCATTTAAGCATATACCAATAGAATATTTCCCAGATAAAAGGTTGCTTCCAAACTAGTTTTTCTGTGATAGCCAAAAAGTCAGATTTTGGATAATGTGAGTTTTGATTCTGGACGACTCATTTAATGTGTTGAAATGTGATTCTCGTAAGATATATATTACAGACATTCAATTTTCGTAGTAATCTGTGGTGGTCCAGTGGTTAAGCTTTATGTTTGTACAATTTTGTTCTTTTATCTTTTTTTGTTATTTTCGTTCCTTTCTTGTCTCTCTAAATCCCCTCTAGGCCGAAAACTTACCTAAATCCTAATTTTTTAAACCACAATTTTATTTCCACCCTACCTTCCTTGTCGGCGATCAGACCACAAGGTCGTCATTTGTTCGAACATTATTTAGGTATTACGCAAATCACAACTTACACACTTTTTATTTATTATGAAAATACCTACTTTCTGTATATTGTTGCCCTAATCTGGGCACGCTAATATACTAGTTAGGCAATAGTATATTACGTAATGAGTGTTGTAAGAAGCATATTACGCACGAATAGAAAAGTTACGCACGATGCTTCATAGCGGCGAGTGCGTATTTTGAGTGCGTAATTGCTTTACAACTCGAATTATGTACTATACTTTACCTACGACCACTACTGTAAATAGTAAAAACACACTACCTGTCATCTATGTAAGTTGAATTCAGAGCTGGGCAAATTACTTTGAAAAAGTAATTAATTACAAATTACAAATTACTAATGTTAAAAAGTAATTTGATTACCAAGTAATTAAATTACTATTAAAAAAATTTAATCAAATTACTAATTATTTGGTAATGGTAATTGAATAAATAAATTACTTTTATAATTACTCTACAGCTTCTACATTTGTTATAATGGAAATGGGAGATGTTTAGTAAATTATAAGATCATTTGTTAGTGTACAAATAATTATAATTATATACAAATACTGAATAATACGAAAGGAAGATATATCTAAATTTTTTATTAATCAGTAAAGACAGTAATCACAAAAGAATGAAAATCTATAACTAAAAACAAATATAAAAACCGCTGCCCAAGGAATCACTACTTCCACATACTAATTTTCTATCCAAGTCTCTCGCAATGAAAAAAATTTTGTATGTGGAAATAATTGTTTATGGGCCTTTAGTAATATAATATTTGAAATCGCGTACCTCAAAAATCCATAAAACAATATGCCATATTGGTAGTGAGGGTGGGGGAGGGGGTGGATGAAGTAAAAAAAAATGAGGCTTTTAGTTCTTGTATACACACTAAATCACAATTTAATTTTTTCACCCCCTTTAATAATGGGGTGGGGGTGGTAATGGGCTAATGCCAAAAAATTTGTTGACCTGAGCTTCTCTTATATATACTAAATACCAATTTTATGGACTTTTACTTGCTTGATTTCCCTATTATCCTCCAACCCTTCAACGGATCAAAATATAATCTCATTCCAGATCTCATTAAAGGTGGCGGTGCCGTGCTTATGAAAACGATTTCGTAACTCGACAATTTCTTCTATATCCCTGAACCGATTGAAAAAATTCTTTGATAGGCCTTTAGAGAACTTGATAGAATGATACCAGACTATCGAAATCAACAAACATTTTTTTTTGATTTTCGCATCAGAAAAAAAATTCCTTCTTTAGTTCTCAATAGCCTAGTACCATTCTTTAAAGTTGTCTCTAAAGGCCCATCAAAAATTTTGTTAATCGGTTCAGGGATGTAGGAGAAATTGTCAAATTATATTCACCGCACCCGCATGCGTATACCAAATTTCAAGTCAATATCTTAAACGAGATTGTGCTCACAAAAAAAAGTTACAGATATAAATAATATTACATGTTTATGTTTCCTTTTAATAGGAATGTAAAGTAATTTAAATACTCTAAAATAATTTAATTACGGTAAAACAATTCAACTCTACAGTATTCAAATTATTCTAGAAATTTGAAATTATTAGAGAAGTACTTAATTTAAATTACATGAAGTAATTTCTATCGGTAATTAATTACTCTGAAACGATATTTTCAGAGTATCGCTTGAGGAATTAATAATTTTTAAGTACAATTACTGCTTTGAAAAATGTAAGTCAATTACAATTACTTTTTTTAAAAAGTATTTAAATTAGTAATTTAATTACTTTAGTAATTAATTACTTCCAGCTCTGGTTGAATTTTACATATTGTAAACAAAACGCGCTGTAAACAAATCGCACGATAAACAAAACGCACGGGACACGCAATTATAGGTGGCTTATATCGCTGACGCGGGGTTTAAAAAAACAAATGCGCCTACTTAATTTTCAAACGCTATCAAAACTGACATAATATTTGTTGAATAATACTGTTGACTAGTAAACTAAATCCAGATTTTACTAAATAACTAAATAAATATGATCGTTGGTAAAGTATAGTATACATAATTCGAGTTGTAAAGCAATTACGCACTCATGGAAATACGTACTAGGTATGTTTCTTACAACACTCATTACGTAATATACTATTACCTACGATCGTACTTATTTATTTATTTTGTCAAATCTGAATTTAGTTTACTAGTCAACAATATTATTCAACAAATATTATGTCAGTTTTGACAGCGATGGAAAATTACGTAGGCGCATTTGTTTTTTTAAACCCCGCGTCAGCGAACTAAGCCACCTATATTTGCGTGTCCCGTGTGTTTTGTTTATCGTGCGGTTTGTTTACAGTGCGTCTTGTTTACAATATGTAAAATTCAACTTACATAGATCGCAGGTAGTACGTTTTTTACTATTTACAGTAGTGATCGTAGGTAAATACTTTAAAACACTCATTATTGGAGAACCAATTAAAACAACTGCTCTTCTAGCTAATACTGACGAAGTATAAAGCTGCTAACATATACAAACTTGAGAGGTCCATTACATTTGCTTTTTTAAGTAGTAATTCTGACGGATATTGGTAAAGTTAAAAAATTTACCGAAAAAAAAAAAAATAATAATCAGTTTCAAAAACGTTATAAAATGTGTTTTAAAAGTTCCAAACACACGATAGAGAACATTTGCGCATACGCGTGCCGGGCACAAATTGTGATAGTCGGGGCCTAGACGCTAGATGTTTGTGGTATTTGATTTGGCCGGCAGGAAATCAAAATGGCGCGTTATTTAAATACTTCAGAGATATAATATTATGTTACGTTTTTAGGAGATTCGTCCTTAATCCCGATGTTAGTCCACATAGTTAATGCCAAAATGAAACCGATTTAGCATTTAGGTCATCCTGTGACGTAATACGTTTTGTCCTAAAATAAGATATCCTAAAAGGAATGTCCATTTTCTATTTATTTTACGTACTGAGATATCAAAGTAGTTTAATTTGACATCCCATATCCCAATTGTGATGTGTGAGTGTGTGGATATTTATATGATATTTAACTTTATCTTGAATTATAAATTAATAAATTTTCAGTAATAAATTAGGTACGGGGTGTTTAAATAGCAACGCCCATTAATGATTTATGGATATTATGTAAATAGTAATTATCCACTACATTACAAGGTACTTAAAATAGTACCCATTTCTTAAAATGACAATAAATTTAGCCTTGTACCTTAACACATACGTGAGGAGCAGTAAAAAATTGCCCGGAACAATAATTCGAACACTGTTACCTTTTACCATTGTCGATAACAAATACCTTGAAAGAAAGTGTCAGATCGGTCCGCGATAGTGCACTTTTCGAAAAGGTATCTTTTATTAAAAAATTTAATAAAATTTGACTTGCGTGCGATTGTGTTTTGGAAATATCGACGTTTCCTTCGATTTGGACGTTTTTTTTACTGACAATTTGGAAAAGGTAAGTTTTTTTTGTAATAATTATAAAACCAGCGATGATAATAAGAAGTTTGTTGTTATAAATAATAGTTGTTACGCAATGGGAAATGAGATCACAGAGTTAAATTTTTTTATCCCTTTCATACAAATAATATTTTGAAAAAAACATTATGTATGATTTAAAAATTACGTTAATAAATCAAAATTTTCACAAGAATTAAATGTAATTGTGAGAAATCACGCGAAAGTGGACCTGAACGGTCAAAACTTTTTTTTTGTTTATTGGATTTTTAAACGAATTGACCATTTCTACATAAATTAATCAAAACGCAGCATTTTTGTTTCTAAGACTTCTTTTATGGTACTTCTTTTCTAGAGTCTTACTGAAATATTCACACTAATTTGTTCACATTCGCATTAACTTATACCTACATATAACATAATGCAATAATAATCATTATTTATTAATTATGCTAAATTATTTTATTATAATTATTATGTATTTCTAATTTATACTCGTTTCATTATAATAGTTTATGTATATTATTATTCAATCTGCACATTTTTTTATAGATGCAGACAAAATAAAAATAGATGTATTTCCTCCAACTTCTAATTTTTTCCGTTCAGATCTTCTCGCGTAACCACTCACAATTAATCCAGTCATTCTGCGTTCATTTGTGAAATTTTGAACGGCAGTTGCGCTTACAACAACTAGACTGAGTTCTTTGTTATTAACAACTGAAGTTGAAAAATGCGTTTTCTCGCGATTTCGAAGGACTGAATACAAATTTTTTCAGATTTTTTTGCACGTAAAGAAAGAAATAAGAAAACAGAGCACATTGCTCCTGTAATCCCTAAGCAAGCGTTGCAACTTCTACAACTCTCCTTGTATTAATTTTTCTTCAGTTTTTGGCCACCAAAGCAGTATGATACACATTTTTTAAATTTTATATTACTTTAATTGGTTACAAAAAGAGTATTCTGCACCTCGGCGGCCCCGTAATCCACCGGCCTACCGGACATTTGCCCGGTTGCCCGTCTGTCCTGTCCTGACCTGGCCAGCATTAACAAACATCCCAAGATAACTTCATAGAGCGATTATAAAACCATAACATTTCTTAAATTCTTGAATAAAACTCGATCCTCCTAAGTTGTACTTAACAGCATCAGAGTTTTATTGATGGCTTCACAAATACCTTGCTAAGTCATAAACTTACTAGTTTATGACTTATCCAAATTATATTATTTATAATTTAGTTTTAATGTAAATTCTTGAATATCTTATTAAAACTTTCTTTAAGACGATACTATCTTTAAGCGCATTTTATTTATAAATCCGGCATAAATCACTGGTTTTGAAGTGCAAGCAGATAAAACACTGATAAAACCTAAATAAACCTAAAAGAAATTTGAATTGTTACTTGGGGATGCTCTCCTCGCTCTGCATTCTACACGTTTTTGAATGGAACATTCCATGGATTGGAAGGGGGTTTCTATTGAACGACCTGCAAGATCTCCCGACTTATCCTCCTTGAATTTTTTATAGAGCAAATTTTATGCAACCCAGCCTCATTCTTTGGAAAACTTATGGAATCGCATCATTAAACAATGTCGTCAAATGATTCCAAACGTTTTAAAAACATCTGGTAACATTTTGAACAAAAGCTCTATTATTGTATGAAGAAGAATAATGGACACTTCTAACATTTAATAAAGTAAAAAGTAAGTAGTAACTAATTTCGTTGATTTTCTTTAGTTCACAGTTATTCGACATTCTATAAAGCACAGTTATATATGCAT
Source organism: Rutpela maculata (assembly GCA_936432065.2). NCBI lineage: Eukaryota > Metazoa > Arthropoda > Insecta > Coleoptera > Cerambycidae > Rutpela > Rutpela maculata. The sequence continues at coordinate 48,095,116 of OW386292.2, forward strand.
GAAATTCATTAAGAGAAGACAACGCCAATCACAAAGTTTCATCGGTAAAGCTAAAGCTGAAGTGGGGTGAAGGGTAGGCATTGTGGCTATTATAGGGCATCTGCACGTGACGTCACAGCTAACCTCAAAACGTATTTTCAACTAAATTCTAGTTCAGTGTAATGTCTATGAAGTTCTAAATACTTTGTCCTAATAAAATAGGACTCTTTTGTAGGTTGGAAATCTAACCTGTAATTAGCAGTCTCTTTTTATTAATTAACAATATTGAAACATTATTTACATGAATTATTAAATATTTGCTTGGAGTCAGTACGGCTCCAAGCTAAAAATGCGTGTACAAACATTAAAAATGAGAATAAACTTGAAAAAGTTATATAAGGTTATGTTGGTTACGTAATGCAGATGCCCTATTATAGTACTGTAGGTGGCACCATCTATTAAAAAGCACTGTACTAAAAATCTTGACTGGGAAAAAGCAGTTTTTAGCCAAACAACTAGCGTTATTAATCTGAAAAAAAGATATTCTTGTAAGTAAATGAATACTACACTTCTACTGAAGAAAGTTTTTAGCTAAAATTTGTTTATTACGAAGATCTCTCTTCACATTGGCTCATTGCCTCTATTGTCTACAGTGTCCAGTTAGAAGACCCAGTGTTATCCTAATGGCCTTTCTTTTTTGGCGTAGTGGGACTTCCGTGAATTTGGCCGACTGTTATTTAATGAACTTTTTGGCCTGTCTCTGTTATGGGGATTTATTTTGTAACCATTTATTGATAGATTTTTGTATGCATTGCTTAGCCTCGCCGAAAAAGGGTTCGGGTTCTACTAGAGCCTTAGACGCGCCTTCTCGGGCCAGTTCATTATCCTTCTTATTTACCCCGTGTCCCTCGTGCCCCAATATCCATGCCACTTCAGCCTAAAATACTGTAGACTGTATTTCTATATTTATCGAGATTTTTGTTTTGGACCTTATTCCTTAAATTCCAGCTCAGACTCATTATTATGTCTTGGAGTCGTCCGTATATCAGACCGTTACTGCCGATATTGCAGGACCGCCTTTCCAGTCCTTTCTGTTAGTCTAGGAAATAGCGTGCAAATTCGACGACGAGTGGTTACCGTCTGCCAGTCGGTAATCGAAGAGACCATATAAGTACAAATTTTTTTTCTCTCTGGAACTTTTTGGTATGGTGGCGGGATAGGAAGGGGGGGGGGCATTTATTTTTAAATCGAATGATTATCGATATCTGTCCGCATAGATAGTTAGTATATGTACTTCACATACTCCAATTACGCTGGCAGGCGAAACTTCCGATCGGCGCGCGCGTTAACCGAAAATAGAAAAAAAAATTTTTAGTTTCTATTTTCGGTTAGCGCACGCGCCGACCGGAAGTTTCGTCTGCCAGCGTAAATCGATAATCATTCGATTTAAAAATAAATGCCCCCCCCCCCCTCCCTATCCCCCCACCATACCAAAAAATTCCAGAGAGAAAAAAATTTTGTACTTATATGGTCTCTTCGATTACCGACTGGCAACCACTCGTCGTCGAATTTGTACGCTATTTCCTAGGCTATGTCTAGTATTTTGATTTGAATATTTTTGTAGAAGTTATATACTTTGGGACCATAGTGTCCTTGGGCATTGCTTGAATGGAATCTGCCTTCACTTTTGAGTATAACTTTAGGTGCTCTGTTCCGTGTTGTTGCCTTATGGGCGTTGTGCCTTGCATTAGCTTAAGTACCACTGAGTGAGCTTCCTCTTGGATAAACACGTATAGTCATGTCAGGTCTAAGAGGACTTCCAATGCAGCCGTGGGAGCAGTTTTTATGGCCCCAGCGGCGCACAGGCAAGCAAGCCTTTGCACGCCACTTAATAGCCTTATTGCTCTCAGTCGCAGTGTCTTGGTGCACCATACCACCGATCCATAGGTTAATCATGGTGTATAACCATAGAGTCATCTTGTGGTTTAACCCCCAGTTTTTCTCACACATCTGCCTGCACCTTCCCAGGACAAAGGTTGCTTTCTGTGTGACTTTTTGGATGAGGGAATTCCATGTCGGCTTTTGACTTGAATATGACTCCTAGGTATTTAATTTCGCTGCCAAATGGAATTTTCACTCCGTTGACCTTTAGGCCTCCCGAAGCTCTTTTTCGTGTAAAGGTGACGACTGTAGTTTTGTGAGGATTTACGGAAAGTCCTTCCTCACTACACCACCTGTCGACAATGTTTACGGTTCTTTGTGAACGCTCTGATATCGTGTTCGCAAATTGCCCGTCGACTACTATCTCTGAAGGTTGAGGCGGGACGAATGAAAACAAATAATGTGTCCTTCGAAACATTTTTTTATGCATTTTTTCTGCTTTCATCTAAAAAGAGACGAAATCGGATTGTCCTGTTTTTGGAGGGCCACCCTGTATCGTTTCAGAATATAAAAATTAATGCAATCTCAACTGAAAGCAGTATACTACAGTATGCTCACAATATTTGTTATTACTTTAATATGTGAAACTTCTTCAGGAAATCAAAATTAATAAACTAAATCAAATTCGTTTTAGTATGTCGTTAGGACTTTTTTCTTGATATGTATCAACTTTTGAAATGCGAAATCTATTCAAAACAAATAGTACTACTAGTAAACAAAACTGATCAAACTTGTTTATGGTTATAGTGTTTTGAAACAGTATGCAGTTAATTTAACCAAACTTGACAATTTGATATAATTATGGTAATAATCAGTGTGGCGCTTGACGCAAATAAATTCCTTAAATTCTTTTATTTGGCGTAGAAAAGGCTGTAGGAAATGATATCAGAAATAAAAACTAAGAAGTGACACTAATTATGAGTTCCAGGAGCGTTATCTACGTAAGCAATTTTTTTATTTTATTGCAGAAATAAATTTAAGAAAAAAACATCAGTTTTGCGTTATAACCTTCTTCTATTTTTAATAATGATTACAAAAGTAAATTAGAATATGACATAGTTACTATACTATTATCAAAGTATTCAAAAATTGTGTCCCGATATCCTTGGGGCTAATAATACTGCCAAAAATAAGCGTACCTATATTTAATATAAAGTTTTTTTCCGAAAATGAAAAACATACCATTTTAAACGGGATGACACGTATACGTTTTTATACAATATCTTACGAGTTCTTTAAGACGTTCATTAATTATTTTTTAAACTTAGATATGGGACATATGAACGTCAATTTACGTAATATTATTAGAAAGTGGCTGTCGTTATTGCGCTCCTAATTTTTTTTTTTGTGCAAGTTTTTAAAAAATTCTTATAGAAAATACATTTTCAGATTATAAGACATAAAGAAGGCATTCTATTACATTGCGATTAACCAAACCGTTTTAGAATAATTTACATTTACAAATTAATCTACATTTGTAATATTTTATTAACAAAAGGGTCTAGTAAACTTTTGAGAAAGGAAAAAGATCCAGTTTTTGAAACGTCAGCACACGTCTAGTCTATTATAGGGAGCTCAGATAAACAAAGAAATATATGGATAAATAATACTTTCCATCTCCGCGTAAGATACATCACGTGTCCATTGTTTACATGTCTATCGAGGCGTTCATTGGTTCTCTTCCGAAGGACGTTGACCGTTGTTTACATTTTCTTGTGCCGCCATATTGTTTTATTGCTCTTAACGTTGTTGTTAACCAGTTATAAACAATTTTGTGTTGATTTTGCAGTTTAATCACGTTATATACAGTTTAAAAATGACTAAGGATTGTTTAATTTACTAAAAGACCTACAAAAGGGAGTAATCTCGTTCGTTTTATATGCAAGCATAGTTGGGTAGATAGTCGTAGGTTAGGGCTAAAGTTAGGTTTATTGTCTTATTGTTTTGCTGATCTAGCAATAAATAATGTTTCCTTGTGCCTCTCTCGTCTTTACACTCAAGTAAAAAACGTAAAAAGACAGTTGTGTGATTATATAGATAGATAGATAGATTAATAGATTTAGATTTATTTCTCTAAATTTAAATGTTACAAAAGTATACCTAATTAAATTTGGTACGAGTGTTTCAAACTTTACAGAATGTTTATATTATTACATAATAATAGACTGTATTAGGTATACTTATACTTATCAAAATAATAATGCACTGGGTTCGATCCCCAGCTTTAAAATTGCCAACGTTCATATGTAATGGATGTATATCTGCGTTTTTCCAAATGCGTAACCCCCTTCTGAACAGTCCTGACTTTGAAATTGTGGGGGTTGCCTAATATATGTGCTACGTTATGTTGTTATTCCGTAGTCTTCCAGAAAATATTACGCTTAGAAAAAAGTGACTCAATGTCCTACAGGTAACTGACAAAAATTTGAAGCATTTACAATTTCGTATGCTTTAATCGTTTCGAGTTTGATGACTTTTATGCAACCCGGACAGGAAAAAGATGTTTAAAAATGTTTGTTTCCTAGTATTTTTACCAAGAGATTCATTTCACTTCCGTTATCGTATCAAGGGTGTCTCATATAATTTGCTTTTTAATACTAACAAGAGAAATTTGAGTTTTATTTAATCTTCTCCATTGTTTGCTTCTAAGGAATTACACATCTCCTGTCGTTATTTTTTTAAAAAAGGGGGTTGAAATTTTAGGCTTTTTCGGAAACTGTTAGATCTGAATGTGTGAAATTTGGCAGAAATATTTTTTGTTGAAATTTCGATTTTCACTTTTTGTAGGGGTGAAAACGGGGGTAGTAGATGGTTTAAAGCGCACCCGTATTTTTGAAATCGCGTAAGTCATAAACGTGATTATTCGAGCGATGAACTCTTCTGAGAAAATAAGAAGAAGACACGTATTCGACGGAGTTTCGAAAAGAGACTCCCCGCAAGGTAAACGGGGAGGGGGGTGTTTTTTAAACTTTTCGGAAATGGTTAGACCTAGAAGCGTGAAATTTGGCAGAAATAATCTCTACTGGAATCTATTAGACACGAGTGAGACGAAATTTCGATTTTCACTTTTTGAATGGGTAAGACCGGGGGTGGTAGATGGTTTAAAGGGTATCCGTATTTCTGAAATCTCGTAAATCAGAAACGTGATATTCCAGTGACAGACTCTTCTGAGGAAATAAGGAGACACGTATTCGACGGTTCAAAAAGAGACCCCCCCACCCCCTACCCCGAACGGAGGACAGAGAGAGGGATGTTTTTAAGCATGAAATTTGACCATTACCCGCCCATGTGTTCTATTGTCGATTAAAATAATTATTTTTTTCGTTCGCTCTAACACAAAAATAGACAAATTGCGATACACAGTGAGTTTCCTCGGGTACTATGGATGTGCAGTGGATTTCCTCGGACACTGTGGATGCGCAGTGGGTTTTTTCGAGTACAATGGATGCACAGTGGGTTTCCTCTTGTTCAATGGATGGGAAGTGGATTTTCTTAAATGCAATGGATGTGCAGTGGGTTAGTGTCTCAATGTTCTTAATTCCATGCGGACGAAGTTCCACGCGGACACAGTCGCGGGTATCAGCTAGTGTATATATAAAGAGCTAGACATCTTGAACAGCTCGAACAGGTGTAACAGGAGTAACAGGTCCGCGGACCTGCTACACCTGTTACACTTGTTCGAGCTGTTCGAGCTGATTATACATAATATACGTACATGTAGATGTATATATAAAGAGCTAGACATCTTGAACAGCCCGAACAGGTCCGCAGACCTGTTACACCTGTTACAGCTGTTCAAGATGTCTCACCTGTCTCATTCATGAACATCATGAGTGATATTAGGAAATAAAAACACATTTTATAAATAATTTAATTAATTAAATGTAAAATATTTATATTACAATATTATCTGATGTCTGCGACTTCGTCCGCGTGGAACTTCCTTCGCGTGGAACTTCGTCTGCGTGGAATTAAGAACATTGAGATACTAACCCACTGCACATCCATTGCATTTAAGGAAACTCATTTCCCATTCATTGCACGCGAGGAAACCCACTGCGCATCCATTGTACTCGAGGAAATCCACTGCGCATCCATAGTACTCGAGGAAACCCACTGCGCATTCATAGTGCTCGAGGAAATCCACGGAACATCCATAGTACTGGAGGAAACCCACTGCGCATCCATGGTGCTCGAGGAAACCCACTGCGCATTCATAGTACTCGAAGGAACCCACTGCGCATCCTTAGTACTCGGAGAAACTCTCTGCGCATCGCAATTTGTCTGTGTTAGGGCGAGTTAAACGAAAAAAATAATTATTTTAATCGATAGAGCACATGGGCGGGTATGTCTCAAATTTCATGCTTAAAAACATTAGTTATGGCGCAACTTGGCACATCAGCTATTAAGCAATCATAAGTAACCACTGTGCAGAAAAGAAAAATAAAATGGAGAAATATCCCCTCGCCCCCTCTTTTTTTTGCGGTCCTATTTAACATAACTGTAACTAAATTTTTCAGTCGATAATTGATAATACTTTATTATTCAATAGACAATCTTAATTTGGGAAATGTGAATATAGGCTACATACACTTACCTTACTTTAAAAAAAAAACAACCCACTAACCGATAGTCAACTACGCTATGTTGATAATATCAAACGTTCAGAGGTGCTACTTATTACGAGAATTTCGTACGCAAATAACGTGCAACTTACACTGTACCTTACTCTCTGAATCTAATTACTAGCGACGCGTCGTGTATACAATAAACTTAGCTACCTCTAACGAGTACGTTAAGACAAGTTTTGTTTTGCTTGGCGTCAATTTTTTTTTGCACTTTTGTCCGGCTAGAAATGAATTCGGTCAAACTGTGCGTCGTTGCGATAGTAATCCTGCTCAGTACGAGAGGAACCGCAGGTTCGGACATTCGCACATGCTCGAGCGGACGGTGGATTTTGCCTAAACATTTCAACGCCTAAAGGCCGTGTCCTTTATAGTCAAAGGTGGCAACGATATCTCTTGGAATTCAAGCAAAATAAATAATTTTTATGTTTTAATTCCTACTCATATCATTGGTCAAAAACACCAACTAACTTTTCCTTTACCCTAAAGGTTACTTTCGGGGTAGCAAATCCCAGAAACAAAAATACATAAAAGTTAGACATTCGACAACCAGGGTCTGATGGCATCTTTCTGGATTTAATTATAAAGAACGAAGATATACTAATGGGTTATCTGTATCAGTTGTAAAGGGCTTGCCTAGGTCAGAGATACGCGCTAATGTCCTTGAGATAGATGAAGGTAAACTTCTTGCCAAAGACAGATCGTAACATTTATGATCAGTCTATGGCATTCGGGCCGATGAGTCTGACATGCTAACTCTTGAAGATATTGAGGAAACTAAAGAGGGGTATATAAAGGAGTGTGTTAGCACTAATTCCCGTAATCAGCATGCGTATGAGCATTGAAAAACACATCTTTCGAGAAACCTCGATATTAAAATCACTTAACACGTAACAATACGATTAAGACCAAGGTTGATCGAGAGTGTCTGCAAGAAGGGGTACTGCCCACTATTATGGAACCACAATTTCGGTAGGCTACAGATAGAAACTACGGAGTTGCATGAACGGCTCCCATCCCGGGCGCTAACAAAGCGGAGATATGCTGAATATTTTCTTAAAGAAAAATTACTAAATTCAGGGATTTGAGGATGCGCAGTTGCACCTTGAGTCCTAAGTGGGAATTAAGTCAGAACATCACGCTTTGAATATATACTGCAGTGGTAAAATCATAACATAATCGAGTTTGGTGTCGTGGCGCTCCTAGGAGCGCTTTTTTTCGAGAAGGGGAAACCCACACGGACTGTGCTTCGCTGGAATTGGTCTGAGTGTCAGACTCTAATTGACAAAAACCCTTCTTCCTGGGTCTCGTCTGTAAAATACTTCTCCTGGACTTATTGTGCTCAGGGCTTGCTTATACTACGTACAAAGCCTGTCTAAGAATAACAGGGCCAATAAGGACCGCTCCAACGATTCCAGTGACGACCACCATTGAGGTCATGGAAGCAGCAAACAGAATGATCAATAATGAAATGTGGGATGCGAAAGGTAAGAGGCTACGACATATACATGCTGTAGCACTACCTGTAAGGGACTAGGTCATCTCTTAGTCAGTGGATGACCGATGTCTTCTTATCTTCTACAGGTGTACCACTGGGAACGTAACAAAAGACATCTTATAAAAATTGATTGAAAAACTGAGCAAGGAATCGGTGCTGACGTACACTAATGCTCGTATATCAGCAAGTACCCAAGTATAGACCAAGAGGAAGTCAATGTCCTTCTACTGTGCCCAAGAGATAATTTTAGAAGAGGTTTCGTTGACACCCATATGTACATATGTAGCGATACTCAGGCAGTTTTGAGGGATCTTGGATCAACCAAAGTGACCTCTGAGCTGGTACACAACTGTCAGAATATCTGAACTGAGTTGTATGATAATAGCTGAATAAAGAATGATAATAAATAGTAAAGGATCATCAATATCATCATGTAGGCATTCATTACAATGAGCATGTGGACAAACTTGCCAAGGAAGGTGCTGTATCTGGCAAAAATAAACAGTTCGAAATATGTCTGTCATTAAAAATCATGTTTATTAGGCGAAGGCATAAATGATAACCCAAATAATCAGTATATTCAAATTGAAAATAACATTAATAAAAATCCTTGGTTTCAACATAGAAAACTTATCACCGGATAGGAGTTATTGATACAGACATATGCGCGTTATGTGGAGTCATTTGATTTGAGATTCATATCATATCTTTTATGGTCGTTGGTGTTATATTAGAGCTTTCTTTTTTTCCTGTGGGAGGGGGAATCATCGTGGACACCCGTTGCTTAGAGTCTATCGCGGACGGGTAGTGCCGGACTCCAATCGGCTAAAACCCCTTCCTCTCTTCGGTGTTGCCTGTTGGCCTGGGACTGCTTTTCATCGGACCTACAGGTCATTTAAGTTTGTCGGTATTAATTGACGTTTCTCCATGGGTTCGATCTCTTTACAGTATACACACTCTCTGCTGTCAGTTTTGCCAATATCATATAAATACTCCATGAAGCGCCCATATCCACTTAAGGCTTGGGTGAGGTAATACACTCTGATGTTCGGAATGAGGCATCTCGTCCACCTTCCTTTGTCTGCATTGTCCCACCGCCTGTGCCAACTTTCAAACAGCCTGTCCCTGGCCATTGCCCTCCCGGCTCCTTCTAAATCGTTTTATATGCACTGCATACCTTTAGTGCGGCACATCGCCGGATGCTAGCCACCTTCCCCTCGTCCTATCCACCTTCATCGCACTTTCCCAGACCGGAGCTGCATACAAGAGTTCACGACGCTGCACAGTAGTCTCCTCTTGTTCGCTCACGGCGTGCGTATTGGCCATAAGCGTCCTATTGGCTGTAGCTGCTTTTCTCGCCTTCTCGGTCGTATTATATTAGAGCTACAAACGATTTTGTTGATCGGCAATTAAAACTGAAGACATTCCTCCCATTTAATCTCTAGCATCTAATGTCTCAGAAAAATATACATAACTATAAAAAAGATTCCCGAGCAATATAAACCAACGACGATAAAACGCTATAGCCTTAGAGTTGTTTCATTATGTTTATCCCTGTGTTTCATTTATCTCTTTTCCGTGGACTTTAACCTGTGTGTCTCCATAAATGCCTCGATGGATCCCTGGGCGGGAAGAAGGGGATTCTGTTCTTGTTCCCGTTGTGATGTAATTTCTCTACTGCGTTGTTTAGGTTAGCCTTTCATTTATGCAACTGGTTAATGACTTATGTCAAATGCAATTAAAACATATAAATAGATAGAAGGATTTTTTACTTGTTTAAAATCCTGATTAATTCGGAATACACATTTTTTTAAATTTAAGCAAGCATTTTATCTGCCAATTACAGCGTTGAGGTAATTTCCACAAAGATCAAAATGCGTGAATACTACATTCGAACATTATAAACTGAGTTTTATCAATGATGATGCCAAGATGGTTGTCGAAACTCGCTTCACCGCATCATACCCGCACAGCACAGGATAAATAAATAAATAAATTCACATTCATTTCCAATTACCCAATTACAGGAAACATAGGTAGTGTACATGAATTAAAAGAGAAACAATAATACGAATTATAAAACTATAATACAAATATAAAAATAAGAGAAATACAAAAGTGTAAAGAAAAAACAAAAAGAAAAGCATAGTGTGATGGAATATATTATTACATTATTATTATTATATGATCCATTTTTACGGATTTCTTGTAAGATATAAGTGTATTATTCCATCCAAGCTATCATGATTAATGTCACAGACGCCAGATATAGAATTAAATATATTACAGGCATTAAAAATTGGTGACTTACGAATGAGGTTAGTTGGACCAAAAGGACAATAAAAACAGTAATTTTCACGTGAGTTCATGCGAGGAACCAGAAAACAAAGCTTATTAACAAGGGGCGGACAGTCAATAATATTATTTGCAATATTGTACACAAAAGAAAGGGCAATGCAGTTCCTTCTTTTGCTTAGTGAGATTATATGAAACATACAACATCTAATAAAAGTGCATTGTCAGTGCCTCGCGGAGGATAAAAACCATTTAATTTAAAAAACAAAAACTTAAGAAATTTCCTTTGCATAGATTCAATTAATAAAATGGAGTTTTGGTATATAGGAAACCATATGAGTGCCGCATATTCTAGTTTCGATCGAATATATGCAAAATACAATAATTTTATCATTTCAACATTTGAGAAACAGCTCCAATTTCTAACAAAGAACCCGAGTAACTTAGAACTTGATTTGGTCATTTGATTAATATGGTTAGAGAAACTTAGCCGACAGTCAAATATAACACCGAGGGGAAAATTGTTAATATGATAATCAAATTTTATGGAGTTTTTCCTACGAGTAAATGTTATTATCTTGCATTTAGCAATATTTAGCTTAAGGACATTGCTGGAACACCAGACAGAAACGTTTTTGATTTCAGTTTGTAAATTAGCACAGTCGTTATAACTGTTTACACTTGCATAGATTTTGAGATCATCTGCAAAAAGTAGCTGGTGACAATTGATTGTTGACGTTATATCATTTATAAAAATTAAAAACATCGAAGGCCCCAGGTTTGAGCCCTGTGAAACACCTGATGTAGCTAAGTAATTTCGAGACCTGTGACCACCCTGTTCTACGAATTGCTCCCTAGAAAACAAGTTGGACGTAAAAAGTAAGATCAAGGTATCTGAGAATCCGAAGTCTTTTAGCTTGGATAATAATAAATAGTGATCTATCTGATCAAATGCTTTTTGGATATCTGTGTATATAACATCTATAGTAGGGCCCACATTTCTAACAGCGATATAAAAAAGCTCGCAAAAAAAACCTAAAGGATACCGACCATGTATCAATTTCAGTCTATTTACATAAAAGGCCATAAAAGCGTTCGGCTTCTTTTATTATCATCACAAAAAATGGTCAAATATTTGCCAATAACAATGTAGGGCACTCCCACTGAATATAATTGGTTGAAATATTCTCTACCGGAATTATGATAGGTTGGAATAAACTACGTGGACAACGTGGACTAGCGATAGTCAACGTGGAGCGGCGGGCGGTACATTAATCAAAGGAGGGTCGGTACCCTTTACGTTTTTTGCGAGCTTTTTTATATCCCTGTAATACCGATAGGCCAAACTATACTTGTCCCCCCGCGTCCAAGTTATCGGATATGATCTGGGCAATGCAGGCGAGATTAGCTACTGTTGATCTTTGCGTCATGAAGCCATGCTGAGCATGCGATATGAATGGTTCGACTGCACTGTAAATATTGGTATACAAAATTATTTCTATAATTTTGGCGAAATTGCACAAAATGGCGATGGCTCTGTAGTTAATTATAGAAGATGGATCACCAGTTTTAAGTACGGGACACATTTTAGTAATTTTCCAGATATCAGGAAACCTGGACGCAGTAAGAATCAAGTTAAAAATGGTATACAGTGGAGTTACAAACACATCAGCACAGTCCCTAACCACAAAGCTGGGAACACCATCTATACCAGCGGTCATTTTGTTCTTTAGCTTTTTAATTGCTTGCAAGATGTCATTTTCAGTAATATGGTTAATGCTTATTGCTTCGGACAGTGGTGCAGCCAGAAAATTCATCTGGGGGGGGGGGGGGGGGGGCAATAGAACCGGCCTCTCCAAAGGATGAGGAAAACTTTTCAGAAAATTGTTGTAAACGGATGTGTATAGATTCCTCTACTAGATAATATTGGCACTAATTACAAAATATTCATTTTAAGAGATAGTTTGAATACTGCTTTGTACCGATAGAGATTATGCGTCTTTATTTTTGGTTCATGGAGGACGCCTTGGGGGGGGGGGGTCCCATGGCTCCCCCCCCGGCTTCGGATATGTGTAAGATGGAATCGTCTGTATGAGTAGTTAATCAGAATCAGAATATATACTCTTGGGGCGAGTCAATTGTTTTGTCGTTATAAGTGACAGTTCCAGGAATTCTAGATTTACCTCTTTTGCATTGAACAAAAGATCAAAATTTGGCGTGATCGCGCGCGATTTCACTCTCAGTGTTTAAAACATAATCTCTGTAAGCAGAATTAATTTGTTGTTTTATAGTGGCCCTAAGAGATTTAAATTGATATGACCCCGGGATATCCTAAAATGATCCAGCATATCCGATAAATAAATTGTTCATTAGGGATGTTGATAGGAAGTTCAATGGTTATTTTTGGTCCTAATAATAGCCAGAATAGGGATATCCACTGGATAACCTATAGGAATATCTATAGGATAGCCTTTAGAGTTGTTGATGTCCTATACAAAACCTGTATAGGGATAACCAAATGCTATCCCAAGGGCTATTCACAGGTCAACTTTTTGGGCTAATATAGGTTCCAAATACATGATAATTCATAATTCACCTAAGGTTCAAATAAGAATTTTTTTATTTAATTTATATTTAAATATAATTCCATTGTGACAGAATGATTTTTATTAATGGAACACATTACTTGTAAAATATGGTCATAATAACAGCCAGAATAGGGATATCCACTGGATAACCTATATGAATACGAAAGATAGACGCGTACACTAAATAAAATACAAAATTTATATTATCAGCACAAATATGTGACATAAAAATATGTAAATAGGATGGTAATATATATATCGCTGTTTTACCTGTACTTTTTACCAGTTTTACTGCTGTACCCAGTATTTCAAATTGTGGTCTACAGCAATCATGATATTTTAGGAAGAGATATTATGTATAACCGGATGCAACTATGTGTAGATATCTGTAGGTTGTCCAGATTTTAAACTAAATTGGTCCCTTTTTCTTCCTATGGACAACCATGGGCTATCCCATCGTGGATGTCTGTAGTTTGTCCAGCTTTTAACCTAAATTGATCCCTTTCTCGTCCTATGGCTAACCATGAACTATCCCATTGTGGATGTCTATAGATTGTCCAGAATTTTACCTAAATTGGTCCCTTTTCCATCTTATGAACAACCACGGGCTATCCCACTGAAGACATTCATTGATAATCCCAATTAGTCTCAAAAGGATATCCACAGGAGATCCTAAATCTGGAGTAACCCAGCTTAGGACATCTATAGGGTATCTTGCTTATCCTCTAAGTATGGCCTCTGGTTATTCTAAGGCTATCAAATGCTGTGCGGGTAGTATTCGAGTGTACTGTTGTATACTGTGTACTGTGTTTTGAAACTATTTGTGGAAACTATTTCGGAGTCAGTGTCATACCTAAGCGTAAAACCCCCTCCAGGCTTGATAAGTATTATATGTTGTTTGTTAACGTAGAACATTATTTTTTAAATATCGTGACGCTTAAGTTTCAACGTTCTTTATAAGAATCTGTGGCAAAATAGAGACTTCTGTCGACACATAAATTACTATTAGTAATATAATTAAACACAAATTCAATGTATCTGCCTGTAAAAGTATAGAAATAAAAATATAAAATAAAACAAATATATTACCAGAAAATACTAGTAATTTGCCGGCTATTAATGTATCAATATTGGATTATAAGAAAAACAATATGCACATTATGTATGGTATGACTCTACAAATGTACAGTAGAGGTAAAAAATATGTACAATTTCGGAATAATTTCATATGTAATGATAGTTTTTCTTTATGGGTTATTATTGTACTAAAAGGTACCGTATTCATTTTCTGTATGGTCCGGATACTTGCTTTTACCCTCAAGGAGTGAAAACCACCTCTTAATTTGAATATTGAATATTTGGAAAAGTGTTACTAATTTTTTTTGGAACGTAAGATAGTTATGTATCGCTGCATTTTGAAAGAAAAATTAATTACTGAGTAATTATAATAAAAAATGGGGACATATTGTTAAAAAAAAATGTGAAAACGCACATTGAATAGGCCATAACTTCTTTATTTTTTATGATGTAGAAAAAAAGAACAAACTTCATTTTAAAGTTTGATTAATTATCTTTAATTTTGTTCCTAAGAATTATTTATGGAAGTGTCACATTTTCTAAGATATTCAACATTTTAAACTAAATACTTCATCCTAAAAACAGTTGGATGCCACCTTGATAAAATTAAAGATATCCGAAACTACTAACCCTACTCAAGTATATAAAACAAATTCATTATCAGTTTATAAGCTCCATTTTTGATGTCCACTATATTTTTTCTAAAACCAATATTTATTGAGATATTTTCAGAGAAACAAAAATGTTACGTTGTTTCTAAAATTTCTTTACAATTTAAAATGCATTTTATTTTTCTAAAGCAAGCGCTGTAACGGACGAAAAAATTTGAGCGTCTAGTCATATTATATATTAACGAAAAACAGTATATGGGAATATATTTTTTTAATTGCTGACTACTTACATTAGCAAAAAGGCGACGTTTCTATTAAAAGAAAATTGAAGAAACACATTGTTTCTGTCATAACTTATTTGTTTTTTATGCTACAGAAATAGAAAAAAAATCATAGGCCTACTTAATAGTGAGGCAGCATATATAATCCCGTGTTCTGCTTAGTGTTACAATCAAATAGTAAATTTTGTTTTATTTTATGATGCCCCTGGAACGTGAAACAAGTTGATGGACATCTGGAAATCGTGTCTGATTGGTGCAATGCCCCACCATCATAGTCACTCTAGCAAGGGAGGTTATCTTATAATCGTAATCCATAAAATGGGTATCGAAGGTCCCAAAATTACACAAATTACATTACAAGCAGTAGAAAAGACAAAATGGGAGAGGGAGAGGGTGCCAAATTTACTCGAACCGCGTTAAAATTTACATTTTTCTACAAATAGAACAGCAAATTGGCACAGTACCACAGAACGACTCATTTACTTAATTAACTCCCACCCCCTCTCTGGGAATACTAACACGAACCGAAGTACATAAACTAGCTGATACTTAATATTAAAAATATAAGGAAATCAAATGGCTGAAATTTTTTTAATACTTAGAAATTTTGATATAAATGGCTTTATCGAATATATCACTCACTCGACGAGTTTGTCAGTTTTAGAAGGCTAGTTGGAGCATAAAGTAACCAACATATAATTGACGAGTGACAGCTATTTTTGTTAATTTTCCAACTATAATTGGTTGGTTCTGGAAGCATAGAGTGAGGTTGTTTGTCTCTATACTATTCCATGGCTTAATAGTGTGTCAGAAAAATTGCAGTAGATTTTCTCCTGCAACTTGCTACTTTTTAAATAAGGTCCAACATCACTTAGGTATATTATCAAGCTTGGTCTGTGGTGTATACAACTAGCAAATACACTTTTCAACTGGTAAAATAATGCCCTAAACTTTTTAAGTGCTAACGGTACGCCCTCCTTATATTGACAATATCTTCTAACACTTCTTTCTTTGAAAAATTGCCTGTTATAGTTATAGCATGAAATTTAAGAGTAGTGGATTTCTGTTTTCCTAATTTATTGATGAAATAAGGGATATTAATAGACAGCTTTTCCAGGAACCCATATAACAAGTATCGTGGCAAAGGTGTGAAAATTTTATGATAAATATGGTAGTACCCGTGTCGACAAAATATATGTGTATTTGGGTAGCTGCGCAAGCTGTAGAAACAACAGCTTGCGTCAGCATTTTCGCGTCTGCCTTCTCACGTAAACTTGAGAGATAGTCAATATTCATATGAAGTAAAACATTTAAATGGGGTTCATAGTCCTATGGGCCTATAAAACATGAAACAATAATAATAAGATATTCTTACTTAGGGCAATTTGATAATATGCTTTGAATCTGTTGGAATTCTTACAATAGAGTGCCTTTACCACGAATATCAGTCCTCTAATCCCAACAATTCTACAGAAATGTTTAACTGATTGAAGAAATCCCGCCACTAACTATGTTTGTAATGACACCAAATAAGGATTTAAATTTGATTGGGTTTAGTCTAGCTAGATAAGAGTTTAGGCCTGATACATTACAGGAGAAATTTCAAATTTAGTATCTTGAAAGCGATATGGCCAATATTCGTATAATGAATTAATGAAATTTCCAAATATTCTCCAATTTTAGAATTTTATATCATATGATGATAACCGATTTATGAGAAATACAGAGATAATTTTAAAGGTAGAAGAAAAAACGGCAACAGACATAATCCCTGAAAGAGTAGTGATATTTCAAGTAGATACTGGGTTACCCAATAAATATAGAGCTATAGAAAAAATTTTAGGTTTATAAGTAACTAAAGAAAACGATGTCAAAATCAATCTTGAAGGTTATTTACCATTGTATTTACGTCATTGCAAGCTCACTTCAGCCACGATGCTTTAATATCTACTTATTCTACTTCATGACTCGTGATTGGCAACAGATCTTTGTCAAACTTAAAAAACCAATTAGAAGTCGGCGTGCACGATATATGATGAGAACCTGATTCATAAAATAGAGGGACCAATGGCAATGTATCATGGTACTCAAATTAATCGTTGACCAATTGGTTAAGAATTTGAATTTCTTCTAATTTTTTATGGGCTTCTACTGTGATTTTGAGAAAAGTGAAAAAGTATATGTCCTTTGTTTTTTTATTTAAATTCAAATATGACATCACTTATATTTGCGTAAATATCATATTATTATGGGTGTAGCATATTGTTGTTAATATTACGTACTGCGTGTATCAAGTTAATCGAATAAATTTAAACTTAAATATGTACAGCGTGTCCGAGGATGGATAATGCCAAGTGGAGTTGAAACATAAAGTTTCATCCGTTTAATCAATAACTCGGTCAATAATTAATATCCTGTGAATTTCATTTCATAATAACATGCTTATTTTAAGAAATAAAAATTTTCAAGAAAATTAATTATTGACTATGTGGATGAAACTTCGTATTCGGATTGTATTTGGCATTATTTAAAATTTGTCTTCATAAGATCTGATTATATTATTTAGAATAAAGGTGCTTTACCTACTCTTGATAAATTTTATTTTTTTTTTTTATTTCAACACCCTGAATAGCAAATCGTTTGTAATCCTAATAGCTAAGGTGTTTTCAGAATAATCAGAAGTTTTTATTAAAAATGACTTTTTATAAAAAAAACCAAAAATAGAAAAATTTACAAATTACAAGTATAGTTAAGTCGATCCGTGGACACACTGTATATTTTTTTACACACATCTATACACTATACACTCATTCCTAATATAGCCAAATTTACTCCCACACAACTCTATATATGTAAAACTATTGAAAGCACTTATACCACGCTAATATAGTGGCAACACGCCCCACTCCTAATTACGTCACAGAATCAATCGGCAACATTTTTGAAGTGTCCATCAAACATATTTGTGTCAAGAAAACTTTATGATATCAAAATTCATTTGCCGTTTTGCCCTAGCTGTACGTGCATCCCCCGCCCGATCCTTGGGGACAATGTTTTTCATAAAGATTAATGCCTAAGGAAGAATTTAAGACATGTCCTAAAAAAAAACTGACTGTACTTTCAAAATGGCGGCCATATGTTAAAAAAAACTGTTGCCAATATTCTTTTTGTCATTAAACACAAAAACTAAAAAATATGGACAAAAACTTTTTTCACAAAAACAACGTGCATAAAATTTTCTACAATTCTGTACCTATACGATATTTTGGTAGGAGTTACCATTTTCCAGAAAATGAGTCCAAAATTAAGAAAACATGGAAATTCATATGTCGGTAAATCACTTAAGAAAATAACTGTGACAATTATTGTAAGGCGTATAATATAACTTTGTATTATTGTCATAAAAATAAAGTAAAATAAACTGAAAAAAATTAATAATAATAATAATAATAATATTATAATTTGCACAGTCCTATCTGGAAAACGGTAACTCCTATCCAGATATTGTATAGGAACAAAATTGTAGAAAATTTTATGCACTTTGTTTTTTGCGCCGAAAGTTTTTCTCTATCTTTTTTAGTTTTTCTGTTAAATGCTCCGATTAAAGAACTTATATCTAGATACATAATGGCATTGATTTATTTGTTGCTGAAAGACTCACAATCTAAGGCACTTCTTCCCATAAGTTTCTGATTGGCTCATCGGCCTATGCGCGGCTGTTTTCTACACGATCGGTTCAGTTTGATTATCCTAATCTCAGTTTGACAGTGTCCGCCATTAATGTCAATAAATGTGTTTCGTGTTCTCCGACCAAAAAGTGATGAAAAAGTAATTTTACTTTAAGTTGTGATTTGCTTAATACCTAAGTAATATTCTCTATTCATATTTACACAGTTTAGTGAAAATTTAATGCTACATGTTGAAGTGCTGTGCCGTTTGCAGAAGGCAGTTTGGAAAAGAAGAAAATCGGTCGTTTCATAAGTAAGTAGGTCATAGTCGTAACATGATGGCGTTCAGTTTACAGTTGTAATAATAGTATTATAAATAATATCCTTTCAATACATATTTCCCTTGAATAAAACATTTCTACCTATTATATTTTTTAAATCCGCGGTTATGTTCATAGAGGTTAACCAACAATTATTACATAAAATATGTACAATATTGTACATTCTCCCTTCTACACATACCCGCCACTCTTGCCTATGGGATGTGATGTTCATTTATCCATTTTAATGGACATATAATGTGACTATGTTAGGAGCAAATAAGGTAGGTATATGAAGAAAAGATAGCCATTATGTATCTAGATATAAGTTCTTTAATCGGAGGTTAAATGACAAAAACAAGATTTGCATTTTTTTTTTAAACGGACGCCATTTTGAAAGTACAGCTAGCTTTTTTTTTAGGACATCTCTTAAATTGTTCCTTAGGCTTTAATCTTTATGAAAAACATTGTCCCCAAGGATCGGGAGGGTGCACGGACAGTTAGGGTGGGCTTCCGTAGTGTTACGTTTTATATTGAATTTTATATTTTGTTTTTTGTGTAGAAAGTTTTTCTCAATCTTTTTTAGTTTTTGTGTTAAATGACAAAAACCATATTTGCAAATTTTTTTTTAACGGACGCCATTTTGAAAGTGCAGCCAATTTTTTTTTAGGACATCTCATAATCTTTATGAAAAACATTGTCCTAAAGAATCGGGGGCGAGGGGGGGGGGGGTGCACGGGCACTTAAGGTGGGCTCCCGTAGTAGTTTGCTTGTAACACTAAGGAGCATACGGAATAATAATTTTTGACCGTACGTTGCCGCACTATAATAGTCTTTCATTATGGTTCTTACTTACTTACTTACCCCACATCGGTAGTGGGGTGGGGGTGGTAGTGGGGATGGATGAAGTAAAAAAATATTTTGATGTTTCTTGTTCTTGTACATACACTAAATCACAATTTTTTTCATCCCCTTTAATAAGGGGGTGGCTAATGCCAAAAATTTTTTTGAGACTCTAGCTTCTCTTGTTTAGACTAAATACCAATGCTTGATTCACCCATTTACCCCAAATTTACCCCCCAACCCTTCGTCGGAACAACATGAAAATATAATCTAGTTCCAGATCTCGTTAAAGTACATACGTGTACCAAATTTTAAGTCAATATCTTAAACGGTTCCAGAGTAAACGTGCGCACAAAAAAAAAGTTACAGACATACCGACAGACAGACAGAAATTTTTTTTTAGCTCAAACTTAAAATCTCGACGTTTCATGACATTTTAAGCCTATTTGAACAATAAAAATTTTTAAGAATTTTTTGTCGTTACTATACTTCCACTGGATGTGGAAGTAATTAGTAAGCCGCCGAATAATATAGAAACTTTTCTTCGATACATTTATTAAGTTGCCAAAGATAAACGAAATCCGTTTCATATGACGTTATTCCCAAGTTAAAACCTTTAAGTACTGTACTATGTCACAATAATGTATTGTCTTTCTTATAATCGAGTTGATCATGTCAAATAGCCGGCAAAGTAGTTGTTTAGAAAGATATATGTACATGCTTATCTGTGATAAGGTTTTTTTGCAAGAGGTGAAAATAATTACTAGCATATTCTACTAATATTTTTATTTTATTCCAACATTAATAATGGAAAAATTATTAAATTTCGTGCGTTGAAAGTTACCATTCACGTCCGGTGCACACGGCTGATTTGTATAAAATATTAGATATTTTTTTTAATCAATAAAGTAAATATCCTCTGTGAGCGATATTTAATTGTTCAAGTAGTCATAAATGAGTTGTACTGTTGTCCCTCAGCACTTGTCCGTCACTTGTCAATTACAAATGATGAGTTCGAAGGAGAAGGTTTCTGTAAGGAAAATATTTAAGGAAACTATTGAGGAATACGTACAAAATTCTAATGTTCCTGGTTATAAATATTTGACGACTCATAACGCTTTAAAAAGGTAAATAAAATGGGTACTTTTTAATACATTATATGCTATATTTTAGGTTTTGCATTTTAAATTATTTAGTTCTTAAGGTAACGCGGTTAGCAGCGGATATTTTGGTACCGTTTAGTGATCCAAGTAGAACAAGAAGCTGTGAAAAAGCTGCAGATATTTAGCCCTAGATATTTAGATATTTAGCTCTAGCAGCTACCGCAACAACTTTTTAAAGTCAGTTCGCTGATAGAGTCTCGGTGTGACATCACGAACATCTGAACTAAGATGATGTAGGTACGTTGGTGTTTTCGAATGAACAGGACTAAAATTACCCTCTGAGACACTAATTGAAATAAGTGCACAATACCTGCTATACCCACTTTCGAGAAAATCGACCCGCCTCTGAAATCGTCAGCCGCAGTCGACGACGACACTCGTTACGCAAATTGGCTTGCTGTCGAACAAGATAAATGCCGCATGTCAGTCATAACATGACCACAAAAATTGAAACTTACGTTACAGATTAGGTTACAAACAATATTTAAATAAAGACAAGGAAGAATAGAGCTCCGGACGATATTCCTTACACTATACGACCGGGATTCTATCAGCGAACAGACTATAAATAGGTTGAGACAATGCTGTAATAGTCAAAGTAGAACAACATTTTCTTGCTGTGAAAATGTGGTTAAAGCCTTTTAGCTGCAGACATTTGTCTGGCGATGGAACCAGATTACAGCCAAAGAGCTATATATTTTTGGCATTATATAATAATACGATAAACTATTTGGCTGTACGCTTACCTTTACTAGACATAATTAGATACAGATATAAAAACGGATGCATAAACTTTAATGTACATGTATACTTATAAAAATATCGAGGCAATTTTGACGACGAATCGTCCATAAATTTGCATGCGGCCTTCACTTTTTCGATTAGTGTGAATGTGATACCTCTGTGTGTACGAAGCGCTTCAGAAATTTTCTATTTTTACAAAGCTATTAATCGCTGCCGAATTATGATTTTTTATGTATTTCATCAGAAAATCGTTTAAAATTATTTGCTTCTGTCCACTAATAGTACAATTGAATTGATTATTTTCGGCGACAACTTCCACTAGAAATTTTATTGTAGATTCTTATATATTATGACCTCCTCATTACGAAAAATATTTGCGCCTAAAAATTTCTGGTGCGTCAGAAGTTATATGCATTTTTGACGTGCTTTCAAGGATTTTCTGCTTATCTGCTTAATATATCATGTACTAGTGATTGAAACGAATTTTAAATAAACTGGCTTATTTGAAATAAAATTCTTAAAAAATATAGACCGTCTGATAGGTCAATCCGCCATCTTTAATTGATTGATTGATTTGATTGATTTACGAGCGTGCGGTAGGCATTGCTGCCACTCCCAGTGTTATACAGCTGGACCTGCTACGTCCACGCTAGGTTGGATTAGGGTCATGCTTGTTTCCAGCAGTGAGAGCCACATGGCGCATGGTAAAGGAATGTGGGATGGGAGGTGTGGGTATTTATGAGATGTGATTGTTTTCCACATGTAACATGGTTTCCCTATTTTTAGTTTGCTGCTGTTCAGTGTTTGTGCTTTCTTCAGTAGATGTGTTAGCTCCCTTCTTTGGACGTGTCCCCAGTATTTCATTGCGTACATTTCTATACTTTTTGTGACTGTCTTCCCTTCTAGTAGTGTTGATGTTATATGTAGCTGTTTTTGCCCTGTTTTTTTTTATGAATACTTGGATGATATCTCTTTCAACTTTTCTCAAACTTCTTCTGTTGGCTTTTGTTGTTGCCGCGTTTTCAACTCCGCATTTGTTATCGTTGACAGTATGATGACTATGTACAGCCGTTGGTTCAGGCCCAAGATAGTTTGTCTTTCTCGATGAACGGTATAATTGCCCTTGTAACTCTGTATGCTGTTTTTATCCTCTCCTTTACTGTTTCTCTCCTTTTCAGTTGGTTCGTCAGATATTTTCCTAGGTATTTCAGTTTGTTCGTTGTTCTTAGGGAGTAGTCACCTATTTTGTATTCTTCTCCACTGATCCGACTCTCTCTTGTCGACGGGTCTGGCTCCATTATTAGACTTTTCGTGAAGTTTATTTTCAGCCCAGATGTGTCCAGATGCGGTTTCATATTTTCTAGGAAGTCGAGAGTTTGTTGCTCTTCTGCGACGATTAGTAAGTCATAAGCGTATGCTAGTACGATTGGGATTCTCAGTGTTTCCGTGTCTTCGTTGAAATTTGGCGTTTCTTATTGTGTTTTGTATTACTTGGTCTAGGACCGTGGTGAATAGTCGGGGGGGTAGGGGGCATCCTTGCTTGACTCCTCTGTTCTTTTGTCTGGTTTCCGTTATTTGTCCGAACCATTGTATGGCAGTGGTTTCATGAAGGCAGGCCTTTATTATCTTGTTCATTAGACAGGGCGGTACTCCTTTGTTATATAGGTGTTGACTATGGCCTTGTGACTGATGGTATCGAATGCCTCTTGGAGATCTATAGTGACGATGTGCAGTTTTGTCCCTTATCTCCATTTTTCTTCCAGTATTTTTCTGGTGGTGTACATCTGTATATGTGGTCGTCCGTTGATCTGCCTTTGATGAATGCTGTCTAGTAGTCTGGCGGTCTTCCAATTTACTTCTCTAGTTGCTCGAGCAGGTATTGTGCGTAGTGTTTGTATCTTATGCTGCAGAGTGCTATTCTTCTGTAGTCATCTACGATAGGTCAATCCGCCATCTTGGAAAAAATAGAAAACAAAAAATTAGCCGAAAATATCAAAATTGAATACCTTTTCGATAAGAAGGAGTAACTTTACCAAAGTTGGCAAAAATAAAACTCATCTATGGTCAAATATAATGCACCAAACCCGGACGCTGTAAGTCAAATAGAACTGTCAAAGATGGTGAATGAAATAAAATTTTTAATTCTTCGTCAAGTATCAAGGAGGCATTGTGCGTCACTTTTTTTCTTTTCGATTGTGGGTTCTTTTAGATACTTTAAGGGGACAAAGTTCAATTGTTTTAGATATTCTAAAAAAGTGCATTTTTTTACAATTTCCAAAAATGCAATTCCTTTGACCCTCCTTTTTTCACACAATTTTCATCGAAACAAAATGAAATATACTATAAATTTTCTTTTCAAATTAATGAAATTTCATTTTGTATTTTTTTGAAGTTATACGAGACTTTCTGCAGTATATTTCATTGTGTTTCGATGAAAATTGAGTGAAAAAAAAGAGAGGCAAAGAGAAGCAATAACTAAAAATTGAAGGGTAACCATAAATACCTCATTCGTATTTGTTATATTTGTCACTTTTCAGATATGACCAAACCAATAATTTCATTTTGAACCATTTCCATCAGCATAAAATTTTTGGTTTATTATGTTAAAAACACAGGTGTAGAAAAAATCGTATGTTACATATGTGGTAGGTGAATATGTGTACTTCTGTGATTGTAAAACTCGTCTTCGACTAATTTTGCAAATTTCGGGTGTACTTACCACAATTGTTACACAACCTGTACCTCCTATCTATTTGTTCAAAAAACGCGTTCATTTATCTATTGAAAAACTTTGGAAAACTTTTCGATAAACCTGCCGAGGATGAAGATTGTGCAAAAATATACATGTTTCAAAAATAAATTGAATTCATACAAATACGCATTTATCTTGCAGCGAGAATAATAAGAATGAGATTGAACAAAGTATCGAATCGGACACAATTCACGGACAAATTTATTTAGTTATTTCGAAAACTGTAGAAACTGTGGTAATTTTCCATGATTCGTTAGCACCCGGTAAAATTAATTACTGCTGTGAGGAAAACATAAATGGAAATTAGTTACAGCAAATTATACTTCAGTTAAATTAATTGTGCATATATTTCACGTATTTTAACATCCTCATATGTTTGTGATAATTACAAGTCTAAAGAAAAAAAATTGAAACTGTGAAGTTATATTGGAAAATTATTCTATTGATGAATATCTGTTTTAATGACATATATATATAACGTTATTTTACATTATTTAATTATATTTATTACTTGAAATCTATTAATTTCGCATAACATGAGTTAATTATTGTTACCTATACCGACAATGTAATATATTATAAAACATAAATTTATGACTTATTAGAATCGGTAATTTCATTGATATTATGGTAGTAAACATGTCATATTTGAATTAAATCATTTTTAACTGGAATATAAATATCGAATAATCGTATATTATAAATAACTCTCTGCAAACTGGTATATCTCCAGAAAAACTAAAACAAGTATTAATAAAACCTGTATATAAAAATGGTGAAAGTACTCAAATAGAAAATTATAGACCAATATCAGTGATAACCAATATTGCAAAAGGATTTGAAAAAGTAATAAAAAAAAATACAGTTTTTAAATAAATATAACATGCTTTCAAGTATACAGTTTGGGTTTAGAGAAGCTAAATCTACAGAAAATGCAAAGGCGTGTCTAACCAATAAAATATACAAATATTTAGATCACTGCACACCATTGCTGTGCATCTTCGTCGATTTAGCAAAAGCATTCCACATAGTCAGCTATAAAAAAATTATCTAACAAATCGAAAGCAGCTGGTAGTAACAGATGATATCAGAAACATCATAAGGATGGTAGACGATGGTGTACCCCAAGGAACAGTTTTGAGGCCAGTCCTATTTAATATTTATGTTAATAATCTGTTCACTATCTCTACAAATGGCCAAATAATACGTTTTGCAACTGACACTGCTATATTTTATACAAGTAATAATTGTTCAAGTTTAAAAATGAAGGCTGCCACATCGACCACGTGATAAAAAAAAATAAGGAGCTTATTAAGTAAATTCAAATACAAAAAAATGCCTAATGTGACTTCTCGAAAAATCGACCATTTTTTTCTTAATAAAAATGCACGCCAATGACAAATAAGTTATGTTTTACTCAAAAAGGATATAGTAAAGGTCTTTGATACCGATCCAAATTTGGTTAAAATTTGATGGCCAATAAGTTACGAAGGTGTGTCCACTTGAAATGGGTCACACTGTATTTCATAGAAGTCTTGTATATCTATATCTGTTAGAAATTTTATTCCGAGCAACCTCCATTTTTTATTATTATAATACGACCAATAAGAGTGGAGATGTTTACAAAAAACTGAAAAAAAAAAAAAAATAATGTTTTGTAATTTCAATTGCTCGAAGTCCAAAACTTGTAATCATACTTTAATCAAATATACTTTATTATTAGTATTCCCAATTTCAGCAAGAAAAATTCCCTCTTTATTTCGATTTTTAGCTTTATTTTTACTCCACTACAATCTTAATAGGTAATTTAAAGTGAAAAGCGGTTGAGTAATAATTTATCATCAATATATTTATTCAAGTAGTATTAAATAAAAATATGTCTTTCTGTATTACAATAAAATAGAAATTTTAGTATATCTGTCACTTGACAACCGAAATTAAGAATTATTTCGTCAGGCGCCCTTTACACAGTTGAAGTAGTGAACCGGATACCAGATGAAAATTGCATTGAATAAGACAAATTCATTTATTCACAATCATACAGAAATAATCAAATTGTCTTACATGTCAAAAGTTGGAAAGTATGACATTTCTTCTTCATTCGATAATTGAACTGAAATGTGACATTTCTGGTTGGAAAGTGACATAAAACAATGAAACACTTTCCACCTCGGTATGTAATATAATATCCAACCAATTATATTTCAACTTATTATTTTGCAGTTTCATTTTTTTTTTAATGCCTTGGTTTATATTAACGTCCTGGCGAAGTTTAGCTTATGCTACTCTACCACTTAACCAGGACGGCGAGATGAGATACGGTCACCAATCCAAGTGACGGCCGTGCTTAACTTCGCCAATCGAGGTCCAGTCACTGAAACTAGTACCGTACCTCACCTCACATTTAAGTTTAGGTTTCTATTTATTGATAATTTTAATTTCGGTTTTAGGTTTCGGTTTCGGCTAAAAAAAATTAGTAATTACGGTGCGGTTTTCGATTATGATTTCGATTCGGTTTCGGTCCCTGGTTGATGGTAGTGGTAATAAAAATTCATCAAAAGCTATGCTAGACTATTTAAATTCATTATTTGCACACCTTCATTAGGGTGTCCCTTATTTTTCGACTTTCATTGTTTTTTGACTTACCCCCTAAAAAGTTTATATTTGATATAAGGATTACAGACCCAAAATTTCAGCATCCTAGATGAACCCCTTCCCATGCCGACGGGGGGTGTGAAAAACCCCAAACTGGAATTTTTTCAAATATACTCTTGAATTATTTTTTATAACCCCAAATAACTGTTATTAGTCCAGTCAATGAAATAGTTGTAGAGAACATTTTGGAGGGGAGAATTTTTCTCTTCAGAAATGTGTTGGGGATAGTCAAGAGGTAAACATACTAAAAGTCCCCGCCCCTAGCGCCGCCGCTTCAGTAGGAGAGGGGGTGGAAAGGTTCCTTTTTTCGATTCTTCGCTTATAACTCGGAAACGAAGCGTCGTACGAAAAAAGGTAATCTATGCAAAATTAAACGTAATTAAATTTCCCACAAGAATGTTTATATTTATTTTTTTCCTATGTGTTATATTTTACGAGATATTCGCCAGCGAATCTCGATAATTAATAAGAAAATATCAATTGTATACCTTGAATATTTCTATCAAAGCGGTTTACCGTGGTCTGCTAATAAATCACAGTCACAAAACAATCTTCATTTTACAACACTCGACGTATTTACTAACGTAATATTTTGTCGAAGTCTAGACATTTCCTTAAATATACAGTGTGACTCACTTAAAATGAAGATACCCTTATAACTTTTTCATTTTGTTTCCTATTTTAATCAAATTTTACTCAAGTATAGAACAAATTAGTATCTACTTATGATTTTTTCTTCAATTACCAATTCTTCGCAATGATTTTCGAATAATTTTATTATTGGACGTACTTTCCAAAGCTTATCACTATCATCTGCGTTCTTTATTGAGATCCACAATATGTAAGTTCTTGGATTCAAATCTATTACGTGATATGCCGATTTCATCCAGTTTGATTCTTGTCTCAGGTGCCTAATACAATCTCAGTCTACAAGTTTTCTAATTTCACACTCATTCGTATTGATGTTTTTTCCAGTTTTTTTCGCCATTTCAGCAAATATTTCCTTTGGAAAGTATTTAGAGAAATGCCCGTTTGACTGTCACGGGTATTTTCATTCTTATTGTCAGGTGGTGACAATTTTTGGTGGTGACGAACTGATGTGATCATCAGATCGACGCGACCGACTGATGATACAGATAACTATGTGCAAACGTTTTTATAAGGCACAGTTGCGTTCACAACTCACGTGGTTTCTAAGGGGACGGTGTACCAAGTGTATTACCAGAAAAAGCATAACAAAATTAATCAGCTTTAGAAATTGTTTGGAATGTGACTGGAATATGACGTACCTATATGTGTTTTTACTTCAAAAATTCACTATTTTGCTTAACGTTATGCTTCTGGTGGTAAGGGTAAATATCAACCATATGTGTTGAAATGATTATTTTCTTCTTTTTATATCAAATATATTTAATTGAAGTAACGATTTGAAAAAAATTCCACCTTGAAGTTTCTATTTAAAAAAATTGCTTTTCACAAACTTCTAGTTCCCGTCGGCACGGGAAGGAATATGTCTAGAAGTCTGAAATTTTGAGTGTGTAATTCTTATATTAAATGTAAACTTTCTGGGGGGTGAGACCGAAAAAAATCAATTTTTTTTTTTATCAAGTATAAATAAGGGACACCCTAACCTTCATCAATGAGCATAAGGAACGTAAAGTTTGAAAAAAGAAACTTTTTGTTTTAATGACCAAGAAATCGCCCATTGAAATCTGTTGCAATCATTTAGGATCAGCTTATATTCTATAGGTTCTCGTGTTCTCCACGTTGAATGAATACAATTGGTTGTAACAATAAATAGCTAATTCGTTGCATTTAACAATAGGAAAATTTACTTACAACAAAACAAAGTCCTAGAAACCACTTGACGCAAAAGACGCAAACAAATAAATGGTAATGGGTACTTAGCAATTCACCAATTCCATTATCTGTGCAAGTTAAGTCACATATTTATTTTATAGAAGACTATTGTACTTATTTTAATTTAAATTATGTCCTTCATTTGGCAATTAGCACCTATACCAAATAATTCCTAAATTAATAAATTACGTTATTATTTTCAGTTCATCTGCATAACTGCCTAAATTGTCATTTTATTGGGATGGTGGGGCAGTGTGATCAATTACAAAGGTTTTAATCTCGAAAAAAAAAAGAACTGCTGAAATTCGGCAAATGGTATTTTCAAAGTCGTTGATAAAACCAAAAGTGTGCACCCCGAAAATTGTTTTATCGTATGTAATATATAGTGTTCAAAATTTTATCGAATTTTTTTCCTAAAGCGTTGTTGCATGGTAATATAAATAGTGTAAATTGCCAGTTTATTATCTGATTAAATTCCGAGAGCTTTAGCGGGAGGAATTTAATCTTTGATAATAAACTGCCAATTTACACGAGTTATATTACCTTTTGGTAACTTAGCTTGAGAAAAAATTTATAGATAAAATTTAAAATTACGGGGAGAATATTTCACGAATAAATAATTCATATTATATTTTGTAATTAATTGCCTTCAGACGTTTTATTGCCACTTTTTAGATTTGACTGTCCTTTATTTTCAATTTCATCATTTACGTCACATAAAAATGCATTTCCAAAGAGACTCATCTAATAAAAAACAAAGTAGGTATAAATGACAATGACAATCAACGAAAAACGAGAAAAACCACAGGTATTGTAACTTATAGATTGGTCTTCGATGTAAAGAATCTCTGGCACGCTTCGACCAATCACACTACGAGTAAAGCCAGACAATATTGCATTTTACTAATCTCTCGCTTTTACGTTCTACGGTTGCCAAGGCCAGATGAAATGGTACCGCCATCTATAACGCTAGCTTAACTTAACTGTGTAAACAGTGAGTTTTTCAAGAATTATTATATTAAAGTGCTTATTAATATATATTTATGTATTTAATCCTTATTTTTAATTTAAGAAGTTTAATAATTGAGTTAAAGTTTGCTTGTTTAAGTAGAGAGAACTATAAGTACAACGAATTGTAATGTATAATGATACTTAGTGCGGAGTTTTGATTTTTAGAATAAGGTGTTACCTGCTTTATGACGAATTACCATACGTAAGTACATTTGTATATTTAACATGAAATAATTGATTTGTTTGTCTCGTAGGCATTTGTATTTAATTTCAGTTGTAAAAATTATTTTGTAATTACGTTAGGTATTATAAGACATTGAAAGCTGTGTATAACTTGTCCCGAACCTACATAAGTTCCACACAGCCTTCGCTTTGAAATTGGGAGTTGTCAACTTATGTGGTGTTTTTAGGATATTTTAATATTATTATATTACTACGTATATGATACAATACACAATTTACAATTTACGTTAACAATTAGTAATAAGCTAGATAAGATATTATTATAGATAAAATATAAAAGCACGAGTTATCCTATTTGCTGAAAACATTTCACGAAGCAAAACGTCAAAAAATTTTCGCAATATTTGTCGACGTGGCGACATAAAAAATTAGAGCGATAATATTTCCATGTTGACACTGTCAAAAGCCGATCTAGGTTGGATTACCACTAATAATGACGTTTGATTGGGTCAATGTTGTGAAAAAACGGGCTCTCATTGGCTATCGTTAATGGGTAAAATAATCCAATAAATACTATGCGTATAACATTAGTTCGTTGGTCAA
Organism: Rutpela maculata; assembly: GCA_936432065.2. NCBI lineage: Eukaryota > Metazoa > Arthropoda > Insecta > Coleoptera > Cerambycidae > Rutpela > Rutpela maculata. The sequence continues at coordinate 48,125,813 of OW386292.2, forward strand.
ATTATAACTGTATTGTTCGCAAATACGAAAACACAGTGTATTTCTACAAATCTAAAACAGTAAATGTCTCTCTGTCTTTTAGCAGTAAGTTAATTTTAGCTAGAGGAATAAATAGAAATGTAATTTCCTATCATTTATTTATATATTTTACTAGTAGACATAATAATAATAATAATAATAATAATAATCATAATAATATGATATTCAATCGTCGATATGATTGTTATCATTGGGAAATAGTAAAATTCTCAGATTCTAATATTACTCTTCTAGAATTCTACTGAGGTTCTGAGTTAGGGAAATGAACAAGAATCATTAAAAAATTAAACATAAGTACTTATAGTAAAATTAGTTGCAAGACATGACAGGTAATCTTGATTTGAAAGAGTATGGAGAGAGTAAAAGTTTCCTAAAATTCGCGGTTTCCTCGCCACGACGTCACCGATATGTAAACACGTCGTTGGAACGTAGTTGGACAAGTCCCGGAAAGTTACCTCCCGTTACTATTATCCAAATATTATTCCTCATTTTAACTGTACACACCTACACACGTAACATACTCTTGATGTATATTATGTTCCCATGATTAATGGCAAAACACTTCAAAGCGTCTAACAAGAAATCAACTTTTAGCACGATTAAATCGGCTTTCTTTCAATTAATAAAAAAAAACGCTGCCTAAGGAACCACCAGTTCCACATCCAGACTTCCTATCTAAGTATCTTACAACGAAAATACTATAATTGCACTCCACTAAGTAGAAATAACTGTTTATGGAACTTTAATGGTATAATATTTGAAATCGTGTACCAGAAAAACCCATAAAATGATATGCTCTATCAGTAGTAGGGGGTGGTGGTGGTGGTGAGGGTGAATGAAGTGAAAAAAATTCTTGATTGCTGGTTCTTGTACAGACACTAAATCACAATATTCTTTCACCCCCTTTAATAATGTGGTGAGGGTGGTAATAGAGGTGGCTATTGCCAAAAATGCCAGAATAAACGTGCGCACAAAAAAGTTACAGACAGACCGACAGACAGACAGATTTTTTTTTTCTCGCTCAAACTTAAAATCTCGACGTTTCATGACATTTAAAGCCTATTTGGACAATAAAAATTTAAAAAAATGTTTTTGTCGTTACTATACTTCCACTGGATGTGAAAGTAAAATGAAGCAAAGTAAAAACGTGTACAAGGTTGTCATTACACTTAAAATAATACTGATACTAAAATCGACATATAAAGCTCACATTTTGAAAGCGTAAAGTTTGCCGAGGAGCTGTGAATAATGTCATTTTGCCGCTCGTCTCCCATGACAGCAAGCGTCAAAGTACTTTTACGCTCGCTCGAGTGCACCTGTCCTTACACAAGTTTGACAATGTATTTTTATGAAATAATAATGCCACAAAACTGTTGTTAATATAATGAGAGATTATGTAAGAGTAACAATGAATTACCTGATTTATTTATACGAATACGAACTTTATAATAATTAATAAAACTTAAATAAAGCGACAGCGATTGTGTTTTGTTCGTCTGTTTATTTTAATCACATATTACTTCCACATCCAGTGGAAGTATAGTAACGACAAAAAAATTAAAAAAAATTTTTATTGTTCAAATAGGCTTAGAATGTCATGAAACGTCGAGATTTTAAGTTTGAGCGAAAAAAAAAAAATCTGTCTGTTTGTCGGTCTGTCTGTAACTTTTTTTGTGCGCACGTTTACTCTGGAACCGTTTGAGATATTGACTTGAAATTTGGTACACATATGTACTTTAACGAGATCTAAAACTGGATTATAATTTCATCTTGTTCCGTCGAAGGGTTGGGGGGTAAATTGGGGTAAATTTGTGGTAAATTGGTAAATCAAGCAGGTAAGAGTCCATAAAATTGGTATTTGGTATATACAAGAGAAGCTAAGGTCTCAAAAACATTTTTGGCATTAGCCACCCCCATTACCACTCCCACTCCATTATTAAAGGGGATGAAAAAAATTGTGATTTAGTGTATGAAGAAGAACCAGAAACCTCAAAATATTTTTTACTTCATCCATCCCCACTACCCTTATCACCACCCACACCCCACTACCGATGTGGGGTATCGTTTTATGGGTTTTTGGGGTAGAAGATTTCAAATATTATATTATTAAAGTTCCATAAACAATTATTTCCACATACAAAGTTTTTTCGTTGTGAGTGATTTGGATAGAGAATCTGGATGTGGAAGTAGTGATTCCTTGGGCAGCGGTTTTTCTTGTGCGCACGATTACTCTGGAACCGTTTAAGACATTGACTTGAAATTTGGTGCACATATGTATTTTAACGAGATTTGGAACTAGATTATATTTTGATCTTATTCCGTTGAAGGGTTGAGGGCAAATTGGGGCACATGGGGGTAAATAGGTAAATCAAGCAAGTAAGAGTCCATAGAATTGGTATTTAGAATATATTATAAGAGAAGCTAATTCTCATAAAAATTTTTTGGCATTAGCCACTCCCACCTCGTTATTAAAGGGGTATGAAAAGAATAAAATTGTGATTTAGTGTATGTGTACAAGAACCAAAGACCTCAAACATAGTTTTTACTTTACCCATCCCCACTACCACCCCCTTCCACCATCCCCGCCCCCACTACCGATGTGGCATATCGTTTTATGGGTTTTTGGGGTAGACAATTTCAAATATTATACTATTAAAGTTTCATAAGCAATTATTTCCATATTCATTTTTTTTTGCTGTTAGACTTGGATAGAAAATCGGGATGTGGAAGTAGTGATTCCTTGGGCAGCGGTTTTTTTTTTGTTGTAAGTAGGTCGTACCTTGAGATCAGGTTTTAACACTCAAAATTTGGCACCTGAGCGCTACGCGTGATAAGTTTTGATATTTCAAATGTCCCCGTGTCTAAGCCTACATTGTCTCTACTATCTACAGCTCTAGTGGTCTGGATATTCAAGACCTCTTATCACATAACCTGATGCTCCCATTGTATATCTTATCATTACTGAAAACATAACTTTAAAACAACAAAAAGCAAATGAGGACTATATATTTTTAAAGAATTTTTAAAATTTATTCGTTTATTACTTTTAAGGACGTATTATTGCAGTTATTTATTGTTTTGGAAATTTTAGTTATAACAAATTCAGGTAACTCTCTAGTTTTTTATGAAATCAAAAACGTTTAGGTCACTTATATATAAACAGATCGATACTCCTTCTTGAAATTTGGGCTGGTTATTCTTCAATGCTTATTATTTTGTTTCTGCTATTTGAAGATAATCCAAAGCTCCCAGCAAACACAAAAATTGCGGCCCTTAAATGGGCCATTGTAGCGATCAATGGCTTTCTTATGGCATAGGCTAACCTTTTGTGGTCCATAATAAATTATATGCAGGCGTACCAGCTTCATGTTGTTATGAATTGCCACATAAGAACCAGAAATGGTCAATTATTGTGAAACCATAAAAAATGCTCCTTCAGTTTATACGTTGATGGTACTTTTATGGTAAGATGCAGGCTAATATTTTAAATGATTACGCGCATTTCACATAATAAAGACTTCATACACATCACCATAAATACTGCTTTTAGCATCCGAAATAACGGTCTCAAAAAAAATTTCGGCATTAGCCACCCCCATTACCACCCCCCACCCCATTATTAAAGGTGACGAAAAAAATTGTGATTTAGTGTGTGTACAAGAACCAGAAACCTCAAAATATGTTTTTACTTCATCCACCCCCACTACCACTCCCTTCACTACCCCCACCCCACTACCGATGTGGGGTAACGTCTTATGGGTTTTTGGGGTAAAGGATTTCAAATATTATATTATTAAAATTCCATAAACAATTATTTCCTCATACAAATTTTTTTCGTTGTGAGTGACTTGGATAGAAAATCTGGATGTGGAAGTAGTGATTCCTTGGGAAGCGGTTTTATGCAAGGCGAAGGCATACTCATTTATGTTGATGAATCGTCGTTTCCAGTCAAAATTCAATTTAATTATTCCGTTTATTTTGATATTTTCAAATGATTGTAGATAAAATCATGTGTGTTATTCGAGCGCAACGTGCCATTGTCGCTCTCAACTTACACTAACATTATCGAGCGGAAATGAGGGCACTTTGCGCTCTTAATATAGTTGAATCAATGGATCTTTGAACGGGCGTCATCATTCTCCTTTGAACTAATTCAAGGATGACGATGATTTCGCACCATATGGGTAGCAAATTTTTAATAAGATGACTACTGGAAATTATTATAATGATAAGTAATAATAATATTAATAATGATAAATTGGACTAGACTACAGTATTGGGCATTGCTAGTAGGTTCAATGAGTAAATATAAAAAGTCAAGCATGTGAAATCTAAAGTTATAAAAAACTTTACATGCAAGTATTAATGAAAACCATATAAAACAACTCACTTTACACAAACATAACTGTATACAAAAAGAGTACCAAAATTGTAAATGCGAAATAAAAATTAAGTCAGTTGACGAAATAACATACTTAGGAGTTACAGTTGACCAATATTTGAGATGGAAGAGCCACATAGAATTTATTTCCAAAAAATTAAGAATTCTTATACCCATATTTTATCAGTTTAGGAATATATTGCATAGAAAACAGCTAATGTTTGTATATAGAGCCTTGGCAGAGCCCATAATAAGGTACGCTATTACAATCTGGGGAGGACTAAGTAACAATGCTCTCAATATGTTACAGGTGACACAAAATTACATAATTAAAGTAATGCTAAAAAAACCTAAATTATATTCAACGCAACTATTATATGATGAAACCGAATTACTGAATACTAGATTGTCGTATATTATTCAATCAATAATTTTTGTTCATACAAAATTTTCAGGACGACAGTTACAACATGGCAAATAGACCCGAGCAATGACGAATAAAAATATAGAACAACCATTTTTCATAAAGTCAGAAATTCATATCATATTTAGGAATGAAACTATACAATGCAATACCTAACAATATAAGGGCAATACAAAGTATCAAAAATTTTAAATATAAGGTAAAAAAATATGTCATAGAAAACAAAACTAAATTCTTAAAATACTTTTAACAATAAAAAATAATAATAATAATAATAAGCGTTATACAACTTATTTCAGTAACATCTAGTGAATAATAGAAGTTAAAAAATGTGGATGAGTGTATGCATGTATGTATAATATATGCATTTTTGTACGTAAAAAACTTTATTCTTAAGATTAGGTAGATACATAGTATAAATATTGTGGACTAAAGCATTATTATTAGTTTATCCTAAACTGTTATATATTTTATTTCACTATAATGAATCGCATTCTCACTTGAATTAGTTATTTATTAACAACAAATGTTAGTGGAGCACAACACAATTTTTTTTTTAAATTTAGGTGCTCCAATTAAAAAATTACTGTTATAATTTTGAATATATTTGAAAAAAATGAAATAAATGAAATGAAATGAATCTTCTATCTTTTCACAATATTTCAATTTTAATTATACTTACACTTGAGGTATCCAATAAATAAAATATTAATTTTTGAAAATGTTTATTTGTTCATATATACAGTGTGTCCCATTTAGCTTGGAACCGCCCCCATGAAAAGTTTATTTTCCGATTTACATCGGTTTCTTTTTTAATCGTAGATCTCTGAGAAATGATACATTAATTTTATGAAACATAAAAGCTGCGGTCTTTTCTCGAGGTAGAAAATGAAGAAATCTTATTACCGATGTTTTTGTTTCTAATCTGAGTACTCCATTGGATTTGACAAACCCTCAAATGGATTTGTAGCAAATTTCGTGAAAAGAATTTTTCCCGTAAGAAATAAGAATTTTGAAATCGCCAATAAAAATCCACTGTTGCACGGAATTTTGTATTTAAAAGAGTACCTTGACTCAAACAACTGACAAAGGAATGTGTAATTGTCAGTTTATGTAAGTTCACTTATTATATTCTTCGTAAATACGAAAACGAAGAGTATATTGCATTTGATCGGTACATTTTTAAAATCGTAAATATAGCTCGCAGACAAAAAATTTTCATATCACTGTGTTAGTGAACGAATTCTGAACAACTTTCAAAATGTCCGTCTGTCCGTCCTTCACGTTTCTTGTAAACACGATAACTCGACAAAGAAAAATCCATTTGTACTGAAATTTAGGCAGTAAGTTTTTGTTAGCTTGGGGAGGAACCCTATTGTTTTAGAACAAAATCGACCAGTAAATAAAAATGTTATTAATGATTTAAATTTGAGAATATTTTTTTTTATTTTTATGTTTTTGTAATTGAATAGAAATCTGATGAAATATTTCATTTTAATATCTAAGTATTTATATATTTTACAAATATACATTTCATGATGTAATATACAACCGTGGAAATATGATTTTAGCTCGTCTCTAATAATGTCTAATAATGTAAAAAAAATTCGTGTTGTAGTTCTTATGCTTTAACTCGGAATCCAAGGGTCCCGGGTTCGAAACCCACGTGGGGTATGGTATAGTTTTTTTTTAATTTTTACTCTACTTTACTAAGTCTTTCACCAACTAAGTTCGTACTATAAATTAAAAATGTCAGGAATCTTGTTTCTTAGGGAAAAAATCCAAAAATATGTATTTTTCGCGATATCTGGTACAAACTCATTTGAGGAATCCAGTGGAGTACTCAGTTTTGAAATAAAAAAATCGCTAATAAGGTTTCTTCATTTTCCACCCCGAAAAAAGACCACAGTAGGCCGAGCTGTTATGTCTTATAAAATGAAATACATTTCAAGAATGCACTTTTAGAATGCACATTTAAAAAAAACGCTCTAAATCGGACATAAATAAAATTTGTATGGGGTGCACTCAGTGAAATTCGGCGTTTTAAAAAGCACAAGAAATCACTTGAATATAAATATATTGATGTACTGAATTCAAGTCGTCAAAACTCAACATATCAAGTTTGTATATTTTTACTTTTATTTTGATTATTGAACAAATAATTGCTATAGACCCTTCAAAATATAGGGAATTTCCTTTCCTTTAATATTTAAAATGACTGTTTTACTTGCCTGACTATATTAATAACTCATCCATATAAACAAAAGTTGAACATTTACATTTTAAAGAAACTCACTGATTTTGTGTATACGATAGTTAACATTACAGTTGAAACAAAGTTATATTATTTTTTCTGATAAATTCAACTGAACATTATGCAGTTGTTTTAAATATTTAAATCATCATTAGGCACTTTTGTTTTGAAAACGCTTCATAAAACCATATGTTGTCGTTTTGAATTAACTATAAACACTAATGAGGAAAAAATATATTTGATTTATTTTCAATCATTAGTGATTTTTTTAATTTTACAATGTTTTTTCTCTCAGTGTGGTTCCAAGCAAAATGGGCCACACCATATGTACCAAAGACATATATTTATAAATAATGTACATAAATGAGTTACATAAGTGAGTTTACATAAGTGAGTTTTAAATGCGTCATATTCGAAACTGGCATGTTATAAGTGCTCATCCACTCGCTAAAATAATGTATTTATAAGTAACAAGAAATATAAAATATCATTCGACAATGGCCGTGAAAGCCTGCATTCTAATGATAAGAAACATGTACATTAAATTTAAATAACTACCTCTCGGACAGCCTTGGCAGAAATCAGTGTTTTCGTTTTCTAACATAAAATACGATATTAAATTAGCTACCAGATTTCTAGCTCGCGTATTCAAACGTTTTACAGGCATAATGAGTTAAATGAATTCCGTTACGAAAAGTAAACAATATGTGCGCCACTGACGATTGATACACGAGACTGATGTGCTTCTATGTAGTCTAGACGTACGTGTTACCATTACTCTCAAATCTAACGCGCATGATAAGCATACGTAAGTCGTAGACTGTGCAAGACACATACCCTTACGGCCATTTCAGGCAGTTCCATTGTAAGAAGTGAGACGCCAACATACAAACGATAGTCTTTGCTTGCTTCTCGCGTTAGTGACGTGCGTTCAAAGATCCATTGATTCATCTATACACAAACAGCTATTCTCTGATTTATGATTTCTTACGCGCAATATCAATCTTCTCGTGCAGCATGAAACACGCAATTTACTGTTGTATGTTTTTCCCATCGTTATCTGGAAACCAATTTTTCAACACGCACCATACCTATTACTGCTAATTGATAAGTTTGAATTACACAGATATTCATCATGTTTTCTTTAATTTGCTGAGTAGGCGTAACAGGAATATTACGAACTTATAAGAAATTGTACATATAAATATTATTATTTTGGATTTAGCATTGAGTTTATTATGTTCTGCAATCACTTTACCTGGGAATTTCCGAATCATTTACGAACGATTTGTGTTTCGGTCAGGACAGCACCGTTTTAGTCCGATCTTTTATTATACCAATCTCAGTGCATTGACTCTTTTTAATGACGGCGCAAGGATATCGAGCATTCTTTGACGTATTTATAACTGCTTTATTTTTAACAATTGTGGTGTATAATTTAAAAAGAGCATGTTGTATAGTGCGCACATTTTTATCAAATACAGAATAATCGTAGAATTGTTTAATAATTGATGTCTATAAAAAAGCCAGCTGTGGAAGTCGCAGGTCGAGCTTCGACAAACGCACTTTCCTGAAATCCTCTAGAGGCGTCCTATAGAAATTCAAAGTGTATCGTCAACATCAACATTCCAACTGGCACACTAGCTTTATAAACCGACTATGCTGTTGTATAAGCGATTTGTTACATCTCGCAATTAAGTATTTTATTTTGTTAAAGTCACAACGAAGATATTTCTGTTATGTATTATTAAGCTGCTAGGTTTAGGTTTAAATATCAGTTTCTATTGTAGGTACATAATACCCACCGTGTTTTGTATGAACTTCTAACTTCTAAGACGCAATAAACATTTTCTATTCTATTTAGGAGACAAAATAGATGTATTATTTTGTTTTAAGAAAGTTCTTAAAACAAATTAATAAAACAGTTATATTTTAGTTTTACAAACGTTTTTACAAATTTAAGAAGCAATTTAGCAACTAAAAACAAATAACTTACAACAGGTTCATGACAGACTTCAAGGACATTTTTAAAATAATTATAAACACCTAATGTTTCGATTTCATAAGTGCTCTTCTTTAAATCCTCCAAAACGTTTTCGAGATTATAGTCCAGTCAACGGAACGCTAAAATTACCAAAATCTCTAACTTGAATGCTAATGAATGGATTTTGATGAAACCTTGTGCAATGTGTTTGTAATGACGATAATAAAGAAGTTAAAAAAGAAGATTAGAGTAAGAAATCATCGGAAGTGGTAGAAAACAACCTCTTTTATCACGGGTTCCGTAACTTGTAGAATTAGGTCAAAAATAAAAAAAACAATGTATTTACCTTTTTTGGTCCAAAATAAGATGTTTTTACTCCTGTGAATTTTTTCGAAAAATACGTATTTTTCGTGAATCATCCACTTTTATTATTAATAAATAAAAATGGCGAAAAAAAAAATTTTCCCGAAATATTTTTTCACATTTTCAATTTAAAAATTATATTGAACCTTTAAAAATGGTATAACCATACTTTTTTATAATAACGTATATAAATCACGCTCATTTTTTGAATTTTTTCGAAAAAATTCACAAGAGTAAAAACATCTTATCTTGGGTAAAAAAAGGTAAATACACTGTTTTTTTTTTTCATCTTTGACCTAATTCTACAAGTTACGGAACCCGTGATAAAAGGTCTACCCCTTCCGATCACTTCCTACTCTAATCTTTTTTTTAACTTTTTTATTAACGTCATTACAAACACATGGCACAAGGTTTCATCAAAATCCATTCATTAGCACTCAAGTTAGCGGTGAAATCCCCCTGGACTGGACTAATACAATAAAAGACAGTTTACTTTCTGGAAACAATTTACCTCGTTTCGGGTAATTTAAAAAACTATTATATATTTGCTCATCTGGATAGTCTCCTTTAACAATAATAAATACTTTAATAATGTGAAATATCCCATTAGCACAAAAATGCTACGAAGAGATTTAAAAGATAACTTCTGAATGAAATAAGAGTAGCCATCTTGTATGATTCATAAACATTATCCTTTAAATAATGTTTTCTTAATAACATAAGTTCAAAATATTAATAGTGGAAGGTTTTGAGGCCACATGATCATAAATATATAAGAAAAAACCGCTGCCCAAGGAATCACTACTTCCACATCCCGATTTTCTATCCAAGTCTCTCACAACGAAAAAATTTTGTATGTGGAAATAATTGTTTATGGAACTTTACTATTATAATATTTGAAATCGTCTACCCCAAAAACCCATAAAACGATATCCCAATCGGCATTGGGGTGGGGGATGCTGATAGGGGGTGGTAGTGGGGGTGGATGAAGTAAAAAAATATTTTGAGGTTTTTGGTTCTTGTACTCCCTCCAATGGCGTTACAGCCCAAATTGAGCCTCGGCCTCTTTTATCTTCCGCCTATAACACTGTCGATCTAGTGCTGCTCTCCTCCAAGTTCTAACTCCTATCAAGTTTTGCGCGTCTTCTGCCACTCCATCTTCCCATTTTTTCCGTGGTCTCCCTTTTGGTCTTTTGCCCTGCATCCTACTTTTTGGTAATCTGTTATCCGGCATTCTCACTACGTGGCCAACCCGTCGTAGCCTCTATAGCCTGACGAATTCTGAGATAGTGCCTCCTTGAAAAGTTGGTAGATTTCATGTTTATATCTTCTCCATATCTCATTTTCGTTTAGTGGCCCAGAGATCCGTCTTAGTATTCTTCTTTCAAACACCTGCAGTTTATTCTTGGAGTTCTCTGTCGTGACCCATTTCATGCACCCATAGCATAATATCGGCCTGATGATGGTTTTGTATATCCTGATTTTTGATTTTCTGTGTATGGTTTTGGATCGGAATATATAGGACAGAGCGAAGTAGGCTTTGTTTGCCGATATTATTCGATTTTGCATCTCCGATTCCTCTGATCCTTTCATGTCGAGTTCAACACCTAAGTATGTGAAGCTCTGGACAGCCTCCACGTTATCCTCTACTCTGAAGTGGTTTTCGTTTCCTCTTGTTCTTGACTGGATTATTGTTTTTGTTTTTTGTGTATTTATTTCGAGTCCGATGTTTTTGGCCTCTCTTTTCAGTTGTGTGTATGTTTCTGCCGCCTCTTCCGCTCTGCGGGACATAATTTTGATATAATCTACGTAGGCGACCAGTTGTACCGATTTGTTTGTTAATAAGTTTGACCTCCCAGCGTTTGTTTGTCGTATGACATATTCCAGAGCCAGGTTAAACAGTGTCAGGGCGAGTCCGTCGCCCTGTTTTAATCCTTTATTTATTTGGAATATCTCCGTAATTTCGTTTTGTATACGTATTGTTGCCATCGTTGAGTTCATGCTTTTATTAGTCGAATATATTTGGAGGGTATGTTGAAGCTCCGCAGTATCTGGTAAAGTCGGTCTCTATTAATGGAATCGTATGCTTGTTTAAAGTCAACGAAAATATTGTACACGTCTATGTCATGTTCCCAGGATTTGTTCAGGATTTGTTTCACCGTAAAAAGCTGGTCAATTGTGGATTGTCCTTGCCTGAAGTCTGTTTAATATTGACCAATAATCTCTTCGCTAATGGGTTGGAGGCGTTCATTAAGTATAAGTGTGAAAATTTTGTACGCCGAACACAGTAGAGTTATGCCACGGTAGTTTCCACACGTTAGTTTGTCCTCTTTTTTGTAAATTGGGCAGATAATTCCTGTTTTCCATTTTGGTTCTTATACACACCTTAAATCACATTTCTTTTTCATTCCCTTCAATAATGGGGGTGGTAATGAGGCTGGCTAATGCCAAAATTTTTTGAGGCCTTAGCTCCTCTTGTATATACTAAATATCAATTTTATGGACTCTTACCTGCTAGATTTACCTATTTACCACCCATTTATCCCAATTTACCCCCCAACACTTCGACGGAATAAGATGAAAATATAATCTGTTCCAGATCCCGTTAAAATACATAACCAAAAACCAAATTTCAAGTCAATATCTTGAACGGTTCCATAGTAATCGTGCGCACAAAAAAAGTTATAGACAGACACACATACCGACAGACAGACAGAAATATTTTTTTCCGCTTAAACTTAAAATCTCGACGTTTCATGACATTCCAAGCCTATTTGAAGAATAAAAATTTTCAAACATTTTTTTGACGTTGCTATACTTCCACTGGATGTGGAAGTAAAAATATGGGGCTATGAATTTTGTTTCATTTGAAAAAAAGAGTCCCTTAAATATTTTGATGTAAACGTAATAGTCAGTAAAATTAATGTGGGTAAATCTTGATTTTGTTAATGTGTATTGGCTTTGCAATTAAACTACAAATTATTTTTATATGTTAGCACTATCCTTTTCTTTTACATAAGATCGCCGTAAAACAATAAGTATATAACAATTAGTATTCCCAAAGTGAAAATTGCGATAAATTAACAACAGTTTTAAATGAACATAATGTACTCGTCCACTCCTTCACATTAAACTCACACCATAAAAATATTTCTGAAAACTTTTATAAAACTAATATATTACTGTCGTAGTGATGTATATAAGACCTCTAAAATTCAAATAAAACAGTTACATAACTGATGTGAGTTTCTTTTATACACGTTTATATACTTCATAAAGAATTTAAAGATTTTGTAGAAAGGTGCCTATTTGCGGGTTATAATAATGTATCGTATGCAAATGAAAAAAAATATTTTTTATTACAAATCATTTTCATAACATTTTACTTTATAAACGTTCCATCATCTCTTATATAACCACTTTGTGCTTGTTGGGATGGATCTCCTGATTCCGATTTCAAGCATTCTATATCATTTAAAATAGAAAATTTTCTAGAATAAAGAGAAAATGTTGACAGCTCTTGCATTATTGGTTACAGCATTTTTCAATTAGGAAGATTGGAGTTCCTGAAGGTAACTTATCTAGGTATCCTTCAACAAACTACAGTTTCTTTTTTCAACTTGTCCACAACTCACAGTGGACAAGAAATATCGGGCCAAAACTTTGAAATTTTCTGCACAAATCAGTTATATCTAAGAACTGATACAAGAAATATTTAAAAATTTCGTACATTTTCGTGGGGATGAACGAAAAAATGTTCATAAAAATTTCGAAATTTACAGAGTAAGTTAATAAGAGTATAATAAAAAAAATTATTAATATAATCTAATACTGTTTAAAAGGTAACATAGATGAACACCTTTGAAAAAGTTGTAATTAAATTAAAATTACAAATATTTCAGACACAATAAATATATTCCTAATTGATAATAATCTGTGTATTCCCAGTCTTAATCGTTACTATCTTCGGTCTTTTCAGATTTCATTTTCGTCTCGACTAATTCATCTCAAGTTTCTTACAGGTTTATGTATGAGTACTTAAGATAATCTAAGACGTCTTTGGGAAGTAGATGGTTTTTTTGGGGTAGTCTCAAACGCGTTATCAGCAGATCCGATGAGATTAATAGCGCGTTTAAAAAATAGTATTTGTAATTGCTCTAGATTTTTTTGAGTATTTTTTTAGATAGAATTTTAAGTCTTGCGCTTTTCTAACAACGGACCTATTGGTAAAATGGGTTTACCTATTGTAACGTGCTTAGACCCTTTTTGTAAACACCCTGTATCGTGGGTTCGGAAATTATAACAACAGGGTAACACTAAACACTAATTTATTAACTACTAATTACAACCAATAACTACTTGGCTAATAATACACTGTGTACTACAATTCAGTTATTCAGTCACTTTATCACTGTATTTACTCTCTGACCATTTCAACTGACAATTAGTACTGCACTAACTTCCCCTTTTTGGTTTACTCCATGCCTTATATACCTAAAGATGACAGATCTAGAAGCTTCTCTGATGACGTCACCATACTCTAGACAGTTCCAGAACAGATATGTCATCACTCTAGACCTTCTAATAAGTTCTTTACACATTCAGACATCCGAAATACTGAATTCTGTGCCTACTTTTCAGTGCAACCAACATAACCTTAAATCTTGAGGGGTTGCAACATATTACACTGCCCCCTCCTTAAGCCTGAACGTCCCGGTCAGGCAATTCAGTTTCCTTCACATACTTCGCCAGTCTATCCAAGTGTACGATCTTTATCTTGGACTTTTTACTTCGTTGAATCCGATAGACGACATCATTAATTCGGGTAATGACTGAATACGGTCCTTCCCAAGGTGGTTGAAGCTTCGAGGACTTCCATTCTTTCCGCTGTGGGTTGTACAGCCAGACCCGATCTCCCATCTTGAATCCTCCTATACTGGCATTCCGATCATAACGAGCCTTCATTCGGTTACCAGTTTTGGTAATCTGTTCTCGGTCATTCTTTGGCTGTTTTCGACTTTCATCCACATAGTTGCTCTCGGATTGGGGTTCCTTATTGGCAGCACAATTCTTGCATTTTCGACACCAAGCCTCCACATCCTGGCGACTATTGACCCAATAGAATCGTTCTCGTACTTTACTCAACGTCTTGTACACGACACCTGGGAATCACTAGACGCATGGCAACCTGCTTCCCATCCGGGCTTTCCCATGCTCTCCTCAACAGCCCGTCTACAACCGTAAGTGAACCCCATTGTGACCATAAAGCCTTCAGCCCTACTCCTTTGTCTGAAACATCCTTCCACTCTGGGCGTGTTCCTCTTTCTACTGCTTTCAACATAGGTCCAATTTCTGTATCGTCCAGTTGCTCTTGTCTTAAAGCTTCCTTTGTCCAATTCTCTGGAATCTCTTTCAGTTCGCTTACACAACCGTGTGATGGTAAACTACTTGGGATTCTTCGAAGCTGGCAAACCTTTATTTCCCTGGGGGTATCGCTTTCACGAGCCAGCACTTCTCCAGTGACATGTACAACCTCAGTGTTCCACTGTTGACAATCTCGTCTTACATGCCCTAATTTTCCACAGCTATAACATCGAATACCCCCACTTGGCTCCCCACTGCTTGGTTGCTTGCTGTGCTTCCCTGAAAAACTCTCCAGCAATTGCTTTACCATTCTGTGCAAGTCTCTCAGTAAAGTCTCCAGATTCTTTTTGTCCCAATACGACTCTTCGACAACTGCGGCATTTAACTTCTCCGGGCTTTGTTGTCGACAATCTCTCTTAATATGCCCTAACTTGCCGCACTGATAACACTGGATACTTCTGTTTGGTTTTGCTCCACCTTGTTGTTTGTCCTGTCTCGTTTGAGTATCCGGCTTGGCCAGTAATTGACTCATCATTTTCTGCATGTCCCTCAGTATAGTGCCCATGTTCTCTTGACCCGAATGTGCCTCTCCAACTTTCACAGCACGCACTTCTGACCGCGGGGTGACTTTAAAGGCAGCCTCCACTTCAAGAGCACGCACTAAAGCCTCACTGATACTTTGATGTCTCGTTAGCCTCAAAACTCGCCTAATCTCTTCGTCCCTTATGCCATCTAAGAAGGCCCCGACGGCTAATTGTTCTTGGAATTCTCTTGGAGCACGCGGATATGCCAGGTGTGCCAGCCTCTCTATCGCAGCTTCGAATTCTTGTAAACTTTCCCTAGCTTTTTGCATCCGCGACTTCAGCTTTGTCTGGTATACTTGGGCCAGGTGTTGATCGCCATATCTCAGGTCCAATGCAGCTTCCAAAACTTTGAAATCCCTTTGTTTTTCCACTGGGATAGTCCGAAGTAACTCCGATGCTTGGCCCCTTAGTGCTAAAACCAATGCCATGGCCTTTTACTCATTGTCCCAGTTGTTCGCACACGCTGCTGCCTCAAACTGCCTCTTGTACGTCGTCCAGGAACTTTGGCCGTCAAAAGAAGGAGGTTTTAATCGAGGACCCGATGATGTTACTAACTGGCCTCCTTTTTCCCTCAACTGACGTTTAAGGCGCTCTACCTCTCCTTCGACCTCACTCATTTTTCCTTTGATTTGACTAACTTCTGTCTCGACCACACCTACTTTGTCGTCGACCTTGTTTATCTCTTCTTTGACTTCACATTTTAGTACTTCATTCAGAATTTTCCTTAATTCTTCCTGACGTTTTCCTTGCTCCTGTTTTTCTTCTTGACGCTGTCTTTCTTGTTCCTCTTTTTCTTGTTGGCGTCTTATTTCCAGATTTTCCATCATTTTCTTTAATTCGTCTCTTTCTTCTTGACGTCTTCTTTCTTGTTCTTCTTTTTCTTTCTGACGTCTTCTTTCTTCATTCTGACGTCGTTTTTCTTGCTCTTCCTTTTCTTCTTGACGTTTTGTTTCTTGTTCTTCTTGACGTCTTTTTTCCTGGTCTTCCATAACTTTCTTTAATTCATCTCGCTCTTCTTGACGTTTTCTCTCCTGTTCTTCTTTTTCTTACTGCCGTTGCTGTGCCATCATTTTTTGGAATTGTTCGAATAAGTCCTGTATTTGTTTATCGGATGCCATACTTCTTGTTGTTACGGGCATACGATGAAAATAAAATAAATTTAACTGTCACGTCAATATCGGTAATGGAACTTTCCAGACAAATCTCGAAGTAGCACGAAAAAGTCTTATCCAGAGTCTTTTGTCACTATCCAGTTCAGAGAATTTACTAATCTTCACTAATGTCCAAATAGAAAAGTTCTAGTAATTTTCACGCACTAGCACAAATGAGTCTTTTTCAGTGTCTCTGTCACTTTCCCGAAAACGCACTTTTTCACAGTTTTGAGTCCAAAAATAGTCCTTAAACAATGTCCCGTAAGTTAATCCTCTGTGTCACCACTAATTCCCGAGAAGAACACTGTAGAAGCCTCTTCTTGAACAGTCCAGAAATCTTCTGTTATAATTCCGCTTCTGACACCAATTGTAACGTGCTTCCACCCTTTTTGTAAACACCCTGTATCGTGGGTTCGGAAATTATAACAACAGGGTAACACTAAATACTAATTTATTAACTACTAATTACAACCAATAACTACTTGGCTAATAATACACTGTGTACTACAATTCAGTTATTCAGTCACTTTATCACTGTGTTTACTCTCTGACCATTTCAACTGACAATTAGTACTGCACTAACTTCCCCTTTTTGGTTTACTCCATGCCTTATATACCTAAAGATGACAGATCTAGAAGCTTCTCTGATGACGTCACCATACTCTAGACAGTTCCAGAACAGATATGTCATCACTCTAGACCTTCTAGTAAGTTCTTTCCACATTCAGACATCCGAACTACTGAATTCTGTGCCTACTTTTCAGTGCAACCAACATAACCTTAAATCTTAAGGGGTTGCAACATATTACACTATCATCTCTGTTTCATGCATCAAGATGTTGTGGACAGTACCATAAAGTACTCCTTCACAAGCAACCGGGTAGTTTGTTTCTTACCATATTGATTTAGTATTGCCTCGTACCAAATTCAAATATCTCTTTTGGTTCATATCTACCTGTAAATAAATTTAAAAAAATCTAAACATGAACAAGTCAATACTGCATATAGTGCAATCAAGTGACGTTGTTTTGATCATTTTATAAAATGTAATAACTACTAGAATAGTTTTATTCCCAGTTGCGATCTGCTCAACGGTATAAATATATTACAATAAGAATAAGAGAGCAAAAAGGGGCACTTACCTTTTCCAGACAGGTAACACAAACTTAAAATTATGGACAAACCAAAAAATCTCTGCATCTGCGCGCACTTGGCACTATTAAAAGTCTCGATAAAGTTGAAATACTTCTATAACACATATCACGTTAACCACTTCACAAAGATACATAATTAATTATTACAAAGCAAAATTAATTTTATAATATAGTAATATAGGAACATTGCCCTCGAGGTTTTTTTAAACTGCCGCGATCGAAATTGCAAAAAATGAGCTAGGTGCCGTTGGCACATTTACGATAACTCCTATGCGTCCGCGATTGCTCGCTTCTACCAGTTAGTAATTGCTGTACGACAAAATACACTCCAAACTCTCACAGGGAACAGCGATTGTCCTTGCCCTAAATAATTTTATTTCGGGCAAGGACCAAAACTATCAGAAAAAATTACTATAACGTTTGTGAACACATCTAATTAAAAGTGATCGCTGTGTCCTGTGAGGGATTGGGTGTATTTTGTCGTACAGCAATTACTAACTGGTAGAAGCGAGCAATAGCGGGTGCATAGGAGTTATCGTAAATGTGCTTCCCGTTGGAAAATATTTTTTGGATCTATGTGAAAGAATATCCAAATCATATCATAAAGATAGTGATGAGTTAGCAGTTCAATAAAAAATTGGTGTACTAGAATTCATCACTTCTGATATGATTTTCAGCTAATTAATTACATAATTTGGTTAGATTCATTGATTGACTAAAGGACCTCACAAGAGAGAAATCCGGCATCGGTTAAATTCGCCCAAATTTTGATATGTTGCTCTACTGGCAGAGTGGATCAAGTCTCCGTGTGAGTCCCGAGTCCCAGAAATACACCCTTCCACCTCTTTTCACCCTTTAAAGGGGTAAATGATATCCCTACAATAATATTTTATACTTTCTATAGTTTCAGTAAAAAATTTGATTTATATTTTGACACCCTTTCACCTTCCTACGTTTTTTCAACCCTAACGGAAGGTGTACATATCTCTGCGGATACAATTCTATATCTTTTTAGAAAAATTCTCTGTCGAAAAATAATGAATCTAAACTATTTCGGTCATTTATTCAGATTTTTAGTCTACACGCGAGTTATGATATCCAGACGCCGTATTAAACAAAAGAAGATGCAATTGTGCATAATTGCACAGATAAAGAAGCTTATAAATAGATGTAGTAACAGTATTATGTTTTAGTTGTTGTCGTACTTTAGATACACACCTTTGTATTTTAACGCAATAAACTCATTCGCTATTAATTGTCAAAAGTTTGTTTAAATAAAAAATTTACATTTTTTAAAAAAACCTAAACCGCTCGACAAAATATAGCTGGCGCAGTCATAGGGATTTTTTTTGGAGTAATTTCGAGAGAATATCGGAAAACTCGTCGTGCCATCGACTAACCAAAGAAGACCTGCAACCCCTTACCATACCGTTGGTAAACAAATAATTTTTAAGAAGATAATTAATCAAGAAACGAGTGAATTCAAGCAAAGAAGATATACTCTGCATACCTAGCCATACCATTCCTTTGTACCTATCCTTAAAATATCCTTCCACACCCTGAGCTATAAAACTGGTACATCTCAATCTGAGTACACCCAGCTCAGTACGTGTGAGCACGACCACCAGACGCTCAGTATCCCCTCGTCGGAAGCGCCGTGAGGCTTTGCACTTGTGAAAGTAATTTCACATAAGCCCTTGAAGAAACCAAGATCGTGCACTCTCTTTCCCAGGACTACACGTGACCTTAAATCGTGTATAGGAAAGATTGGCCCAAGCCAGAAAACACCTATAAAGAAAACATCTTTAAAAGCACATAGCCTTGCGCTATTTAGGGAAACTGACTAAAACGACTAAAACTAACGAGACAATAACCGCCCTCCAGCTCAAGAAAAAATATATAATCAATCAAAGTGTAATAGAGCATCGCCTGGGAGCTCTGTGAGTTCTCTTGAAATCCCTCGTTATCACATTGTAATCGATTATATATACCAGAGCCTTCATGTTTTCTGTCATCTTAATATTCTTGTAAGTACCATTAATGCCTGACTCCGACGACGAAACCTTAGCTAATCTTGCTTTACGGACATTTGGTCCTAACCAGTATATACTAACAAATACGGGAGCAAATACCTCTAATAGTACCGGAACCTCAAATTTAGTAGGACGAGAAAATTTAAATTCAACCGCGATGGCTAGAAATGATGTTACCGTTCGAGATTATTTAGAGCTCATACCTCAATTCGATGGAGATAACTCAAAATTACCGATATTTTTAGACACGTGCGAGCAAGTATTAGATATGTTAGTACAGGATAATAATCCACAAAGAATTAAATTTTTGATGCTGCATTTTAGAAATAAAATTGTAGGTAAAGCAGCTCAAGTATTAGCCGCGAGAACTATACTCACTTTCCCGGAATTAAAAACATTTTTATTAGACACTTTCGGTGATCAACGGAATGAAGAATCACTGTTAAATGACCTTATGATGTTAACGCAAAATCACAACGAAACCGCTAGCCAATTTGCAGACAGATGCATATCGCTACGTGGACTGTTACTCTCAAAAATGCAGATGGCAAATATAACAGCAGAACTACGAAAAGAAAAATTAGATTTGTACAAAAAAATGGCACTACGGACTTTCCTATCTGGACTTAACGCACATCTAAGTCACCTATTAAGATGTAAACAACCCACGAGCCTAGAAGCAGCTATAAATATGGTAGTAGAAGAAGAAAACATGAACTACAACCGGCAACAAAAGTTAGGGACGAAGAACACTTATCAGAATACAAATCAATCTCAAATAAGAATGACACCGACAAACCCAAAATATAACCCCAGTTACTCTCAAACACCCCCACCAAAATCGAATCCTCAAATAATCCGCCCTATGTCAAACATCCCTTATCGTATGCCGAATTTTTTCATGCCAAGAAACCCCCAACAAACATTTCAACAAAGACCATTTCAAAACCCTCAAAATTTCCAACGCCAAGCTCCACCGCAGCAATACTTCCAAAGACAAAATTTTCCCACTCAGCAAAATTTCCAAAATACGCAAAATTTCCCACATTTCCAAAATCAACCACGTTTCAATTTCCAACCTAAAACGCAACAATCCTATCCCCAACCAATGGATACCTCATCTGGAAACACAAGAAGATCAAAATTCTCCCAACCGTCTAATGCACCGAAATGGACAGCGCAAGAATTACATTTGCAAGAGATACCGAGTACCTCTTCCAACAGGGACGAATATCAATCAGACTATTACGAAGAACCGACATACGATTCAGAAATTGCTGACAATAGCTATTACCCCGAAGAATACTATTCAGAAAATTATCAAAGTTATAACGATGACGAAAATTTTACCTTACCAGCCTCGGAGACCAATATTACGAACCTGCCGAATGCGAAGAAGTAACCCAGACAAAACAAGTAGAAATCAACGTCGCAGCCAATACAAATCTTCCATATATAATTATCCCAGAACTCGAAGCCAAATTTATGATTGATACAGGGTCCACAAAAACATTGATTACAGAAAAAGTCGCCGAAACATTTTTTCCGGACCGAATTAAAGAAGACCCTTTCCAAATAAAAACACCTCACAGCATATCCTTACATAGATATTCAGCAGAAATTCCAGTATCAAAAATCTTTAAAAAAACAGGAATGTTGTATACACACTACATCTTCAACTTTAGTCAAACATATGATGGACTTATTGGCCTTGATCTACTACAAGAAATAGGAGCCACCCTTGATTTTAAAAATGGTTACTTACTAACAGACTCAGCAAAAATTCCATTATTTTTGGAAGGAAAAAGACTAATAGGTACTAACGACACCAACGAAATGGAAAACAATTACGAATACAGAATTAGTCCTAAGACAGAAATTGTAGCTAAAATACCAATATCACAAAAAAATGGAGAAGCTCTAATAAATTCTATTGTATTTGAAAATCAAATAGAAATTTCAGCAGGACTTATAAATACAAAAAATAACGAAGCGACAGTATTGCTTTTTAACAACACTGATGAAGAAAAAACATTCACAATAACTGAACCTCTTCCATGTATGCCTAGCCACCAATTAAATAACTTTACAACCGAACCTATGGACTTTGATGAAGAACTTTCTATATATAATAATCCAGATATAAACTACGACGACCTACAAAAGAAAAATTTGGAAAATCTTGATATAAGACACTGTAATCAAGAAGAGTACGAAGCCATAAGAAAACTTTGTTACGAATATAGAGACATTTTCTACTGCGAGGATATTCCACTAACTTTTACAAACCAAGTTAAGCACGAAATTCGAACAACGGACAACATACCAATCTATACGAAATCATACAGATTCCCACACATCTATAAATCAGAGGTCAAAAAGCAAATCGACTCAATGTTGGAACAAAATATAATAACTAATTCAACTTCGCCATGGTCCTCCCCTATTTGGATTGTCCCGAAGAAAATGGACAATAGTGGAAAAAGAAAATTTCGTATTGTAATAGACTACCGAAAATTGAATGAGAAAACCATACCCGATAAATTTCCAATACCAAACATTACGGACGTCCTGGACAAACTTGGTCGCAGTCAATACTTTACAACATTAGATCTAGCAAGCGGATACCATCAAATTGAAATGGATCCCAAAGATATCGAGAAAACAGCATTCTCGACAGACGACGGTCATTACGAATTTTTAAGGATGCCCTTTGGACTTCGAAATGCACCCTCAACCTTTCAACGAACAATGAACTACGTACTATCAGGCCTACAGAGTAAATGTCTAGTTTACATGGATGACGTATTAATATTTTCAACTTCCTTGCAAGAGCACATAGAAAGTATACGCTCAGTATTTGATAGATTCAGAAAAACTAATTTCAAAATACAGCTTGATAAGTCAGAATTTTTAAAACAAACAGTAAAATTCCTTGGACATATCATTACACCAGAAGGCATATTACCCAATCCAGATAAAATCGAAGCAATTGTAAAGTTCCCAATACCAAATACAAAAAAAGAAATTCAGTCATTTCTTGGACTAATAGGATATTATAGAAAATTTATAAAAGACTGCTCAAAACTGACAAGACCATTAACAGCCTGTTTAAAGAAAGGAGCCAAAATAGAACATACAAGAGAGTTTGTAGAATCCTTTGAAACTTGTAAAAACATTCTAACCAACAGCCCACTCTTACAACACCCGGATTTTTCCAAACCATTTATTTTGACAACCGATGCGTCGAAATATGCCATCGGAAGTATTTTGTCACAGGGGATCGTGGGAAGCGATAAACCTATTGCTTACGCATCCAGAACACTGAATGAATCAGAGAAAAATTACTCAGTTGTGGAGAAAGAACTTTTGAGTTTAGTATGGTCCACCCAGTATTTCAGGCCTTATCTGTACGGCAGACGCTTCACTATATATACAGACCACAGACCACTAAGGTGGTTATTCTCATTAAAAGATCCACAAAACTCTAAATTCATCAGATGGCGTACAAAGCTACAGGACTATGATTTCGATATAGAATACAAAAAAGGCAAGCTAAATACGAACGCCGACGCGCTGTCAAGAATTGAAATTCACCCAATTGACACAGAATCGATGCAAGTAAACATAGATGATCCTGAACTGGACAGAATAATACAAGACCTAAACAGGGAGACAGAATTAAGAACGCCTACGCAAGAAGAAATCGAAGAAATACTCAACCCTCCTGAAAATACGAAAGACACAGACGATGAAACAAATGAAATTGATATTCCTGAAATTTCTACAGCTCGATCTAACGAAGACGATGAACCACGAAACACGATTCCAATCATAGACGATGTAATAAACACAAAACCTAAACAAATATTTATAAAAACAGTCTCAATGAACCCCAGAAGAAACAGAACTTTACATGTAGAAAACAAAACTATTCTATACGCAGAAATCACGAAGGAAGACAACGACGATCAAATTCTTGAACTATTGAGAGATCATACAGTTGAAGAAACTACCTTCTATATATATTTTGATAACGACAAAATGTACGAAGACTTTTGTCGAATATATAATCAATATTTTAACAACAACGGCCCAAAATTAGTAAGATGTACCCAAGAAAGAATATATTTAAGAAACAAAGAAGAAATAAACGAAGTTATACAATTTTACCATGAAAGCAAAACAAATCATAGAGGCTCACAAGAAACATATGACAAATTGAAACAAAAATATTATTGGAGTCATATGTTAACCACAATACAAGAATATATCAATAAATGCAATATATGCCAAAGAGGAAAATACGATAGGCATCCACCTACAATTCCAATGAACCAAACACCTACCCAGCAAAAACCATTCGAAGTCGTTTTCATGGACACATTTACCATTGATCAAAAAATCTACCTAACCCTAGTAGACTCGTTTTCGAAATTTGGACAAGCAATTCCTATTCAATGCAAAGAAGCATGTGAAGTAGCGAAGGCCCTAATTGATTATTTCGAACATTATGGAACCCCAACCGCAATCACAACTGATAATGGTCGCGAATTCGTTAACAATCAAATAAAAAACTTGCTGGCTTATCACAAGATTAATCTTCACTTCACAACCCCATTCCATCCAGAATCAAATGGCATTGTGGAACGCCTCCACTCCACACTAATCGAACACCTTCGAATATTTCGACAAGACCCACAACTTAACAACAAAACTACCGAAGAACTTATGAAACTAGCTGTTATTGCTTACAACCACACAAACCATTCTGCTACAGGATACACACCCTTCGACGTCGTTTTTGGATATTCACCAAGCAAAAACTTATTTGATACGAAAACCAGTCAAATAGTTTTCGATTATTCACTAGACGAACATAGAAAGAAACTTTCTCAACTTTATGATATTATTTACAAAAGAATCGAAAGTCGAAAAACAACAACAGTCAACAGAATGAACAGAGAGATAACAAATCCACAAGAAAAATATAAAATAGGTCAAAAGGTCTATGTCAGAGCACCCAAAAAACGAGGTTCCAAAACAGTGCCTAAATTTAAGGGACCCTTCCCAATAATTTCTATTAGTAATGACAATACCTGCATGATTAGATTAAGAAATAAAAAAGAACGTCGAGTCCATTTGTCTGACTTAAGATCTACTCTTACAGATGCACCACCACCCTCGCAGCAGCCGACGACATCCAATGGAAACCCCTAGATGACAACCCCGGACTACTACCGATTCGCATGGGTACAGCAGACAATATTGTATCAGAATGGGAAATAATGAACGCATTTGACATACAACCGTTATATGAAACCTTTATTCAAGAAAAAGACGAAATTATTAGAATCCTAGCAAACATCAATAGATATCTAGAACTGAATCTATCCTGCGACAAACAACAAACTTCCTTAACAAACACCCTCCTATTCCAAATCAATAGAACTCTATCCTTTGAAATAACCAGAACCTATACATTATTCGAACAAGTTTTACCAAACCACATTAGAAAACCACGAGGAGCATTTAACTTTATTGGTACAATTGAAAAATCAATTACGGGCAACCTAGATGCCGAAGATGGCGAAAGATATGAGCAAAATTTCAAGAAATTATTTAACAATGAAGCCAAATTAAAAATAGACATGGAAAAACACTTATCAATTACGGATGACCTCATTAAATCTACAAATAAATCAATTACCATTCTCGTAGAGAACCAAAAGAAAATTAATTCAGCAATGGCTGAAATTGGAGAGAAAATGGAAACAACAGCACGCTGCATTGAATTATTGGTTGTACAAAATACCCTAGACCAATTATCACACTCCCTGTCACTTATCTGCAATCTTTTAGACGAACTTTCGACAGCAATTTCCTTTGCTAATTTAAGACAAATGCACCAAACCATTATAAAACCAACTAATCTTATCAAAGAACTATTAGAAATCCAGAATTACCTGAAAAGAGTAGAACTACCATTTCAACCTACTCTCGAAAACATTATAAAGTACGAGAAACTATGCGAAACTTCAGTTTTTCAGAAGAATTCCTATACATATTTCATTATTAAAATACCATTGATAGAGACAGTATCTTATGACTACTACAAGTTATACCCATTGCCTGTAGAGAACAACGACTTTTACTTCACTATTATACCCAGAAGAAGCTATCTACTTATAAACCCAGATTGGTACTCGTACACGAACACACCCTGTACAGAAATAGAATCGAAAAAATTCCTGTGTACTCACAACTCTATTATAAAAAGGACATCAAACGAACCCTGTGAAATTCAACTCATTGACTTTTCCCAAGAAGAAAACAGATGTGCATTCACAAAAATCAATATCAATAATCCCAAAATTCAAAGGGTCGAAAACTCAAATTCATGGATAATTACAAGTCCCACCACTATTATAGCCGAAACATATTGCGAGATGAAGAAAAAGAGACAACTCAAGGGAAATTATCTAATAACAATTCCTGATCAATGCTATTGCGTTATTGACAAATATAAGCTTAATCCGAACAAAAACTTTCGGAGAACTTTTGAACCCATAAACATTCCATTAGTGAAAATAAATAGCAACCTTTCAATTATAAGAGATGGTACCAATATACCAACCATGGACCATGTGGACTTAGAGGAATTTACAGACCCGTCACGACGTACACAAAATCTGCAAGAAGAGATAAAGGATCAGATGTTAGAACCAACCTTAATTGAATCTAATTCCTGGCTTACCTATACCCTGATTATAATAATTATCATTGCTGTCCTAATTATATCATGGAAAATATATAACAAATATAAGATCAAAGGCTTTCCAACTTTCAACATCTTTACCAGCAACACAAAAACACGAGAAACCCCCCAAGAAACTGAAATGACGAACGTCGGTCCTTTCTAAAAGGAAACCCCGAGTTCTCCACTAGCGATGGAGGAGTTATGATATCCAGACGCCGTATTAAACAAAAGAAGATGCAATTGTGCATAATTGCACAGATAAAGAAGCTTATAAATAGATGTAGTAACAGTATTATGTTTTAGTTGTTGTCGTACTTTAGATACATACCTTTGTATTTTAACGCAATAAACTCATTCGCTATTAATTGTCAAAAGTTTGTTTAAATAAAAAATTTACATTTTTTAAAAAAACCTAAACCGCTCGACAAAATATAGCTCGCGCTTTTACTTATTTAAAATTATTAGTACATTATTCGTCTATAATATCAACTAGCAAGTCATTATTATTTATTTGCCTAGGACCTGCATCCAGTATATAGTAAAGTAATGCTTGACTTGGATACTCAACTCTTTGTTGGTGTCTTGCCCAACCCAAAAACCATAGAACACCTGCAACGTGTGCACATGTTCCCAGTGTTCTTATATCGGCTTTGCACATACAATATTATCCAAGAATCGGTCCTTCATCATCCTCCATTTCATCTTCTTCATCATTATTCACTTTAAACAATCCACACTTGATATCTTGAGTGTCTAGCATATATTCTAATACGCAAAAATCCATGCACATCTCTGTTTCTATACAGTGCAAAAATGTCGGTGCTCTCATGGTCAAGTTTATCTTGAATGTAAGAAGGAGCCAATTCTATTTGGTAAATGCCCACAGTTAACTGCTTTAAGTAGTTCAAATCAAATTGAGGAAATTCTGGAATTTGATTTTCATCCAGCAAACTTTCTAGCTGAATTCTTCTGCTCTCCTCTCACCTGCAAAACATTGACCTCTTCATCACGCTGCTTAATTTCACGAGCTAAGGCGACTGTTTTTTCTTGCATTTGTATGGTATCTCTTATTTATAAAAGCACCAACATAAGGTAAAACTCTCGAAGATGCAAAATATGGGCTCTAGAAATGGCCCCATCAAGAAACTTAAATGGCCATTCCGTTCACATATCCATCTATTAAGGATATAATTTCCAACGCTTTATACCCCTTTAAAACACAAAAAGGAGTGGAAGGATGTGTTTCTGGAACTCGGGCCGATGGAGACTATTGATCTACTCTGCCAGTAGAGCAACATATAAAAAATTGGGCGAATTTAACCGATGCCGGATTTCCCTCTTGTGGTGTGCGGGGTCCTTTGTTCCAGTGAAGTTTCGGCACATCGGATGCTTTATGTATCTTTATCATCATGTCTTTATCTACGTATATAATTCTATTTTGTGGTCAATGACGTAAATGATTTGATGATTAACGTTATTAGACTCAGGACTTTTAACATTGTATACTTGGTTTATTTGATAAAAATGAAGTTCGTATTATATACAAATTGTATCACTTGCCTTCCATTCACTTTTTATTTTGGATTTAAATCGGTAAACAAAATGATACCGAAACGTTTTGAGAAGAAAAAAATAGTGATAAAACTAATAATTCTTATTACTAAAAATTTTCTAATTACTTCTTATTGTTTTAGGTACTTTTGGTACGTGGTGCATATATGCACCCTGGGCACCACATTTTTTTTGATTAAATATACATGGGACAATTTCATGATAAATCCCACGATTACTACAGTCGATTCATTATATTATCCTATAACAGAAGTGCCAATGGCGGGAATATCTGTATGTAATATTAACAAAATTAGTAGATTACAGGCTGAAGCCTACGCCGAGAAATTGTACGTATCACACCAGTATTTCAGTTATTTTACACGAATAAATGAAAATGAATAATACAGGTACCTGGGTATCTAGCTTAAATAGTGAAGTGCACATAGACGAAAAAAGTAGTAGAAAATTGACTGGACTTGAATGAATTTGCCTTAAGACATTTTTAATGGCTTTTTACAAACATAAATGAAGTTTTCCGTCACTTTTTTGCTAAATCATCTAAAGCATCCTGCACTTTTGTTATGTAAAACTGGTTTTCGTAAAACTGGCTGAATTTTTTATATGCCTTAATGGGCGCAAAGTCCCAAACCTTCAGGATTAGTTAGAATTATCATGTACTTGGAGTATATCGAACTTGAGTCAAATTGCGTTTTCTCTTACTTTAAGTGGCTCAGAATCTCAGATTGGCTTAATTACACTCAACTGAATGTCATAAGACGTCATGTCAGGTCATTTCATGTCACAGAATGCCACAGAGGTCACTTCGTATATTTTCATATTATATCATGTCTGCTGTGAGTCATGTTATTTCGTATTTCAGCAGCTTTCAGACACCTTCAGGCACCTTTCAGACATGTTTAAACAGCAAATATTACATGTAAAACCAGGTTATCTTCATGTGACGTCATCAACAGGGAAGAGTCGATCAGAACACCCCAGATATTGTAGAAGAACCCTACACACGGCGTCTGAAGGACGCGACACCAATTTATTTATTAAAGGGCGCCAGTCGCGTTCTTCCTTGTTCATATGTGGTTTTCCACTACCAGACGGGTTCTATATACAAGGTGTAACGCAACTTACCCGAAAAATTTTAACCATACATGCACCTTTAAATAAGGAGTCGAGTTCTTAAAAAAAATGTTAATAAAAGTCCGACACAGAAAAAGATACATTGTTAAAGTTACAACTTGATGAAAATGGTAATTTATTTAACTCTACTTAATTGACTGTTGTATTAAAAAAAAAAGTCCTACCTACAAAAAATAAAAAAAAAAATAAAAAATTAATTAAAATTTTTAATTTTAAATAGTAGTTTATTTTAACATTTCCATTAATTTGTAACTTTAACAATGTGTATCTTTTTCTGTGTTGGGTTTTATCAAACTTTTTTTAAGAAGTCGACTTCTTATTTAAAGGTGCATGTATGGTTAAAATTTTTCGGGTAAGGTGCGTTACACCCTGTATATTTCTGAGATGTTTGACGGACGAGAAAGGTAAAAGCTGTACTTACCGTAGATTGCGAAGTGTGAGAAAAAACAGTAAAAACGAAAATCTGTCTGTTATTATTTAACTGTAAGAGTATGCTTAAAGAAACTAGTTTACTTTTTTTTTGGTATGCCTTAAAACATTTTTTTTAGACAATAACAAAATTTTGTTTTTTATTTCAAACACTCTAATTTTAACCGACAGCGATATTGAAAATGAAAATTAATTATTAATTTTTTCCTTTTACCTACTTATTATTATTATTATTATTATTTATTATTATTATTTTTATTATAAACCATCTAATTCTGAAAACTGAGCTTGGTAATCATTTTTGTTCCGTGACTAAAATTACACATTTTAACTTTGAAATTTTGATTTTAATGCTACTAACATATACGGTTTTATAATAATTAAAATGTTCTATCTCCATTATTTTGAAGCTATACAAGAGAAAAAAACGTTCTGTTTGTTTATTGATGGCCTACAACTTTTACTTAAAACAGATTTTCTTTTTAATCATATAAATAGAATTTTCCAAAATTTTTTTTCAGTTTGTCAGTTTTTTACCACACAGATAAAGTTTAGTAAAATGTGTAAAATACATGTTAAAGCCACATTCTTTGGCTATAATTATCTGTTTAGAATATTGAATTCGGCTAATAAAGAAGACAAAGAAAAAATGTTTTCTCCGTCTACGCGCGTGCCATTTTTTCAACATGGCGGCTAACGCTAAATTCGGATTCTTGTGGACTTTCAGTATGTTGTATGTATCATAGGCTACATATTCTGAAAAATTCAGCTTGGCGCCTAAAATGTCTAGGTCCAAACAGATTGTGCCGCGACTAACACCTTCAGGTCAATAAAGCGGCATCTTCGTTCCAAAAGAATTATGGACTTACTCAGATGTGTAGTACATCTCGAAAAAAAAAAAAAAAAAAGGTACAGCAGTGATTCTGAGAAAATCCCTGACTATTTCCAACCCTTCCGAGGGGTAAAAATCACTTTAACTGCTGCATACTGTTATCTTTCTGAGAAAAAAGTTATGGAACTGCTCGGTTAAGCAGTAGAGGTCTAAAAGATGCTGCAGCAATTGTTATGAGCTACCCTGTAACGTTTCTCCACCCCTTATCGGGGGTGAAAATGGCTTTCACCTCTGCTCAGCTATATCTTTCTGGCAAAAAAGTGATGGAACCACTCAGATGAGCATTACATCTCAAAAAAAAACGTATAGCAGGTGTCAGAACACTTTTGTGCCCCTCGCGGGGGTTTTTAAAATATCGTTATTTTATGTTTCTTTCTCACCTCTATGAAGAGCGAACAATATTAGAAGTGTAACTGAACATGAGTACGACTGTTCTACGATGTATAGGTGTAACGATGAAAGAATATCTAAATAGACGTTCTTCTAGTTACTTTTACCCGTACGAGGGGCGCAGAAGTATTAGGAGGAAGCTCAGAGTAATTGCTATACCTCTTCTTGAGATGTAGTACTCATCTGGGTGGTTGCATCAATTTCTTACCAGAAAGATACAACTGTGCAGAGATGAAAGCCATTTTCATCCCCAGTAAGGGATGAAAAACCGTTATGGAGTAGCTCATAATAATTGCTGCACCATATTTTGAGGCCTCTACTGCTTAACTGGGCAGTTCCATAACTTTTCTCCCAGAAATATACCACTGTGCAGTAGTGAAAGTGATTTTCACCCCCAATAAGGGGCGAAAATGAATGGAAGAGTGTCTAAATGTAAGTCAGATCCTTTGACTGAGCTTTTTTACCATGCTGAAAGATACAAATAATTTTTTATAGAAATGCAGTTGTTAAATGCGCTTTTCGCCCACATAGAGGGTAAAAAATGGTAGAACGATGTGTTTTTCGGACTCGTGCCCATTGAGACATTCGATCTGCAGGATCATCAGAACTATATATAAAAAATTGGAGAAATTTAACGTATACCAGATTTCCATTTGTGGTGTACGGGCTCCTTTCAAAATTAACTTACGTCAAAGCACAATTCATAATTTGACGTTTCTAAAGCGAAAACCGTGAGGAAACTTCAATTGTTTTCAATGCGCTCTTAGATCCAGTTAAACACAAGCGTGAAATGATGTTTCTTTTTTCACTCTTTTTACCATTTTTTACTATTACCATAAACATACGTTTTACGCAAAAAAAATTATGGAAAAAGTACAGCTTTTTTAACAGTCGTGAAGAAAAATTTTATTTAAGTTACTTTTAATCCCACTTATACTTTTCCTAGAAATCAGTTGTTTGCCTAAAACGCTATATCAACAAAAAATAGAATAAACGTGTTTAGATATTTAAGATAATAAATGTTTGGTATTACCCGCTAAATGGAAGATTTTAAAGAACTATTCGATCCATACATCCATAAATCAGAGGTTGACAATTATTTAATGATACTAAATAGTTTAGGTAAATTATTTTAAAATGATATCGATCTTAAATTTAGTAATTTGTCACTTAATAGTGGCTAAAAGTGAAAAATCTCTACAGCATCTATCTACAATTGGGCAATCGATGTAAAGATTTTTTTGTGATCTAATCTACCGGGTGTAACATGAGCATGGTATACCCCCAATTTTTATTGCCGTTAATTTTTTATGAACTTAACTCTTTGGCACATATATTAATTTATTTTTATTTGCGGTCTTAGCGGAACTCTTGCGGAGTTTTCAAATAGATCACCCTGTGTATTATTACATTTTTGGATTCTGCATAATTTTCTGAATACAGTAATATTTCATAAGTGACATTTCAAATGTCAGTTTTTTCTTAATTCTATTCGATTTTTAATTTTTAGTTTAGGTGTACCATGACTATCCCAATTTATTTCAAGCAACTCATATACCGGGTGCCACAGGCTAGTGGCTCCCCCTATATTTCCTTTATTTTTTAACTTATCCATTTGAAATTTGGGGTACATAAACTATCTGTAAAAATGGATTTTTGGGCATAAAAAATGGTATGAGACAATTTCCGGTTTACCCGGAAATGACCGCAACTTTCGATTTTTAAATGGAACACCCTGTATATTTTTACATATTTGGATTCAAGACAACACTTTGAGTATACCATGAGATTTTCACGAATTTTTGAGTTGATGTTCGGTTTTATTAAGCATTTTAAAACATTCGTCTAGAGTGCTTTGGAATACCAAAAGTTCTACGACAGGTAAAGTCCAAGGGAAAAATATAATTTTTTGTCTAATTTCATTAATAACTATTTACGAAGCCTTCAAAATTGAACAGATCACTTTTTATCGAAAACTTTTTTTAAGTGGGAAGGTGCTGGCTCGTAGTGTTCAATAAATTATAGATTTTTTCTGAATTCATTGATATCCATTTCAAATCTATGCTATTTGTTTTTCTAGTTTATTAAATTTATTTAAAAATAAAAGATCACTTTCAAAATAATTTTTATTGATCCTTATGTTTTGCACTATACCTTTTAAGACACAAAAGAGACCAAAAGGCTATTATTCACAAAAAGGTGTTTTTCTTCAAGCGTATTAAAATGTTTAAATTATGTCACCAAAAACAGAAGTAGAAGTAGGACATTGTTTTACTAGTAACAAAATGTTAGTACCGAACGCCACCGTAGTGCACATTGTTTTACTAGTAACATAATGTTAGTTCCGAAAGCACCACCGCAGTGGGTATTGTTTTACTAGTAACATAATGTTAATACCGAAAGCCACCGGTGGCGCGCTATCCACTAGCCACTTGTCATATTGTGTCAACATGTAAGACTGTAGTTTGAATATTTGTACATTTATGATAAATAAATGAATTTTTGCATTTTAATACGCTTGAAGAAAAAATAGTATATATTATTCACATTTCATTATTAGACATATGATTTTTGCAAAGGCAACTACGTTGAAGTTTAAGAAAAATTATATTGAAAGTGATTTTTTATTTTTAAATAAATTCAATAAAATAGAAAAACAAATAGCATAGGTTTGAAATGGATATCAATGAATTCAGAAGAAAATCTATAATTTATTGAGCACTAGGAGCCACCACCTTCCCATTTCAAAAAAAGTTTTCGAAAAAAAAGTGATTTGTTCAATTTCTTCGTAAATAGTTATCAATGAAATTAAACGAGAAATTATATTTTTCCCTTGGACTTTACCTGCCGTAAAACAAATTTTGGTATTTCAAAGCACTCTGTCTTAAAATGCTTAAAAATACTGAACATCGATTCAAAAATTAGTGAAAATCTCATAGTATACTCAGAATGTTGTCTTGAATTCAAATATGTAAAAATATACAGGGCGTTCCATTTAAAAATCGAAATTTGCGGTCATTTCCGGGTAAACTTGAAATGGTCTCATACCATTTTTAGGTCCAAAAATCCATTTTTACAGGTAGTTTATGCACCACATTTTTTTTGTCAATTCGAATAAAATAAATAAAGATTGACCACTGATAACCTAACCACCCCCGGGGGTTGAAACTACCCCCAACCTCCAATAACGAAATACCACAATAACAACGATAATAAGCCTTTATATTTTATTAAAAGCCGCTGCCCAAGGAATCACTACTTCGGCATCCAGATTTTCTATCCAAGTTTCTCACAATGAAAAAAATTTTGGTACTATATTTACCCTCCACTAAGTGGAAATAATTGTTTATGGAACTTTAATAATCTAATATTTGAAATCGTCAAGAACTCATAAAACGAAATGTCACATCGGTAGTGGGGGTGGTAGTGGGGGTGGGAAGTAAAAAATATGTTGAAGCCTTGTACACGCACTAAATCACAATTTTATTTTTTTCACCTCCTGTAACAATGGGGTGGGGGTGGTAAGGAGGTGGCTAATGCCATTTTTTGAGACTTTAGTTTCTCTTATTTAAACTAAATACCAATACCAATTTTATGAACTCTTACTAGTTTGATTTACCTATTTACCATCAATAATCCAAAATTACGCCCCAACTCTTCTACGGAAGGAGATCAAAATATAATCTAATATGTAATGAATGATCATTTAATGAATAAATACAAGAATATGTTTACATATATGTATAATTAATGAAAAAACAAAAATATCTAATATATACCAATGAGTCGTCTCAATTAATTCCCTACAAATCACTGAAGGAAAAATTCACTTCATGTAAAGGCTGCTTGAGCCTCCTGGTTAGTTGAGTCTCGTCTGATCCAGGTTTACTCATTTTATTCGAATTGATGAGGAGAAAAACCCTCGCAAGTCTAGCACCGGAAAACGGGGTTGGTTTTTCAGGTTAGGAGTAGTGGGTGGAGGATATGTAGGGAAATATTATCACCATCGTGTTCCCCGCCCTAGAAAATGGGGGTATACCGCTTTCAAGCTAATATTCGTTGTTTCTCGTGGTATTTCGTTATTGGAGGCGGGGGCAGTTCCAACCCCTGGGGGTGGGTTATGCCACCTGTGGTCAACATTTGCTTATTTTATTCAAATTCACAAAAAAAAACTCAATCCGACAAGCCCTTGCAAGCCTAGCACCGGAAAATCGGAAAAGGGGTGGTTTTCAGGTTTAGGGGTAGTGGTTGGATGGTAGGTCGGAAAATATTGTCATGATCCTATTCCCCGTCCTCGAAAATGGGGGGATAGATGCCTTGCGGTTCAGTCACAGAATTTTTGAGGTAAAAGCTTTACCTCGAGGGATTATTAGTGCGTTAGCGATAATTTAAAGGGTGCAATTTTTTTAACACATGAAAATTTGCACCCGCTCCCCTCCTATCTATACCAATAGTCCGGCCCAGAAAGTGCTAGCTTTTTTACTGGCAAAAAGGCGCTTACTGTTTTTTATAATTTGAAACCATTTTTGTTAATGTGACCAAAATGTTAACTTGCCCCCTTCCCCACCTTCAATAGTTTAAAGAAATTTAAAAAAACAAGTGGGAGCGGCAATTTTACTCATTCTCTAATAAAGTGGTTTAACAACTTACAACTAATTTGTAATATTTCATTCAAACATTTTCCATCTTTTTATGAATCAATTCCTATCGGCGCCTTGATGGTGAAAAAATTATCAGCATAACCGCAAATTCCAAAATAAATTCGGTATATTACAGCGCACTTTGGATATTGGTTATGAGTAAGAATATTTTTAAAAGATTGGAAATAAACCATATCTCGTGAAATAACAAATACATTATCCGTAATAAATAATGGTTAACCGCAACTTTTCGATATATACTTGTTTTAATTGATGTATATTTGCGTCTTGTTTTTGAGTATTTTTTTGTACAATATCAATTAGACTTATTTACAGCTTCCGTTTGTTGTAATATTTTCATAATCTATTTTATATTCATTACTTTTTTTCGATTTTGACGCCATACATAAACATTTATAGAATGCACCACATAAAATTGATACCAACCACAACGTAGTAAGGCAAACCATAATTTGAATATTTGATCAATTTGTGCATAAATTAAAATATTAAGTAGCCAGGTCAAAATCGAAAATTAAAATAACACGTGGAATTACCAGCAGAAAACCAAAGTTTATGAATTAAACACTTCCCTTTATAAAAAAAAAAACATGAATTTGTTTATATCTTTAAAATGCGTTGAAAATGTTGTACTACTGATGGTACGATGTAGAAATTCAATTTATTTTAAGGACATGCAGTAATAGCCCAGACTACACAGAAAATTTTATAGTGAAATCTCCAAAAACTTGCAAAATGAATATTTTTTTTTTTTTAATGAGTGTATATAATAATTTCCAGAAAAGCTCGGATGAAGAATATAAAAAAAAGTGAAAAAAAAAATTCCATCCGTTTTTTCAAAATTTTGAAATTAAGTCAGGGTAGAAAAAAATTAAAAATACAGGTGGATAGACCACCACCTATCTCTGAAAAAAAATATCCTAATAAAATTTATCGCTAAAGCCCCGGTATTCTTGGAAAAAAATAGTGAAGTAACTTTGCCACACTGCGCGGCCAAGCGCACGGGAACCTCTAAAAATGGAACCTCTAAAAATTCTTAGCAGTTCTCATGAGTAAAATAAAGCTTTTTTCTTTGTAATTATACATTTTTAACATTTTTCTAGTGAATAGGAGGATAAATAGCGCGTACGGAAGGAAAATTTATAATTATGAACGCATTCACATAGCCGCTGGATCGAAGCAGATCTGCCCCGCCGTCATTCGCATGAATTTTTACCTGCATTTACTGTATTGTATTTATTACAGGTACACCTATCCATATTTCAACTATATCCAATAGATTCCTTATACAGTTGTTAATGTACTGGAAAAGTTCCAGAATTTATATTCAAAACTATAGAGTTATTAGGATAAGATCGTGAAAATCGCTATTTCTGATCATGATGACTATTATATTTGACTATTTTTTTCCGGGAATACCGTGGCTTTAGCGATAAATTTTGTTGGCACATTTTTTGTTCATAAGTACATGATCTATCCATCTGTATTTTTTATTTTTTCCTACCTTGATTTAATTTCAAAATTTTGGAAAAATTGATGAAAAAAAATTGTTTTTCACTTTTTTTTCTATGTTCTGCATCCGTACGAAATGTAAACTTTTAGGTGTTATTCTATATACTGTCACGAACTCATTAAAAAAAAAATACTGGAATTGAAAAGGAATGAAATTTTCAAAAAAAAATTCTTTGCACAATTATTTATATACACTGATGGTTTTTAAGTTGAAATATGCGATTTTAGCCAAAGAAATTAAGTATCTCAAAACATTTTTCGTCGTATAACTCTTAAGTATCACGTTTAGCAAAAAAATGATAGATACCACAAACAAATCTTAAACCTGAGAATAATTTAAATTTTTTTTTTCCGAGATATGGAAGTTTAAAAATGGCGCCCGAACGTTTATAGAACTATAAATGACGGCACTTAGTTCAAAAACATCAATCAATATCGGACCATAAAGACTAAGTTTTCTAACGTTTTCAGTATTCATATATTCAGTATTCAATAAACACAGGATGTGCAGAACTAATGCATTACATATGTAAGGCATATTCCAATGTGCACGGTACGTTATGTAACATGTAAAGTATGTGCATGGCATATAACTAAGTAGTAGATGAATTTTGTAATGTGCATTGAATATATAGTGTATATACTTAAAGTAAAGTACTTTTTTTGTAATGTAATGGATATGCACTGCACAAGCCAATTGGCATATTTCATGAAAACATTTTTATAATTAAAAGAACAGTACATCCGCGATTTTTAAGATTATTTATTTAAATTTATTGAAATTAATTTTTTTTTATTCATTTTAGCATGTAGGTACGTACCTATTCAAAACAACTCGATTTAGTATATATTAATGTGAATTATGATACATAAATTAATTTTCCTGCCGTAAGGGAATAACATATAGTCGAAAAAAATATATATGCAAATTAGTAGGTTCTTTTCAACTATAAAAAAACACCCGCAAGTAATATTTCATTTATTAATTTAATCATGCATGGGTATAGCAGTTTGAATTTCGCGGTCACTCGGATGTACGCCAAGAAGGATAGCAACAC
This sequence comes from Rutpela maculata, assembly GCA_936432065.2. NCBI lineage: Eukaryota > Metazoa > Arthropoda > Insecta > Coleoptera > Cerambycidae > Rutpela > Rutpela maculata. The sequence goes on from OW386292.2 coordinate 48,163,952, forward strand.
TTATTCGCAATGGTGTCTAGCCGTCTATCATTAAAAATACTGTTTATATGTTTTTAAGTTTTTAGTGCCACCCAAGAACAACTTCCCTTGTAAGAATAATTGTGTTGTGCCCGTTTCTAAGTAGTAAGTATCAAGTGTATTGTGTAATTCCTGTAATATTAATATGCCATTAGATCTCTCGTTAGACAAGACGTTTTCTTCGTTTTGAATATGGGTCCCACATGTATAATCGCTGCCATTCGTGCGTTGCTAATTTCATCAAAAGATTCAATGATGTTTAGGTTTAACAAAATCAATTTATATAAATAGTGTTGAATGCTATTGTTACATATAAACGATTTGGTCACTGTTGCCTCATTTTGTGTAAAAATAAAACATGTCAATAACCTATTTAACCTAAAAAATGTACTAAAGTCTTTAAAATATTTTAATTTTAAACCAAAATCAGCAAATAAATCTTATTTTAGACTAGAACACAAAATGTTATAGAGAATATGTACATACATATAATCGAAATTTTGGAAAATATTAAAATGGAGGTCATGCGAGGTCAGATCTCCCAAGTAGCACAAAAATATTGTTATTAGATGGAAATGTTATATATCTGATTTATTAGTGTTTTTGATTTATTATTTAATACTGTCGATGGACATAAATTTGCTGTAGAAACAAGTGTACTTCATTATTGTGCTATATAGAAATGTAACTTAAATGTTTTTAATGTTCTAACCCACTAGTTTGAATTACGTCACTCGCTTGCTGCTAGTGTATCAAAATTCATCCTCATAATAGTTAATATAAGATTCATATATTACATGCCTATTGATTATTTATATGTATTCATTGTCAACAGGTGCAATAAGAAAAAGTGCCAGCACTGCACAAGCTACGGACAACGTAATAAATTATTGAAGCCATTAAAAAATGGCTCATAAAAGCCAAGCAGAGAGCAAATAAACAACCAATAAGGAAATTGAGAGATAACGAGGGAGACAATAAAGAATAATACATACATTTAGTACACATATTTATTTTATGTATTTTATTTCTAAAATAAAAATTTCATATATAAAATGTATTTAATATGAAAGTGTATGGCCTAATTATCTTTCACTTACACTGTAAAAAATGATGTAAATTTACCATCGTTGCGTGTAAAATTCCCATGTAATTTTACCCGCAAAGAGACAGGAAAATTTCCATTTAACATGGAGAATTACCCCAAAATATAAGGGAAATAAAAATTTTCCACTCTCTTTGCAGGTAAAATTCCATTACTATTGGGGGTAAATTTACTATGGAAAAAAATCCTGTCTGGATAAGGGGTAATAAAATTGCCCCCTTATCCAGACAGGATTTTTATTTCCCTTATATTTTGGGGTAATTCTCCATGTTAAATGGAAATTTTCCTGTCTCTTTGCGGGTAAGAATACATGGGAATTTTACACGCAACGATGGTAAATTTACATCATTTTTTACAGTGTAGATTACATGTGCATAGAATATGCTTAACGGATATGGGAACATGAAAAGACCATGCATTGCATATATAAACGGATAGTGCAATGTATATGATATGAACATGTGTGGACCGGTCATTTTGCATTTAAATTCCATGTGAAAAGCATATGCTTAACACAAGCAATGTATATCATTCAAGTGCACAGGAAACATGAAAAGAACATGCATTACATATATAAATGTTTATTGGGTATATTCAGTATTCATATATTTTTAATAAAATCACTGTAATTAGCCAGCAATTTAAAAAAATCTCAAATGTTGTATTTCTTTAACATATACCTTGCATTACTAGCAAATTTTTTTGCCAGTTTAAAGTACTTATTAGTATTTTTGCAAATTTTTGCAAATATCTCAATAAATATTAATTTTAGCAAAAAAATGGTGGAAACCAAAAGAAAGCTTGTAATCTGAGGATGAATTCAAATAACTCGAGAAGTATCACATGTAGCGAAAAAATGGTAGACACAAAAAAAATTGTAAAGAACGGGGATTTTTTTTATTTTCGCAGGATTTCTTTATTATTTTTGTTCTTTAGAGTGACAACTAGGGTGGTCCTTAAATTAGGGTAAAAAATTTTTTTATTAATTTTCTTTGGCGCACCCTGCCATTTTGATCTACTCTATTAAAAAAAATTACTGTATTTTTTTAGGATTTTTTAACTCAGCTACTGATTAATTAATTGATGATCAATATCATTTTGATGTTCATTTGATTTATTTTGATAAAAATTTTTCAAAAATTCTCGATTATCTTGAAAATTCAAGACTTGGTAGCGATCCCTAAAACATTATTTAAAAATCTGAAATTTTTGCAGTTTTGAATTCTGCATAATTTTCTGAATCCAACCATACCAAATAAGTGACATTTCAATCGTCAATATTTTTTATAATATAATTTTTAGTTTTCCATTTAAGTGTGCCATGATTTTGAAATAGAACACCCTGTATATTAATACAGGTTGTTCCATTTTAAAATCGAAAGTTCGTGTCACTTCCGGCGAATCTGGAAGTGAAAAAAAAATCACTTGTATATCAAAAAGTGCCGCTTATTATGTATATAGGATATCCCAAATTTCAATAAATTATCTTCAAAACTAAAGGAGAAAAGGGGAGTGTACCATTATCCTATTACACCCGGTATATATATTTTTTCATATATTTCTTCCTTGACAGTTGTGTTGACTACATGCCAAATATTATTGTTTTCTGTCATATTTCTTTCCTTAATTATATTTTCATGGGGGACCACCCCCTGTATGTTTTTCAACGGAACTGTAACCCAGTTCTTCGTTGGCAGTAGCGTCAACTACCTACCAAGTATTATTCTTCTCCGTTAAGTGGTTTTTGAGATATAGTGTCAACAGACGCCAGACCGACAGATAAACAGACTGATGGAATTAAACGGCTTTAATTTTCGTAATCTACTTATTCTGAAACATGAAAATCCGGAGAAATCTCGAAGAGTGATTTTCTCACGATTACAATACTTGCCTTCGGTAAGCGAGGGAAGTAAAAATTATTCATTTAAGATATACGGGAGAAGGGAACTCCTAGTACCATCTTCTGTATCATAAGGTGTAGGGTGTCCAAAATGTACTAAAAAAAACAGCAACTCAGTGGTTAGCGTATTCTAACTTGCTAGTTGGTTGCGTAAAACCAAAATAAGTATAACATTGCCTTATATTAAACATAGTACAGTGAATGAAGGTAAAAATCAACTATTACCTCCGATTTCGGTGAACCTCCATCGATTTGCATGGAAATTTGGGATTGAGTATATTTTACCCTCAACTTCAAAAGTGACACATATGCTCGACTTGCGCTTTTTGTATTTTAGAGGTGGATTTCATTTTGTTAAAAATGGGAAAAAATGCAGATTTAAGCATTCTGGCGTAAGTAATCTCGTTTAATTAGATAAAATAAACAATTTTCAACACTTATATGCATGATTTATGATTTCAATTAATTTTTGAACCCTTTTAGCAACCACCCCTTAAATCGAAAATCATGAAAAAAACATTTTTTGTATTTCTAAAGTATGAAATCGCATATTAACATTACACAAACGGTTTGTTTAATGTTTATGATATAAGTTTTGGTTGACTGTGAAATTTCAACCCTTAAAAACCACCCCCTTAATGCAGAATCATTGAAAAAATTGGTTTCAAGAAACTTTAATCATTTGAATAATACATTACTGAATTGAAATCTCACTTACTGAGTATTAAAGTAATTATTTATTTATTGCGAAATTTTCCACCCTTAAAAACTACCACTTGTCATAAAAATAATGGAATTTTTTTTATCAGCTTTAATAGCATTAATTATTTAGCATCTTTTTTATTACTTATGATAAACTTTATTAATATATTTCAAACTTTATTAATATTATTCTTTCCACATTCCCCAAACTACCCTTCGTGCACAAATTGATGAAAAAGCATAATTTAACGTTGGAAACAATTTTTTCAGTGCTTATGTGACTTATAAAAATTTAATTTATTAATTAAGAGGAAAATGTATTAAAATAAATATTAAAATATATGAAAAGTTATGTTTTCGAGCAGATGTTCAGAATTCCTTTCACTTTTTCTATCTTCAAAAGAAACATACACACACTCACACATGTATATTTTGTGAGCATGTACCTATCGACACGTCTACTTCTTACTATCTATCTTTTTTCCTGTATATGTATACAAAATCTCTGCTCAAAAAATTTTTCCAAAAAAATGTTTTTTTACAATAACTCCGTTAATTTTTATGATATCAGGTTAATCCAAAAACCATTTGAAAGGTAATTTCAAGGGCTATAAGATCGTATTAAATTTAATCTTTTAAAACCCTTATTTTTTAAAAGATAAAAGGTTAAAGGGCCCCGGTTACATGGTTCTCACAGTAAAATTGAGGTTTTAAACGTTTCTATCTCGGTTATTTTTTATCCTACAAAAATAAAAAAAAAATTAAAATCTTTGTTAAAAAAAAAAACTCAAATTTCGTTCTCTATTATTTTTTACATATATCGAGTATTTTTGGAGTTATTATCAAAAGAAAATGAAATTTACGAAAATTTGAAAAATTCTGATTTTTTTAAATCATATTTTTTTCAAAAATATGCATTCTAAACCGGTCAAAATTTTTAAAGTCATTACTTATGCTAAAATAAAGAAAGTATTATAGGGATTACTATAAATTTTAATTTTTGTGGAAATGGCGTAGGTTTTATTTTTCACTTTTTCCTAAAAAATTCGAAAGGGTCCTCTTATTTTCATCATAACTTGCCTAATTTTGATGCTATCAACTTCTTCTACAGCTCATTTGATAGGTATTTCTGAGTACTTTGAAAAGTGTTTAGTAAGTACTCGCCGTTGAGTACTCGCCGAAAAAAAATATACATTCAATTACCTATAACTCACTTTGAATTAATATTAAAAGGTTTTTTAGGGAAGGAATTTATTCGTTTTTTTATTAGCTTCAATTTTGGTAATGACAACTTTTTTGTAAAAACTTATAGTTTTTGAGTTATTTATGAAAAACCGCTTTAAAACACGCACTTTTTTCACGAAAAATCAAAATTTTTGATTTTTAATAACTCAAAAAGTATTGATTTATTTTAATAACTTTATATAACAAATTTTGCTTAGAATTGGTCCCTCTATCGATTCCTGGGGTTATTTTTCATAAAATAATTTCCACCCCCGAGAAGGGGTGGCATCCACCCCCCAGGGTAAAAGCGCAAGTTGGCACTATGTCACTTTTGTTTCTTGAGGTATCCTCTAACTACTCACAAATTTTCATGAAAATCGATGGAGGTTCAACGAAATCGGAGGTGAAAACCTTCAGTGACTGTACTAACAGTCTATAAAATGGCGGAGGTGCCTGTGTGACTCTATACAGACATATTTATTTAATTGTCACTCCCATCAGTTAATGAAAAGCTGACGCGTAGTTTTATTGAGGGTTCGCCTTTTTGATTTAGTTTTTAAGGAGAATAATAATAAATAATAAACATATATTATATTATAGCTTAATTAATTATCAAGTAGAAGGGGCAATATTACAGCTCTAGTTTTATTAATAGAGTTTACCTCTAAACCCCCAAAAACAGAACCGATTTGATATATTTTTTTTAAATAATTGTTATATTTAATTATTCAAAATCAGAAACATTTCAGCTGGAGCTAATGTATAGTGGGTAAAAGAAAACAGAAATATTGGAGCTGAAAGAGAATCAATTTTGAGAAGAAAAGGTTCTATGCAACTTTTCATAGGTACCTATAAATTGACAGCCTTTAAGTTATAACGACTTGGAAATTGACACAGTAGCTTGAAAAAGGAGGCATCTCAACGCGATTTTTGTCAAATAACTCGAAAAGTATTACATTAAGCGAAAACATGCTAGAGACAAATAAGAAAGCTAATAAAACGGAGTGAATTTCGTATTTTTCTAACTTTTGTAAAATTAATGGTTTCGGAGATATAGAAGTACAAAAATGACGTCTGAACGTTTATAAGAAGAAGCATTTAGTTAAAATGTTAAATATCTCAGAAACTACGACACTTAAGTAACAATCAAAAGGAAAGACTATTCATTAGACTTTCAAATGATTTTTTGTATATTTTTATAGCATATAAAACAAAGCAGATATGACAGAAGGAGTGTGTTTCCTCACATTTTTTTAATAAAAAAGCCGCCATTTTGTTAATGTTAAAATAATATATTGTAATATACTGTTTCTCGTTAATCTAATATAGGTATAAAAATCTCATGTCACAGTGTTTGTTATCGAACTCCTCCGAAACGGCTTGACCGATTATTATGAAATTTTTGTTGTATATTTGGTAGGTTTGAGAATAGGTCGTAGGCTATTTTTTATACCCCTAGGTGATAAGGGTGGCCCTATCCAGAAATTTTATTTTTATTTTTTGGACAAAAATTTATAATTTATATGGCAAAACAACGTTTGCCGGGTCAGCTAGTATATAGTATAACATAGACGTTCAAAATTTTTCGTCCATTTACAACACTCGTTTCAGAAGAAAATTGCATTTTAAACTATAAACGGATTTCGAAAAAACGTAAAAAATGTGTTTTTAGCTAATATCTTAATAAATATTAGTCCAAGCAAAAAAATGATAGATATCAAAAATAAAGCTTTAAGCTGGGAATGGGTTTTTTAATATTTACGTAGGATTAATAGTTTCGAAGGTTTCTAGATGGCAACCGAAAGATTATAGGATGAAATACTTAGTTTAAATGTTGGATATCTTAGAAATTAGAAAACTTCCATCAAAATTTCTTGGAAACAGAATTAAAGATAATTAATAAGACTTTTAAGTGATTTGTTGTTTGTTTCTGTATCATAAAAAAATAAAGAAATTATGGCCGAAGCAATGTGCGTTTTTACATTTTTTTTTTATAAAATGTCGCAATTTTGCTATTGTAATTGTCCAGCAATTAATTATCTTTTTCAAAAATGCTGTTTTTTTTTTAAACATTTACTTTAGAAAAAAATTCTATCCTTCATATTTTAGTCACCATTCTGAATTAGGTATTTTCACTGTATGCAAATTTGCTCTTCTGATAATATTAAAATGGTATTCTTCATACATTAAAGCACTTACCAATATTTAAACACCATTCTTTCATCTTTCAATTTAAAATTTCAACAAATAATATAATAATAATAATAATAATAATAATAATAGTTATTCAAGTACTTATAACACACAAATACAGGAAAGTATTACAGCAAAATATGTGCGCTTAAACTCTTATTATGAGTTTGAGTGCGAACATGATTCTGGCAATAAAAAAAAACAAAATTCTTTTACTTTTTACAAACACAAATCTTACTATGAAAATACATATAGACATATTAAATAAATGTAAAAATACATATTAATTATTAATATATACATATACATTTTTAAATGATTAGAATAAAACTAAATTGATATTCTGATAATACCCTAAAAAAAATAATAACTAAGGAATGTCCTCACGTATATACTTACATACAAAATGACCCAAAATAAGAATTGTAATAATTATAATAATAAAGTTACCAGAATAATATTGAACCTTTCATCATATATTCCAGAAAGTCTTGCTTATTAACTATTTAGTTTATCGAATATGTTGTGTACTCTATGCCTATTTTCTTGTATCCAGACAATAGACAGTTTTTTAAAAGATACCTGCTTCTTTTCTCTTATCGTTGTGGACAACAAATTATAATATTTATTAGCAATATAACCATAATATTTTTGACCTACAGTTTTTGTAGCTTTTGGTATTTTCAAATCCCCTTCCTGTTTGCTTCTTGTATCACAATAGTAAACGTTAAGTTGGTCTCTTTTATCTTTATATATATATGAAGTAAGGCACTACTAGAATACAGTTGTCTAATATCGAGTAAGGAACAGTTGTCATACAATTCATCTGTAGCAAAACGAGCTGGTTTGTTTAATATTATTTTAAATAATATTTAAATAAAAATAAATAACAAAACTGAATAACTGAACGGGTATTATACAAAACGGGCTGTGACATCATCGGTTGCATTAATATAACCAACATAACCTCAACTTTTAGGTTCTTTAAGTTTATTGTCATTTTTAATGATTGTATCCGCACTTCTCATTTGAAACCAGTATAGCTCCAAGAAACATTTAAAAATTGACGCAAATGATGTCTCAGTATTGTTGATTACTAAAAATAGGCTGCTAATCATAGGTTGGATTTCCAACCTAAAAAAGTCGCCTTATTTTATTGGGAGAAGATATTTAAAACTTTATGACCATTACATTGAACAAGATATTTTAATATGTGTATTTTTTTATACCCATGTATTGCTGACTTGTCTTATCCACTGTAACCAGTGGTCCAAAAGTTTCATAAATTTTGATTTGATTTGATTTGATTTTAGCTGAAAGTACGAGAACCAAGAGGAAATTTTCATAGTAGTGACATATTACTCGGAAATTTCTAAAATATATGTATTTTTGAGGTAAGGTGTTTACCATCAATATGACCGATGACGTTAACAATATGGCTTAGTGTTTTGGGCGGTAAAATTTTAATTCAAATTTAAAAATACTTTTTTTTTTGGATATTACTCAACTGGTTGTGGAAATTCAAATGTTTTTAGTTATAATTAAGTATTATTACCTTCACAGTCAATGAGATTTTAAAATTTGTGAAAACACCGAATTGTTTTATTTTGACTTCATAAAATCTTTTTTTTTTTTGACAATGTATTCGTAATTAGTAACCCCAAAAACACACCGGCACAGTTTTTATTCTAAAACTTTAAACTAAACATATAAAAGCTGGCTGATGGAACCCATCCAAGGCCAAAAATTGGAGAAAAAAAAAAACATAAAAATCTTATATTTCAAAAAGTTTGGTGTTCAAAAAATTCTCTGCCTCATCAATCATGTTTCTGATTTTGAATAATTGACTATAATAAACATTAAAAAAAAAACATCAAAATTGGATCTGTTTTTGAGAGTTTAGAAGATTTAATGATTTTTCCTCGCAGATTTCAGGCACATTTTTAAGTCAACATTATTCAACAGAACTCAGAGTCAATATGAAATGAGAAAAAAATCGTGTAACATTAGCACCTTGGTAAATATTACAATCATTAATATAATTATAAAATTCGGTTGTATGGCGGCATGCTGCTTTTTATTTACTCATCTCCAAAAACTGAATTGCCGAAAATTCTCGTTTTAGTACAATAAATATAGAACAAAAATTACCTAAACCTAAACATCCAAAAGGTACAGGCAATTGTTGTTCCAGGTTGTTCACTATCCTCGGTACAACACGCCATGAAAAATCCCGAAGTTTGTGGCGTCGGGTTTGGGAGCGAGGGGGGCGGGAGTATCACTGACTATCCTTTTTCCGCAGTTTTGCTTTGATATCTCCAAAACTATTAATTATATCAAGATCATGAACATAAACAAAGTTATTGTACATAAAATTTCTGATAAAATTGGTCCTATTCATATTTTTGATCAACCTCATAGTTATCGAGATATGGAGGGGAAAAATCTTTGAAATGTTAAAAATTGACAAATAAAGCTAAAAATTGTTTTAAATTTGTCTGATTTGAGCTTAAATTGTTTGGATTGAAGTGGGTGAGAGTTAAAAAAGGAGAAGAGAAAAGATGACGGCCTAGAATACAATGATGATCAGGTGGGCTGCTTGAAGGGACCCTAGTTGTGCGACAGCGTCCCGTTCAGTAGGGCGTACCTATCTACTCAGGAATGTTGTTTAGTTTGGAAGTGTGCACTTTTTATAAACGCGAGTTTTTGTGTAATCGACTGAGCAAATATAGTTCAAGAACGGCGTCATCGGAAGGGGGTGATAGTTACTTTAAACGAGGTAGTAGATTTTTTAATTTCATCTTGTGTATATTGTAGAGAAAAGCAAAAGATACTGAAAACTTGAATGCCTTACGATACAAACGTTACTTGACAACAATTGGTAAACAACCCGTACATGCTAACTTCAAACTAGCCGCACTTCCACTGACAGAGGACACTGCGCGAGAACACTCTTTACGAGTGTACCATCAAGTGCAGCTCTGGCATGGTGTTGCAAAAGATCCTTTACAGTGGGGTTGGAAGAAGATTAGAAGGCAACTCCGCCCAGTGACTACATCAATGGCTGCTGCACCAGATGAATTACTGCGGCTTATTTCCTGTTGTTGCACGATGATTGCACTCGAAACACACCGGAAACTGTGAGTGCAGGAAGAATGGTCTGCAGTGTTCAAGAATGTGCATAACGTGTGTAGGTCTTGTCTGCACCAATAGAGATGAACCTAAAGAATTCGATGCTGAGCAAATTTTAGTGTCAAATGATGTTCTTCTACTAGGAAAGGACTATGATTCAGATGATAGTGAAGAAGAGAGCAATGATGATGAAATCGAATAAGTTTGAAAATACTTTCTGATCTTGTAATAATCTTGAAAATACATTATTATCTTGTAATAAATGTAAAACACATTAAGATTTGTCTTTTTTAAGTTTCAAATCTCAACTTTTACTGTTTCTTACATTTAACCGTCTTCCCGTTTTTGTAAGGTCAAAAAATGAATGAGGTTTTTGCGCAAGTCAATGGAAAGTCACATTTCTAAAACTGGAAATATCTCTCGTAGACAAAAAATGTTCATGTCATTGTGTTAGTGAACGAATTCTGAAAATCTTTCAAAATGTCATTTTGTTTGTCTGTCTCTCTCTCTCTTTCTCCCCCCATCCGTCTGTCCGTCAGTCAGTCCGAATGTTTCTTGTAAGCACGATATAAAGAACGAAAAGTCCGATTGTACTGAAAATTACATAATAAGTTAGTGGTAGCTATTGTTTTTGAACAAAATTAATAAGTAAATAAAAAAGTTATTAGTTATTTAAATTTGAAAAAAATACTTTTTTGATTATTATGTTTTTGTAATTGTATAGAAATCTGGTGAAATGATATTTTATATAAGTATCTAAATATTTATATATTTTACTAATATACGTTTCATAATATAATATCCAATACTGGAAATATGATTTTTAGCTTGTCTCTTATAATGTAAAAATTTACATTTTTTACGTGGTAGGTGGTGGTGTAGTTCTTACGCTTTTAACTCCAAATCTACCAACAGACAACATTCCACCCACAAAACATCCCCTTAGCACAAATCTCAATCCTCCCTTGAGGAATCCTATAACAGGATAAGAGAGATATGGAATTAAAATCCTCCTCTTAAATTCCTTTAATATAAAATTAAATCCATAAAAAACAATTTTATCTACCGACAGATCTTAAGCAGGTTTTTGTTTTTTCTGCATGATAACGAGCACATTCACACCTTCATAATATACTAATAAATATTTTAAATGTCTTGGGCACAATTTAAAGAAATGCATTTAAACGCAAGGAAAAATGCCATATACTTGTAAAGTAAACAGCTATCTGAGTCTCCCAGGGCTTACCAGCAGGCCGATAAAAGCCCGTTACGCTTTCGCGCGTTTCTTACGTTTTTGTTTTTATACATTGTCATTAATGAAATACAATGAGATTAATAAAATACAACCTTTACTCTGTAACTCATAAAGTGAATAACGTAATTCAATGGTTAATGACTCGCAATCCAATGGTGCCGGGTTCGAAACCCACTCAGGTTTCGGTACAGTTCCTTTTTCTCTATTACTTTATTTTACACTGAGTCTTTTACCTACTAAGTACTTCGTACTATAACATTAAAAATGTCTAAAACTGATATTATTTACAAAAAACTGCGAAGGGTATCCTATAGAATGTGTAAACAGTTCAGTAAATAGATGAAGAGTATGTTTTTAGTTTGTTTACTATTATTTATTGTGTTTAATTAAATGAATTAAAAGGAGCCCGCACAAAAGTATAGGAAAAGGCCTTTCGGTCGAAATTTTTGAAATTTTGGGGAAACGTTCTAGTAGTTATACTGAACAAAAGTTCTCATGGGCACAATGCTCAAAATTCAATAGTTCGGCTGCCAGTGGCCTTTGAAGTCTAAAAATATAAAGTTCTTAGAGACCAATTAGATTCGTGGCGGTTTTCTCTATAACTTTGCCATCTTTAACGACCTGCATTTGATTTTGCTACCACAGGTTTCTGCCGATTCTCCAACGCACTCGTCCAACTGATGAGTCGCTGGATGAATCCAAATTTGTTTTATTAGAGAAACCGGCCTTGTCCATTTTTTACTAATTTTAGCCTAATAATTGCCACATTTTTCGATTTCGCCTTTTTAGTACGTCGCCTCGTTAAAATTTCATATTTATTCTTTTGAATGATATCCACAATGACTGTGTCTCCATTTTCATCATTTTTCGTGAAGCGATAAAAAAGTTAAAAATATTCAAAAATATTTTCAAAGTACACTTTTAGCGTATTTCTTAAAAAGTATATTATCTTCTTTCCCTTGTCCACAAAAAAAAAGAAATTTGGCGTACTGTCAAAAAGGTATAATATATTTTTTCCTGAACCAAAAATTATACTTTTATTTTCTCTACACTTTTCCATGACCATAATATACTTTCACTCTCGTGGCCTGGACATAAACATATTTTTCTAAGTGAAAAATTTTTGGACGCCACGTGCCTTATAAGCCAGTCATTTTAAACAACAAACTGGAATTAATTACAAAACCTTTCAAACTTTGATACAAGTTGTACTTTAGTGTTAAACAAAACTATAAAATTTTGCCCCCTTCTAGGAAGCCGGCAAGATTATTTAAATTACAAAAAATAAATAATTAATGATCGAAGGAAGAGAAAATTAGGAAACCGTAGATTGGATTATATTATTTTTCATCTTGTCTTTGTTTATTGCTGAGCGAGAAAAAATTCTAAAGAGACGCAAACTCAGGAAATACTTTTAAAAACGGCCATGAACGTTTTCAAAGATTTGCCATCTTCCGCAATTCCCGCAACATATTTCTTTCTCAATAAATACTGAAGAATCGTTAATTTAGTATAATTGATATGTTGAAATAAAGCAAAACCCTTTTTCTTTTATGGCAAATGTACGACAAGTGGCTCTAAGTAAGATATATGATTTGCCCCCAGTAATGATGGCAACTTTGTAGAATTTTAAGTATTTTATTTATTTCTCTTTTTTGCAATATATGAAAATATTGCAAAAGGTCCGCAAAATTGGCAAACAATTCCATATTTATCTAATAACGTACATTCTGATTTGCCTTCTTGTACAAAGTCGGGAAATATAAACAATTTACGTTTTTCTTTTTTTAAATTTTTTGTGTATATGAAATTAACGCAAAAGATTCGCTTTGAGGGGCAGTTTAAAACTCAATTTGTAAAGCCGATTTTAATTTGCCCCCTTGTATGACGTACGGAAGTTTGAAAAACTATTCAGTCTCAGAATTACATTATCACGATATTTTCATTATATTCTCATAAAACCGTATTGATACAATAGACCTTTTCATCATAAGCCCGCGCATGTGCTGCCGCTATGTTTGTTTGCGGGAACTATGAAATGTTCGGACACTTGGTTGTCAAAATGGCTGGACCGATATCATTTTTCCACATTAATTTAGACGAAAGTGTGATTGACGGTGCAAAATTAGTACACAACATTGTAGAAGAACACACTTGGCTCAATTAAGGCGCTAGCTCAAGTATCCTGGCCGTAAAATGACTGGAAGCAAGAATAAAGAACTGGTTAGAATTCAACTATCAACTTATCAATTTATATACAAGTGCATTAAAAGAAAACAAATGTGTTTAGTCTATAATGTGCTTAATAACATTCTTCGTGCAGTAATTGATAATGCAGTAAAAATATTTTCTGTTTTTTTATGAAAATGTAGGGTCAAAAATGCAATTGAAAATGAGGTTTTTTGTCGATCTTTCTGTGGATAAAGCTGGCTCCTTTTTTTTCTAACTTTTTCAGATAAACTATAGGTAAACTATACGATATGGCACTACCTATTTTCAAAAAATTGGTAACAGATTCATCATTATTTGTTTAAAAAACGTCGAGTTCCGCCATGTTTCTTCGGACAGTTTTCGCATGTCAATATTGGATTTGACATAAACATTACGTTTTTTAACCAAATAATGATGAATCTGTTACCAATTTTCTGAAAATAGGTAGTGCCATATCGTATAGTTTACCTATTTGAAAAAATTAGAAAAGAAGGAGTCAGCTTTATCCACAGAAGGATCGACAAAAAAACCTCATTTTCAATTGCATTTTTGACTCTACATTTTCGTAAAGAAACAAAAAATATTTTTACTGCATTATCAATTACTGCACGAAGAATGTTATTAAGCATATTATAGACTAAACACATTTGTTTTCTTTTAATGCACTTGTATATAAATTGACAGTTGAATTCTAACCTTGCAACCAGTTCTTTATTCTTGCTTCCAGTCATTTTACGGCCAGGATACTTGAGCTAGCACCTTAACTGAACACAAGTGTGTTCTTCCACAATGTTGTGTACTAATTTTGCACCGTCAATCACACTTTCGTCTAAATTAATGTGGAAAAATGATACCGGTCCAGCAATTTTGACAACCAAGTGTCCGAACATTTCATAGTTCCTGCAAACAAACATAGCAGCACTTGCGCGAGCTTACGAAGAAAAGGTCTATAAGGCATATTTCAATGATATCATTTTGTTTTGCAATGATAAAGAAATTTCCAGTTGCAAAAAATTCGTAAATATTCCTGTAGAGTTTAGACAGTAATGCGACCGTTCTTTGTGATTATGACAATCGGTTGTGTCAAAGCAATTCTTTTACTTCATTTCGTTTACCTCTTCCCTCAATAGATATGGATTTTATTCAGTTTTACAGGCGTAACCGTTGTCAAAATTAGTTCCCTTAGCTCCCTAAGGAGTTCTGTAGCAAAGTTCTGTTTTCAATCTCCAGAACACGATATGTCGGGTGGAATAAGTCTGTAGTTCAGTTGTTATCAACAATTAAACCACGAACTTCTTCGGTCGGTAACCAACATATTCGTGTTCTAGACATCGAATACTATATAAAAAAAGTCATCACATGGACCCTAACATCACTGCAGATCCTTTCTGGGCGTAACGACTATGATATATTATAGCGACGATAAAAAATTGCTCTGTGAGCACTTAATCAAACTTCCGTACGTCATACAAGGGGGCAAATTAAAATCGACGTTACAAATTGAGATTTGAACTACTTCTCAAAGGGTGTAGTAGAATAAGCATGGTAAAACGGCCCCAGAAGCGTTTTGGCCTAATTCGGTGTCAGTAGATCGACAATAGGAAAAGAAATGTTTTCCTCGAGTTTTAGCCCCCCATCGCCACGGGTAACCCCTGTACCCTAATAAACATGACATTTCGTTTTCATTTTTTATCTCTGCAAGTTGTACGTTAATTATTATGAAAGAAATAGGCGATGTACATGTAATTTAAGTGCATCTTAGGAAAAAAAATCAGCTGATTTTGCGGCCTCCTTGGAATAAAAAAAAAATATTTAAGAATTAGAATATTTATTTTTTCATGAAAATATTGATTCGCATACACAAAACTTTTACCAAAAATACGTTGTTATGAGTAGATTTTTTTTCAAATTTTTTGAAGCGGTGCGCCATAATTAAAAAAAATAAAAACTGTTACGACGCATTGTTTAGTGGTGCTTAACCATTGAAACTTTATTCACACAAAATATAAGTGGTCTAGCCGGCAGACCAGACCAGTGTATCCTTATGTATTTGGATCCGCTGAAACCGAATCCGAAGTCAGAATTGTCAGATTGGCTCGTTTTTCACCCCCAACCCCAAAACACGCCCCCCCCTCCAAAAAAATTGTCTGTCCGGCAGACCAGACCATTATATTCCTATGTATTTAGACCTGCTGAAACCGAATTCGAAGTTAGAATTGTCAGATTGGCTCGTTTTTCACCCCCTACCCCAAAAAACACCCCCAAAACAAAAACAAAGTGGTCTGTCCGGCTGGTTATACCAGTGTATCCTTATGTATTTTGACCTGCTGAATCCAGATTCGAAGTTAGAATTGACAGATTGGCTCGTTTTTCACCCCTAACCCCGAAAAACACACCCCCCAAAAAAACGGTTTGTCCGACGGACCAGACCAGTGTATTCCTATATATTTGGATCTTCTGAAACCGAATCCGATGTCAGAATTATCCGACTGGCTCGTTTTTCACCTCCAACCCCAAAAAACAAAAACAAAGTGGTCTGTGTATCTTTATGTATTTTGACTTTATGAATCCTTTTTCACTCCTAATCCCAAAAAACAACCCCAAAACAAAAAGAAAATGGTCTATCCGGCGGACTATACCAGTGAATACTTATGTAATTTGACCTGCTGAATACGAATTTGAAATCAGAAGTGTCAGATTTCCTCGTATTTCACCAGGAACCCTAAAAAACATCCCCAAAGCAAAAAAAGTGGTCTGTCCGGCAGACCATACCAGTGTATCTTTAAGTATTTGGTAAGAATACACTGGTATGGTCCGCCGGACAAATCACTTTTTTTATTTTGGGGGTGTTTTTTGGAGTCAGGAGTGAAAAACGAGCCAATCTGACAATTATGACTTCGGATTCGGTTTTAGCGGATTTAGATACATAAGGATACACTGGCATGGTCCGCCGGACAGACCATTTTTTTGGGGGGTGTGTTTTTCAGGATTGGGGGTGAAAAACGAGCCAATCTGTCAATTCTAACTTCGAATCCAGATTCGGCAGATCAAAATACATAAGAATACACCGCCGGACAGACCACTTTGTGTTTGTTTTTGTTTTGGGGTTGTTTTTTGGGGGTGAAAAACGAACCAATCTGACAATTCTGACTTCGGATTCGGTTTCAGCAGGTCCAAATACATAAGAATATACTGGTCTGGTCCGTCGGACAGACCATTTTAGAGGGGGTGCTTTTTGAGGTTGGGGGTGAAAAACGAACAATTCTCACTTCGGATTTGGTTTCAGCGGGTTCAAATACATATGAATACACTGATCTGGTCCGCCGGATGGTTTCAATGGTTAAGCACCACTAAACAATGCGTCGTAACAGTTTTTATTTTTTTTTAATTATGGCGCACCGCTTAAAAAAATTTGAAAAAAATCTACAACAAACTACTGATAACAATGTATTTTTGGTAAAAGTTTTATGTATGCGAATCAAAATTTTCATGAAAAAATAAATATTCTAATTTTTAAATATTTTTTTTTATTCGAAGGAGGCCACAAAATCAGCTGATTTTTTTTCCTAAGATGCACTTAAATTACATGTACATCGTCTATTTTTTTCATAATAATTAACGCACAACTTGCAGAGATAAAAAATGAAAACGAAATGTCATGTTTATTAGGGTACAGGAGTTACCCGTGGCGATGGGGGGCTAAAACTCGAGGAAAACATTTCTTTTCCTATTGTCGATCTACTGACACCGAATTAGGCCAAAACGGTTCTGGGGCCGTTTTACCATGCTTATTCTGCTACACCCTTTGCGAATCCTTTGCATTAGTTCCATATATACATAAATTAAAAAAAAAAAAAAACGTAAACTGTTTATATTTCCCGACCTTGTACAAGGAAGCAAATTAGAATTTACGTTTATAGATAAATATCGAAGCGTGTGCCAATTTTGCGAACCTTTTGCAATATTTTCATATGTTGCAAAAAAAAAGAGAAATAAATAAAATAAAATTTTACAAAGTTGCCATCATCATTAGTGGGGGAAAATCATATATCTTACTCAGAGCCACTTGTCGTATATTTGTCACCAAAGAAAAAATGTTTTGCTTTATTTCAACATACTAAATTAACGATTCTTCAGTATTTATTGAGAAAAAAAATGTTGTGGGAATCGCGGAAGGTGGCAAATCTTTGAAAACGTTCATGGCCGTTTTTAAAAGTATTTCCTGAGTTTGCGTTTCTGTATAATTTTTTTTGCTTAGCAATGAACAAAAACATGAATTATTTATAAATTACACAGCCCCCCCCCAAAAAAAAAAAAAAGTTCAAAGCAGCGAACCAGACCCATGTATTCCTATGTATTTTCGGTCGCTGAATCCGAATCCGGGGTCAAAGAAAATCGTACACCTCCAAAATCATTAGCTAGAGCCAAAAAACACCCCTGAAATGGGGTAAAAAGAAACCTCCTCTTTGTTTTTCCAGCATTCTACAGATAGAGGGGTAGTATCTCGCAACCCCGTGGGGGTGGTTTTCAAGCACATTGTCGAACATAGTCTAGTTTCTTCTCTCTTCCATACAACGCAGGTGTTTCGAATTTTTATAGAAGTCACTATAACTTTTTATAGTTAAATCTTACATAGGGGGTAGTTTTCACACCCTCTGAGAGTTGACAGTGTAGGATGTTGATGGTACGTAAGTTTCTGGTTCTGTTTTAGAGTACTACGCAATTTCAGCCAATCATAGCATCCATGAAAATAGAAATTCTGTTGGATTTTACGTTTTTTTTTGTATTTCTCGTGTCCTTTGAACTTAAAGGTGGTTGTTCTCAACGCTATAGGGGCAGTTTATGAAGTTTACGTCGGACCTGATGTAGTTTCTTACCACTTTAACAAAACTTAGACATTTCGAGCTTTTTCAGCAGTCATTGCTGTTTTGGATCGATATTTTTTATATATGAGGGCTAGTTTTCGCCCCTCCCTGGGGGTGTGTTTAATATCTATTGTATGTACTCCGCTGTTTAACCTTAATTTTTATAATTCGATTGGTTAAGAAGCAGCAACTATTCTGGTAGCTTAATCTTCTTTTTATCCCATTTCAGGGTGTTCTTTGGCTCTAGGTAATGATTTTAGATTTTAGATACGATTTTCTTTGACCCCGGATTCGGATTCAGCGACCGAAAATACATAGGATACATGGGTCTGGTTCACTGCTTTGAACTTTTATTTTTTTTTGTGGGGCTGTGTTATCAATGTTGCCGATATCGAAATTGTTCGCAAACTTGGAAAGGAATGAGAAATAATCCAACCTACGGTTTCCTAATTTTGCGACTCTTTTGCACATTTTCTCTTCCTTCTATCATTAATTATTTATTTTTTGCAATTTAAACAATCTTGCCGGCTTCGTAGGAGCGGGCAAAATTTTGTACTTTTTCTTGCATGAACTTACAACTTTCAAGGTTGAAATGTTTGCAAAATGAAAAAATACTCACAAATGCAGTCTTTGAATTCTATGATATTAAAAAGTAAAATATCTGCCTGCAAATTTCAGCTTTCTAAGTCTTATGGTTTTCGATGTATTTTTAGGCAGACATCGGACACGCGGCTAATGCGGGCTCAATTTGAAAGTGACTAGCGAGTGACGCTATGCGCACAGCAAGTTAATAGATGGTACTCGTACTTAGCGTATCTCCTATTTCATAGTATCATGATACAAAGCGCCAATTTCTTAAACTGATTTTAAAAATATTGCACATAACAGCACGTATCCTTGTGGAAAAATAAAATTTGCTTGAAGGGGCTTTTGACAAGCTAGGATGTGCTAGACATATTCTCGTATCCTCCCATTGGAGATACAAATGCAAATCTAGTAAAAACGAGCAGTGTAGTACATAGGAGCATCATTGCTATATTGATATATACTAGAGTATGACTTTGCTTTTGCTCATGATATAATAGTTTCCTCGATATACAGGTATAATGGCAATAAATCAAACTCAGTGTTTACTCATACATTTAAAAATAGTTCCGCAAGTCATTATTTTTATAACAAAGTCATAAAAATAAGTTCTCGGTATTGTCTGCGATATTTTGTTCAAACATTTGTATTATTAAAAAAAAATTAAATCCTTGAAACCTTCAATATTTAGAGTCTAAAAAATGCATGGTTTGTCCAGGGAAAATATCATTAAATAAATTCATCAGCGCATTTTTTAAATTTAAACAATGCATTTGTTCATAATAAAAATTTTATAAGTTATAAATTATGGATAATTAAAAAATCCTCTCAAAGACGAAAATTAGACAGATTTACAAATTGAAGCTTTTTACCATGTGACTCAGTGCTACGCGTTAGATTTGAAACGACGACAGAGTCCCAAGTTCGAATAGGGTATATATATTTAGTGACGTTTGTAATGTGTAAAAAAACATGTTTTTCTACAACTGCCTTCGAAAACGAAAAATAACGCACAGTAATCATGACTCGAAACTGCCTTTTTTCACACAATGTGTGCAAAAATCCAAAAAACACAGTGCTGTCATGTTTTTCACACAGTTCTGTCAAAAGCAGAACTGACACCTTTTATTTTTTTGGCTACCCTATTCAGGTTCATAGCAACCGTCTTATTTAACAACTAAACATCAATTTTGAAATCTTTAAACCCTATCATCTTTAAAGAAGTTTATTAAAAATGATTGATTCTGTAGTCGTAGAAAAAGTATTGTAAACAACACGTTTGAAAACATCTTTTCACATTCATTTGACTTGTGGAACTCGCTTTCGGCTCTTTCCACCAAACTGTCTCACTCGTGTGAAAAGATTCGTTTTCGAACCCTGTTGTTTAAAATACTATTATGAAGCTTTTGATATATCTATTAATAAGTTAAAATAAAACATTAATTATACAGCTCCACAAAACAAAACAAAAGTTCTGTGCAAAACATAAAAGTATGATATTCCCGTGTATATTGAGCCGTAGAATACGAATAAGACATCAGAATTGCTCTAGAAAATTACAATTTTTTCCTAACTTGAAAAAAATGGCCCAAAACCATCAAAAATCTTAATTGTGAGAATGGTAAAGTAACGAATATTTAAAAAATATCTAAGATAAAGTAACCATATATACTTTAAGCCGTAGAATACAAATACGACATCAGAAGTGTCCTAGCAAATCATATTCTTTTTTATCCTCAAAATATGGCTCAAAATCATAGAAAATCTCAGACATATAAATGGTAACGTTATGTACACTTCTGTGCAATAAAATCCCGTACACCTATTTTTCGCTATATTAAATCAGTCTTTATTTATTTGTCAGTATCAGTGTCATATTTTCGAAATGCCGAAGTTAACCGAACATGAAAAAATTCTGATTCTCTCTAAAATTGAAGAGAGATGGTCTATCAGAGCAGTTGCTAACCATTATCACTTAAATAAAAGTACCGTTATAAGTGTGAAGAAAAGGTGGGTGGAGAAAGGTATCATAAAGAGAAAAGACGGTACAGGCCGACCGAAGTTCAAATGAAGTTCAAGATGAAGCGCTCCTTGGCTATTTGAGGGAAAATCCATTTCAAACCGCAGTAGACGCTGTGTCCATGACAAATTTTCCAGCATCGAGGTCGACAGCTAGCCGAAAGATAGGAAAATAGGAATTAAAAAACTATGTAAGTACCAAGAAGACCATATTAACAGAAGTACATAAGCAAGCCCGCATGTGGAAGTAAAATTATCACAGGCAGATAAATGCAGAGCAGCCGTGCAGAAAACCGCTTTTTAATGTTTTGAGCTTTCAGAATCTGGCCTTATCTCGGGCACAAGTTTTCATCGCCAATTTTTACATTTGTTATAAATCGAAATCATTAAATCATTAACATTTTTCCAAATACCTTACTTATGACATTTCACAATCAATGTCACTTTTTTATAACCTATATGATAATAAAAAATTTAAATTTCAAAAAGACTGATTCACATCACTTAATATTAGTAAAAACTGGATTGCTTGATTTTTGAAGTGTACGGGATTTTACTGCACAGAAGTGTATATTAAAAAACGTATCTAAAATACGATACTTCTTTGTTTTTGGATTCATTGAAACTTAAGTAATTGAAGTCAGGCTCCATGTAACATTATTTTGAAAGAATCTAAGAGAAAACAGCAAAACATGGAAAGTCTCATGCTTCTTCTTATTCCGTTTTACTGTCAAATGTTCTATGGAGTGGAGTCATCTTTCTCTTTTTTCCTCTCTGTTTGTGTTATCGTTTCAACATCCAATAAAAATCTGCCATCATACTTACATCCCATCTTGACTTGACCCCACCTTGATAATGACGCTCCGTCACCATAATATCTTGATGAAATCATTTAACTTGCTCTTCACTATAATCTCCAATATTTTCTGAGAAATCGTCAATGTGTAAATCTAAGAAATTCAGCTTTAAGTTCATGTTCCATCTCAGCTTTTGAAAGTTTTCAACTGTTTTAGCGACAATTTCTTTGCAATTTTCACTTTTTTTTATTACCGAAAAAACTTTTAGATACTTCCTGAAAACCAAGCCAAGCCTTTTCAGTACTTCGTTAGGAACACTTCGTCTTTAAACATGGTACGTATTTGAGGTCCATCAAAGATTCTTTCCTTCAGCTTTACATAAGATAAGTTTGTAAATTTCTGTTCTATATATTTGAAACATTCTTCTTCTTTATCCAAAGCTTTCACAAATTGTTTCATGAGACCGAATTTGATGTAAGAGGTGGAAGAACTTTTATTGAATCAACCAATGGTGTTGCAATAACGTTATGTGAGACCGGTTCAAGAGAAGATCTGCCTGTCCATTCCTTTTTCTTATAATGATTTTCTCTATCCTTGCTATCTCACAGACATTTAAATCACAGAAACTTTGTAAAGCCTGATTTGTTGACCTAGCAAAAGTGATAGAATTTTCAAGTCTCCACAGATATACCATTTACGTTCAGAATATTTTATTTCCTTTAATACTAGCTCGATATTTGTATGGATTTCTTTGAAAATTGTTAAAAAAATAAAATATGTTTAAGTTTCTATGAATCCAAAAACACAGAAATATCGTATTTTAGATACGTTTTATAATATAAATAACGTTGTTATTTATACAGTTGAGATTTTAGACGATGAGGTTAGAAAAAAATGTGATTTTCTAGAACAATTCTGGTGTCATATTCGTATTATACGGCTCAAAGTACGTAGGGTTACCTTATTTCAGATAATTTTTAAATATTCGTTACTTTACCGTTCTTCCAATTGAGGTTTTTGATAATGTTCAGCCATTTTTTGAGGTTAGAAAATAAGATGTGATTTGCTAAAACAATTCTAATGCCATATTCGTATTCTACGTCTCAAAGTACATAGGGTTATCTTATTTCAGATATATTTTAAATATCTGTTACCTTACCATCCTTACAATAGGAGTTTTTGATGATTTGGAGCCATTTTTTGAGGGTTAGAAAAAAAAGATATGATTTGGTAGAACAATTAATTGTGATATCATATTCGTATCCTACGGCTCAAAATGCATGCGAACATCATGTTTTCATGTTTTCCACAGAACTTTTTATTGTGGAGCTGTGTTATTGTATTATTTATAATTAATTATTTAATTATTATTGTACATCTGTCAAGCTAAAGCAAGATAAAAAATGACCATCCTTGAATAACCAACGGAATAATAAAATACATTAATGCATAAGATACAATACAAGATTTAATATATCATTAAAAAATACAAAAATTACCAAATAAGAATATAGGCTGTTGATAAACGAATTAATTGATTGAATTTAAATAGAAAACAAATGAAGAACAAGTAAATAAAAACAAAGATAGTCCAAAATATGTTGAAATGAAAAAATCAAACTTGAAGGTATAAAAGATATAGAAAACACATTTTGTAACTTTTTCACTAATATATTTACCTCTAAAGGATGACTTGAAATCCAAATGTTCCCATGATATAGAGAGTGCAACTCCTTTAAAAAAATGCTAAATTAATACAGGGTGTCAATGAATCGTTGTTATATACTTCGGATGATGATTCCCACGATATTGTTGTGCAAAAAGTCTATATGAACATGTGTCCCAACCCCTTGGGATGAGGTGGCTAAAATTTACTTTATGTAAGATTGTACGTATAGATTTGATTTAATGGCCATAAAGTTCTGCTTTATCGTACTAGTTCATTGTAACGGTTTGTTGTCGGGTAGCTGGTTCGGAGGCTAATCAGGGTCCAGATTAGTTAATAAGACATACCAATAAAAATATAAACAATTTATTTACTTTTCCAAACAGGTAATGTGTGGCAGTGTTACATAACATACAGGTACAGGTTATATGTCCGTATCTTTTACGGTTCTTAGGACACCATTTTCCATTATCTGAGAGAGAGAGAGAGAGAGAGTGTGTAACGATTGCGGTGCGACGTTTGTTGTTGCTACTGGAGTGGCATCGGGCGTCGGGTGAATATCGTCGACTCAAGAAGTTTCCCAGCTCAACACGCTGTAGCAGGTCTCCAGGTCAGACTCATTCGCGGCGAAACGGCGTCGGGAATGACTAACGACTCGAGCGGTCCCAGCTCAACACGCTGTAGGATTCCCAGGGTCAGATTGCATTCGTTCCGTCGTGTTTGCATCGGGAGATGTACAAAACTGTAATATGTCCAGCTCAGCACGCTGTAGACAGTTGTCAGAGTGGTTCACACTGAATTAGCTAATTTGCGGCCGGGCTTTTATATCCGAGAATCCTCGCTTACTGGTGACGTAGAACTGCGTATTGTTTAGTGTCGTGTGCAAATCCTTGCCTCTAGACAAGAGCTGGGTAGATTTGCGTGCCGTGTGCACATTGGTATCGTGTGTAAATCCGGAATCTTAGTAATGGAGCAGGAATTTAAAGAATGCTTCATTACATCATAATGATAAAGTAAATTGAACTCATCTGTCAATAACATATATTAAAAAGTGACAAGCAATGTCAAATTTGTAATTCAATGAATAAAATTTTTATCTGGAATATTTTATTGAATATCATGAACACACTAGGAAAATATCAAACACACTGGGATATTTAAGCGTGGGAAAAAAATGAATACCACAAAGAATTCGCAACGAAATATACTCTACCAGAATCAGAAACGGAGGAATCAGAAGAAGAAAATTTGTAGAAATAAGAACACAAAAAGAAGAGCATAAAACACTCCATATCACGACACAATGCGGCAACGCATTTCACAAACACCTACACTGCCAACTCCTGTACCATGCGTATTGTGACGCTCGCTGCTAACATCCCAGCGTGGACGTAGCCAGCCCAGCGGTATGTCTTTGGAGTGGCAGCAATGCCTACCGCACGTTAGTAACTCAATCAATTAATCAATAAATGCGTATATTTAACTGCGGAAAATAAATACAATGAGTGTAAATTCTGATTTTTCTTTATTAAAATCGTCACAACTCGAGTAAAAAGCTAAACAAAAAAAGGAAAATACGCGTTTTTCAAATAGCTAAAAAATTTATTTTTATAATAAAATCGCAATATATGGCGCTTTCTATATAAAACGCAAAAAAAAATCGAAAAAATTGAATTTTTCAATATGGCGTACCACTATAAACGTTCTGGAAAAATTCATTAAACTAGTATTTTATAATTGTTAAAAAAGAGGGTAAAAAAATTTGGTGTACATGATAATTAACTACACTAAAATCACATTTTTGTATTTTCTACTCTTTTTGAAAGCCATAAATCTCTGTAATGACCTTAAATGACCTTAAAAAATTCCTGAACGAGTTTTCTAATAGCCCATCTTCATGGAAAATTTCAAATTATTCGCTCGAACTTGTCGTTAAAAAAAAACACCTTTTTTGTCTTTTTCTAGTCGCAATGAAGTTATGTCAAAGTAACACTTTTACTCCAGGAAATCGACATGGGAAAACATTAATGGACCATGTTCAAAACAAACTGAAGAACTGCTCACAAAAAACAGGATTCAGTTGAGAGCCATTACAGGTCTTCCGATGGGATACTTTCCTGTTAAGAAGTACCTGCATTTAATCGGAAAGTTTGCTGGCGACTTTAACTACATGCTGTGATTAAGGTACCAGAAACTGTAGAATATATTATATATGACTGCGAAGCGTTGGGCCGCAGAAGATATAATATCTACGGGCAAACACAAACATACCCGAAAAGCATCAAAATTCGCCCATTTTTAGACTTGTATCACCTTGTCAGTGACAGGGAAATATTCAAATGGACAGTGTAAACAAAGACAGGGAGAGCACAATAAGCCCAGGAGGCTGCAGTGCCCTCGGAGTATTCTTTACAGACGAGCCCCGGGAGGAGGGGTTTTAGTCAGTTTGAGTCTGACACTCAGACCTATTCCAGTGGGATGGGCAGCCCGTGTGGGTTTCCTCTCCTCGAAAAAAAAAATACTTTTACTCAATTTATTTACAAATCCAAGCATACAAAATTGCACCTATCTTAACCGGGGATACCCTTTTATCCTGTCATAGAATAGACCTCAAATTTATAAACTATTTTTTTTTTTCGATACACATGTAATTTTAGTAGTCGAACTTAAAGCTTTGTATGCTACCTATACATAATCGGACTTTATTTGTCTCGCCTCCTTAATGAAGTCAAATTTATTTAAATCGGGCAAGTAGCAAGAAAATGGTATCCAAAAAACAAAAATTTAGTTTAACTCGACTGCAAAGTTTCTAAAATAATTTTTCGTGTATCACCTTGTTTATTTTGTGGTTGTATTTAAGTATAAATTATATATGTTATTCCAGTTCAATATAATCCAAATCTGCTTAAAGGATGAAAAGACAACAGGTCATTAGCATTGACTGACCCAAGTAAGAAAATTAAATTAAAAGACTTGTGATTCCCGTTTGAATTTACCAATTCACTAAAGTGAGAACCAAGTTCCACGTCTTTTATTATCAGGATTTATTTCTGTTAACAGATAATTTCGAAAAGGTATATTTATTTTCCATTGACAGCAAGGGTTTTTTTACAACTAATACAATCTGGATCCAATTAGCCTTTTCTGGGGAAATATTGTTAATGAGAGATTATAATGAACGTTAAAAAATAAACGTAGATTGATAAACTATTTAAATCGTGACTAATATTTTTATATTGTTACTGTCAGATAGCGTGTCTAGAAATCTGTAACACATTTTATCTAGAGAAAAAAAATTGTTATGTTGTACGTTCGCGATGAGTGAAAAATTGATGGATAATATCAATATTTCATAATAAAACTATTTAGTCTAGTCTCAGTTATCCGTCCTGGCTCAGTTATTCTGTAATAAAAGATATTAAGAAAAATAATAAAAACTGTGTATTCGCTATGAAAAAAATACAAATCTTCGAATGGCATTATTTATTACAATGAATTTAAACAACTTAGACGTACAGTCAAAACCGACTCTGAAAAATCATTTAAAGAATATAAATATATATCTAACTTAGAAAACAGTACAGGATTCCTCTAGTTTCTGGAAATTTGTCAATAAATAAAGCAAATATCTAATAATTTGACAGTGGATGATATAAATGTTTCCGATCCAGTGGAAATAAGGAATGCCTTTGCAAAATTTTTCCAGCAACCCTTTAGCATACTTACTAGCATTAATGAGTATTTCGTTAAAAATATTAATATTTAAGATAAACTTAATTCACCTTCAATATCTAAAAAAATATTATGTTTGTTCGGTATTTTGCTGATGAAAAAAATATTTTGGCCTATGGAAAGAAGTTTAAACCTAAGTTACAAGCGAACCACGTGGAATTACCTCTTTCTTATTATGTCATTGTGCTTTAATATTTGCGGAACATCTTTCTAAACTGTTTAATGTATCCTCAAAAGTTAATACTTTTCCCTAACAATAGATATCTAGGATAACTTCAGTTTTCAAGAAAGGTAATCGGTTCGAAATATACAACTATCGTCCAGTTGTCATAATTCGAAATCCTATCCATATGGTCTGAAGTGCTATTATTTGATCATACCTTTTCTCATTGCAAACATTTAGTCACACAGGCTCAACATGGTTTTGTTGAAGTCAGGTTTACAAACTTATTTTGTTTAATGGAATTCCTAACTGACACTGTCGACGGAAGATCTTAATCGGGCGTTATTTATTCTTCGAAGGCTTTTGACAGAGTTGACTATAATATACTATTAAATGAACTGATTCATTTTGGATTCTCCCAAGATTTTTTGAAGTTTTTAAAATCCTACTTTTCAAACAAGATCCATATATATATGCGAGGTTCCTACGACTGTCGCCGTTTCTCGCTTCTCAACTTCCAACATTTGCGATTTATCCAATCGCCCTCTTGTAGACCTCTCGTTTCCATGGCTTCATTAATGTCGATCATCCAACTCCTCAGCCGTCTACCTCGTTTCCTCCTTTTCGGTGGGTTAGCATATAGAAGATCTTTCTAAGGGCTCAGTTCCATCACTAGGATTAAGCTGTAATCTTTTTCGTTTTAACATTTCTGAAAGTGGTTTTATCTGAGGACAGTGCCAATCTATTCGAATTGATAGCAAACTTAACTTGAGAAACTTTGTTTTTAATATGGTGCTATTAAATCCTGTAACAAAATCCTTGTTGGTAATGCAACGAGACAGAGGTATCAGAACTGATTTTTTTCAGATTTGTGTTCATTAGAGATAGAGATTAAATGCTGCAAATTCAGAGGATCAACAAAAGTGTCTTTGTCAATATCAATAAGATTGTATGTATGTATCAAATGGTCCTACCCTTTTAAGATCCCTAAATGCACTTCTCTAGAATTCCAATCCAGGATTGTCCTAAAAACCAATCGATTCTACTTGTGGAACACCTTTCAAAGTTGTCATGTTTCAAAGCAAATCTTGTAATGTTACTTCTAGTCACGACTATACGTTGTACTATCGGGAAAAGATCCAAAGCAGTTTCATCTATATGGCCAGTAATCGAAATAAAGTTTATAGTATGAAAATTGTCCTTTGTTCCTAATGCCTGATTTCTTAATCTAAGGAGATCCTCTTTTTGGGCATCTAAATTTATACAATATATTGCGTTCTCATCCCAGTATGTGACTAATTTTTACTTCATCCTAATTTTTGGTACAATATGAGTTCCCTGTAGGTGCTGTGTTGACGATACCAGTTATTGGGGATACTAGTAATACCATTACTCTAGAAAGACATCACTTCTTAAATAACGTTTTTTGAAATCGTTAAAATCTGTTACGAATTGCTACATTTCTTTGCTCTCATTTCCCAATAATTTTGGATGATACATTGTGTATTTTAAGAACAGAATATCGTGGTAAATACACAATAAAAAAAATTGAACATTTTGAAGTAAGGAAATTGTAATAGGAATAATAAGTCGTCTTTTTAACTTGAATTGGCAAAAAAAATGTTTTTCTAAGTCCGGGCCAATGGACAAAATAAGAAAAAAACGCGAAAAGTGAAAAAACCAGTGGTCAAAATTGGAAACAGTTCAAGCTAAAGCGTTCATGTTGCTACAATTTTTGGACATATTGAGCTACCGATATGGTAGACTCAGGGGACTAAGGCGAGGCGAATATACTGGTTGCACTGTCAACCGTGTACTAGGTTCGAGGTCCAGTCCCGGAAAAATTTTATAAACGTTTCACAAACACGTTTATAAGCTGTTTGATTCGTTCACTGGTTTTAATGTAATAACCCAGAGTGTTTTAAGTTTCCAATACATGACCAACTGAGATATTTCCCTCAGATTGCATCAACTTTTCTTCCAATAAGATATATAATATAATAAAAACATAAAATCATAAAGTGATATTCTGTATAAACTTATTATTATTATACTAAGATCATTATTAACCACTGGAACATATATTTCACGCATTTTATACGTTCTGATGTTTACTGAAGTATTATAGCTAATGAAGGATGTATTTTATACCAAAGATTAAAACGTGTTTTAAAATTTAGGTTAATGATATTACCAAAATAAAAGTAAAGGAACTTTGTTTATTAGTAATTTATGACCAACATATTTTATACAAATAATTAATACGTACCGCAAATATGAAGTCTATACTAATAGTTAATTTAACGTATATTGACAAATTGTTTAAAATATCTATTAAATCAAGTTTTTCTACCTTTAGTGGAAATTTAGTAGATCATAAATATAATGAAAACGCAGAATCATAAAGTGGTACATTATAAACGTATAATTATTATTCCAAAACCATGTTTATATCTTTATACGTATATTTCACGTATTTTATTCGAGCTAGTGTTTACTGAGTACCTTATATTGGTATTAAAAAAAATATTCTTCATTCAAAAGGTCTCTTTGAAATTTGTTTATAATTTTCCAATTGATAGTCATAAACAAATTCAAATAACTTCGTGGATTTTGTATCAAACCGAAAACGGTAAACGAATTATGAAGGTAAATGAAAAAAACAAAATTTTTCTAAAAATGATTATGGTGCATTTGCATTTGGAGCGAAGATACGTCAGTTTTTCAGTTTCGGTCGCTTGTAAATAAAAAACTGATATTTTTTCTTAAAACTTAGACTGATTGTTCTTCAATACTCATATTTTTGTCTCAGCTAGTTGAAAGCAATCCAGAAGCATAATTGTATTTTCTATCGATTTTTTAAATTAATTTTTTACACACTATTTACATCATTTAATAAATCTTGATTGTCAACCTAAAAACTTTTTTTAAAGGTTTTCCTTAATTTCTTGTAATAAATCTGAGAAATCAAGCCTGTATCCCTTTCAGTTTGGAGCACGACATAGGACACCCTGTATAGATTCATATCCATACCTTGCTGGACAATCCTGACACTTTTAAAGGTTATAATGAAACACGAATTACCACAAAAACATTATTTGTGTGATAGTAATAAATGTCTAATGTTTGATTGCGTCATGTTAAATTATCCAAATATTCAATATTAATTGATGACTCCTGTTTGTTTTCTTCCTTCTTAAAAACAAGTATTGAACAGTCAATAAAAATAATGAATGTGACAATATAATACAACTGTAATATTTCTCAAATGACATTTAATTTATCTTAGATAAAAAATTCCACTATGTTAAAATTACAAATTAGGTTTTTATGAGTTAAAAGTGTAAATGCAAAGCCTGTAATGAATCAATACGTTGAAATTGCCTTATCACCAAGACAGGTCGTATGATAGTAAGTATTGGATTGCTCTGCTAATTCGAATGTCTTAGGAGAGTTGTACCAATACAATTGAAATTATTATACCGGGTGATTTTTTTCAAAAAGGAGCCACCCTTAATAACTCGAGAACCGTTAAAGATTTTTTTTGCAGTAAACGGCATTTTCTTGAATGTTAGGGGGACACATTTTAACGAGAAAAGGTGTGATCCAAAACCCACCCCCAGCCACTCCAAGTTTACAATTTCAAATGGCACCCCCAATTTTTTTCATTGATTTCTAATCGCAGAATTCTTTTGGAATACAATCCTAAAACATACTGTGACCTTGAAGAGGAAAATTTTTGAGCGAAATGCAAAAAAAATGAATTTTTATAAAAAAGTGATAAAAGCCATAAAAATCTAGGTAATGTGATATTACATTTAGAAGACGTACACTGGCAATTGCCGGCATGTTAAAAAACATCCCCATTATCCTAAACTATCCCCACTTCAAAATTATTTAATATTATACCAACTTATTATTGAACTTTTAGGTAATTATTATTGTAAATATGAAACGCAAAATAATTTTCATACTCATAAGCTATTTTACTAACCTCATAATAAGTGTTCGAAATGTTGAGCATTTCTGTCCATATAGTGATACAGCCGGCTTTCGAAATCCTCTCGCATTTTCTGAAATACGGGACTCTGAATTGATCTACGTAATTCTTTGCCGCAAATCTGCAATATTTTCGGGCGGGGTTTTGTATATAACTGACTTAAGGTGACCCCATAGAAAGAAATCTGGGCTGGTCAAGTCAGAATATCGGGCTGGCCACTCAATAGGTCCGATCCATCTATTTAGGAACCTATCGTTGAGCCATTGGCGAACCGTCTTGCGATAATAAGGTGGAGCATCTTGCTGAAAGTAGAACAGTTCTTCACATAAAATCAAATTTCCCTCTTCGTCACGTTGATTTTCCAATGCATCTACTATTAAAGGGTAATAATGTTTTCCAATAAATGGAGGTAAATATCGCCATTCAAATTTCCGTCAATGAAGACTGGGCCAATAATGGTATCCCCAAGTATACCTGCCCATACGTTCAGCTATTCTGGTGGTTGACTATGATCTTCTCTGAAAATGTGGGGGTTTTCATCGTTCCAGTAGCGACAATTATGTTTATTCATAAATCTGTGTAAAAAAATGTATACTCATCACTGAAACAAATATTTTTGACTAAGTTTCTATTATTTTTAATCATATTTGTCATCGCTTCACAAAACTCAACTCTGGCGTCGTAATCGTCTTCACCAAACTCTTGATGGATCTGAAGTTTATAGGGATGGAATTTGTGTAGTTTCGTTACCTTCCGAGCTGAACTATACGAAAGTCCAGTTAAAGCGGAAACTTTCCGGAGTAAGCTGGTGGGGTCCATACTGAAGTGGACCATACTGAGTGGATCCTACGTAGTCTACTAAGTTGATATCACATTAAATAATTTTGAAGTGGGGGTAGTTTAGGGTAATGGGGATTTTTTTAAAATGCCGGCAATTGCCAGTGTGCGCCTTCCAAATGGTAATATCACATTGCCTAGATTTTTATGGCTTTTATCAATTTTTTTATAAAAATTCAGTTTATTGCATTTCCCTCAAAAATTTTCCTCTTCAAGGTCACACTATTTTTTAGGATTGCATTCCAAAAAAATTCTGCTATTAGAAATCGATGAAAAAAATCAGGGGTGACATTTGAAATTATAAACTTGTGGTGGCTGGGGGTGAGGGGGTGAGTTTTGGATCACACCTTTTCTCGTTAAAATGTGTCCCCCCTGACATTCAAAAAAATGCCGTTTACTGCAAAAAAGAATCTTTAACGGTTCTCGAGTTATTAAGGGTGGCTCGTTTTCAAAAAATCACCCGGTACAGTGAAATTATTATACAGCCAAATGGAATAAATTCAGTATCTCAATTATTGTGCATATTTATAAAAAAAAAATACTGAGACACGTCGATTTTGGATTCTGAAATGACATCCTGTAACGTATAAATTTTATCTCTAAATTCAACCCATTTCCCCCTTCCCTAAATGTTTAAATAGGAAGTAGGGGCTTGTGATAGGTACTTCATTTAAAAGGTGTTTTCATTCATTATTCAAAAATGCTATGGTTTTAATATTTACTGCAAAAATAACTGATTGACGAAATTTGCTAGAAAAAATGGAAAACATAAAAACTTACAGCATTTTTTCTTGCAGGCTAGCAAAAACAATTTCAGTGTTCTTTTTCAACATTATCAACTAAAAAAAAAGACATAACAACATCAAAATTCTTCATAGCTGGCACTGCCAGTTTTATTGAAAACGCAGTAGCGATTGACAGCAATAAATAGTTGTTATAGTTGTCAATAAATAGTTGTCAGTGTTTTGCGTAGTGTTTGAGTTTTGTTCCACACTGTATTCGTAAACTAGAATCAAATAATATAATTCTAGTCGGAATTCCACGGTCATAGTTCATTACTAATATGATAAGGGATTGAATAATAGTGTATTATTCAACGAGCGTGTAACGCTCTATTGAACGCGAGTAGAATACTATACTTTTTCTACGACTACTTAA
Source organism: Rutpela maculata (assembly GCA_936432065.2). Taxonomy (NCBI): domain Eukaryota; kingdom Metazoa; phylum Arthropoda; class Insecta; order Coleoptera; family Cerambycidae; genus Rutpela; species Rutpela maculata. The sequence continues at coordinate 48,197,514 of OW386292.2, forward strand.
CAAAAAGTTGCACTTTTTGTTAAGGGGTCTCGCCGGTTAAGTATATGGAATTGGGCCCAGCGGCTTATTGGGCTATTCATTCACATGAATGTTGCTTATGACTAGGAATGCTCAATAAAATATATAATAAACCTCTATCCCCTATATTAGCAGAGTTATGGGGGTAACAACCCCCCAACTTTAAAATTATTTTTTTTTCAAAACTATTGAAGATAATTAATTGAAATTAACAGGAGACGTTGATATAAAATAGCTTTATATTTTACATTTTTTTTTTTACATTCCTATTACGTCATTTAGTATATATAAAAAAAATAATTTTTGAGGGTGATGTTTTTATATCAACCCCTCGAGTGACACCTACCAAAAATATATATATTATTTAACACTAACATAATTATCGTGTGTAAAAATTACTTCAAGGTCAAATTGGGAGAAGATGCTTAAAAATATAAATTTAGATAATGAACACAGGCACACAAAAAAAATTAAGTGCGAAGACCTAGACCACTTAATTCCTACTCATTTGGAAGCTAATAATCAAAAAATATGCTACTACTTTTAGTTTGGCTCTCAATTATTTTTTTTTGCTTCGGAAGTATTGATTTTATTAGACAATATGGTTAGGCCATTTTAATTAATCCACAGTAATATCTCTTCAGGAAGGGACACTAACGAAAAATGTTTCAGACAAAAGTTGTTCCGTTCAGAGAGGGGCATCTTTTGGGTAGAATAATTTTCCACCTCCCACCACTGATGAGCTTGGGGGGGGGGGGTAACTTTTGAATTTTTAATGGCCGTCCCCGCTCGCCAGGGCGGGGGAAGAAAAAAATGTTTGGTACAAAAGATATGCATTTTTTTTCGTAGAATCAGAATGCGCGATCAAAAATAGAGAGTGCCGTTACAAATTCAAAAGTTACCCCCTCCCCCCGCTCATCACGGGTGGGGGGTGGAAAATTGTTCTGCCCAAAAGATGTCCCCCTCTGAATGGAACAACTTTTGTCTAAAACATTTTTCGCTAATCTCCTTTCCTGAGGAGATATTTCTGTGGATTAATTGAAATGGCCTAACCATATTATCTAATAAAATCAAGCTGAAGCAAAAAAAATAATTGAGAGCTAAGCTAAAAGTAGTAGTATATTTTTTTGATTATTAGCTTCCAAATGAGTAGGAATTAAGTGACTTCGCACTTAATTTTTTTTTTGTGTGCCTGTGTTCATTACTTAAATTTATATTTTTAAGCATCTTCTCCCAATTTGACCTTGAAGTAATTTTTACCCACGATAATTATGTCAGTGTTAAATAATATATATTTTTTTGGCAGGTGTCACTCGAGGGGTTGATAAAAAAGCAGCACCCTCAAAAATTAAATTATTATTTTTTATATACTAAATGACGTAATAGGAATGTAAAAAAAATGTAAAATATAAATCTATTTTATATCAACGTCTCCTATTAATTTCAATTAATTCTCTTCAATAGTTTTGAAAAAAATTAATTTTAAAACCATAACTCCGCTAATATAGGGGATAGAGGTTTATTATATATTTTATTGAACATTCCTAGTCATAAGCAACATTCACGTGAATGAATAGCCCAATAAGCCGCTGGGCCCAATTCCATATACTTAACCGGCGAGACCCTTTGCCGAAAATAATGACTGTGAGAAATGGCGAGATTTTTATGTCACAACTTTCTCATTCTTTAATCTATAATTTAGTTTCTTAACATTTTTGGCGCGAGTGGCGTAGTTTCTGAGATATTTAAATTTTAAAGTAGTACTTTAACTTAAAAACGTTCTGCGCCAGTTTTAAACCACCATATTTTAGAAAAAAAAAAATGGGGATTCTAAAAACAGCAAATTGTTCCTCGGTTTATGAACTTTATCATTGAGATTTTTAATCTTTGAGCTAAAAGTGATACTTTTCGAGTTATTTGACAAAAACCGTGCTGAGGCGCACGTTTTCATAATTGACTCACTTGTAAAATATCATGCCAACAGTACGGATGCATACTTTTATAAGTAATAACATGTATTTAAAATCTATCAAGCTATCATTAAAAATGGAAAAAAAAACACAGCTCCCTAAACGCGCAACATATCGTAATGGGCTAAAATTTTGAGAATATAATATATATCTTTATTAATGGACAGGTTCTAAATTTCAGAAATTAATAACTCTGACCGAAGATCTGACATATTTGTAAACACATACATGCGAACGAGCAACGAAAAAACTGGTTTGAAAAACAAAAGCGCCGCGACCATGTCTAACCTATCGCGCGTTTACTGCTAATTTGGACATATATACGAGTTCGTACAGTTTAACTTTTCGTCGCAGGGGGCGAGCGTAGAGGCGACTTCAATGTGAATATCAGTCGATATTCCGTTGAAGCAACGTCGAGCGCGGTTAGTACTTGGATGGGTGACCCACCAATCTTGGGAAATACAGCGTTCTCGCCCCACCTTCTATAGAGGCTTGTATATCAGTGTATACTCGGAAGTTACGTAATTTCAGACGAGGATTACGTAGTGGATATACCATCCTTCGGAGGGGATGTAAAGCAGGCGGTCCCTTGTCTATTAAATGTTAGGCAAGTAAAAGATCCCTACTCTTCTTAAGGGAAGAGGTTCGGCAAAATTTCCAGGTTGGGGGTAGCTCGTCTCCTGGCGTCGGTGATAGGCCCTGGTAGCGGAAATAGGCCGACGTTAAATAGTTAAAAAAAAAAAAAAAAACTTTTCGTCGCATCACTTGCCCGCCCGCATGCGCGATCTGTAGTTAGGACATAGCCTTAAAGATGCCGTGCGTCGCCTTTCCCTTTGCACAGATTTGCACACTGGTAGGCACGGCCCTGGTAAAAAGCATATTGCTAGAACATTACCATTTTCGTAACATTGCCAACCGTAATTCAAGTAGATGGCGATTCGGATGCAATTCTCTATCTCGGGTCCACGTCTTTCACTATAAATGGGTCCCAATAAACATAGCAGGTTGCATTTTTTTATATTTTTTTGGTAGGAGAAAGGTGTTCGTTCTGCAACTGACACCTTATTTCGTCTATATCATTTGTTCTTATGGTGCTAGGAATGTACGACTGACAAACAAAATTCTTTTATTATACTAGTGTTCAATTCTTCAGCTTTCTGGAACTCTAGTAATGTGTTTTCATCAGCTTTGAAGGGACACTTCCTGTTATATCTACGGTAATAAGGTAGTTCTGAAAGTGCCGAAAATTTCAATGGACAAAGTTAGTCAAATTTATCTGAAGTCGAAAGGTATCTCCTAACACTCCACTCCCAAGTATTATGGAACTATGGACGTATATTTATCAAGTTGGCGATAACCCCTAATAATCAAGACTAGTACGAGAATAAATGCTCCATTAATATTGTTATTCTCTCTTCCATCTTGACTTTGAATAAACCATCCGTCATTAGCTCTTGATTGATGCAAAAAAACTAATCTATCGTAATCTCATAGAAAGAGCATATTTGATGGACTGATTCATTTATCAGCGTACGGTAGGCATTACTGCCACTCCCAGGGTTATAAAGCTGTGCCTGTTATGTTCACGCTGGGTTGGTCATGCTTTTTGCCAGCAGCGAGAACCACATGGCGCATTGTATAGGAATGTGGGATCTGAGGTGTAGGTATCTGAGAGATGCGTTATCGTATTATGTCATGACGGAGTGTTTAGGCTCCCTTTTTGTGTTTTTAGTTCTGGACTTCTGCCTTTTCTGAGTTTTCTTGTGAACTATGTTGTCGCGTTGTGTCGTGATATGGAATGTTTATGCTCCTCTTTTTGTGTTTCTTCTTCGAATCTTCTTTTTCTGAGTCTTCTGATTCCTCGTTTTCCGATTGTGGTAAAGTATATATCGTTGCGATTTCTTCCTCGCAATTGTTGTGCTCCATTGTGGCATGGTCTCCCTATTTTTAGTTTGTTGCTGTTCGGTACTGGTGCTTTCTTCAGTAGATGTGTTGGGTCCCTTCCTTGGATTTGTCCCCAGTACTTCATTGCGTGCATTTCTATTCTTTTTTTTTAATTGTCACCTCCTCCTAATAGTGTTGATGTTTTATGTCGCTGTTTTCGTCTTGTTGTTTTTGCAAGTAGTTGGACGATGTCCCTTTCTGCTCTTCTCAAAAACTTCTTCTGATGGCTTTTGTTATTGCCGCGTTTTTGACACCATATGTCATCGTTGGCCGTACGACGGCTACATTTGATAAGGTCCCATGATAGTTTATTTTTCTCAATGAACGGTATGATTGCCCTTGACGTGACTCTGTATGCCGTTTTGATTCTCTCCTTTACAGTTTTTCTTCATTCAAGTTGGTTTGTCAGATATGTTCCTGGATACTTCAATTTGTTCGTTGTTCTTAAGGAGTATTCATCTATTTTGTGTTCCTTTCCGCGGATCCAACTCTCTTTTGTTGGCGGGTCTCGCTCCATTATTAGGCTTTTCTTGAATTTTATTTTCAGACCGGATGTGTCCCGATGCGGTTTCATGTTTTCTAAGCAGTTGAGTATGTGTTGTTCTTCTTCTGCGTCGATTACAAGATTATCGACGTATGTGTGTGTTTTATTAGAAAATACCATTTTTCCTGAAAGAGATCTGCACCACGCATATCTCCGCTGAAGTACTGTGAGAAGTCAGTTTTGACACAATATACCAACAATGCTCCATTGATTATTTCGAGTTTAATTTAAATTAAATTCGTTTGAATACTCTTAATAATTATGAAAAACCTCACTTGAAAATTTACCTAAGAAAGCACTATGACCATTCTTTAAGAGTAATGCATTTGATTATTACGGGTTTAGCTTATATTAAATTCGTTTGAGAATTTTTAAAAACAATGAAAAAAAAGAATTATTGGTAGATTAACATAAGAAATTTATATTATCATACTTTACGAACAATATGTTATTGACTACTTCGGGTACAACTCAAATCAAATTCATTTGAATACTTTTACAATGACCAAAAAAACAATTTACTTGGAGGTTTACACCCGGATATCATGACCACTCCCCAACAAATCACTGCCCTGCCACAAATTTGTCGACAGATGTCGACCTTTCAAGGGTTTGATGGACTAAACAATACAATGGTTTTATGCGGTAGACATTTGTAAGTCATTAAGACATAGATAAACTTGACTGACAAGGTTGAAATGAATAGGTACTTAGAAATGGAAAAAGGCTCTTATATTAACTCTGTTATTTATTACCTTTGCCTGTTGGGTCCGGGGTTGTTTGTTTGTTTACATTCTTACGCTTGTTTCTCTATGCATAGCACTGGTGGGTTTTGTCACTAAATAACTTTTTGTTAGTTATTTTCAAATATTAATTCTATTTCAACTTTGTCTTTGTTATGTTACATCGATTTACGGAATTCTTTGAGCTACAAATTCATCCAAGTTTTATCAAATTTAACTGAGTTTTACCCGGTATTTGCGTGTTTTAAGTGGGGGCATTTCAGACTCACATCCGTTCACTCGCCCTGCCCCTCCGAGAAACCTAATCTGATAGATGAGCATCTGATCAGAAATATATAAGTGGTCTTTTCTACGTTATTTTTCCTCTAGAGTAAGAGTTGTGCATTTTCTTAAATGCCCAGTGGTGAGACTAATAAAATCGCGCTTAGGCCTTGTAATTACATTTTCTTACATTTGACATCGTGGTGATGAAAAAATATGTAGGCTTCTGTGTTTGTGTATTAACACAATAACTAATAATATAGTTCTCATTAACATTTTTCTTAGTTATGTTTGTACGTAAATAAGGAAATAGTGGCTAATTGAACAAAAATAAATAATTTGCATTTTGATATTATTAAAGTTTAAGAATTAAATGATTGCTTTAAAATGTAGGGCTTGTTCTATTTACACTTTAATGTCTGTTCTATATAACTACAAATAAGTACACTTCCTGAGTATTTTTTGCTTTTATATTATAAATATATCAACGTTATATTTTGTAATTATTTCTAAAATAAACGATATGATTCATGTAGTATTAGCATAACAATGTATTTTCTTAATCAACACAAATTAGATTAAAAAACAGTGAATAGAAGAAATAATTTATAAGTAAAAATATTTGAGATGCGTACTCTAGATAGGGTTAGAAATAGATTCTCGAACCCCCCCCCTCATTTGGGGGGTGGAACGTCCATTTTTTTGCAAAAAAACACCCCTAACGGGGACTCAAAGCTCGTTTTTCACTTTTATCTTGTAAACCGTTCATCGGAAGAGAAAAAAGCATAGGAACTAAACAATTTGTTGTTAAATTCTGCATAAAAAATATTCTATTAACCTTGTAGCTTATCCTCACTTATTTCGTGCTAACAGCGTCCGAACAGAGGGGCGGACAGGTAAAAATCAATCCTATTCGAAGTTTCACAGCGAATATCTTAAAACTGGTTGTTACTTTAACGAGAAAAATGCTCAGGAATAAATCTATAGAGCGGAATTCGCTCTATAAGATACATGTATATCAGGTTTTGACGCAAGTGATTTTTATTTATTTTCCTCTTTTTTAACACAGATGCGTTTATAATTTTACGAAAATATGTACAGTACCGACGCGCGACGTAGATATAAGGACGGCCTCAGGCTATACCCAGAAGGATTACGGCAATAAAAACTTCAGACATGAATAATTACCTTAAACGTATATATAGTATACTTAAAATTATATTGCATTTTCTGTATCATTTTATTTACTTCTCTCTCAGATCCTGATATGCTGATAATTAAACATAAGTAAATAAACAGTCAGGTATTTATAATTTTTGCAGTCATGTTTCAAATTTAAGTTTGCTTCGATTCATCCTCCTCTCTTCGATGAGAAAAACCAAGAATTCGCCTCTATATGATATTTTCAATGCTGTACGAGAGAGGCCAATAGATTTTTCTGATTGCCAGTTCATTGTTGATGGCAGCAATTTGATTCATCCAGTAGTATGGCCAAAGCAGGGTACCTTTGACGACGTTTATACAGCCTACGTTCGCTTTACTCGTAATCATTACGGCAAAAAAGTGGCTGTGGTGTTGACAATGTCTGCAGTATGAAGAGCATCGAAAGACAGCAGCGGCTTTTGAAACGCATTCCACCGCAAATTATTTTCAATGAGAACACGCCACTGTTTGAATCGTAAAATAAAATAAACAATCTCACAAATAAGGACCGGTTTATTTCGCCATTTGAGGAGAGATTTAAAAACGAGGAAATCAAAACAATTACTATATTGTTTTTTCTCTTTAAAATGTTAAGAATCCTCTCATGTAATTCAATACTTCGTCAGTATTAGCTAGAAGAGTAGTTGTTTTGAGTGGTTCTCCAATAATGAGTGTTTTAAAGTATTTACCTAACTAGTATATTAGCGTGCCCAGATTAGGGCAACAATATACAGAAAGTAGGAATTTTCATAATAAATAAAAAAAGTGTGTAAGTTGTGATTTGCATAATACCTAAATAATATTCTCTAACAATTACTGCTGTAGATGACGCTGACGTACTCTTCAAACCGCCTTAAATGAATCTCATGAAAATAATTAAGTGGTCATCGTCGGACAAGATATTGATCTTCTCGCTCGCGCACCTGAAGATAAAGATATCCGTTTCTTAAGAGAGGCTCAGGGAAAAAGAGAAAATAAAACGTACAGTGCTCATGACTTGCAGTCCTCGGAAGTTTTAAAAAGCTGTAAGGAGACAGTTCTGTTTGTCCACGCGTTCAGATGCGATACCACTTCAGCTTTCTTTGGTAAAGGAAGTGCAAACGATGGAATGCGTCAATAAAAGAAAAGATCTCGAAGAGGTTGTCCGAATATTCAACAACCGCAGCTCAACGAAACAAGAAATTACAAGTGCTGGGGGGCAATTCGCGCTTGCATTTTACAAAGCCCCAAAAAAGAGATATCTTTGAATTATCAAAGGTTCATTGGTCGGTCAATTTAGTACTGCCGGGATTCTACCAAGACTGCCACCAACATCTGAGTCATTGCGTCAACATTCTTACAGAGTATTTCTCCAAATTCAGTCTTGGCGAGGAGAAAACTTGGAACCAACGGATTGGGGGTTGGAAGAAAGTAGGCAACCAGGCAACATCTTAGCACCTATTTATACCACCGAGTTACCAGCACCAGTTTTCACCCTACAGCTAATATCCTGCAGCTGCAAAAAGGGTTGCGGAAAACGCAGCTGTGTTAAGGTTGGATTGCGCTGCTCAACAATGTGCTCTAATTGCCATAATTCCGAATTTGAGGAAGAGTTCGTGGATGAAGAGGCCCCTAATGAGTGAAATGGAATATAATTTTAGTGGAATAGGCCTACAGGGAAACCCCCTTAAAAAAATCGAGAGCTCTATGTAGGGTACACACTACATATCTACATATATCCATGGAATATAACGATGTATATCGCTATAATAATAATGTAGAATGATATTTCAAAGGATTTATTTGAATGTAAACATTTTCTGTAAAATATATAATTGTTTTTGTTATTTTTTTCTATATCCATGGTTATATGTAGATATGTAGTATGTACCCTACACCCTACCTCGAGGGTGGTGTGGAAACGAGCTCAAATTAAAAAATACAGCTTTGTGGAAAAAAAGGGAAAATAAATAAAAATTACTTGCGTCAAAACCCGCTCTTATAGAGAGAATAGCTCTCTATAAATTCAATCCTGATCATTTTTCTCGTTAAAGTAACCGGTTCTAAGATATTCGCTGTGAAACTTTGAATAGGATCGATTTTTACCTGTGCACTCCAAACTACCCCCCTGTTCGGAGGCTGTTAGCGCGAAATAGGTGGGGGTAAGCTAGTAGGTTAATGGGACATTTTTTATGCAGAATTTAACATAAATTTTTTATTTCCTATACTTTTTTCTCTTCCAACGAACGGTTTACAAGATGAAAGTGAAAAACCAGCTTTAAGTCCCCGTTAGGGGTGGTTTTTGCAAAAAAAGGGAACTTTTTCTAACCTTATCTAGAGTACGCATCTCAAATATTATTACTGTATAAATTATTTCCTCTAAAATGTCTAATTTGCCTGGATTTAAATGCCCAAACTTTTACTTTCGATAATACCTAAAATAGTTGTTTAAGGTCTTTATGGGAAACTTAATCAATAGATTACATTATTACAAGGAAGTTGAAACGTATTATTCGTTTTGACAGCGAAAACAGCAGGAATAGTTAGATGTTCTCGCGCGCGCAGCACAACACATTCCTTTGTTGTATCATAAGTCAAGTTTTCGAAATGGCCAACAATCTCTTTCATGTAGAATAATCAGTCATTACAGAATGGATTTACACAACTTTCCAACTTGTATCATTTAGAAGCATGCTGGATCCTATTTCATTCTCTTTGGCTCTCACACTATGAATGAATTTAAAATAATAAAGTACCCTTTGCTACTAAAAGATTTTAAGTATTGATCATTTTATTTGAGGTACCCAATGCATTATTATTCAAATTTTGAAATTTATATATAAACTTCCATTACATAAATTTTCCTCTTCTTGTCCACAACAGGACACCCCGCTCACCACCTGGTTTTCCCTGAACTTTATATTCTTTTCTGATCGGATGCGGAAGAACACATTCGGCAATCGTTTTCGAGGACGTACGTTTTGGAAACCAAAATGTTGCTCCGCTATAAATCTTATCAGGCAATAAAAACATGTTAGTAAATCATAAATTCCAATATTTCCAAACCATATTCCAAATGGAAATGGTTTGACTATTACACTACTAGGAAGTTGGAAGTGTTAATCATCGACGAAATATTCATGTTTTTTTAATGAAAATGTAGAATAAATAAATCAAAAATTCTTAATACAAAATAATTTGTTTGTTTAAAACGTTAATACATTATTTCATTTATATTGCTTACTTAAATAAACACAGTCCATCATGAGAGGTTTTTTCAATCAAATGCTAGATATCCTTGATTATTTATCTCAAAATTTTCCGAATGAATTAGTCTTACAAGGTCATTAAATAAAAGAAAAATTCACCGAAATGCACTACACAATTATTTTTAGATTTCAAAAGTCCTCATGAATACATTATATATGCGTTATCTATGAATATATTATGCACTATTTTATAAACAAATAAGTTGACAAATATCCTATCATATTTTGTTACATAAGAAGATGTGATATCAGAAACATTGGTTTTATGGATTTTTCTAAAGCCTTTGTAGTACAGTTAACCATGGCTTCTTGTACGCGAAATTAAAATATACAGGATTTGATTAAATTCCTTTAAAATTATTTAATTCATATCTTTCACACAGAAGGCAAAAAGTCATTGTGCATGATAGTGCCTCAAAAAATATAAATATTACTAAAGAGATGCCGCAAGGATCTACCTTTGGCCCCTTGCTGTTTTTATCGAATTTTTGTATCTTTATGATTAATGTAATACATGTTAAACAAAAAGACATGACACACAAGTTTATTATAACTTCTCTCCCAGTAACGCAGTGCTTTGGTTAATAATTTAGTAATGTGGCTAGCTAGAATAAGTGAATTTTATCCCCAAGAAAGATGTAAAATTTCGGTGTTGAGCGAAAGGCTCATAGAACAAAAAGGAGTAACGTCAAGTATTTAAAATTAGTTGAGAGGATCACACAATTACAAATTTTGTTTCATAAGTATTTAGTGCACATAACAGATAGGTAGGATACCAAGGTAGGTTACCAACAACCGTCAGAAAGGTGGTGGATGACCCAGGGTAGGTTAAAGTTGGTGGCCGAGGACCGTGGCTTGGGGTCCACGCTAAACTGTAGATCCCTAGGCGTAATGGGCCTTTCCGGCCTGGTTGTCTAGTAAAAAGTAGTACTAATACAAGAATATGTATTTTATAAACAATGGCATCAAATTAAATTTAAGTGAAATGGTGGCACACAAAAAACAAAAAATCTAAAGAAAAAAGGTAAATAAATAAAATAGAAAAGAAAAATGAGAATAAAGATGTCAAATAATAATATAAATATAAGGAAATGGAATAGAATCAATTATTCTTAAAAAAAATATTAATTGTTCTTTTAATCTGTTGAGGGAGTTTTTACATACATTTATGATTGAAATAAGTTTACAATATTGCACATTTTTAGAACAGGGGAATTTTCTCTAAGTTTTGTCTATAAGTATACAAAAATAACATATTTTTATGCATTATTCTCTGTAGATTATAATAATTTAACCGTGGCGCGACTTCAACAGAACATATACGTAAGTTTTTATATGCCTTTGTTATTATATTCTCAGTATGTTCTAAAAAATTGAAATCTTTGTTAATAACACCTCTAGATCCCTTTTCTTTGTTACTCGGGTCAGTTGTACATTGTTTATACTAGATGGATAAAATAACTGATTATATTGAAGTGAGCAAGTCACGGTCGTACATTTTCTAGCATTTAAAGGTAGCTTATTGATTTTGCTGGTTGAAAAAGTACTGTTAATGTTCTCTTGCAATAATTGCACATCCCTTTCAGTTTCAATCTCTTTGTATAGTTTAATGTCGTTTGCATACATTAAACATTTAGAATATTTAAAATAATTAGCCATATTGTCGACCAACAGCACCAAGTTACTTCTTTGGGACATACCGTATTTAGTCAAACAGGGTGCCAACAGATTAGTCGTTTGCTTTATTTGTTGATATCCTTATCCCACCATTGTATAGCACATATGCGACTCTTATAGTTTCCCTTCACATCTGATCCGGATAAGTGTATCATAGTAAGATTTCCATTGTGTACTTATTTTTACAGAGGTCTGCAATATATTCTCCTTCTGTAGAAATCTGCACAAATAAGTAAATGATTAATAATTCGTCAATAATCCAAGAGATGGCGCGGTATCTAGAAAAATCTAGAAAATTACTGACATTTACTAGAACATTGTAGAATGTTATAGAACCAGTTACCTATGACTGTATAATAAGAGTTAGTAGCCGCAGTTCAGACAGTTCAGTTAGTGAGACAGTTCAGTTAGTGAGTCAAATAAGATCAAGAAGTAAGTAAAGTGATAGAGTTATTGAATTATAGTACCCAGTGTTACATTAGTGAAGTAATTATTGTTGTAATTAGTACATAAGTTAATAAATTAGTGTTTAGTGTTTGGAACATAAAATTCACTATCTCTAGGTGTTTTCTAGTTTTTTTTTTTTCATAAAAATATATATGTATATATTCTATTTTCTACAACTTTGATCTCATGTAATTTTTCATAAAAGTCCATAATTTTGGCTCAAAATCTAAAAAAAGGCGCAAAAGTCTATATGTATTTTATATCACTTAGAACTTGATTTGCTTTTTAAAAACTTTTATTTTGGTTTTACACAATATTTTATATTATTATATTTGGTTTAGATATAAATGTTACAATAGTTAATATGCTTGGTATAAAGATTAAATGTATACTGACTGCAGATGCGTCTCTGGGTGATATTTATAACATACTGCTATCAACGTAGGCACATGCATTTCTCGGAATTATGCTATGCCAGCGTTTTACATGAGAAAGCTTTGTTTTAAAAGGAAGTTGTTATCGCTTTAGATAAGGTATATCAAATTATATCACGTACCGAGATAAGGATATAAAGTTACTTGTTGGATAAGATACTTATGCATTTGAATGAATTAATACAGTTTGTTTAGCATATAACAACTCCCTTTCTTTTTGAAAAGTCGGTGTTATTCACCGACTTTTGAGGGAAAATCGGTCATTTCTTCCTCTTCTGTAGGTAGATGAGGTCTTCTTCTCAGGAGGGTGCCAATTCTTTTCAGCATTTCATTAGGGGTGGTGTCCTTGGATTCCTTACAACCACAGCATCTTTTCCTGCATTTCCAGGTGATGAAGGCGGCTAGGAGACAGATGGACAGACCAATAACTATATACATGCTTAAGGAAAAATGTTTGGTTATAAACGGCTCGTTTATTAGTTTGTCTAGATCTCTAGAGTATTGCTCGAGTTTGTGGTTGGCTATGTCTAGATTTTCTACATTTAGGTGATCGAACTGGAGAGGTTCCAACTTGGGTAGCTGGAGTTTTTCGGGAATATCACTACAACAGTCATAGGGTATAACCACTGGATGGGAATTGTCTGTAATGTTGATGGTATTGCGGCTTTCTGCTTGCACTTTTGTTATACCGACAAACGCGTAACAGTCCGGATGTAGTTTTAATATGGAGTTCTTATTAACACTGGTAATTTTCGTGTCCATTTTATTACAGTTTATGGTGATATGAATGGGTTCAGAGACAATTATTAACCACACATTGCCTTGTAGTTTCTGAACGTTATAACCTTGTCCATAGACGAGGGAACTTACACAGTTTTCGGGGATTTTTCTGAAGTTTTTCAGTAGCTGGGCTTCGCATGCTGCACTGCTGTCGATCGGGTAGGCGTAGAGGTCTGAGCATAGTTTCTTATGGGAATCTAGTTGTTTGCATGTACTCAGGTCCTTGACGGGGATGTACATTAGTGAATCATCGTTACGCGCAATGAATTTTTGTGAGAATGACAAGACATGGTGAAGGCCAGTTCTGTTGTCTAGTATAGGGATAGGATACAAATGATACAGGGTATAGAGTTGCTGTTCTACTAGTGGTATTCTTAGAACGAAAACAAGATCTGATTTTGATTGAAAGGCTTCTAGTTCGATAATTTCTAGGTATTGGGGAATTTCTGAATATTTTACTGGTAGGGGTAGATTATTTTTTACTAAGTTTTGAGAGATTTCCTGAAGTGCAGTAATCAAACTTTCGGGTGAAATAATTGAAGAGTGTATTATTTTCAGGCGAGCGAATGTAATCGCGTTCAAAATGTCATCAAGGTTGCTCTGGAGGTACAAGTAACTTTCAGTCAATTTTTCACATGTTTCGATAAATTTTAGTTCGGCTTGAACCAGTGCAACTCTATCATTTACTTTATGCAGTCCGATTTGAATCTTTTTCATATCCTCGTTAAACGTTACTATATTAATTTGCATATTTTGGATCGTTTCGTTAAAGGTTTTTACGACGGTAGAGGTAACGGATATTTGATTTTTCAGGAGGTTTTCTATTTGATGTTGATCTTTGTTTAATTTGTTAATACTATCTGTGAAGAATTGTCCATCTTCAGCATCTAGATTGCCGGTAATTGCTTTAAATATACTACCTGCTCCATTTAATATTCCGCGCTTGAATCGTTTGGTGTTAACAAAGATTTCTTCAAATTTTACCTTAAGGGAATTTGATACTTGGTTTAGGAGTGTTATGTGTGTTTTGACTTTGACTAGGAATTCTTTCGTTTCGCGTGTATCGGGGGTGAATATATTGATAATTGATTCTAAAATTTTGTTGTTGTTGATAAAGGCTTCTTCGAGGCTTGATAGATTTTTATGGACTAGCAGAGTCCATTTATTATTGGAAATAATTATCCTCGTTTCGTCGTGGTAATAGACTCCGACGGTGTTATTGATGGGTGTTATTTGGTACTGGGACATGGCTGCTCCGATCAGCAAGGTGAACCTGTAAGGCAATTTAGGCTTCAATATATGGTTTTAACCTGTCAAAGTTAGCTTTAGTTTTTTGTTTTGTTTTTTTATTAAGGAGGGTGGCTGAGTTTTTGTGAAGTTCCAAAATCTCAAATGGCCCGTTATATTTATTACGTAACTTATCGGTGATTTGGGATTCTTTTAAATACACCTTTTGACCAATCTGATATTCGGGGGTTTCCTTTGAAACGTGGGCGTCGAACCGAACTTTCGCTTTTTGTTTTTGTGTTTCAGTTCTGGCGCGCGCGACTTTATAATAATAAGAGAGGCGATTATTTAAGTCTCTGACGTATTTCGTGACTAGTTCTTCCTGATTATATAGCGTTTCTGGTGGTCTACTGGACGTGTGTCCGAAAACTAACTCGTAGGGTGTAAATCCGTGAGTTTTATTAGTAGAGGTATTATAGCATATTATCGCGTAGGGTAATATGTTGAAGGGGTGTTCGTCAGGGTGTTCTGCCACGTGTGCTCGGATCATTTCCAACAAGGTAGCGTGGAACCTTTCTAAGGAACCATTAGATTGGGGGTGTCCGACACTAGACTGCGTTACTTTGATGTCATAGAGGAGACATAAATCTTTTAGGATGGCGTTATCGAATTCTCGGCCATAATCGCAATGAATTCGAAGGGGTGTTCCGAAGTGCTGGAAGTAAACGAGTAGAGTGTTTGCAATTGATTTTGCTGATTTATCTTTGATAGGATACGCTTGAGTGAATTTTGTAAGTTCGTCGCGTATAGTAAGCGCGTAATTTTTCGTTGGGACTTCTAGGACGTCTATGTTTATACGTTCAAAAGGGGATTTAGGCGTCTCCGTAATTACGAGAGGGTTATCTAAATTTTTGCGACAGATTTTTGTTTCTTGGCAGATTTTGCAGGCTTTTATGAAATTTTCGACGTCCTTTGTCAATCCTTTCCAATTGTATTTCTCTCGAATACGACGAATAGTCTCATTTATTCCGCGGTGGAGATGAGCTTTGCCAGTATGATGCTGGTCGATAATAATTGGGATTTCGTCGTCACTGGGTGTTCTAGTAACGTTTTGACATATTTTAAGTTTCACGTCTTTTTCCGATAAAAGAAATGACAAAATTTCGAGAATAGGAAGTTCGACATTGTTTTCGATACAATACGTTTTGGAGTCGTCGAACTCTTCACGACCATTGTATAGCGAGATGAATAGATTTTGGATTACGGTTTCGGGGTCGTATGGTAGAGCCACGATAAAATAGTTTCTATGTCGCACCGACTTACTCGATAATTTATTTAATTCTAAATCTCGGAAGTCTGCGTTTTCTTCGAACAAGTCTTCAAGGATTTTATAATGAAAATCTTTGAGATTGTTTTGTTGGAAAAAGGTCACTATATTTTTGTTGGTTTTGTCCAGGAGTTGCCCGTTCGAAAATTCAATTTTAGAATAGTCGATAAGTGACTTTGTTTTATACAATTTTACGAAAGTTTCGAATTCGTTCAGGACACCTTGTTCGTTTGTTTCCGTCGTGTCGCTTGTCGTGTCCTGACTATCAGGATCGGGTTCTATTGGAGTCGAGGGACTTTGAATGGGGTACGTTACTAATTTTGATTCTGCTTGAAAGTTAGAGGAATCTTGAATGTGATTTATCTTTATGCGGGAAAGAGCGTCTGCATTTTTATTAATGCGGCCGGGTTTATATTCGATTTCGTATTCGTACTCTTCAAGCTTCAGTCGCCAGCGTGCTAGGCGGCTACCGGGGTCTTTTATCGAAAAGAGCCACGTTAAAGGCCTATGGTCAGTTATTAGTTTGAACTTTCGACCAAATATGTACGGACGGAAGTGTTTCACGGCCCATACTATAGCTAAAAGTTCACGCTCTATGGTTGAGTATTTGGTTTTGGCTTTACAGAGGATCCTTGAGGCGAAAGCTATTGGTAAGTCTTTGCCAATTGGGCCTTGTGAGAGCACGGCGCCGATGGCGAACGCGCTTGCATCAGTGGTGAGTAGAAACGTTTCGTCGAAGTTTGGGTAGATAAGTACTGGGGTCGAAGTGAGGGCTTGTTTCAATTCCTCCAAGGATTTGTGACATTCTGAGTCGAAAGCAAAAGGGACATCCTTTTGTAACAATTTGGTGAGGGGCTTGGATAGTTTCGCGAAATTACTTATAAATCTGCGATAATAACCTGCCAACCCGAGGAAGGATTTGATTTCCTTCTGGTTAGTGGGTTGCGGAAAGTTTTGGATGCACTGTACCTTATCGGGGTTTGGTTTTACTCCTTCTTTAGTTATGAGGTGACCCAGGTATGCGACTTCTTTACGAAGGAACTCGCATTTATCAGGTTGGATTTTTAAGTTAGCATTTCGAAGGCGTTTGAACACTTCTGTGAGACGAGAAATGTGTTCGTGAACTGTCGGGGAATATATGATAATATCATCCATATATACCAGACATCTCTCGTTCTGAATGCCCATGAGGATGTTGTCCATAACCCTTTGGAAGGTGGAAGGGGCGTTTTTAAGGCCAAAGGGCATACGAACGAATTCATAGTGCCCGTTGTCTACGCTAAATGCACTTTTCGGGATGTCTTTCGGGTCTATCTCGATCTGGTGGAACCCAGAGGCCAAGTCCAATGTTGTGAAGTACTGGCACTTGCCTAATTGATCCAGGAGATCTGAGATGTTGGGTAGAGGGTATTTATCTCCTACAGTTAACTCATTGAGTTTTCTGTAGTCTACAACTACACGCCATTTTGGCTTACCCGAAGCATCAAGTTTCTTAGGGACAACCCACACTGGAGATGACCAGGGGGAGTTAGAGGGACGAATAATATTTTGTTCTAACATTTTGGATACCTGCGTTTTGACTTCTTCTTTGTGTATCTGGGGGTATCGATACGATTTTGTAAATACCGGTTTCGCGTCATTGGTATCTATCGCGTGTTTAATTTCATTGGTGAAGGTTAGTTGGTCACCTTCAAGATAAAAAATATCCGCATATTCTAGACAAAGTTGAGTTATTAGTTCATTTTCTTCCATGTTTAGGTGGTCTAGACGGAGTTGGTTTTTTATTTCATAATGTCTGTCTACGAAAGTTTGGGAGGTTTCTTCGTCTATATAATTCAGTGAGAAATTTTGGATTGGTTCTAGTTTTAAATTTGAAAAATTAACGGTTTTGGTTACCGCGTTTACGTTTAATATAGAGGTAATAAATTCACCTTTATCGTCTATCTGAACTATCGCGTTAGGAAGTCTTACCTTGTCTACTTCGGTAGCTAGCAGTATAGCTTCCGTATTGGACAAGTGACATTTAAGTTTGGTAATTTGTTCTATACGTGGTTCAACTGAAATTATATTTGATATATTACGGGTGGTCTCACGATTATCTGGATTTGGGTAATTCTGTATGTTTGGCAGACCCTGGTCCGTGACTTTGTGGATCGGGATTGTTTTGAAGTTTGTTACAAGTTTTTTGTTTTTTATATCCACTATACAGTTGTAATGTTCTAAGAAATCAGACCCTAGGAGTCCATCGAATTCTATGTCAAGATCGCATACATAAATTTTCATTTTCATTGCTGTCAAACGGGATAAAGACGGCTTCGTTAATATTTATTTTTTGGTCAGTTATGCCTTGGATCGTAATGTTTTCCGGACATCTCCTACTATAATTTTCACAAATTTTGGGTTTGAATATGGATAGTCCTGCGCCCGTGTCGATTAATAATCTATGCGTGTTAGTAATGTCATAGATATAATACAAATTTTTGGATTTGACAGACAATAAGGGGCTTATAGGAACTGTTGTTCCGGGAAGTTGAGATTTGGGTTGAAATTGTCCAAGTTCATTTTGCCGAATTGGGTTTGCAGTACTGTCATCTCGGGGTCTCCGGTTTTGTGATAAGGCGGGTCCGACTGGGCATGTGGGCCTGATCGAAAATCCCGATTATATACAGGTGTTGTATCGAAAGTCGATTCGTCCGTGTAATAATTTTCGGAGGGACTATTAGCAGTATAATAGTCTTCGTTGCTGTTGTCGTATTCCGAAGTATTAGCTGTATAATAGTTCGGACTTGCGTAGGGGTTATTATCAGTGTAATATCCCTCGTTAATATTTTCGTAAGGGTTATCGTAAGCGTAATAACTTTGATTTTGTTGCTCTAGATTTTCGGGTTCAGTATTTTGATTGAGATGAAGCGTTTTTCTATTTGAATTTGGTCTATAATAATTAGGGTTAGGTTGAATCGCAGGTGGTCTTGCATTATTGAAATTTGGGTTTGGTGCAATGACGGGTGGTCTTTGTTGCTGGAAGTTTTGTGAGCTTCCAGGATTTTGGTTATAGTAGTTAGGTCTTTGTTGTTGGAAATTTTGCGAATTTCCAGGATTTTGGTTATAGTAATTAGGCCTAGGATAGATTTGGGGAGTACCAAAATTTGGGGGTCGAGAACTTTGTTGTCTCTGACGACATTCATTAGCGACGTGTCCCGTACGTTTGCAAAATGAACAATGTCTTGCAGGTAAGGGGAAGTTTTGGTTACGCGTGGGAGTGATTGCACTATTGTTGCGATTGGTTTTTTGCGTTTCAAAGTAATTTAATTGGAGTTCTTTTCGAACTCTCGTTATTGCTTTTAGCATATTCTCAGGGTCGCTTGCCCTAACAACATGTGCAAGTTTGGGTTCTAGTCCCGTGAGTAGGGTGTTCAAAACCATGCCCTCAGTTAATTGCGTTTGGGCTTGTTTTTGTGCCGCTGTTAACCGCTGTTTATGAACAGAAGCATGCATTTTTGCTTCGTGGGTTTGCAAGCGCGCAATAAACGTGAGTGGAGATTCACCGGGAAGTTGTCGCATTCTTTGCAAGTCTTGTATTAAGGAGGTTAGGTCTCTACTATCACCGAAATGATTCTCTAAAAGAGTTTTAATTTCTTCCCAATGAGTGGGATTTCTAGAGTTCACTAGTTCAGCTGCACGGCCTTTTAATTTGTTTTTTATGTGAACAGTTAAAAGTACCACCTGATTACCAATTGCCATGCCAAAAGCAGTTCTACATGAATTTAAAAATGTATTTAAATTTATTTGATTACCGTCATATTCAGGAATAATTGAAAATATTTCGCTTAATTTATATGGTTCAATAGCGTCTGGTTGATGGTGAGGTTGAGGTTGAGGTTGAATTAGTGGTTGTGGCTCTTGTTGTTGTTGGTTTTGTTGCTGTTGATGAGCCATATTTCTGGTAGTTACTGGCATAAACTAATTTTAATTTTGGGATACTTAGACGTATTTTACTTATAACAAAGGACAACAGAACTGTTCTTTCCACGGCAATACGCACAAGAAATGGTGCGATTATTAATTCTAATTTAATTTGCACTTAAAACGAGATGATTCAATAAGTACTTACAAGTAATAAATCTTCATTTATAGAAGTAGGTCCTTTTTTGATTGAGGGATTGGAATCCGCCGCCCGTCGTCAAAGGTCTCCTTGTTCCGGCGATCCTTTCCTGAAGTTAGGCCCTTTTTGGGGTGTTCCTTGTTCTTCTGGGAGGTTTTCGTTGGTTAGGCTCTTCTTCCAGGCGTTATTACCAATCCTACCGACTGCGCCACTTTTATATCACTTAGAACTTGATTTGCTTTTTAAAAACTTTTATTTTGGTTTTACACAATATTTTATATTATTATATTTGGTTTAGATATAAATGTTACAATAGTTAATATGCTTGGTATAAAGATTAAATGTATACTGACTGCAGATGCGTCTCTGGGTGATATTTATAACATACTGCTATCAACGTAGGCACATGCATTTCTCGGAATTATGCTATGCCAGCGTTTTACATGAGAAAGCTTTGTTTTAAAAGGAAGTTGTTATCGCTTTAGATAAGGTATATCAAATTATATCACGTACCGAGATAAGGATATAAAGTTACTTGTTGGATAAGATACTTATGCATTTGAATGAATTAATACAGTTTGTTTAGCATATAACATGTATATTTATTTCTTTCGCGCCCTCTAGCGGCGAAACTAAGCGAAAAAAAAAGTAGAGACACAATTTATAGGAAATTTTATTGCTCTCTTGACATTTTCCATCAAAATACATAGTTTTTCATCAAAATAGAGAAAACACGAAAAAACGTTAAAATTCACATATTATATGTATATATTTCTCAAAAACCACCCTTTTTTAGAACTGTGGGGTGGTGAAAATCATGTTTAGACAACCCAAATACTTCACTTCTTACAGGTCTCATAACTGTGGGAAGATTTTCCATAAAACAACGATTTTTTGACTAATTTGAAGGGGCTAATAAATATAACCAGAAATATACATAAATTAGTCAATTCTCGAGGATCTGAAAAGTCCCGAGCAATTTTCTTAAGAAACCTTAACATTTTATTTGCCTTCCCAATCATTTGTTCGAAACGCTCAGAAAAAGAGAGTCAAATATAACCCCCAAATCCTTCACAGTGGTTACATTATTCAAGCTCACGTTATTAATACTGTAGTCAGAATTTATAACTAATAACTTGCCCCTGAATGTCATAAAATAGCTTTTATCAACACTAAGAAGCGTGTCTTTACATCATGAATAAATTAAATCAAGATTTTTTTGAATATGGACCGTCATTGTGAAAATAAATATCGCTAAATATTTCCAGGTCATATGCAAACAGTAAAAATTTACTATCAATATTTTTAGCAATATCATTTACAAATAAATTAGACAATAAGGGACCAATGTGGGAACCCTGAGGCACTCCAGATATTGCAAAGAATGTCTCTGAAATATATCCGCCGACAAGAACCCGCTGGGTTCTCTCGAAGAGGTATAACTGATTTCAAGATAATAAAGGAGGACCAAATCCGATTTCATGGAGATTCTTTATAAGAAGAGAGTGGTTTACCTTATCAAAGGCTTTGCCAAAGTTCATATGTACTGCATGCACGACAGCGCCTCCTACTAGAGATTTAACGATTAAGTTGGGAAAATATTAAATTGGAGTCCATAGAACGTTTCATTAAATGTATATCAGGTCATCCACAATAATGTCAACTCCATGATACATTATTTTCCACGTCATTTTTTTTATTAATATTTATTTTTAGTTTGACCACTCTGTATATCTTTTACTAAAACTATACCAGGTTTTCTTCCTTGTAATAGCCTCAACTAGACGCAAAAGATTTTTTTCGTGCGCCGTCTTTTACGAATTATTTTTAGGTTTACCACCTTGCATATTTTTCACTGAGGATATAGCAAGTTTCTTTCCTAATAATTGTGTTATCATCTCTAATATTTTCATCAACAATTGTTTTTTCTAAGAGGACCAAACCTCATAAAACGCAATGGATGCTAAATATCATTTAAATGAAATCGAAAATTTAGTCTAACATCTCTTGGTGGTAGGTATGTCGTCGAAATTTTAATAGATTTATTAGCAACAAAGTGCTGCTTTGTTTTCTACCGCATCCTCTCCGTGATCTACGGTGAAAACAATGTGATGACGAATTGTGCCTTCTTCATGATCATGGGCGTCTCTCTGAATCTCATATAATTTTTATAAAAAAAATATACAGGGTGACCATCCAACAGAAAAAGTAATCCATAAATAAAGAATGCGAAAAAGAGAGGGAAGTTTTGTGTAACTACCTTTTCAAATTTATTTAATCTTACAATTAAGCCTACTTTTCATAATTATTCCTTAAGACGAACGTACGATGTTGATGTACTTCAACATAGACTATGGCTAATGGGCCCATGACCATGTCAATCAAATTATTAATAAACTACCACTTTCTCTCACATCATTAAAAGACAATAAAATTTTCAAATATAAAGTAAAAATTATGCTGTCAAAATATAGCTTTTATTCTGTTGCTGAATTCTTGGAATATCCTAAAGTGACAAATTAATTTATATATTTTATTTTATATTATTATTTTAATATGAATATTTGTATTTCACCCCTATGTACAATACACGTATCATTGTCTATGTTTAAAATTGTTTTATGTTTGTTTTAATAACTACTTTCGGTTTGTCTCTTATCAGAAGTATTTGTCGTTCTATTAGTTGACTATATTCTATTCTAATAGACTTTTCAGTTCTAGGGCTGTCAAAATTTCAAAAATTGAAAACATTCCGAAATGGCGCCATTGCGGATAACTGAAGACTAGGACGTAAGACTAGTACCCGAATAAACATTTCTTTTCATACTTTGGGCTTTCCATTGGTATATGTACTTTCTCTTTAGCGTCACCCGTTACGCCACTCAGAGTCTCGCTGCGCGACGGCCGTGCCCGTCATGCGCCCGGTGAAACTGCCAAGTGAGTAAAATTCAGTTTTTAAAAAATTATAACAAAGTTATTTAAACTGTTCAAAAAATTTTATTTTAAAATTAAGATACTACGTACATGCGGATTTAATTTTTTAAACACTACGTTGTCCAAATGTCGACCACCTTGCCTACAGCACTCCTCCAACCTGGTCCTTAAATTTTGGAAAACTCGTCGACCCATTTCAACATTCGCACTGTTTTTATTCCGGCTCTTCAGAACTTTCAGAACAACCCCAATTGGACCTGGTTTCAACAGGATGGTACCACGGCACACACAGCAGCAGCATCAATGACCAGTCTACGTGAATTGTTTCCAGGCGTACTTATTTCCAGATTTGGTGATATCCCCTTTCCCCCCAACAACACCAAACCTAACGCCCCGGATTTTTATTTGTGGGGACACTTAAAGATTATTATTGTTTACATTAATCCCCGGTCAATACAAACCAGTTAAAGAACAACATTCGGAAGGCCATTACCAATATTCCTGTTGAAATGTGTCGAAGAGTTTTCCAAAATTTAAGGCCCAGATTGGAGGAGTGCTATAGGTTGGACGGTCGATATTTGGATAACGTAGTGTAAATAAAATCAGCACGTATGTAGTATTTTAATTTTAAAATAATTTTTTTTAACAGTTTAAATAACTTTGTTATGATTTTTTAAAAACTGAATTTTACTCTGAGTCACCTTGCATATTATTGGTGTTTTATAAGATTTCTTGAATGGAATTTAACTTCCCAGACTCAGAAAATGATTTTGTTCGGCAAGACAATTGCCATTATTGACGAGACTGATTTTAGCAGCGAAACTAGCAGCGAAAAAAATTTTTGAATACATATATTCGTAGGTAATGATAATATTAAGATTTTTACCTACAAATTATGACCCAAGAGCTAATAAGAACGTTATTAGTCTTGACTTCTCAAAATAATTTTGACCACCAACGCGTATTTTTCAGATAAAACTCGTATTAAAAAAAAAAATAGTAACCTGGATCATTTCGGACCGATTTTAATCGAAATCTGGTCAATTCAGATTTAATTTAAAAAAAAATTAAGCCCCTGGTACATCTAACATAGAAGTTAGCCGCGAAACAGACGACAGCGTTTTCGCTGCTAGAGAGTAATTTCTCAAGTAATATGTTAATAAACAAAAATTGAATAACCTGGCCCATTTCAAACTACTTTTAATCGAAGGGTGGCTTCTTTAGCTTTAATTTAAAAAAAATCTATCTAACACAGAAGTTAATCGCGAAATAGTTGTTGACAGCGTATCCGCTGCTAGCGCATTTTTTATATTAAACTAAAATAAAATAAGATGTATTAACCTGGCCCTTTTCAGCCTGATTTTAATCAAAATCTAATTTAAAAAAAGAAATAAGTCTCTAGTACATCTAACATAGAAATTGACCGTGAAATAGTCGTTGACAGCGTTTCCGCTGCTAGCGCATTTTTTATGTTAAACTAAAATAAAATAAAATCTATTAAAGTGGCCCTCTTCGGACCCATTTTAATCGAAAGGTGGGCTCTTTACCTTTAATAAAAAAAAATAATAAGTCCCAGTACATCTAACATAGAAGTTAATCGCGAAGTAGACTTTCACACCGTTTTCACTGCTAGCACATTTTTAAAGATATGCTAAAATAAGAAGAGAACTATTAACCTATTAACTATTAATCGATGTAATTGACACTAAAACCAAATTTTTAAATAGAACAACTTGTATTTTTTTGCATATTTGGGTCCTGCTGGCTAAAATGCGTATGATTTGACTCTCAAATATTATTTCGATTTCCAAAAAATAGATTTTTTAATTTTTAGTTTTAATAATAGAAGGCCGCGATTTTACCAGAATTGTTAAAAATTGATCTGTGAGCACCTTTAAAATATTATCTATTCAGATACTAACATTAAACACGATTTATTCTTCATTAAGTTCAACGATATGGGTTTTTCAACGAAAACTATTTTTTTATGGAACCCCTATGGGATAACCTGTTATTTAATTAGATCTTTAAATTATGAAGAAAATGATATGCATAATGTCTACCTTCTCTTTGTACTAAAGTTATAATTAAAAGAAAAAATGTTTTGATATATATTTTTTAATATTTTAAATTTTAGTACTGTACATGAAAATTTTTAGATATTCCAGAGGCTAACATTTATTAGTATACCCTAAGGTACCTTCATACCTTTGGTGCTTTTATCCGCCAAGTAACGGTAATCTTGAAATACAACTCTAACCGACTCGACTAATAAGCTATGAGAAATAAAATATATGACATACACGAGTATTAATGATACTTCATTTGCGTAATTTCAGCATTTTTTTCGGTAGGCAGGGATTTTGCATTTTTATTGGGTAGGCAGAGATTTTTCACAGATGACCCAATAGATGAAAGCAAAGCGAACCTGCTGCACTATAGACAGGAAATCCGCCCCTGCCTAATTGTATTAAAAACCTTTGACTTGATTGGTGTAATTGTCATACGTATTATTTTTCCGGAAGAATTTCGGAATTCGCCAGATTTGCCTTAAACAATTTAATGCTCTTTCAAAATATTGGGTGGGCAGTTGCCTATCCTTGCCCAACCGGAATTACGCCTATGTGATACTTTATAGTAATTCTACATATATTGTGCTTAAAAATTGCAGAAATTAATTTAGCTATGGAGCAAAAAAATTGTGGTAACGTGTCATATATTTGTTGCCATAATTCTGTATGGTGCCGGAGTACAGGCTATTTCACAAACATGTTACCACAAATATAGTGAAAGCAATACACACATACAGACAGGCAGATATTTTGATTCAATATTTGATTTCGTTCTATTATGAAACGGATTTCTGTACAAAAAAAATTTTTCTACGATGATTAAAAATTCTTGTTCGGTTATAATATACCTATTTGATTAAATCAAATAACGTGTACCGCATGCCTTATTTTGAGTTGCGATAACTCTGTAATAATCACTGTATGCGATGCGATAGTACTCATTTTGCACGACGCTAAATTAGATATGGTATTAAATAATGGCAGCTGATAACGTATACCGTATGCCTTATTTTGAATTTCGATAATTCTCTATTGAATATTTAGTGTGTGACTGTTATTTATTGAATTTATAAATATTTATTGTAGATCCAATAGGTCTGGTAAACCAAAAGACGAAATTTTCGAGAAAATTAAATTGTTAGGAAGACTTTACGATTATAACATGCCAGAAAACAAAGACGATCCGTTTGAATTCCAAGGTTTTTTGGACGAGTATGACTCCGAGAGTACTACTTACGAGAGGCTTCAAATGGTAAATTTAGTTCACATACATTTATCAACTAAACCGTGAAGTGTGTGAAGTAATCAGTAAAGGCCGTTGCTAGCCAGCAGAGTCTCCAGACCTTATGCCATTAGACTTTTTTGTTGGGTATCAAGTCGCACTTCCGCAAGTCATCCTCGTAACTCACGCTAATTAGAACATTAGACAACATTTTGTCATCCGTTATCAGGAGACAAATTAGACAACAAGCATTGCTACTAACAAAGTTGCTGTAAATGAATAGCGGAAACGTGGCTTTTTTCATATTTTTCCAAATATCTCGAAAAAATGTGTAACTTAAGGCAACAAACCATTTTTGTAGAGTATAAAATTTTCTACAAAAATGATTTGAAAAATTTTGATTCCAAAATTTGTCGTTAATTTGCATAAACATATATATTTGCTTCCTAACACAGACTTCTAGAATAGTTAAAGATCAACTTTGGGACGAGTTTTAAAAATATACCATCTGACCTGAAAAAATTAATATGTAAAATTGACAAATACCCAGCAAACACTAATAAGTCTAAAAAACGTTTTATATGCCGCAGAACCGTCCGACGAAAAACGATAAATAAATGTTTATTATCTCTACAAATTAATCAACGTTTATAAATCGTATATATAATACTATATCTAGCAATGTTAAATTATGACATTTAATAGACGTTTCACAAATACATTTTATAAGCTGTATGTAAGTAGAAAATAAGTTAAATTATGAGATTTAATAACTGTTTTACTAATGCTTTTAGTAAACGTTTCACGGATACCTTTCTTGGGAAATTCTATATGATATTTCATAAGCCACCCATAAAGTGCGTACGCAGTACCGGCTGTCATAATTATGCTAGCTAGTTATCCGCATTAGGGATAATCGCCGAGGTTGGAGGCCCAACCTCAGTCCAATTGAAAAGGCCTCGTCCTGGGGGAACCGCCTTATCGATCACAGCACCACCATGTCAGGTAGCGTGATTAGATTTGCTCATGCTTAGGGTTATTCATCTTTCACACATAGTTGCCTCCCTAAAATATTTGATATGATAAGTGGTTCAAAGTAGATCAGCAGCTTAAAATTAATCTAAATGGTGCCACCTTCCTGTAAAATTTTAGCAGACGTCTTTTTGACTGCTTGAATTATACTTACACCGTTCTTCTGCTAAGTAACGGACCCCGCACACTTACCCCTGTAAAATGGCTTTCGGTCAAATTACTTCAAATTCTAATATGTTGTATATTTCGAGGTCCTGATCAAAAGTCTCCAGGGACACGGCGCTTCAAATGCCTTACTTTTAGCTCCAGAGCCTTGAGATCGTTGAACATGGCGTTTCCAGCAGTATCAATGAGACATATGTTGAAAACTATATATAAGACTAATATAAGGACCATTTTGTGTGTATGTGTTTGTGTGTGTGGGTGAGTGCGTGTTGTCGCGCAAGCGTGTTTATTAACCTTCAATTATTATTCGTGGATTGTTGAGATCTATCTGCGGGGGTCGGTGTGTTGCATCCATAATTGTATTCAATAGAAAAGATAGATCTTTTATGTTTTATACTTTTCAGTAATACTGCTAAAAACATATTTCTTAATTATTTTGCCTTTTTACAATATAAATAAAATTGCTCCTCTGTAGTTTAGTGCTATTCTTTTATGTTGTAACACATGATTAAAAGCCCAATTCACTAATTGAACAATTTAAAAATTAGTCCCTCTATCCAGCACTTAAATATTCTTTTTTTTATCATATTTTGATTTTCTTTTCATCTGCATTATTGACGGATTAATTATAGTTGACTGCCTTAGGCATTAAAATATTTTTTTTTACCGTCAACTGGCGGAAATATGGCATATCAGAATATGCGTCCTTGTTTTGTTTGCAATCTTGCTTTACCTCAACGAAGTCGACTCGACGGCGACGCCAACATAAATAAAAGAGAAATCGCCATGGTAAGACGATGTAATAGATTTGCCCCCTCTCGAGATGGATGATTTAGCGAGATTGTGCATTAATTGTAATCGATCAATAATCGAAGAGATCAGAGCTATTGAATTGGATCCTGCCTGTATGCGTTTGAATGTACTGACACAAACGTCTTTATTTGTGGTGCTATTGCTGATCTGCGGAGACTGACTTTAAAAGCAAGAGTGAAAATCTTTGTCGATCGGGATATCTACATTCCCAAGGGAGTGAGATCTTGTCAGCAGCATTTAGATGATGAAGCCTATGTAACTATTGCTTTACTACCAGGTTTGAGGTTTGTAAACAGATCTTATGTCATTAAAGGCGCGGAATTGCAATCCTTTCTGCAAGGTCTCCGTTAAGCATCCACTAAAATCCCTGATTTCTCGGAAAAAAGTAACTTAAATGATGCTGATTTCAACTTCTTAACATCGCTGACAAAGGATCAGTTCAATCTACTGTTAACGTACTGTGATCCAGTCCCAGAAAATGGTAAAATGAGACATGTTTATAAGAAATATCTTCTAACATTTCTATGTAAAATGCGCCAAGGAATATCAGATGAATTCCTCAAAGTTATATTCCGCTATTCGTCCCGGCAAGCGGTCACCTTGGCAAATGCCAACGTACGAAAGTCGTTGATGCAGAGATTTGTCACTGAAAATGTAGGACATCAGGCTAGGGAAGACTATATTGCCAGACATATTACTCCCTTTGCTAATGAATTATATAATCCCAATCCTGAAGTTCCAAGATTGCTTGCGTGGATGGTACATATTCTTATATTAACAAGAGTTCAAACTTTCGCACGTTATGACAATCTTTCTCCCTGCATAAAGGTCGTCACTTGGTAAAGCCAGCGCTAATAGTTGCTCCGGATGGATATATTCTTGCTGTTCACGGACTTACTTTTCTGACAGCAGGAATAATGATGCTCAAATGTTGATCAATGAATTCGAGAACGATGTGACTGGTATTCGAGCATGGTTTCAGGAGGGAGACATTCTTACAGTCGATCGCGGTTATCGCGATGCAGGAGATTACTTCGAGGCATTGGACATTTCTTATAGAATGCTGCACGTACTCCTCCGAGAACGAACCCAGTTCACTACTGAAGAAGCAAATGAGACTCGTTTGATCACGAAAACAAGATGTGTAATCTAATCCAGGAACGATCATATAAAGAGCGTGTTCAAGTTTTTTGATAATGTTATTGAAATGCCACATGTCGAGAATCTCAAAGATTCTTAGCTTATAGCGGCAGCATTATTAAACAGGTTTCATCCCCCAATCCAGATGACAGCAGATCAGCAGATCCGCAGATCAGCAATGTGCACATGACGAGGAAAATGTGAATGTGAAATCCCGTGAACCGAACGTTGTCCAAGCGAGGGTCGAAATCGACAACCTTCAGAGAAGACGAGGTCAATGGACTAGACTAGAAGATAATAATATTGCTTTTCCCCGACTCTTCTTGGATTATTTGAGAAATCTCACATTCGGTATATATCAAATATCTTTGGCACCATCATATGTTCAAGAAAAGTTGCAACAAGAAGAAAATGAAGAATTCCAGATCGATGAATTAATGAATGAAATTGGATTTTTGAGAATAAGGGTTAAATGTAGCAGAAGGTATGGATGAAAATCTCGATAATACCTTGGTTGATAGATATTATTGTACCTGCAAGACTGGAGCCAGGACTCTCGGCACGCGCTCATGTTGCGAGTGTTCTGTAGTATCTTGGGTACGCTAGGTATGAAGAGAATGTTCATTATCCTTCAGTTTCTCAATTGAATACAATTATGGATGTAGCACACCGACCCCCGCAGATAGATCTCAACAATCCACGAATGACTGAAGATTAATAAACACGCTTGCGCGACAACACGCACTCACCCACACACACAAACACGTAAACACAAAATGGTCCTTATATTAGTCTTATATATAGGTTTCAACATATGTCTCATTGATACTGCTGGAGACGCCATGTTCAACGATCTCAAGGCTCTGGAGCTAAGAGTAAGGCATTTGAAGCGCCGTGTCCCTGGATACTTTTGATCAGGACCTCGAAATATACAACATGCTAGAATTTGAAGTAATTTGACCGAAAGCTATTTTACAGGAGTGAGTGTGCCGGGTCCTTTAAGTTTTTCAATTAAAGGTATTGTATAAATGTTTCACAAATATATTTATAACCTGTTTGATTCGTCCACTGGTTTTGATATAATAATCCAAACTATCTTGAATGCTGTTATTTATTAGTTCTTTTAGAGTTTCCAATATACATATTTTTTATAGTCTTATGACTAACTAAGATATTTCCTTCAGATTGCATCAACTTTTCTTTCAATAATTTACAGGCATTTATAGTAGTTGTATAACGGTCTAGTGGCTAAAGTTTTGCCTTGCAATCCCATCCCCTACCATATCAGGCGTTGCCTATTTTCCGGCAACCACTTTAGCCACACTTTCCTCTACCATAATTTATTTCTACTTTAATTTTAATTTTTCCTCAACTTCCAAGTTTTCAATCCCCTCTTTCTCCTTTCTGCTTGTTTAATTCTGTTCTTGTTCTTTATCTTTTTTGTTCTTATCTTATTTTTGTTCTTAAAAATTCTATCTAGACCGAAAAATTTTTAAAAATCAAAACATTTTATACAATAACTTTTATCTAACCATATTTTCCTGGCGTTAGGGAGACCACCTGGGCGACAGTTGCCTCGAACGTGTTTTTTCGTTTAGCTTTTTCCCGTGTCAACAGCCAAATTTGTTAGTATTTGTGCGCGCAACAGTGCTAATTTTTTGAAGTTTTTACTTCAATTATTTTTAAATACTTCTATATATTACGTTCTAAAATTATTGTTGTTAAATTTATATTGACATAAATAGGAGCATTATCCACTCCCATTGATTGTTGTTGAGAAAAACCGGACCTGCTCCGTCCAGCCCCACATTCATTCAGACGCTGCGTGTCGTGGTTGTACAGCTGGCTCCAAGCCAAAAACCCGCGAGGCCCATTAAGGTACACAATGTTTAATAAATATGTTAAGCAAGCCTTGCAACCCAAGGGTCGTGTGTTCAAATCCCAGGCAGGTCGGATGTTTTTTTTAACTTTTATGTATATATTTTATACTAAGGATGTTTCACCAACAGAGTTGGTATCAGTGATATCATACAATTTAGAATATTCATAACGAACATTATTTACTGCGAAGAGTGTTCTATAGAATATGCAACAATTATATAAATAGTTCAACAAACCAGCGAAGAGTATAATTTTAACTCTAGTTATTATACTAAAATCATTTTTAAACCATTGGAAATATATTTCACGCATTTTACACGTTCTGATGTTTATAGGACTAGTATAGTTAATGAACGATGCATTTTATACCAAAGAAAAAACTTGTGGTAAAATTTGGGTTAATGATATTACCAAAATAAAAGTAAAATAAATACATTTATTAGTGGCTTATGAGCAACATATTTTATACCAAAATTAATACATACCGCATACATAAGGTCTTTGCTAAATTTTGATTTAACGTATAAGACGTAACCTATATTGACAGTTTATTTAAAATGTCTGTTAAATTGAGATTTTCTACCTTGAGTGGATATTTAGTAGATCATCAATAATAAAAACGCAAACATAATGTGGTATATCATAAATGAATAATTATTATACCAAAATCATTTTTAATCCATTGGAATGTATATTTTACTTATATTATACGTGCTAGTGTTTGTTGGGTATAAACAAAAAGAATTTGTAAAGAATTTTGTAGCATGTGAGGTATTCTTTCAGTTGATAGAAAACTTTGTACAGGGTTATTCATTATATTTAGGCCACCCTTTATTATAGTTATTATTGGAGATAGCAAAAAAAGTTTCGGACGAAAGTTGTAGAGTTGTAATGGAATCACAGTGGCGCGCAGAAATTAAATTGAAGCAATAATATACTTTTTAATGGAACGTCCTATGTATTGTTGAATTTTTTCAAAAATATGACATATGATAGTCCCATCTTTAACCGTTTTCGAGTTATTGAACATTGAAAATCGTATTTAAGCTATTTATAATACGAACGAAAATTGCAATTATTAAAGTAGTCTATGAAAATGACAAGTATTTTGTTATTAAATCTGTCAACGTTTCATATAATAACAGAATACTTGTAATTTTCATAGACTACTTTAATAATTGTAATTTCCCTTCGTATAAAAAACAGCTTAAATACGATTTTCAATGTTCAATAACTCGAAACCGGTTAAAGATAGGACTATTATATGTCATATTTTTGAAATCAGAAAAAAAGGATAATTGAAAAATTCAACAATAAAAAAAATATTACTTCTCTCAATTTCTGCACGCCGCTGTGTTCATTAACTTATTAAAGCGGTTCAGTTATAGCCCTACAACTTTCGTCCGAAACTTTTTATTCTATCTCCAATAATAACGGTAATAAAGGTGGCCTAAATATAATGAATAACCCTGTACATTTTTTTAGATTTTTTAGCGAATAATTTTAGTGCCATGTTTTTTTAAATCATTTTTATACAAAATTTTACGATTTTCAAAAAGTGAAAACTACAGCGAAAACCTTTGAAGAAATAATAGGATCTTACTAAAAGAATAAATAGATCACAGGTTGACTGAAGACTTTATTTTAAAATTTTGCATACCAAGCAATGGTGTATATGTATGTTTTAGTTGATGAAGCCGTGTGATGATCTCTTAAATGAGTGCAAGTGGCATCACCAGCATAGAAAATGCAGCGAACTTTTTGTGACTGATCTGACAATGGAGGGACACTGTTGTGTTTTTAATTACATATCACAAAGTACTTCAAGTTTGTCAAAAATTGTGTATGATGCATGGTTTTGTAATGTTGACTTAAAAAACTCTTATCTACCGTATCTTTCAGGAGAGACAACAATAATGAGTCGCTCTTAGCCGATGATCTGAAGGAACATGGAGGTTTGACGTTTAAATTAATGTTTAATAAATCTGACTATCTCTTTACTACTATTTCAACTTCAGGAGTAAAGGTAATAAAAACAAAATTTACGTAATATATGTTCAAAGCTACACCAAGCCATATTCTATAAAATATTAGTTACAGCATGTTCGTCTCCCATTTTGTAACAGAATGCGTAAGCCAACAAATAAAATTAAAAATAGTGATAATGAAGAATTTAATGTTAAAGATGACAATGGCAGTTCCAATGTTAGTGACAGTGGCAACAACCACGGCAATGACACTGGCTGCGTATATGACAATGTTCATGGCAATGACAATAACAATGGCAACGCCAGTGATGATTGCAACAACAGTGACAATAGCGTTGACAAGACAATGGCAAGGACTATAACAATGACAATGTCAATGGTAATGGCAACGACAAAGACAATAGCAAAAAAATGGCCATGGCCATGACAATAACAATAACAGTGACAGCGGAAATGTCATAATGAGAAGGACAATGCCAAATACAAGAATAAGAGGAAGAGCAGGGCAAGGAGAATGACAAATAGTATAATTTCAAAAAATTAAGAAAAAAATTAACTGCCACAAAAAACTTAAAATGATCCCTAAGTAATATCAAATTTCACTCTATATTACGTGTTTATCTTCGTATTATAGTACGGAGGGTAAGATAATCCACCTTGCACTTTATGCTCAAGCGTTGAAATTTGGTACACTTGTTCGTTAGACCCTACCCTTTGATATGAGAAATGTTGCCATGGTCGGGGCCTCCGCGGGGGCCCTGTTATAGCATGATTGCCTACCTTCAGGGGCAAATCCGCATTTTCGCTTATTTTTGAGCTAAAAAGTGTCGTAAAGGGCAGAAATTTGGTACTGTCGTGTGCAAAAAAATGGGACAGGTCTTATAACGTATTTTTGCTAAAATTAGTTGTGTACATCTAACTTTAATTTTTTGAAATAGACCTTTTTATCATAGAGAATTTTTTTGCGCATGCGTCGAGTTCTACCATGTTTGTTCGGACAGTTTTCGCATGTCAATATTGGATTTGACATAAACATTACGTTTTTTAAACAAATAATGGTGAATCTGTTACCAATTTTCTGAAAATAGGTAGTGCCATATCGTATAGTTTACCTATAGTTTATCTGAAAAAGTTAGAAAAAGGAGCCAGCTTTATCAAAAGAAAACCTCATTTTCAATTGCATTTTTGACCCTACATTTTCGTAAGAAAACAGAAAATATTATTACTGCATTATCAATTACTGCACGAAGAATATTATTAAGCATATTGTAGACTTAATACATCTGTCTTCTCTTAATGCATTTGTATATAAATTGATATGTTGATAGTTGAATTCTAACCTTGCAACCAGATCTTTATTCTTGCTTCCAGTCATTTTACAGTCAGGATACTTGAGCCAGCGCCTTAATTTACTAATTTTGCACCGTCAATCACACTTTCGTCTAAATTAATGTGAAAAAATGATAGCGGTCCAGCCATTTTGAAAATCAAGTGTCCGAATATTTCATAGTTCCCGCAAACAAACATAACGGCAGCGCATGCGCGCTTCTATGATGAAAAGGCCTATTGCCAGTTATTTGTCAAAATACATTGCAAGTGTGCAAATAGAGACAGATTTACATTAGAAAAAAATTGTTGTCCTATTTTCTTTTGCTCACGACAGTACACATGCAGCATTTGGGATGTTTAAGCTCAAAAGCAAGTGTCCACGGTCCTTTTTTTTAAATGGCGGCGGGAAAATCCACAAAATGCAGGTATTTCCTAAAAAGTTTACTCTATCGCATTTTTTCGAGTGAAGTCTCGATTTCGAAAAATCATGTTTTTAGTACGTGAAGTCGAAAATAATGACAGTATGATTTTCTCTACTTTTGCCGTGTCGCTTAATAGATCCTCTCCTAGTCCATTTCCCAGCATGAAATGAAATGAGTTGAGCCAATGAGAGCAAAATAACGTCAACATCTTCTGAATCGGCGGTGCCTGACGCCGGCCCGTTCAGTATCATTTTTAGAAAAGTAATGAGAGAGATTGGCACACTGAACAACTGATTTTCTTTTGACATATCACTGGGGTCCTTTGCTGAGATTTGAAATATATCCTGTCAGCGGCCTGTGCCAAATTTATGCCCTCAGAATCAAAATATCGAACATCCTCCCGGATGGAAAAGTCTATATCCTTTCGAAATGCCACAAGGATATCCTGGCCCAACATGTTCAAGTTCAGGACACTCTTGCAGTAATCGCTCTCTCAACCTAGTAGAATGAACATCAGTAGAAGGTTGACCGAGTTCCGCCGGATTCTCCTGCTAGCTGCGCCATTTTGAAAACAGGGGAGTTGTCACTGATTTCTCTTGCTGTTTTCATGTTAGACACGAGGCCAGCAAGAGCTAGCCCGTGGGTTTGAGCGCAACCTAAACCTGCAAAAAAAATTATTTTTAGTCATACAATTTCTACCGTATATGTTAGTCAAGACACCACAGTATTGCGAGTTAGCCTATGTGCGTCTTACGGGGAAAGTACACGGACAGACCCGTAACAGTGCGGCGGCGAAATACTTCATTTAACTGTTTTATCGGGCGAAGGTGCGGCTCTCTTTATCCGGTCTAGGTAATTGACACGGCATTTGTTGTGGTACATGGTCTTTAGTGAGTGTGCTATTGAGTCGCTGGCCCCCGCAAGCTTCCCTAGTATTAGCATGTCCTTGAGTTTTTTTGCCGTTTCGTAAATTTCCGTACTGCAATGCACTGTGGATACTTTGCTCAACATCTTGGTGTAGGTACCAGGCAAGGCGCAGAATAAGCAACAGAAGGACTCTTTTCTAGTGCAAGTTTTGACAGGCGAAATAGTTGTTAGGTGAACAGCTCCGTGCTTGGCCTTTTCTTTGCCCGTTCAAGTCTGCTACTGATGAACTCCAAGTAGCAGGTGTTATGCCATTTTGCTTCTCTAGTTAAAAAGGTTTCCTTAAGTCCGGGACCCTCATCTAAAGCCGAAACATTTACGCCCAGTGGCACTCGTCCAAGCCTCTCGAATTTATCTAAATTTTCAGCCAATTTCGAGTATCCAACATACTTGTCAGTTTTGAGACTCCTTCCGGGATACGCCAGTTCCTCTTCTGTCTCTTTCTGGCATAGTATTCACAGTTCCCAATTAATCTCCTTCGAATTATCATCCTCCACCAAACTAACGTCACACAGTTTAAATTTTTTCAACATTCTCAAAAGACAACAACTGCAGTTTCGTTCACATAACCAGTTTCACTAATATACGGCTATCCGCTGCCATTTTTAAAAGAAGGGCCGTGGGTCCTGGAACACTTGCTTGTGAGCTTAAACATCCTAAATGCCGCACGTGCACCAAATTTCAGCCCACCACGGCACTTTTTAG
This sequence comes from Rutpela maculata, assembly GCA_936432065.2. Taxonomy (NCBI): domain Eukaryota; kingdom Metazoa; phylum Arthropoda; class Insecta; order Coleoptera; family Cerambycidae; genus Rutpela; species Rutpela maculata. The sequence continues at coordinate 48,234,066 of OW386292.2, forward strand.
CTCCACAAGGGAAAATGCGGATTAACCCCTGAAGATAGGCAACCATTCTATAACAGGGCCCCCGCGGGCGCCCCGACCGTGGCCAATTTCTCATATCAAAGGGTAGGGTCTAACGAACAAGTGTACTAAATTTCAACGCTTGAGCATAAAATGCAAGGTATACTAGTATTACTGTGAGAAGATGCCAGGGCGGAGCCTAAATGCGCGAATATTTTTACCAGTGGCATAGCTTTATCTGGGGTATAGGAATGTGTAATTGCAATAAAAGTTTCGCGGTCAAGGAACTGTGAAAATGGAGTATATTAAAACTTGCCAACTGTTACGAGTAACCTTTGTTCGGGAGAAGTGTAATAATAGTAAGTTCTACTAAACATTGCCTAATAAAGTTGTTTTATTATTATTATTACCGTCGCCGCCGCTCTACTGCAGGGCACCGCCGCCACTGGTGTTGACATAGAATGTCACGTAAATCTTTCTCATTGGTTTAGAATGATGGAGGGCACAAACTCGTTTCTGCGCATATTTTTTGCTGGCATCTTCTCATAGTAATACCACAGTAGAGAAAAGACCAGTAGTTTCACTCGCAGCGGTCCCTTTGATATTTGTTGTACTCGATTTTATTTTTTTTAATCCACTGCGCATCTACTGTTTGTATCCCACGCGCATTTCGTCGACAGTGGCGAATGTTCAGAAACGTAAACGGAAACAAAAATAAACATCCGCCCCACCCTATATCATCACTGCCATCCACTGTCGTCGTGCCGTCCACTGCGCATCGAATAGTTTAAGCCCACGCGCATCGCATGCGCACTGAAAATCTTATACAACTCTTCCGGCTGAGTCGGATTACTGGTCTTTTCTCTACTGTGGTAATACTACTAGGATCCATTCGTGCAGGTTACCGTCCAGACTATTAGTAAAAGATAAGAGAGAATTAAACATTATTACCTCATATCAAATAATATCGGTAGCAAAATGTGTAATTTTACAGTTTTTTAGTTTACGATGCAAGGAAAATCGTTATATAAAAGTTTCTTCTTTAAATCAAACAACCAGTCAAAGATTTATTCGTACTCTCATCCAAAGTTTTATAATCTTTTACCGATTAATATAAAAATGAGTAAATAATATTAAACTATTTACAAGAAACCTAAATAATATTTATCTTTAATATCTAGTAAATCAATTTTACTTCCACGTCCAGTGGAAGTATAGTAACGACAAAAAACTTTTTAAAAATTTTTATTGTCCAAATAGGCTTAAAATGTCATGAAACGTCGAGATTTTAAGTTTGAGCGAAAAAAAATTTCTGTCTGTCTGTCGGTCTGTCTGTCTGTCGGTCTGTCTGTAACTTTTTTTTGTGCGCACGTTTACTCTGGAACCGTTTAAGATATTGACTTGAAATTTGGTACACATATGTACTTTCACGAGATCTAGAACTAGATTATATTTTCATCTTGTTCCGTCGAAGGGTTGGTGGGTAAATTGGGGTAAATTTGGGGTAAATAGGTAAATCAAGCAGGTAAGAGTCCATGAAATTGGTATTTAGTATATACAAGAGAAGGTAAGGTCTCAAAAAAATTTTTGGCATTAGCCACCCCTGTTACCACCCCCACCTCCTTATTAAAGGGGATGAAAAAAATTGTGATTTAGTGTATGTACAGAAACCATAAACCTCAAAATACTTTTTTACTTCATCCACCCCCCACTACCACCCCCTATCACCACCCCCACCCCACTACCGATGTAGGGTATCGTTTTATGGGTCTTTGGGGTAGAGGATTTCAAATATTATATTATTAAAGTTCCATAAACAATTATTTTCACATACAAAGTTTTTTCGTTGTGAGTGACTTGGATAGAGAATCTGGATGTGGAAGTAGTGATTCCTTGGGCAGCGGTTTTTTTTAAATATGCTATTATTGAATGTTAGATATTCTATAAATATGGAGTAGAAAATAAATGGTTAATATTAAAAAATATTAATTTTGTAATTATTTAATAATTTAATATACTTATTTATCTAAGAATATATCATTATATTTACACCCAAAAAATATTTAAAAAAAATGTATGTATACAAGCAGACTATATGTAGTTTAGGTGTTCATTTTTAAACTAGTCGTATTGTTAACTATACATTTTAAAGTTGAAAGTTGAAACTTATGTTTCTAAATCAAACATCTAGCAATCATAGAACGAGAGACATGGAAGTCGGATGCACTATTGTCCCACCTTGTATACAGCATACTCTTCGTTTCTGCAAAGAGCATAATAGTATAAAAAACCGCTGCACAAGGAATCATTACATCCACATTCAGATTTTCTATCCAAGTCACTCATAACGAAAAAATTTTGTATATGGAAATAACTGTTTATAGAACTTTAATAATATTTGAAATCGTCTACCTCAAAAACCCATAAAATGATATCCCTCACGATAGTGGGGTGGGGGTGGTGATAGGGGGGTGAGTGGGGGTGGACGAAGTAAAAATATATTTTAAGGCTTTTAGTTCTTGTACACACACTAAATCACAATTTTTTGCATCCCCTTTAATAACAGGGTAGGGGTGGTAATGGGGGTGGTTAATGCCAAAAAATTTTTTGAGACCTTAGCTTCTCTTGTATATAATCCACTGCATTTAGGATTTTTCTTCAGACCAATTCATACAAAAGCAAATGTTGGTTTTCCGGGTAGGTTCGGGTGTCCTTAATAAGGTCTCAAAAGTCCCCGAAGTGGGAATGTAAGGATAAAATTTGGCAATGCTGTAAAGGGCTAAAATCGTGCTCGGAAACGAATTTTTCGAGATATCTCGGTTTTCATTGCCTCTACGACAAAAATATATTAGACCAAAAAGAAAGATATGGAAATTCTCTATAAAAAAGATAGAGGGTCTTTTTTTCGTATACCCAATAGTTTTCTTGAAAATCTTGTATTGAATTTGAACTTATGGGATATTATAGATAATTTAAGTACTCTATTGCACACCACCCTTGAGGTTGAGTACTAGGAGCGTTTTTTAATGTGGTTTCCCCGGCAGGCCTAATCCACGACTGTCATACTTAATAAAATGTTGTCAAATCAATAATTTCCTTTTTGTCCGTTTTCTCCTTCTATAAATTCATCGATTCGTTCGAGGAAATCCGAATCAATCTGAGAACTTACAGTCTCTGCTTCAGTGACGGCTTCTATTTCTGAGGAGTTCTCAATCGGTTCAGCATTCAAGCAAGATTTTCCATGGCAGTTGCCGCAAACTGGTGAGCAATTAAGTCCCAACCTCCAACAGCCACACAATGGTCCACAACCTTTCGTACAGTTGCAGAAAATTATCTTCAGAAGGCAATCAGGCGCAGGAAGTTGGGATGTTGTTTTTGGCCACAATATGGTATCTTTCAAAATCCATTCCCACTCTTTAGGATTCAATACATTACCCAACTATTTCTGTACTTGAAAATAAATACGAAATAGAAGCTGTTGAGCTGCGTCATGAGTGGGTGGTAATGAATTCAATTTCACTGGTTTGCTTTTGCTCACAGCTTTAAAAAAGCAAGAATACCGATAGTTATCGATGGAAACTTCTTTAACTGGAGCGTTATAGATTGCGAGGAAAAATTTTATCCCATTCGAAGTAACTATGCCAGGAGAAGTACCAGTCTTGCTGAAAACTTCAGCTACAAGTTTCAAGTCCTGCCGTTTTTTCATCACTTTCAAGGCCGCAGTCTTGCCTTTATTAAACAGAGCAGATGTAGTGTCACACCCAGAGAATGCGTGCAGAAACAATATGTGATCTCGAATATCTTTATGGTGATCAAAGCTTCGTGAAGAATGAATTTTTCGTTGGACCTTCCCTCTGCATGGTTTGAGGAGAAAAATTTCTTTATTAATAGGTGTACGAGCAGTTAAAATTATAAGAAGATCCACATCTTCCCCAACCACAACCGTAGTATTTTTACATGATTACTCAAGCGCTGTTTCGACTATCAAAATGTCAGCATCATCTTCAGCATGTCTAACAATATAATTATTTGCCTCAAACTTTTCTGTCAACATCGAAATCAATTTGGCTTTATTTTTATTATTGGAAAGGAGCTTCTCTTGGCTCACAGTTGCAACCATCTGCTCATCAAAGTAAATGTCAACAGATGAAGCTTTTGAGGACCGGCGAAGCTGCTCCATAGCCTTCACACTGTTGCTAATATTTTCATAACCATCAAAAACAATAATAGAGTTCGAGCCAAAATGATTTTGCACATAATTAACATATGCTAGGCAAATAGCACCGTAGGTTTCATGTTGATGCCATATAACTCGGTGCAAGAGAAATCCCCCATCAACAATATGAGTGGCATTTTGGAGATCTGGCTCAGATTCAGATGGCTGGAAATTGTCATAGAAAGCTGACTTGTTCGTCTTGCGCATACCAACTTCGTCAAAGAGTGACACCGGATACGGAGCTAATTCATACTCCAAGTAGGTGCGAAGCTCTTCATTTGTTCTCTTCATGACAGTAATCCTTTGAAACAACAATAATGGATCAATGGGCATTATGGTATCATGGACTTTAACATTGCTATTGACAGTTAATCGTGGAAGCACTCTATCTGCACGTGAGAATTTAATATCACATAAATTGTTGCAATTTTTTTTCCCCATTGCAGCAGTTCCAATCCTATGAGCATCATGACATGTTATTTTTCCATCACCAGTAACCTCTGTTGCAATCGACATAATTTTTGGCACAATTGGGAAGGGATTATGAGAACTGAACCAATCTGACACTTGATGAACATCCTCGGTATCTCTCTTTATGCGAGATTCCTTTGCGTCAACATGCTGTTCCCCAGAGTGAAAAGAAAGCCCACAAAAGTTGCCGAGTCTTTCGTTGATGTTACTTGCAGTCAATAGTCCAAAAACCCATTTATTCACGACACTTTCATCTGTACTTCTTCCACGAGTAAAACCTTCTTTTGATTTCGACGATTTTATAAGAAATTGTTCAATTATCATATCAGTAGATGTTCCACAGAAATATTTATCTGAATGTTTACCGGGAGAAAGTCGTTTCGGATTTTTTTTTTGTTTTAACCCTCCGTGCAATAAAAACTGACACAAATAATTTTTTTGATTTTAAGTATGACTTACTGGAATTTTTCAAGGAAATTATTGCGTATACGAAAAAAAGACCCTCTATCTTTTTTATCCGCATTTTAGAGAATTTCCATAGCTTTCTTTTTGGTCTGATGTATTTTTGTCGTAGAGGCAATGAAAACCGAGATATCTCGAAAAATTCGTTTCCGAGCACGATTTTAGCACTTTACAGCATTGCACTCCTACTTCGGGGACTTTTGAGACCTTATTAAGGACAGCAGAACCTTCCTGGAAAACCAACATTTGCTTTTGTATGAATTGGTCTGAAAATGCGGCTCATTTTTCACTAAATGCAGTGGATTATACACTAAATACCAATTTTATGGACTCTTACCTGCTTGATTTACCTATTTACCCCACATTTACCCTATTTTACCCCTCAACCCTTTGACGGAATAAGATGAAATTATAATTTAGTTCCAGATCTCGTTAAAGTACATACGTGTACCAAATTTCAAGTCAATATCTTAAACGGTTCCAGAGTAATCGTGCGCACAAAAAAAGTTACAGACCGACAGACAGAATTTTTTTTCGCTCAAACTTAAAATCTCGACGTTTCATGATATTCTAAGCCTATTTGAACAATAAAAATTTTCAAACATTTTTGTCGTTACTATACCACTGGATGTGGAAGTAATAACAATTTTATTTTACTTCGTCTGTAAGTGTTATGACTCTAAGAATATTTACAAGAAGTCGTCATGTTGCATCAAAACTATTTGCACTTTTTTTTAGACACAGTTGACCACTATTTTGTGTTTGATGTACCCATTAATAAAAAACACAATTACACAAAATGTCGACAATTATTGTAGTTTTACAATGAAAAAAAAAACAAAATTTTAAATTCATGATGCATTTCTAAAATTATTTCAAAGAGTACCTAGTTGTTTTTGTACAGATAAATAACACAGTCATATAAAACACCAAACGTCAAGAGATATGTAAACATTTACGTACCTATACTTGATTTTTTATACGGAAATTTCGAGACCACTGACGTTTACAAGAATAAGTTTATTAGTACGCAAAAAGCTTTACTAATCTAACCGCAATAAATAAATGTTCAAGTGGAGGTGTTAATGTAGGTAATCATTTATTTTGTTTACAAGAAAAATTGACAAATTAGGTACAATAAGAATTTTGACGGTTTGAATATTTAAGGCTGACGATGTACACGTGGTAAATCAATAAATATTTCTTTGTGAAGATCTTCTGGAGATTCAGATATGTCCTTGTTTTATACACGTGCAATGAGCTCTGGTATTAGCAAAATTTGTTGAGAGCAAATATTTATGAATATATTACCTGTTTTTTGTCAATTTGAATAGTTTTTACCAAAGAGTAAGACTTGCACTTTGCTTAATTCAAGGCAGTGCTGCATGTTACTAAATTATACCTCAGAATATTATCTGTAATTTGTTTAAATACAATTTTGATTCGATTTACCGGCGCGCAGTAGGTATTGCTGCCATTCCCGAGAAACACACCGCCGCACAGTGGTGCTTTTTTCAAAACAGACGTCAAAAATCTATAAACTAGCCAATTTTCGATAAAAATTTACAAAACTTGGTAGAGTTAAGTATTTGGATATGCTAAATTCAGTTTTGCTGCAGATTTTTCTTTTTTCAATATGGTGGCTTCAAAATTCGGGTCAGAAGAAACAAACAAAAAAAACCGCTGCCCAAGGAATCACTACTTCCACATCCAGATTTTCTACCCAAGTCACTCACAACGAAAAAATTTTGTATGTAGAAATAATTGTTTATGGAACTTTAATAATATAATATTTGAAATCCTCTACCTCAAAAACCCAGAAAACGATAACCCACAACGATAGTGGGGTGGGGGTGGTAGGGGGTGGATGAAGTAAAAAAATATTTTGAGGTTTCTGGTTCTTGTACATACACTAAATCACATTTTTTTTCATCCCCTTTAATAATGGGGGTGGCTAATGCCAAAATTTTTTTTTGAGACCTTAGCTTCTCTTGTATATACTAAATACCAATGTTATGGACTCTTACCTGCTTGATTTACCTATTTACCCCAAATTTACCCCAATTTACCCCCCAACTATTCGACGGATCAAGATGAAAATATAATCTAGTTCTAGATCTCGTTAAAGTACGTATGTGTACCAAATTTCAAATCAATATCTCAAACGGTTCCAGAGTAAACGTGCGCACAAAAAAAAGTTACAGACAGACAGACAGACCGACAGACAGACAGAAATTATTTTTCGCTCAAACTTAAAATCTCGACGTTTCATGACATTTTAAGCCTATTTGAACAATAAAAATTTTTTAAATTTTTTTTGTCGTTACTATACTTCCACTGGATGTGGAAGTAAAAGTACTGATCCTGGAACTCGACCCTAATAGTCCAATGTATTTTTCGACGCTAAATTCGAATCCAACCTCAGAGAAGAACAAAAACCCTCAAAATTTTGAGCTAGAGCAAAAAAACACCCTTAGAATAGGGTAAAATCGCCCCTCATATATGGTGACAATATGTACATGCAAAAAGTACTCCTAATGTACAATCCCAGGGTTTTTGAGGTTGCTGATTTCAAATTTCAACATGCCAAAAGCCAAAAATTGATTTTTAGAGTGAAAATCGAGTAAAATACGGGTTGAAAGTAGGGATTGCATTACCGGTTAACAGGTTAACCGGTTAACCGGTCATTAGGACAAAAAACACATGACGATAATTACCGGTTATTTTAATTTTTTACCGGTTATTTCGGTAAATTCTGAATTTACGATATGTCACGTATTCAACGTTTCTATTTATGTCACTAACTAGTATTCACTAAATACAGAGTGATTGTTCCAACACCGAGCACTTTTAAGAATAAATAAATAATATTATAAAAAGTAAACTCCAAACACCAAGCCCCAAGAAATACAAGAGAGACATTGACAATATCTTACGACAGAAAATTGAATATTTCACTGCCGCAAATATCTTGGAATACATTTAGAATTATGTTATTACCAATTCTTATTAACTTATTGACTCACCGACTGAAGAAGGGTATCTTCAGCTGGGGTATTCTATGCACAAATATCAGACGACTAACAGATATAGCTTTGAAAAACTAACCCTTTTACCAGGCTATTTTTAAAAAAATATTGTATTTTTAGATTAGGTATTCAGTAAATGCCAGATTTGAGTTTATGTTTATAATTTTTGTTATTTAAGTGGATATTTTTGTTATTTACAGAATAATTATTTATTTAAATTTGTTTCATTTATATTTTTTCCTTTTGATAAATTAACTTCTATATAAAAAAGTCTGTTTGACAGTCACATTTTTGTCACTTTGACAGCGATAAAAAATATGCATCGTTTTTAATCACCGATAAAAATGCCTGTTCCTCAAAAGCAAAGTACATATAGTAGTCGCACGTCACTTTGAAATCTGTACTGTCAGCTATAATTTTTAAGTATTGTGGAAACTATACTGTACAATATGAGTCGTTTTGGGAAAATTATAATTATTTTTAATAAATTATTGTTGTTGTTCGTTCACATATTCTGTCGTTAATTTATCTTGCCAGAAAACATTCGAGCTTTTCTTTTATGGATAAAGGACCCTGCACACCATATAGGGGGATTTCTGCCTCCAGTCAAATTTAATCCAACCCACGTAAAAATGTTCTCTTGAACCTCCTGAACAAATGTTCAAATGCAGCCAGGTCCGAAAGGGTCTTTGTTTCGAGATATGGAGCCCTAGAGATCGTTCCAAATACATTTTAAAATTGAAAAAATTAAATTAAAGTTGGCTTTGATTTTATGGCAGAACTGCATAATTAATTCTTAAATAACACCACATTTCTTACTCATGTTAATGACACCGTTGGTCTTCAAAGGCTTCTCTGCAGTTTTTTCAATTCAAGAATAAAGTTGTGATACTTTTTTTTTAAATAAAAAACTTATGTTAAGTTCTGTGACTCAAAATCTTATGATGCATTATTGTTCTCCGAGCTTCCTAGGATTGGAATTGTTCTTTTTTTATTTGAACTATCAGAGTGTATCATGTTTTTTATTTTAATTGCCCATTAAATGGGCAATTTAATCAGGTCCATTGATTTTTATTTGAACTATGATTATGGAATTTTCTGTGGTAATCTTACCTAAACAATTTCGATTAGTAATTCGTGTCCACGTACTCAAAAAATGCCGATATTTTTTAAAAAATAACACACTCGTTCTTGGATAGTAGGAAATTCAATGAATCAAAACAATGTCATTATTGACAAGTCAAAAAGAAATAAAAAAGTGTGAAAACTTAATATTTTGTTGTTTTACTATTGATTTCTATGAAAACAACAATAGAATTTAGTCATTAAGACAAGGTAACTTTGGGCGATTTTGGATTTGGAACGATCTTTAGGGCTCCATATCTCGAAACGAAGACCTTTTCGGACTTGGCTGCATTTGAACATTTGTTCAGGGGGTTCAAAAGAACATTTTTACGTGGGTTAGATTAAATTTGACTGGAGGCAGAAATTTCCCTATATCGTGTGCGGGGTCCTTTCTTTTTAACTCAAAATTTTGCCAATCAGTAATTTTGTTTGAAAAACTGACATTTGACAAAATCGCTCGACCTCCGGTCTCGCGATTTTTTCATGTCAATTTTTCTTATAAAATCACTGATTTGGCAAAATTATTTCGTTACAAAGAGAAATTTATCCGATAAAAAAAAGCTCTTGTGATCTTACTGTTGATAAAAAACCTTTTGTTTGTTCATTATATTAAATATACGTATAAAAAAATGTTTTTTGTTAAATTTAGATAATTTTGTACATGGAAAAAGACAATTGCCATTTTCGCCACCCTATCATCCATTCTAAAAATTACCGGTAAATACCGGTTAACCGGTTATTTACATTTCTATTTACCGATTTACCGGTTATTAAAACTTCCGGTAAATTGCAATCCCTAGTTGAAAGGGGTGAAAAATGAAAATTTGACAAAACATTTCATTTTCATTCCAAAAGTATATTTCTAGGGGTTTTTGAGGTTGCTGATTTCAAATTTCAGCATGTTAAAAGCCTAGAATTTATTCTTAGGTTGAAAATAGAGTAAATTAGTGGTTGAAAGGGGTATAGAAATAAAAAGTTGAAAAAATACGTAATTTAGATTCTGAAATTATATTTTTAGGGATTTTGAACTTGTTGAGTTGAAGTTTGAATCCGATCTCCGAAAAGCTCATGTGCTCTCAAAATTTTGAGCCTTTAGCGAATAAATAACCCTAAAATAGAGTAAATCATCCCTGATTTGTGGTAACAATAAATACATGCAAAAAGTAGTTAACAAACGCAAACGTATTGTATTTAAATATAGATTTTTGGCATATGGCAAAGGATTTTCTACTCTGAGGTGGTTAAGCAACCCCTAGATAGAGGAAAACCACCGTAATATAAAAATAAAGTTCATGAGAGGGGGAGTTAAAGTCACTTTAGTGTCTATTCAAAAATTTATAAATCAAAAACTTCCACATTTTCTATATTTTAATGCTAATCATTATTTTTATATAAGGGTAGATTTTACACTCATATGTGGTTTAATAAAAGGGTCACTCTAGTTCTACATAATTCCAAATTTTCAAATCTTCATTTTTTATGTCATCTTTTAGCACATATATACTTTATGATGGTATGATGGTGTATATTCTTTGCAAGAACGGGGATATTTTTTAGCCTAATCTAAGAGTAGTTGTTCCGCCATTATTTTAGGAAGATGACTGCTAAATATAAAACATGACCCTCTCCCTTGTTTTGATTCTTTACCATTCATATCAATTTATAAATCCTGAAATATGGGTTAGTTTTGCCTCGTTTTAGGGTGGCTTCCTTCTATTTTGGGGGTTGGATAAAGTAAAACAATATTTTGAGGTTTCTGGTTCTTGTACACACACTAAATCACATTTTTTGTTCATCCCCTTTAATAATGGGGTGGGGGTGGTAATGGGGGTGGCTAATGCCAATTTTTTTTTTGAGACCTTAGCTTCTCTTGTCTATACTAAATATCAATTTTATGAACTCTTACCTGCTTGATTTACCTATTTACTCCAAATTTACCCCAATTTACCCCCCAACCCTTCGACGGAACAAGATGAACATATAATCTAGTTCTAGATCTCGTTAAAGTACATATGTGTACTAAATTTCAAGTCAATATCTCAAACGGTTCCGGAGTAAACGTGCGCACAAAAAAGTTACAGACCGACAGACAGACCGACAGACAGACAGAAATTTTTTTTCGCTCAAACTTGAAATTTCGATGTTTCACAACATTCTAAGCCTATTTGAACAATAAAAATTTTTAAAAATTTTTTTGTCGTTACTATACTTCCACTGGATGTGGAAGTAAAACTACATTGGACTACTCGGGTCGAGTTCCAGGATCAGGACTTTTTTTATTTGCTTCTTCTGACCCAAATTTTGAAGCCGCCATATTAAAAAAAAATGTCTGCAACAAAACTGAATTTAGCATAACCAGATACTTAAGTCTACCAAGTTTCGTAAATTTTTATGGAAAATTGGCTAGATTACCGATTTCTGACGCCTGTTTTGAGAAAATGCACCTCTGTATGCCGATCCGGCTGCGATGGATTAGGATCATGCTGCTGCCACCAGTGAGAGCCACATGATGCATGGTATGGGGATGTGGGACAGGAAATGATTTGTGAGATGCGTTGCCACATTGTGTCCTGAAGGAGCGATTAAGCTCTTTTTTTGTGTGTTTTTGCTTCGAGCTGTTATTTTCCAGTGTGCTTGGTCCTTTCCTAGACCGTTCATGACCTCTCAATTATTGTACCTGGAGCATTTTTACTTTGTGACTGTTAATATTAGCGCTTCCTGCAGTAAATGTGTCTCTGAACATATCCCCAGTACCTACTTCATTGTGCATGTTTCTATTCACTTCGTAATTGCCTTGCCTCCTATATGTTGATATTGTATGTCTTTGCTTCAGTCCTAAGGCAGAGCGCCCATCTGTCAGACAACAAGACACAGAAGCGTTAGAAAGAGACAAAAGATTTATTTTACTCATTAGAACTGCTAAGAATTTTTAGAGGTTCCGCATTTAACCGTGCGCTTAGAAGCGCAGAGTGACAAAGTTATTTCGCTATTTTTTCCAGGAATACCGACGCTTTAGCGACAAATTTTATTAGAACATTTTCTGTTCAGAAGCACCTGGTCTATCCACCTGTATTTTTTATTTTTTCCTAAGCTGACTTGAAAAATTGAAATTGATGTTTCTTTTATGTTCTGCATGCGAGCGGACTGTAAACTTTTCAGGATATTATTCTATACACTTTCACGAACTCATTAAAAAAAAATCATTTTGCAAGTTTTTGGAGATTTCACTATAAAATTGTCTCTGTCGTCTGGGCTATTCCGTGTTGATTTATGGATCATCGGCGTTGCTAGTACGATCAGGGTTGTGAATTTGGCTGCTGGTTTTCAGGTCTTCTTCCGCGTAGACTTGATTGAGTACTTGACGTTTCGACCATCTTGTCATGGTCTTCTTCTGAAGCGAAATGTGCTCTGTTGGACTGAACTCCTCTATTTATACAGATTATTAGGAGGAGTGTAGATAGAGGAGCTCAGTTCAGCAGAGCTCACTTCGCTTCAGAAGAAGACCACGACAAGATTGTCGAAACGTCAAGCACTCAACCAAGTCTACGCGGAAGAAGACCCGGAAACCAGCAGCCAGATCATCAGCTTCACGAAAGCCTTAGCACTAAGAGTTGTTCCCATATACTATATTGTGGTCTATGTTGACTTCTGTTGTCCTTTTTCCTTTAATGTGTTTGATCCCTTCTCTTATCTCCCTGTCTATTAGGATATGATCTATTTGAGAAGTATAGTTTCCGTTGCTCTAACTGTCAAGACAGGTTTGGCTTCTGCTCAACCTGTTATTTTCTTGTCTATGTGGTTTTTCAGAAGTTACTATTTTCCTGAAGGAAATCTGTGTCACGCGTACCTCCATTGAAGTGCTGTGAAAATTCAATCCTGGTGTGACGGACATACCAACAATGTCTCACTGATTATTTCGGGTTTAATTTATATTAAATTCGTCTGAATATGAAAAAATAATTTACTTGAAGGTTTACATAGGAATATTATGGTCATACTTAAACTGTTTATTGCCCTGCCATAAGTTTATCGAGACAGCCTGTTTACTTTTCAAAGGTTTAATGGGTTACACCCATTATGTTTCTAAGAATGTTATCTGAACTAGTTTTTCAATATTTATAACATTTATAAGGCAAAAGAAAATGTAATACAACAAAGTACGCTCTTGTTATTGTTACAAATACTTACAAATAATAACGTTAAAAATTGACAACGACACTTATCTGTGATACGTGATGGTTGCAGTTTATAACTTGTCTTGTTTTCCTTTCACTTTTTGATTTGGTTTATTACGTTACACTAAATCACTATTGACTTCTAAATAATGTAAATAATCAATAACTAACTAATATTTTTCATCTCCCAAAGTCGACAATTGCACGTACCGAGATAGGTTTTACTTTTCAAACAGCAGTTATATATAAAACAGAAGACTTCAATTTCAAGTCGATGTTCTAGAAGAAGATTAACTAACCATTCATCTTCCTCAGAGAGGCTTTGTTGTTCTATACTGTCTCAATTTTTTATTGTTAAGGAAAACGGTTTATTCGTTAGCATTGATTTAATTTGTAATTTTCTGTATAGTACCTGCTCAGTCCAATATAGTATAAAATCTGTATTAAATCACTAAGGCTACAACAACTTTAACAAGCTATTTATTAATCGAATGAAGACTATTATGTGCAAATTTTATCCTCCAAAAAATATTAAAATGTTAAGTTTCGGTGTTGCAAGAAATGCTAATCATATAACAAAAAAAAGTGATATCAATCATTAAGCTTAGTCGATAGATCTACTCAGTTATCAAAATATGGTACCAAGTGTACACAAAACTGCCGCGTTTAGAGGCTCTCAATATCTCAATATGGTTAAAAAATTATATAATTAACGGATCCCTAACGCCAAGTCTTAGGACCACCCAGTGCAAAAATAGGCTATCGTTAAAACACTAGTATACAGGGTAGACGAATATGTGAAGGGAAATATCTGTAAGAGAAATATCAAAAAAGGACATGATAATATAAGCGATTAATGATTTTTAATGGTTAGAGGTGTATACAGAGTGGACTACTGGAGAGAGACTGGTTTTTTGGGGGCTTCAAATTGCTTTTTTTCTAAAACACTCAAATAAGTCAATTTCAGTTTTGAGGCGGACATCTGTTGCAATATGACACACCTACAAATTGCTCATCTCTTCGCGCTGTAAACACAGTCCCTAAGAATTTAAATGGCATAAAAGGGCAAATGATACTTCATATGACTTTCAATGAGCCCTTGAGAAAAATGTATTTGAAAAACAATATTTTGGGTATTAAGCAGATAACTTTCAAAGAAACCATTTTTATTTTCACATACTATTGATCTAAATCTGATCACGTTAGTGAGTCAAATAGATAAAGAGAAGCAAAACCTTTTACTTGAAGGCAATCCTTTCATTTGTATCAATAAAAATTTAAGCAAAACTTCCTTTTCAGTTAAAAGCAAATCCTTTTTATCTTGAGAATTCGCTCCACATCTAAGTAAATGGATATTCATAATATGTACCTTTTATTTTAATATTAGAGCATATCCTTCAAAAATGATGCTTCTAGTCAGTATGACTCTCATGCGTGAAGAAAAAGGTCGTATTGTTTAAATTTTGTTGCCATAGCTGAAGTGCGAAATGAGAAACACTATAAAGTTCGAAGAACACCAGCTACTGATAGGTTCAAATGCTTATTTTGTCAGACTGGACAGGGCGACTAGGAGTCCAGAGACTGCGGGGCCAAACCAGACTTCGGGGCCAAACTTCGAAATAAATTTAAAAACAAAAATTTTTATAAATTTTACAAAATTAAAATTATGATCGTAAGTTTTTTTATAAAAATTCACTACAATAAAAAGTGTAGAGTTGGGGTACGTAGGATCAGATTGCATGATATTGACTTGTGATATGGAACATTAATATTGCATTTCGTTGCCTAGCAACGACCATGCGCTAATAGTTATTTATGCAGCCAAACAATTCCTTTCGAAATTTATTTCGGCTCCATTACTGTGGTTACAGCGCATTGGGATGAATTGATTTGCAGATAAGTTATGCTGAAAAAGAAAAAAAAATTATTTGATTTCCAGAAAATTCGTCTATTTCGTTTTCAATGGTATGTATAATATAATAAATAAAAGTGGTCTCAACAATGAACCTGAGACATGCCACTGAAAAAATTCATTGGTTCAGATGTAGAGGTAGTAATATTTACAAAAACTTTTTGCGAGCGTTCCTGAAAATACAAATTCACGACAACTTTCAACATTTGCACTGAGACGATAATAGTACAAAATTGTTAAGGGGGTATGGTGGTATATTTCATGGACAACTTTCAAGTAGTCCAATAAAACCAAGACAGCTAATTCGTTGTCATCTACTGCCAATAAAATATCGTCCAGTGTCTCAAGTAGCATAGTGAGATAACCATGACCGAGCGAAAGCTTTGCTACATTTCAGATAAATGTTCATAAATTAGCTCTAATTTGACTATTTGAGAATATTGTTTAAAGCTGTTATCAAGTGCAAGAAAATTGAAAAAAATGATTTCAACGCAATTCCCTCTGTCTTCTTCTTCTTATTGACAATGTCTTGACAGGCAGTTTATGGTTCATGAATTGTTCTAGTTGGCATCTGCTGTATAACACGTCTGACAGCATCTAGTTATCTATCGCGGCTGCCTGTTAGGAGCGCAGCTTATAGTATTAATCCATAAAATAAATAAATCATTTCAATTTTAAAAGGATTTATATTAGAAATATTCAAAATTATATCTCATTCAAATATATAATATTTTAAATACCTAAACAATATTTTTTTGTTACCTTTAATATTCTTGGTTACTCCAAAGAAACATTTAGATATGGTAAGTGAGATGCTACACACATCCCCGTTAATAAAAATAACAATCAATCAATTAAACTGTCAATGGCGAAACGTACTTTTTTAGTAGGTATCGGTGGGACATCGCATTTGTCAACTAATAAAAAGGTAGGTTTGACTCTCAAGTTACGATTTTAGTTCCTTTATTTAGAGTAATTAATTTATTTGTACGGGACAAAACTTTAATTGGACCTTCGTACAAAGGAGAGAAAGTAAGTTTAAAACGTTATCTGCGAACAAATACGAAATCACTGGTTAAAACATCAAAACTGACAAATGATTTATGATTAATGTGGTCAACTGGAGAAATAAAAGTTAAATTACTAAAATAAGTGCGCAATTTGTCGATAAAATAAGGAACATCAGGACAATTGTATGATTTAGTGGAAAGTTCACCGGGCAGTCACAAAATTTAACCAAATATTAGTTAGGCTGAAGAGCATTGTAAATCGTCTTTGGGGTCAGTTCTAAAAGCTAATAATACAACAGGAAGCTCATCTACCCAATGTGACGTGTTAGCTCTGGCAATCACTGCAGCTTTCAGAGTTCTATGGAATCGTTCCACCTTGCCATTACTCTAGGGATGGTAAGTGGTGGTACGTATTATATGGAGCCCTAAAAATTTTGCAAAATCTTTACATAATTTTGATTCAAATTGGACGCCTTGATCAGAAGTGACATATAATGGTACGCCAAAACGACAAACAAAATTTTGAAATAAAGTTTGTGCAACGGTCTTTGCCGTGATATCGGAAAGAGGATGAGCCTGCGGCCATCGGGTAAACCGTTCGTTCACTGTTAAGCAGCCCCTGCTGGAAGGGGGTAATGGCAACATTAAATCTATATGAATGTGATCGAACCGGCTTTTAGGTACATCAAAACTACCTACCGGACTTTTCGTATGACGACTGACTTTAGCAAACTGACAGCTGACGCATGTTTTAGCCCATAGGTTGCAGTATGTATTCATTTTAGGCCAAAAATACTTACTAGTAACTAATGTTTTAGTGACTTTTATGCCAGGATGAGATAAACTATGAAAAATATCAAATACCGTCCGCTTTCAGGAGGGTTGGCTATGACGTCATAAACATTATGAATAATTTCTCAAGGCAAACTGGCAACTACCTGGTCATATTTTCTTCGATCATTAACGACACGAGCTACGGTAAATTGCGACTCGACTTGTGTAAATCAAATCTCGGGTTTCGAGCCCCAAAAAGGCTGAAGTTTGACGGTTGTAGGGTATTGATTATAAGACATCAAAATCGGATTATCAACTAAAAAATCGTCTGCGGGTTGTCCCATCATTAATTAACTGATTGTTCCTTTAACCAACAAGGGAAATGAAAATACAACTCACTTACCGTACAAATAAAGAATCTGGTGAATTGCAGTTGGTGATTCTGGGAGGGGACAAGATGTCAAAAGTGGTCGTGAATGGTACAACTAGTCGATGGTGAATCACAGAAGAGATGGAATCTTCTTGATATTAACTTAGAGTTCTTCCGGATTATGTTGAGACTGTTAGGGGAACAAGTGATGGTTCTAGTTTTGCGTTGGGGAATTTGATCTCTTAACCATTTTTTTTCTAAAATCAAATCCATTTAATACTTCAATAACTTTTGCTGCATCATCAGGTGTAGATATTTAAAAAAACCAAATCCAAAGCTATATACAGTCTCTAGAGCTAAATGTGTCAATGACAGTAAGGGACATGATGTTCAATTTCGGGATCACGTCGGGGTTACCAATTTATGGTATTAATCCATAAAATAAATAAATAATTTGAAAAGGATTTATTTTAGAAATATTCAAAATTATATCTCAATAAAATATATATTTTAAATATCTAAACAATATTTTTTTGTTATTTTTAATACCCTTGGTTACTCTAAAGAATCCTTTAGATGGGGTAAGTGAGCTGCTACAAGCTCTACCATAGCTCTTTCTCATCAGCACGTTGGTATCTGTCTCTGTTCTTATCCTCTGGAATATACCGCTGTTACATATACCACTATTTATGGAATACTCTGTATATTGATGTTATTGTTATTTCTTATAACCTAATTTTCAGATACTTATATCTTTGCCAACTGATTTTCCGGACACAACGTCAGGTGGCTTGATAGAAAATATAGTCGATGTTGGCGTGGAAGCTTTTTTAAGTCTTAGCAGCATTACTACCTTCACAACTTCGGAAGTAAAAAAATACTCTATAGATAAGGTAATTTCTGTGTTTATCAGGAACATGAAGTAACTGTTACTTATCCTGCGGGAGCTGGAACCTTCGGTGTGGCGCTGCCTTTGAAATAGTTTCCACAGATACGAAAGCACTTGAACACTATTCTCGAATATTATTACTCAACTCGCGTATCGCAAACCATGTTGGAATCATTTAGAAGTGATTAGGTAAAGTACAGCTAAGACGATCCTTTATTTATACTAAAAAGATATCATGCTCGAACGCATTGCACTAATTTTGTCGTTAGAAAATAAATTACAACGGTTAGGCAACCTAAACGGTAAAATTTAATCAAACGAAAGGTCTGGGATTCTCAAAAATAGTTGTAAGGTATGTTGAATAAACAAAACAAGATTCAAGAAACATATCATCTCAAATATAGAGAAATTGAAAAGTTAAGTGTTGTCCAACATATCTGTGATAACAATCATGGAATAGATATTAATAACACAAAAAAGTGGTCTGTCTGGCGGACCAGACCAGTGCATTCTTATATATTTTGACTCGCTGAATCCGAATCAGACTGACTCGCTTTTCATTCCTAACCTCAATAAACACCCAAATCCGGATTTTTGCCTTTCACCTCAAATGAGTGGTTATAACTTTTTTTTTTAATACTGTAACGTGTTTCCACCCCTAGGAAACCACCCTCGCAAATTTCGTGGGTTCCAAAAATTATAATAAGAGATTGTCCACTAACACACTTTATTTAATAACTTACTGGATACTTCACAATACTGTTATTAACTTAAATGTACTTTACTGACTACAAATAACAATGTTTATCACTTTGTTTTCACTTTCGAGTCTTAACCTCACTTGTCAAATCCAAGACTTCTGCTTTCTATACTTTCTGAACTACTCGCCGAGAATGCGGTCTTTTATACCTAAAAATGACAGATCTCGATTTTTCTCCATTCTCGAGATAATTCCAGATGTCATTACTCTAGAACTACTACCGGTAGGTTCTTTCTCGAGTAGGTGCAAATACACCTGAATTAATTGAAGGGGTTGCAACACATCACACTGCCCCATCCTTAAGCCTGAACGTCCCGGTCAGGCAATTTGGAATCATCGGTGTATTTTGCCAGTCTATCCAAATGTACGATCTTCATCTTGGACTTTTTGCTTCGTTGAATCCGATAAACGACATCATTAATTCGGGTAATAACAGTATACGGTCCATTCCAAGGAGGTTGAAGTTTCGGGGGTCTCCATTCCTTCCGCTGTGGGTTATACAGCCAAACCAGATCTCCCACCTTGAATTCCCCTGTACTGGCATTCTGACCATAACGAGCCTTCAATCGGTTACTAGTTTCGTTTATCTGCTCTCGGTCATTCTTCGGCTGTTCTCGACTTCCATTTCTGTAGTTGCTTATGGAAAATGGTTCCCCACGGGCAGCACAATTCTTACACTTGCGACACCAGGCCTCCACATCCTGGCGACTATTAACCCAATAGAACCGTTCCCGTGCTCTACTCAATGTCTTGTTTATACCGAAGTGTCTGCTGGACGATTCATTATGCGCTTCCTGGAGTACTTCTGGTACACGACACCTGGGAATCACTAGACGCATGGCAACCTGCTTCCCATCTGGGCTTTCCCATGCTCTCCTCAAAAGCCCGTCTACGACTGTAAGTGAATCCTATTGTGATCATAAAGCCTTCAGCCCCACTTCTTTGTTGGAAACATCTTCCCATACTGGACGCGTTCCCCCTTCTTTTGCTCTCAACATGGGTCCGATTTCTACATCGCGCAATTGCTCTTGCCTCAGAGTTTTCTTTGACCTGGAAGATCGACCTTGACAGTGTCGACTTCAACCATGTTCGGCAATTTTCTCACCTGAGGGGAGCGCTTGCAATCTTCCTTGTCTGGTTTTCTGGATAATGCAGGACTCTTGACTGCCTGCGTTGTCAATAGCCTTGTTTTCTGGCATTGGTCGTTCACTTTTGACAGAATAATTTGTTCGTTCCCAATCCTTAAGAGTCGCTTTCCTACGTCAACAATAAATCCATACTGTTTCATGATGTCCAGACCCAAAATGAAGTCATTCGTGATGTCAGCCACGATGACCCTGTGGTCGAACCTTAAATGTCCAATCTGCAAACCCAGGTCTACTTATCCATGAACCGTAGCCCTGTCTCCCGTAGCTGTCCGGACGATCACTTCATTTTGCCTCTTGGTAATCTTTATACCCGATATAAATCCTGGCCATACTATTGATGACGTAGTACCTGTGTCGATGGTAAACAAACCTTTTCTTCCATTCATATATCCTTGCAACAACAGTCTGCTTGCAATTCTTCGAAGCTGGGAAATCTTTATTTCTCTGATGGCACCGCATTCCCTAGCCAGCACAACCCCCCTGGTACTGTTTTCCTGCTTCTCTTCAAGATTCACAGCATTTACTCGACTCTCCGAGTTCTGCTGTCGACAGTCCCGTTTCATATGTCCCACCTTGCCGCAGTTGAAACATTTAATACCTCCGCTCGGCTTTCCTCTATTTTGTTGTTTTTCTTGCTTTCCGAGGTCATCTAATTTGTCAAATAGTTTGGTAAACATTTTCTGCATCTCAGTCAACATAGAGTTCTGGTTCATTTCTGGTTGCGATTCTTCGAGAGTCACAGCTCGCACTCTCGACCTCGGCGTATCCCTGTAAGCTGCTTCTACTTCGAGTGCACGCACCAAAGCTTCGCTACTACTCGTCAGCCTCAAAACTCGCCTGACCTATTCGTCCCTTATAACATCTAAAAAGGCCCCCACGGCTAATTGTTTCTGAAATTCTCTAGGTGCACTCGGATACGGCAGATGTGCCAGTCTCTCTATCGCAGCTTCGAATTCTTGTAAACTTTCTCCAGCCTTTTGTGTCCGTGATTTTAGCTGGGCCTGGTATACTTGGGCGAGATGTTGGTCGCCATACCTCAAGTCCAATGCAGCTTCCAAGACTTTGAAGTCCCTTTGTTTTTCCACTGGGATAGTCTGAAGTAATTCTGAGGCCTGGCCCCTTAACGCCAGAACTAATGCCATAGCATTTTCCTCATTATCCCAGTTATTCGCCTATGCTGCTGCCTCGAATTGTCTCTTGTAGGTTGTCCATGAGCTTTGGCTATCAAAGGAGGGAGTTTTTAATCGAGGGCCCGATGATGTTACTAGCTGGCCTCCTTTTTCTCTCAATTGTCGTTTAAGTCTCTCCATTTCTCCTTCGAACTCGCTCATTTTTCCTCCACTTACTTCCCCTTTTACATGACTGACTTCTGTCTTGACTTCACCTACTTTGTCTTCGACCTTGTTTATCTCTTCTTTAACTTCTTCCTTGACATAAATGATTGCGTCCTGATGTATTTTTATTTGATCGCTCAGGATTTTCCGTAATTCCTCCTGGTGTCTTTCTTCCAAGTCTTCCATTATTTTTTTGAGATTGTCTTTTTCCTCTTGACGTTGTCTTTCTTGTTCTTCTTTCTCCTCTTGCTGTCGTATCTTCAGGTCTTCCATAATTTGTCTCAATTCGTCTTTCTCTTCTTGACGTCTTCTTTCTTCATCCTTTTTTTCTTTCTGACGTCTTGTTTCTTCATCCTCCTTTTCCTTCTGACGTCTTCTTTCATAATCCTCTTTTTCTTTCTGACGTCTTATTTCCTGATCTTCCATCATTTTCTTTAATTCGTCCCTTTTTTCTTGACGTCGCTTTTCTTCCTCTTGACGTCTTTTCTCTTGTTCTACTTTGTCTTCCTGGCGTCTTCTTTCTTGTTCTTCTTTTTCTACTTGACGCCGTTTTTCCCCCTCCTGGTGCTGCTGTGCCATCATCCTCGTAAATTCCTCAAGTAGGTCCTTCATTTGTTTCTCCGTAGTCATGCTTCTTGTTGTAATAGGCATACGATTATGTTAAAATAAAATAAATTTAACTGCCACGTCAATATCGGTAATGGAACTTTCCAGAAAAATCTCGAAACAGCACGAAAAAGTCTTATCCAGAGTCTTGTCACTATCCAGTTCAGAGAATTTAATAATCTCCACTAATGTCCAAATAGAAAAGTTCTAGAAATTTTTCACGCACTAACACAATTGAGTATTTTTCAGTGTCTCTATCACTACTTAGTTTAAAGGATTTAATTATGACACTAATGTCCTAATTAAAATGTTCTACAATGTCTCAAAAATGCACTTAACACTATTTTCCTGTTCGAAAATAACCCTTGAACAATGTCCAGTAAATTAGTCCTCTGTGTTAGCACTAACCCTCGAGAATACTTCTCGAACACTCCAACACAACTTCAGAGCTCCTCTTGTCATAAAATTCCGCTTCTGACACCACTTTGTAACGTGTTTTCACCCCTACGAAACCACCCTCGCAAATTTTGTGGGTTCCAAAAATTATAACAAGAGATTGTCCACTAACACACTTTATTTAATAACTTACTGGATACTTCACAATACTGTTATTAACTTAAATGTACTTTACTGACTACAAATAACAATGTTTATCTCTTTGTTTTCATTTTCGAGTCTTAACCTCACTTGTCAAATCCAAGACTTCTGCTTTCTATACTTTCTGAACTACCCGCCGAGAATGCGGTCTTTTATACCTAAAAATGACAGATCTCGATTTTTCTGTGATGACGCCACCATTCTCTAGATAATTCCAGATGTCATTACTCTAGAACTACTACTGGTAGGTTCTTTCTCGAGTAGGTGCAAATACATCTGAATTAATTGAAGGGTTTGCAACACATCACAATACGTTTGATTCATAACCTCACAACGCCATAATCTCATAACTCTCCAACTACATAGCCATATAAGCTTATTAGTCGAGGCGTGCAAGCGTTTATAACCACAAAACTTTGAGTATATAGAAATTTTACACGTCTAACTTAAAAGATTATATAAGTTGGAATGTGCAGGGTTTTATAACCCCATTGTCTCTAAATCATTCAAACTCCATAATCTCATAACCCGGGCCATTCTTTAACGTCATGCTCTGGGGCAAGCAGGCTTTTGTCAATGCACCACCAGTGGTATTTAATTTTTATATCTAGTACTCATCAGCTGAAATCTGAGCTTCTGCGCGTAAATAGGGAAATGTGCTACTTGTTGAATCTTAAACTGTATTTCTAGAATTCTCATATTAACCACTTCCCAAAAAATCTTGGTGATTTCAATGAAGAGCATGGTGAAAGATTCCACCTGGACCTCAAGGATGTGGAGCGTTGATACCGAGGCAGGTGGGATTGGAATCCATGACTAAACCCACTAACTCAATGCCAATCAAGCGGGACTTCGATGTATCAATTGAGAGCCCTCAGACGAGTAGAGTCGAAGTTCTGCGGTTGGAGAAGAGGTCACTCATCTGATACACAAACGGATCGAATATGGCTGAAGGGGTTGGCGTGTGCGTAGCGGGGCCTAATTACAGGCTATCCAGAGCCCTAGGCAAGACCCCAACCATCTTTCAAGCAGAAATATATGGTATAGACCTGTGTCCAGGAGTGCATAAATACAAGCATTCAAATGGCAAAGATCTATATGCTTTCTATATGCTGACAGCGTTAAAAGCTTTCAGGTCCTACACTTTTGAGTTTAAAATTACCTGGGAATGCAGACAATCCCTGAAGCAACTGGCAAAAAATAACAAGGTTACCTGCATGTGGGTGCCAGGGCATGAGGGAATAGAAGGAAATTAATTAGATGATATTCTTGCAAAAAAAAAAAAAAAGGTGCTGAAGCCCCATTTTTTTATCCTAACCGTTTTTTAGCTTATCTAAGGGACAGATAGTGGAGGAGATCCAATAATGGGAGAACAAAGAGAAAGAGTCCTACTTTAGGCCAAAGACAAGCGAAAAAGTTCATCACTTATTCGACAAAGAATGCCACAAGGCTTCTCGAACTCGAAAAGTTCAACTTAGGCCTTTTAACAGGCAATTATCCCTTGACATACCTTCTCAAGAATATTGGCAAGGCAGACAAGGGTACGTGCGGATACTCTGATATTAATAGAAGCTGCAGAATATATTATTTGCGAATGCAAGATGCTAGTCCTCACTAAGCTAAAGTAGAGGTGGAACTAACGCCTGAAGACATGTTATATAAAATTATACGCTATATCATCAAGATATAAAGCGACATTACAGATAGCATCATATTACAGTATTAGATAACAGCTTCCTTTGAATTGCTTATCTAGATATTAAGTTTCATTTTAACTTCTCACAATATTATGCTGATTAGCTAGCTTGCATTTCCTTTGTTCAACTTTGGCTGACACATCATTTGAAAACTTATAAATAAGACTAACGAGCATTTGTACCTTCAGTTATCATACTCACTTCATATTAAATGTATCATACATAAATTGTATCTTTTATTCAGGAATCAACGTTGATTCCTCATGTAACTAAATAAAAAGTTTTTAAAAAATCAATCACGCAAACAGTGATCTAACAAATGGCGCAGTCGGTAGGATCTAACTAACATCGCGTGTTCGGGAGCCTAACTAGTGGTAAACGTATCCAGCGGAACAAGGAGTCCATCTGCAAAAGGTGCCTAACCATTGGAAAAGAACCATTAGAACAAGGAGAACTTCTTAGCCGTGGTGGTGGATCCCAATCCTTTAATTAGAAGAACCTACTAACCAGATGAAGAAAATATTCACGTAAGTCATTTTAAGAATCATCTCGCTTACTTTATTCATAACCTATTTAAGTGAACAGTTCTATTGTCAAAGTGAAATCCATTCCTTTACAAACGCAACGAAACAAGTTTATTTAATTTTAAGTTTATTTATTTTCGTATTTACGAAACATTGTGTATTATACAGCTAATATACAATCCATTTACACACGCAACTTAACAAGCTAATTTAATTTAAGTTCGTATCATACTGCTGATACGCAACCAATTTCTTTTTGCAATCCAAATAATTTAAATACCAAGCAAAATGCCAGACAGAGCTCAACCAGAGACAGCTCAACCAATAGTACCGGCACCAGCCGAACAACAACAGCAACTACAACAACAACCAGAGCAAATTGAGCCTTACAAGCTCTCTGAAGTATTTTCATTGATACCGGAATTTGATGGCAACGCCATTAATTTACAAACATTTTTAAACTCATGTCAGTGTGCACAAAGTATGGCAGTCCATGACCAGAAAATTTTACTAACAATCCACATCAAAAATAAGTTAAAAGGCAAAGCTGCCGAATTAATTAATTCACGCAACCCTGGCACCTGGCCAGAAATCAAAGCACTCTTGGAAACTCATTTTGGGGACTCCAGAGATCTAACGGCCCTGATTCAGGACCTGCAGCGCATTCACCAATTGCCAGGCGAATCCGCATTAACATTTGTATCGCGTCTACAAACGCACAACGCGAAGATGCACGCCGCAGTGCAAAAACAAAATCTCACGGGAACGCAAAGAACTGCACAATCAGATCTTATAGAAACCATGACGCTTAATAATTTGTTAACGGGCTTAGAACCAAACTTAGGCCGCATCATACGTGCCAGTAACCCTCCAACCATATTAAAAGCTGTTAGCAGAATTCGGAGAACTGCAACTCTCCTATTTCGAACAACAAAAATTTCCGAAAAATAGTCCGGTCAAAAATCCCAATTTACAACCCAAACGACCAACCTCTAATTTTCAACAGAAATTCTGCTCATTTTGTAAAAGAAATGGACACGTCATAAACGAATGTCGTACAAGGCAACAGCAACAGTCTATGCCATCGACATCAAATTTCCAGAGACCAAATTATCAAGGAAACCCAAATTTTCAAAATTTTTCTCAAACCAATCAATTTAATCAGAGGACATTCCCTCAACCTAATCAATCTAGTCAACCACAACAAAACAGGCCCTCAGCCATAAGACCGAACCCGAATTTCAATCAGCAAAGACCCTCTGCTATTCAACCAAACCCAAACTTCAACCGTTTTAATCAACAAAAAACCAATGCGATTTTAATCAATACAGTGACTATTCTTCTGATTACCAAACTGCAGAAGATACTTACGAACATTATAACCTTGAAACCAACCAAAATTTCCAAGAGAATTATACAGCTAATTCTCAATACGAACAGTACGAGGATTATACTGCTAATCCTCAGGATTTTCGTTTAGACCCGGAGTACCCCACGGATACTACCAATTCGAACCAATTACGGAACTAGAAACTCAAATACAAACTATGAATCTCAACGACAGTTTCGACCCGTCCCTGAACTTCCCAGAACAGAAGTTCTTTTAAATACACCCCCGCATACCTTACTAACCGTAAACTCAAAAAATCTCTATTATATGAAAGACGCAACTGGTAAATTTAAAATCTTAATTGACATAGGTGCAGGCATATCAATTTTTAAACCTAAAACAGCTGAAAATTATAGACGTAGATCTCCTGAAAATGTAATTATACAGGGTATTACCGATCAAAAAATTTATATCAACGAATCTGTTCTCATCCCCTTTTCAGATGAGTCACACAAAGTTTATATCTATAATCTAGATATAGATTTTGATGGACTACTAGGCGCGGACTTC
Organism: Rutpela maculata; assembly: GCA_936432065.2. Classification (NCBI taxonomy): domain Eukaryota; kingdom Metazoa; phylum Arthropoda; class Insecta; order Coleoptera; family Cerambycidae; genus Rutpela; species Rutpela maculata. The sequence continues at coordinate 48,261,062 of OW386292.2, forward strand.
CTAGAACATTACGAATGTAAAGTAGATTTTAAAAACAAACAACTAGTCACGAATTTTAAAACCGTACCATTATTTAAGGTCACGGAAGAAACTACGGTAAATTTACCTTTACAACCAACTATTAATTCTGATACAAAAAATTCAAATTTAAGCAACATCAAAAATTTAATTTCTATTGAACCTCGCATGGAAAAAATCTGTAAACTAAAATGTAACCTGCGAAATACCGAGGCTATACTGTTAGCCCAGGAAAACGAGAAAGTACGCCTACCAAATGCCATTGTCAAAATCGATCACAATGGAGAATTTTTAACTTCAATAATAAACGCAAACGCTATTCCAAAAACAATAAACTTTTCAAATCTTAACCTGGAACCAGTACAAAAATTCAAATCAATTTTTAATTTAAATACTCAAAATTCTGACCAACACTTACAGACAGACAGATCCTTTGAAATCAGGAACGAATTGCGCTTGGATCATCTAAACGAAGAAGAATCCGAAATAGTAACGCAGCTTTGTTTAGACTTTCAAGATATATTCTATTTAGAAGGAGACAATTTGACTTTTACCAACGAAATCAAACACCCTATTGACACCGACAATTCCCGACCGATATTTACGAAATCGTATCGCTATCCTCAGGTCCATAAAGAAGTTAAGTCCCAAGTATCGAAAATGTTAAGTCAAGGTATTATTCAACCCTCAATCTCACCTTGGTCCTCTCCTGTCTGGGTAGTTCCCAAAAAACTGGACGCTTCTGGTAAACAGAAATGGCGCGTTGTAGTTGACTACCGCAAACTCAACGAGGTTACAATCGGCGACAAATATCCTCTGCCCAACATTTCCGATCTTTTAGACCAACTTGGCAAATGCCAATATTTCACAACCTTAGACTTGGCTTCTGGTTTTCACCAAATCGAAATTAATCCCGCAGATATTCAAAAGACTGCTTTCACAGTTGAGAACTGTCATTATGAATTCGTGCGAATGCCATTTGGACTCAAAAACGCTCCATCAACTTTTCAAAGAGTTATGGATAACATCCTGTTAGGTATTCAAAATGAACGATGTCTCGTCTACATGGACGATATTATTATTTACTCCCCTACAATTCACGAACACATTTCCCGTCTAACTGAAGTCTTCAAACGCCTTCAAAAAGCCAACCTCAAAATTCAACCAGACAAATGCGAGTTTCTCCGCAAGGAAGTCGCTTATTTAGGACACCTAATTACAAAAGACGGCGTAAAACCAAACCCTTCGAAAGTTGACGCTATTCTAAATTTTCCTCAACCGAAAAATCCAAAAGAAATTAAATCATTTCTAGGCTTAGCCGGATATTATAGGCGCTTTATTCCTAATTTCTCCAAGATAACCAAGCCCTTAACAAAACTACTACAAAAAGACGTACCATTTCTCTTCAACAATGATTGTATAAATTCTTTTCAAAATTTGAAACAAACATTAACGACAACTCCGATATTAATCTACCCCAACTTTGATGAACCTTTCGTTCTAACCACTGATGCGAGCGCATTTGCCGTCGGCTCGGTGCTGAGCCAGGGGCCTATTGGCAAAGATTTACCCATTGCCTATGCTTCTAGAACCTTGTGCAGTGCAGAAACTAAATATTCAACGATTGAACGCGAGCTTTTATCGATAGTATGAGTGTAAAGCACTTTAGACCATATCTGAACGGTAGAAAGTTCAAGCTTGTAACCGACCACAGACCACTCACCTGGCTATTCTCTATAAAAGATCCAGGAAGTAGACTTGCCCGTTGGCGACTCAAATTAGAAGAGTACGATTACGAAATAATTTATAAACCCGGCAAAATCAATAAGAACGCGGACGCACTTTCTAGAATCAAAATTAATCATTTTTCCGAATGTTCCAAATTCTATTCAAAAGTTCTAGCCGCGAATGACGAAGAGTCAGACGATGACGAAAACCCTGACAATAACGATGAAATCACTGTCGAACAAATTTCTCGAGAATTTGAAACTTTCACCAACCTATATAAAACGACATCTTTAATAGACTATTCAAAAATCAAAGCCTCAAACAAACAACTCTTATACCGAGAACATAAAGATATTATAACCTTCTTCCAACAGAATAACTTACAAGACCTACATCACAAAATTATCGAGGACATATTTGAAGAAAACCCCGAATTTCATAACGATAAAATCAATATTGTATGGAGCAAAACAGTCAGACATAGGAGATATTTTATCATCCCTCTACCTTTTGATATCGAATCTGTAATTGAACATCTATTTTTGGTATTATTTAAAAATCAAGATGTCTTAGATCTCTCTAAGACATACTTTGTCGAAAATAATTTAGACCTCCCCATACTTGAAATCCTATCATTCATTTTTGCGGAAAAAGACTTAAAAGTAGTAATTTGTCAAGATATCGTCAGAACTGCCGACGAAGATGAAATTCCAATTATATTGGAGCAAAATCATTTTGGTAAAAATAATCTACATCGCGGAATAAATGAAACGATTAGAAGAATTAGAGAAAAATACACTTGGCAAGGTCTAACTAAAGACGTTGAAAATTTTATAAAAAATTGCGAAACTTGCCAAAAGACTAAAGTATGCCGGAAAAACCTTAATAACCCTCTAGTAGTCACAGAAACTCCAAGAACACCATTCGAAAGAATTAACATCGATTTGTTCGAATTCCCAACTCGAAATTACGCGTTAACTATTCGCGATGAGTTAACTAAATTCACACAAGCCTATGCAGTCCCGGACAAATCCGCAAAATCCGTCGTAAATACCTTGTTGTTATACTTTCAACATTACGGTACCCCGCTAAGAATCCATTGCGATTACGGTGGCGAATTTGACAACCGCTTGCTCAAAGATCTCTGCACCCTCTACGACATAAAATTAACTTATTCAAGCGTAGGACATCCCCAATCGAACGGATCCATAGAAAGATTTCATGCTACTTTAGCCGAAATGATAAGAATCCACAAAACTGAAAACCCAAATGAACATCCTTTCACGATTTTACCATATGCAGTAATATGCTATAACAATTCGGTAAATAAAACACACGGTTTTACCCCATATGAACTTATCTTTGGTCATACGTCTAACAGACCACCTGAAACCTTATATAACCAAAAAGAGTTAATAACCAAATACGTTAGAGATTTAAACAACAGAATATCCCACTACTATAAAATAGCCCGTAGTCGAACACAATCTCAAAAAGAGAAAACAAAAGTTCGTTTCGACAGAAATGTTCCCCAAAAACGATCTGAGTATAAAATAGGTGACTTAGTTTACGTAAAAGAATCACAAATCAAAAACAAATTGCAAAACAAATTTAACGGACCTTTTAAAATAAAAGAAATTTTCCAAAATTCTGCTACCTTATTAAATCTCGAAACAAAACAAGAAACCAAAGTAAATTTTGATAGAATGAAACCATATACTGAAAATTAAATTTATTTTCAGGTTTCTCCTGCTGTTCGGATCAGCACTCTGTCAATACAAAATTACCCCAATCAATAACACCGTTGGTGTATACTACCACCAAGACACGGACATCGTGGTGACAAATGACAAATGGACTCTACTAGTGCATAAAAACATTTCATCCCTCAAACTAGCTTTTGACAAAAATCAAAATATCTTAGACAGAATCTTGTACACTCTCCATAATGGTGATCATAAGTCAATTATTTTTACGAGTGAAATTAAAACAGACTTTAACCTTTTAACACAAATATCCAACTCTATAAAAATGAAATTTGACGAAATCTTTTCAGATACAAAAAGATATAAACGAGGAATACTTAACGGTATCGGTACAATATTCAAATCCATAACTGGAAACTTAGATGCTGAAGATGGCCAGTACTATACTAATTGTATAAATAAACTAAATAACGACGAACATCAATTAGAAAACTTAATCAAAAATCAAATTTCAGTTACAACTTCGGTTATTAAAAACTTCAACTCGACTATACAAAAATTACAAATTGACGAGGAAACGTTTAACAAAGATCTCGAAGAAATCGAACACACAATTCAAACCATGACTCAAGCTATCGAGGCTGCTCATATAAAACTAAAATTCTTATACATTTCCGAACAACTAATGGCGAGCTATTTGTATATCGAAGATAATTTAAACGACATTCTAAATTCAATAACATTTGCCAGACTAGGAATCATTCACACGTCAATCATAACTCCTAATCACTTAGTGACAGCACTACAAGAAGTTTCACAGAGCTTACGAAGGAACAATTTGCCTCTCCCCATTAAATTATCGGCAGTTGCTAAGTATTTGGATATTATTGAATTACAAGCGTTTCAAATGGATTCTAACTTAGTATTTGTTTTAACAATACCACTTGTTGAACCCCAAAATTATAACACCTATCGCCTATATCCTATCCCGATACTTGATAACAGAACTGGTCTACATCACATTTTATTTCACAAAAGTTTATCGCGAGAGACGATGATTCTTTAATGCACATACCTATACAAAATTTGAAAGAATGCAAACCTCTTTATTTTGGAACCAAACTATGCTCAAACCTATACGCTTATCCCATCGATCAAAATGCCATATGCGAAGCCAGAATCCTCAAACCACTAGCTAGACTCCCAGAAAACTGCCAGACCTCCTTCATCATCAGCCAAGGGTACAATGTTCAAGAACTTGACGACAACTCATGGCTAATAATTAATTCCGAACCACTTCACATTACCATCAACTGTCCAAAGAGAGAATCCACAACAGAGCTAATCAACAAAAATTCCATCATCAAACTACAACCAGGATGTTACGCCTATGCAGGCATCACCCGAATACAAGCCAGTGCTAAAGACTTTTCCGAAATTAAGGACAATTCACATCCTATCCAAATTCCTTTTGAATGCTGTAATCACATGCCCGACAAAATCAAAATTCCAAAATTAAAACCTCTCAAATTAAACAATCTCGACGTAGAAGACCTAGATATTGCTAAAAACAAATTGGACCAATATTTCAAAGACCTGGATGACCTCATAAACGAACCTTTTGTGACCAAACACATATCTTGGTTCACATATTTCATAATCACTCTCATCATTCTATTAGTTCTACTTTACATAACCTGTAAATGCAGAAGAAGAAGATGTGGAGCATTGCGAATCCAACCCTCAACGGACAACCCTCTTTCACCTCCTTCAGAGCGAAGCAGAGTTTTTACCAAATTTCCTAGACTGATCCCTCCAAGAAAGCGACCCGGTATTAAACCTCAAGAAGAAGAGGACATCGAGTTAACATAGACTTTCATATGTGGAGTTTTACCCTTGTCTATTAATTTAGACCATTGTATTATTATCATCTATCAATTTTAACTTTTATGTATTTTATTATTTTGCTTTGTATTCATTCAACATTGTTTCAATTTATTTTGCATTATATTCATTTAACGTTCTAACAATTTTCAAAAGTTGCTGCATAACATCAACTTTTTTATTAAGGGGGAAGTTGTTATATAAAATTATACGCTATATCATCAAGATATAAAGCGACATTACAGATAGCATCATATTACAGTATTAGATAACAGCTTCCTTTGAATTGCTTATCTAGATATTAAGTTTCATTTTAACTTCTCACAATATTATGCTGATTAGCTAGCTTGCATTTCCTTTGTTCAACTTTGGCTGACACATCATTTGAAAACTTATAAATAAGACTAACGAGCATTTGTACCTTCAGTTATCATACTCACTTCATATTAAATGTATCATACATAAATTGTATCTTTTATTCAGGAATCAACGTTGATTCCTCATGTAACTAAATAAAAAGTTTTTAAAAAATCAATCACGCAAACAGTGATCTAACAGACATAGGGAAATTAGCCCCCAGGACAATCACAAGCTTTATACAAAGTCCTTGGCAACAACTAATTGTAGGGTAATACACAAATGATCTTTTAAGGTCGATGTGAAGAAGGGCTGAAAGAGCCGAGCACCTTAAACAATCTACAAGACAGATGGAATAAACATATGATGGCTGATTACTGCTAGATGTTCACACGAGATATATCTGAGAGAGGACGAAAACATAAAAAACGGCCATTGCACGGATCTATCGAGATATCACAAAAAAGGAAGGGAATTGTACAAGCTATGCACCCGCAGAAGCTCAGATTTGAGCTGATGAATACTATACATGAAAAGTAAATATTTGAAGTGATGCATTGATAAAAGCCTGCTTGTCCCGGAGCATGATGTTAAAGGATGCCCAGGGTTATGGGATTATGGAGTTTGGGGATATGAAGTTACAGAATTGAAAGTTAGTTACAGGCTATGGTGTTAGAAAAGCCTGCCCACTCCGAGCCATATAATGGTTCATGAAGTCAGGTGTGTAAAATTTCTGTTTACTCAGAGTTATGTGGTTATATAAGCTTGCACTCCCCGATTAATAAGTTTATTATAGGATTATGCAGTTACAGTGATATGAGGTTATGGTGCTATGAAGTTATGAAGTCAACGTATAAAAAAAAAATTATAACTACCTATTTGAGTGTGAAGGGTGAGAAACCGACATCTACGGGTGTTTTTGAGGTTAGGGATGAAAAACGAGCCAATCTGACAACTCTGATTTTTTATTCATATTCAGCAGGTCAAAATACCTAAAAATACACTAGTCTGGTATGCCAGACAGACCACTTTTTTAAAGGCTATTTCTTGAGGTTAGGGATAAAGAACAAGCCAATCTGATCATTCTTACTTCGGATTCGATATCAATGGGTCAAAATACATAAGGATACACTGATCTGGTCCGCCGGTGTGAACCTGTGAATGGGCTCATTTAGTGATATTTAATTTACAATTTATTTTTGCATTTTCCGTAAGTATTTAACCCTTTAAGTATATAGTGTAAAAATTAGGCCGCTAGCGATAATTTTAACTGTAATATTTGATTTACAATTCGTAACATATTTGAAACGGAAGTGAAAAGGAGTTGAAAAAAAAATCTAATATTTTGCACATTTACTAACTACAAGGTGTACTTTCGAAATACGAATTTAAAAAATGCTAAATAACTCCATTTAAGGTTAATAGTACTCAAATGTAGTGTTCAAGTGTCTTGGTGTTTGTAGAAACTACTCCAAACGTAATAGAGCTACTCGTACTATTGCCTCAACGTTTTTGATTATTTTTATTTTAAGCTATTATTTTGACAATCTATTTCACAATTTGAACTTTGAATAATTTAACTGAATATTCATACAGAGTTGGGCAGAAATAACAAATAACCGCTGTAACTGTATCAGTAGAGTAGTTTATATTTTAAAAGTACTCAAGCTTATAGTAATTTTAATGCTTGTGCGGAGATATTTTCTTTTCATTGACAATTTTTTTGCTTTTTCTCATGTAACGATATTTGTTTTTAAAGATTATGGAAAAACACAAGGAGTTTCCAACATATTTAATTAGAGGTACCTAAACCAGTATGTTTTAACAAAATTATTAAAAGAAAAATCGAAGACATTGATTCTATTAAAAATGCTGCTATGAGTGGAACGTAGCAATCCACAACCTATGATAAATACACGATAAATATAGCTACACGGTATCGGCATTGCTTGACTTCAGACAGCGTTTACCACTATCATCACGAAATGTCTCATTGAAATGCCCGGGTATCTTATTGAGAAGATTGTAACTAGCAAGTGCAATTGAAGAAGGGAGTTATTTCTACTAGCAGAGATGTATCAACGGACGTACCTCAGGGATCTATTCTAGAACTCTTACTTCTGCACTACTCTACACATGGAAATATCATAGTTTTATAAAATACTTAAAATATATATGTATGCTAACGACACACAAATCTAACATTCTTTTCCTTCAGAAGGTGCACCGATTGATAAATAACACAGGCCCACAAAAAAAGTGGTCTGTACTGTCTACCCCTTGTATTTTGAACCGCTGAACACGAATCTGACCTTAGTTTTGCCACAATAGGTCAGTTTATTTTCAACACTAAAAAAGTCTGTTTGATCATATTACTTACCCAGCTCATTTAAATCAAACTCCAAAAGTGATTCAACTTTAAAACTTTAACCCCAATAGCGTTTCGGTGCTTCAGTATTGCCACATAACTCAAAGGAAACCGTAAAACCCCATAACTCCTTAACCCCTTAACCCCTCAACTTCTTAACTCCATAACCTCTCAACCCCATAACCCTTGGAATCTGACGAAAAGTGTGGGGAATTTTGTTTGGGGAGTTAATGAGATTGTGACCTCGGATCTCTGTGCTTGAATATCATACATCCACAACCTCAGCATCCCATAACCCCATAATCCCTTAACTCTGGAGATCCAACAAAAACATGGAGATTCTATGTAGGGGAATTCGTGTAACTGTGATATTAGAATCTTGGAGGGGGCAAGCGTAGAGGCGACTTCAATGTGAATATCAGTCGATATTCCGTTGAAGCAACGTCGAGCGCGGTTAGTACTTGGATGGGTGACCCATCTTGGGAAATACAGCATTCTCGTCCCACCTTCTAGCGGCTTGTATATCAGTGTATACGCGGAAGCTACGTAATTTCAGACGAGGATTACGTAGTGGATATACCATCCTTCGGAGGGGATGTAAAGCAGGCGGTTCCTTGTCTATTAAATGTTAGGCAAGTAAAAGATCCCTACTCTTTTTAAGGGAAGAGGTTCGGCAAACTTTCCAGGTTGGGGGTAGATCGTCTCCTGGCGTCGGTGATAGGCCCTGGTAGGGGAAATAGGCCGACGTTAAATAAATAGATAAAAAAAAAAGAATCTTGGAATGAAGCACCCTATGGTACCATAGCTCTTCATCAGCAATCCCTCCATCCCCCTCACTTCCTTGGAGCATGTGCGACACGATGAGATCTTGCCCCGTGTCATAAAGGTGCCTAATGTGTGGTGGTAAAGCAGCTTGAGGGCTGCATTGCGTCTGGTGATATATGAAAAGAACTAAGAACTACGTCAAAAAAAAACGAAAAAAAGATCACATATTCGCGACCATATCTTAAAATCGGCAAAGCTCTATGCATCGTAAACAAATCTGCCGATACAGTTAGAATAATTGTTTGTTACTTTTATATACCCCTGTCAAATAGAGATAAAATATTAGCATCCTATGAGCAAATCCATCCATTTTTTCAGAGAGGTTGCATTTTCCATGACGAGATGGACACTATTTTCGGCAGTTACACTTATAGCGATTGCATAATGGACTGCAAAATTAAAAGTATCGACACCCTATGCCGTTGTACACCGTTTAATTACATCAAACTTTTTCAAAACAGAGAATTTTCCGAGTGCACACTGACAGATTTGAAATGTCTTAGTTCGTTTGTAGGTAAGTTACACATCAATCAATAGTCCATTGACATTAAACCTAAAATCGGCGATTAAAGGAAATAAATTATGATGATTTGCCCTTCGTGGATTATATACACCAAGAAATTAAAAAGTTCTAAATGCGCAAAGGGTAGGTAGCTTCCCCTCAAAAACTAACCCAACATTTCTTACGATGATTTTTTGCATTTCACCATGAAATGGTTTCTTCCATAGAAAAGGAGGACGGCCTATAAGGCCGGTTTTCGTTTTTACTTTTGGTAAAAAAATTTCTAATTCATTCATATATATTCATATATATTCAATATCTAATCTGTTCCACCCCAAACAGAACTTCCCCCAACCCAACCCCCCCCCCCATGTAACTCCATTAAAATATTATAGAACCAGTTTACATTAGCACACATGCTTAGATGTTTTTGAACTTGAAAGTCATATTTTCTTTGAGTAAACTGCACCCTAGCTCCCTCTTCTACTATACAATACTCCACCCCCCCCCCAACACCCCCAAAGACAAGCACCCTCTCCTCCCACAACATAAGCCTTTATGCTTGTAGGGTCTGTACTTTTCGAAGGAGCACTTGTACTGAACTGTATTATAGCACCACTTTTCTGATTACGGTAAAGGATGGAAATAATAGAAACTTGTAATTTTAGAACCCTTGTGCTTTACTGTAATCTCGGACTTATATATAATGTATGTAACTGTTATGTTTTAAAGCTTGTGTGCGACTCTCCTAAAAACTACCCTTATCCTACATCTTGTCTACCTACTTCCCCACTCCCTCATCTGGCGAGTGTTACGCAAATTCCCCGCCAGACCATATAGACTAGTAGATGGTGACAGAAAATCAGAACTGATAGCCTACCGTCTGCAAGTAATTTAGTCAGTATTATGTATCTAATAAAGCTCAATTTTTGGTACTTTCAAGGTTTGCACGCATGCACGGGATGTAGGAAACGATTTCCGGTTTGCATAAAAAAACAATGTTTTCAACTAATAAATTACCGTCTGCAAAGTTCATAATTCGAAATTAAAGGAATAAAAATATGTCGGAAGCGCATTTGCAGACAGTCTTGTCATGCACCAAACTTTATACAGGGTACTCGAAAATGTATCAAATTTTCGTAAAAAAAAAAAAATGATTATTTACCGTCTGCAAACAGTATAAAATGATGATTCTGGTTCATGAAAACGGGTAGGGGAAAGGCGCAGACGTTTACGATATGCACATCACCATATCGTGCGCATGTCAACATGTCATTTTTTTTTACAATTTTGAACAATCGTCTACCGTCTGCAGCTAAAAAGAAATCATGATTTAAAAATAGAGCTTCGATATAGGATTATTTGCAGATATATTAAACGTGTACAAAGTACTTGCCGCCGAACGCATTCGTGTAAAAAAATGAGGGTAACTTTTACCAATTATTTACTGTCTGCAACTTGGTACGACGAAAGATTATTGGTTCAAATATGCAATTATTTAATTTACAGACATTGCCCACATGTACGAGAGTCACAATAAAGTGTCCAAATTTGTCGAAATCCGTTTGATATCTTTCCGTTTGGGATATGTACCAAAAACAACTATCTACCGTCTGCAACTTGGTACAAAGAAAGATTACTGGTTTAAATACGCAATTATTCAATTTGCAGACGATGCGCACATGTACGAGAACCTATAATTCATCTTAAACTATAGACCATTATAGACCTACGGCCAAGAGGCAAATAAGTTACCTCATCGGGTACAAAAGGTTTGAGTTTTTGTAGTAAAAAACCGACCATCTGCCGGAGCTCAATGGTCAACTTCTCATTATTAGAGCTTGTCAAAAAGGCGAAAAAACTCGCTAAAGTTACCTCATTGGGTGCATGCTTCTTAAAAACGTGACAATTCACTGGGAAAACCATTACAATTTTTATTTTGTGTGGCAGACGTCAGTATTTGAACGCAAACGTTGAGCAGACGCCCGTCGCGACGCCCAAAATTCCTACGTTTCTTACCTCATGAGGTACATGTACAAACCTGGGTTCAAATCAAAGTTCTTTTTATGTAGATCATAAATATTTTTCAAAAACATCGGCAGACGGTCAACTACAAAGAGCAGACGCTCTAGAAAATCTAACCTGAAAGAATAATGCCAAAGTCGGTACAGGGTTTTATTCAGTACATGTTCAGAAATTTGACACTAGAAACACTATTACAATTATTATTTTGTTTGTCAGACTTCCGTGAATATGTAGGCGAAACAACTTCGTATACAAGAAACACCACCAATACAAAACAATAGTAGTAAATAAAAATAGCAATAGCAAAATAGTTTTATTGAGTACATCTTCGGAACTTTGACAATGCACTAGGAAAACTATTACAATTATTATTTTGTTTGCCAGATTTCCGTGAATATGTAGGCAAAACAACTTCGTATACAAGAAACAACAGCAATACAATACAATGGTAGTAAATAAAAATAACAAGGTTTTTTGTTTTGTTTGATAATAAATCTAAAGAAAAATAACTATTCGTCATCTTCGTCATCACATGAATCATTAAAACCCTCTTCATTTTCATCATCAATATCCCTTTGCTCCATGCCGGTTTCGCGTACAACTATTTCGTCTAGGGCACTAGGTAATTGAGGTCCATCAAACCAAATCGACGAAAACTTATTATCATTTAAATTCTAACCATTTTTGACAAGCTCTAACAATAAGTTGACCATTGAGCCCCGGCAGACGGTCGGTTTTTTGCTACATATATGTGGTACTTTTACTACAAAAACTCAAATCTTTTGTACCCGATGAGGTAACTTATTTGCCTCTTGGCAGTAGGTCTATTAACAAAGGTGGCTCTGGCAGGTGCAACGTGCAACTGTCGGCTAGCTTCGAGAAGTTGAAACGTCAGTTAGAAGTTTGTTTATATTGTACACTTAATTTGCCGCTATTTAGCCACTTGTAGACAGCAATATGGAGAAAGCTCCAAGGAAAAATGCATTTTGTTGTTTTGTGTGTGATGGGACACAAAAAGTAAAAAAAATTACAGGAGAAACTCTTAAAAAGTGTAACGATATTTTATTAATCAGAAAGAGATATAATTTACAATACAATGAAGTATCTCTTTCATCCAACATAGATGAATGTTGTACAGGATACCACGTATCTCCATGCTATAAAAACTTACAATAGTTCAATTTCTGCAACAAATTGAAACTGCGCAAGTTACCCTACGCACATGCGTATTACCGACAAACTGTTTACAGACAAGCATGGGCGTCACCGTTGGGTTTCGAAGTTAGGAGTTACTTATAATCATTTATTTTACGAAAAATAAAATCAGAAATGTTTAAGTGAAAATAAATCAAAAGAATTATTTTTAGATTTATGTGAGCTAAATGCATATACAAGAAAGAAAACTAGTAACCAACTTACATCACTTGATTGAACCCAGAATTATCAGTTATCACTACGCCTATGCTAGAAACTAATATTCTAGATTAAATTTGATAGTTTTAGATGGGTTTGAGCATGCGCAATAGCTATTTCATGAGCTCCTTTGTGTCTTATTATTTCCATGCGCAGCCCGTTAGTATTAACAGTCCAGTTTAAATAGAGGTCACTGGACTATCCATGAGAAAATAGTATACTTAATAAGTTAGCTTACACAATTTCGTGTTGCAGGCGGTAAAGAGTTGATTTTGGTGCATATAGCACACGAAGAGATATCAAACGCATTTCGTCAAATTTTGACTCTCGTGCATGTGCGCATCGTCTGCAAATTGAATAATTGCGTATTTAAACCAGTAATCTTTCTTTGTACCAAGTTGCAGACGGTAGATAGTTGTTCTTGGTACATATCGCAAACGGAGAGATATCAAACGCATTTCGCCAAATTTGGACACTTTATTGTGACTCTCGTGCATGTGGGCAATGTCTGCAAATTAAATAATTGCATATTTAAATCAATAATCTTTCTTCGTACCAAGTTGCAGACAGTAAATAACAGTAAATAATTGGTAAAAGTTTTTACAAGTTTATAGAATTTAATGGACGACCGTGTACACTGGATTCGTCTGCAAATAATTAATAACAGTTTTGCAACCTAAATTTTCTAATAAAACTATAATTAGACGGTAGACGATTGTTCAAAATTGTAAAAAAAATAACATGTTGACATGCGCACGATATGGTGATGTGCATATCGTAAACGTCTGCGCCTTTCCCCTACCCTTTTCATGAACCAGAATCATCATTTTATACTGTTTGCAGACGGTAAATAATCATTTTTTTACGAAAATTTGATACATTTTCGAGTACCCTGTATAAAGTTTGGTGCATGACAAGACTGTCTGCAAATGCGCTTCCGACATATTTTTATTCCTTTAATTTCGAATTATGAACTTTGCAGACGGTAATTTATTAGTTGAAAATATTGTTTTTTTATGCAAACCGAAAATCGTGTCCTACATCCCGTGCATGCGTGCAAACCTTGAAAGTACCCCAAATTGAGCTTTAATATATACATAATACTGACTAAATTACTTGCAGACGTAGGCTATCAGTTCTGATTTTCTGTCACCATCTACTAGTCTAATAGTGCTGACTGCTATTTCTAGTATAGGCCAAATTTTAGTAGTAATACTAAACAATAACAAATAATGCCTCGCGTAGCCTCAACAATGCTGCTACCAGATATAAAATAGTTTTAAAAAGACTTTTTATTCACATTATTAATAAAATGCCAATTCTTCTTATACCCCCCCCCCAACACCCTCTCTCCAGAACCATTCTCTTGTGTAGTGAGGTTAGAATTTTGTAGTTTTTTTGTCCGTTGATTTAGAGCTTATCTATCTTCTAATATATAAAAATCTCATGTCATAGTGTTTGTTATCGAACTCCTCCGAAACGGCTTGACCGATTTTTATGAAATTTTTGGTGTATATTTGGTAGGTCTGAGAATAGGTCGTAGGCTATTTTTTATACCCCTAGGTGATAAGGGTGGCCCTATCCAGAAATTTTCTTTTTATTTTTTGAACAAAAATTTATAATTTATGTGGCAAAACAACGTTTGCTGGGTCAGCTAGTAGTATATGTACTTTTGTCTGATTTTTTCAGAACTCACAGCTTAACTATCTTTCTTCGTATTTTTGTTGCTTTGGACGTATGGGGAGGGAGCAGAACGGGCGTAAGGTTACATCTTTCCGCTGAAAATAGTATAAGAAAAGTCTTCATTATACTATTTTCAAGCTTGTAGCAGTATGATGATGGTGGGGATGGTTCGGTGGAGATGGTTCGGGGTGGGGGGATAAGAGGAATTGTCATTTTATTAATAATCTAAATAAAAAATCCTTTTAAAACTATTTTATACCAGGTAGGAGCATAAAGGTTTATGTTAGTGGGGAGAGAGGGTGCTTGTCTTTGGGAGTGTTGTATAGTAGTAGGAGTAGGAGGAGATACTAATATAAACTAGTTCTTTAATATACATGGAGGGGAGAGGGGAAGTTCTGTTTGGAGTGGAATAGATTAGTTATTGAGTATATATGATAAAAAAAAAATTTGAAATTTTTTGACCAAAAATAAAAAGGGTAGAAACCGGCCTTATAGGCCCTCTCCCTTTTATACCCATTAGGGTGGCCCATCTTTTTCGAATTCGGAATTTTTAATTTCCTACCACTGTAGAAAATATAAGTATTGAAGAATAACCAGTCCAAATATTAAGAAATATCAATTTGCTTATTTATAAGCGACTGAGATGCAAATACTGACGTATCTCAGTCCCAAACGCAAGTAGATTATTATTATTTTTTTGGAACAATGTCAGATATTTTATCTATTTCATAATTCGTTTGCCGTTTTTGGTTTGATAAAAAATTCAGAGTTATTTGAATTTGTTTATAACTATAATTATATAAATAAATTTCTAAAAAACGGTTTAAATGATGATAATTTTTTCTTAATGCCATTGTAAAACACATGCAAAAACCTATATTTTGAAAGAAAAAGTGCCCTACGTGTACTCGCACTTAAACAATAAGCAATTAAAATTTCGAAATCTTTTTTTATTTTTAAGTTTAAGTAAGTATTTTGCGTTAAAATTTGACAGAAAGGTTTAATTCAATAAAGGGCATAGTTTCACCACGTTCATTAACATTGATATATTATTACGTTATATTTCTTAAATTGTCAAAGGAAGGCAACTTTCAGTGGTTCTTATTTTTTTACAAATTAACAAATTATTTTTGATCATAGATCTAGTTTTGTTCAAAATTTTATTGGGAACAGTTTGGTATTTTTATTTTTGCGACGCGATTACTAAGACCGAAGATAATAAGGAAAATCGCAGAAAATTTCAATGTTGAAAGACGAACTGTTTACATTTTACAAGAAGCAATGGATCAATTTAATCCAAAACTTCTCGTAGCACTTGTTATTATACCCTACACAACAAATTAAAATAACAAATTTACCAGAGAATTCCTCATTCACCTATTTTGATGGTTATTTTGGCTCCACTGTATGTATTTTGCACATTTCAATTTAACAAAGTGTTATAATAAACTAAGAGCTCAGTTGTTGTTTTGAAATGTAACTTTTGAAGGTAAATGGAGAACATTATACCCAAGAGATTTCGTCGGCGAAGAGCTGGATAAAGAAAAACAAGACTCTATTGTATGTTCCCATTGTATCCCAGCTTGTTCGGACACCTCTTACTCTATTAAAAGTGAAACATCAGATATACTTCAAAATGGGTATTTAGCACACATCTCAATAAATATTAGTGGAGCGAATCTGACAAGAAAAAGAGGAGTTTTCAAACCAATGACTTTAAAAATTTTTTTTTTTGACAATTCGGCTACATTCATATCATGTTAGTTGTTATTATTGACTTGCCGGAAAAAAGTTAAATTAAAAATTGTAGATCTCGTGGATGCGCATAATCTGTCTTTCAAATCGGACGGTAACTTTTCGTGAAAAATTGTTTTGAAAATATGCCCTTTTTGCGTTTTTACCAGTAATATACAAAAAAGATAATTCCTTAATTTTTTCACGAAAAAAAAAAAGGGAGATAGAAAGGTGAGATTTATTTTGAGGTAATTGATGAAGCCGGAGGAAGAGGGTGGTGTGTTAATTAATCATTCAACTCCCTATAACTTTTTCTTTGTGGTGCGATTTTGAAAAATCAAAATGAAGTTTGTTCGCTGTTACTGTTGTAGAACCTCCCAGAATCGACCTAAGTCGAAGCCAGAATAAAAATTCGAGTTAGACAAAAAATTAATTTAAGGACATTTTCAATAATAACATACAAGTCTGGAAGGCTTCAGAGTCATAAAATAGCACAAAAGAACTGAAATGAGTTCGTTAAAACATGAGGCACAACCGGGTGAAAATTCGAAATAACGCCGAATTTTTACGAAATTATTTTTAACTTTTTAATTCTTCCATGAAAGACAAAAGACAATGACCATGAAGGTCGGTTTCTTACATAAAACAAGTTCGGATTCACCCAACGACTCATAATTTGGACGAGTGCGTTGGATGATCAATGCAAAGCGATGGTAGGAAAGCCAAATGCAGGGCTTTCCAAATAATAAAGTTATAGAGAAAACCGTCTTGTGCATAAATGACTCAAAAAGCAGATTTGCATGGGGACCAGTAAATCGAAGACTGACCGAACGTTATTAAACTCATGTATTAGTCGAACTCAGTGATATAATCACGATATAGAACTTTAAAGTTAATCATAAGCGAACCAATTCTTTTCAGTCAGCCATAATTACCATAATTACCAAAACTCACAAATTTAAAAAATGCTTGCATTAAATTCTGGGGAGGTTGCATGGATATTTTCTACCAGATCGATTGTTAGCGCACGCTCTCATTTGTATAGTAAAATTTAACTTGCCTTAGTTGAGGAGGCGTGATTCTTTCACATTATATTGTTTATTGGATAGGGTAATGCAGAATTTCACTGTATTTGTTGTAAACCTATTAAATAAATGGTATTCTTTGAACCATTTGCATTTAGCCCAGTCAATGAACGTTCAATAAGGGGGTCTAGAGGGAAATGCACAATTTTTGACTTAAGGGCTGTGTTTAGACTATTTAGGAGGTAAACATACCAAAAGTCCTCGAACGTAGGAAGTGGGGGGAATGCAGGGGGGCACGAAGAAGGTCCCGGTTTTTGGTTTTTCGCTCATATCTCGAAAACGGTTGGCCCTAATCAAAAAGTGGCTATATGCAAAATTAAAGCTGACTAAATTTTCTACAATAATGTTTCTATTAATTTTTTTTTGTATCTGTTATGGTTCAGTAATGAATTGTCGAATTTTAATACCTACAATTCTTTGTTTGATTATTTGGAAACACTATATGTAATGGATGATAAATTCTTGAATTTTGGGGGATTTTAATATTACAAACAATGATAATATTTTAAACAGGGTCCATAATTTTTGTGAATTAGCAAATTGCGAACAGTATAATAATGTACCAAATAGTCTTCATAGATTTTTAGATTATGTGTTATCAACCTTGTAATGTAGTTAAAGACAATCCATTGGTGAATGAAGATCCCTATCACCCTGATTCAAATGTTCAATTAGAAATTAGCCACAAGTTCAGTGAATGCAATATTAATAGCAAATCCTATTTTAATTTCAAAAAAGCAGATTTTCTCGGAATGTATCATTTATTAAGAGATGTAAATTGGAGAATTCTTCACTCTTATACAGATGTGAACAATGCAGTGGATAAATTTTATGATTTAATTCATGAAATTTTTGTCATCTGTGTTCCTAAAACGAAGACAAAAAACAACAAATATCCGCCATGGTTCATTAATGAAATTATTAGAGACATAAAATCAAAGGAAATAAATTTAAAGCTTCTTAAAAAAACTAATTTAGAGCAGTGCCGTATGGACTATACATTTTTAAGAGCCAAAATAAAAAAAGATATAAAAATTGCATACAATAATTATGTTCGGATAGTAGAAAATAGTATTCAGCTAAATGTTAACGAATTTTGGAATTTCATACGCAGTAAAAAAAGTAATAAAAGTAAAGTACCTTCTGAAATGATATTTAATGGCAATCAAATTAAGGGAGGAGCAGATAAGAGTTTCCTAAAAAATTTAAAATTGCTCGTGTAACTCCAATTTTCAAAAATGGTAATTCCCATGATATTACAAATTATCGTCCCATTGCTATTCTATCAAACATATCCAAGGTGTTTGAGCTTGTGCTATATGACCACATTTATGTTCACGTAGATAATAAGTTATCCGATTTTCAGCACGGCTTCAGGAAAAAAAGATCAACTTTTGGCAATTTAATAAATTTTGTTGATTTCACAACGAATGCCTTGGCAAATAATAATCAAGTTGATGTTATTTACACCGATTTTGCCAAGGCATTCGACAAAGTTGACCACTATGTAGTTATGAAAAAGTTAAGGCAATTTGGATTTTCTAGTGACTTATTACAATTTTTTCTCTCTTATTTGTCTAACCGAAAACAATATGTTAGAATCAATAATTACGAATCAGATAATTATTTTGCAAGCTCTGGTGTCCCTCAGGGGTCACATTTGGGTCCCTTACTATTTCTACTGTTTATAAATGATATTGTTTATTCAGTCAAAAATTGTAAAATTTTATTATTTGCAGATGATATAAAAATGTATAAAATCATCCGTAATTGTGACGATTCTATGTTAATGCAACATGACATTAACAACATATTTAGATGGTCTATAGATAACCGTTTACCTTTTAATATTCAAAAATGTAAAATATTAACTTTTTCACGTAACAAACGAACTATGGATTTTTCCTACTTAATGGACAACTTGATTCTGGAAAGAGTAGAATTAAAAATTGATTTAGGTATTAAGTTCGATTCCAAATTATTATTTAATGTACACGTTCTCTATGTTTCTAATCTTGCTTACAGAAATCTTGGTTTTGTAATTCGCAATTATAAATCTTTTAAAAATATTAAAACTTTATTAACGCTATATTGGAGTTTTGTTCGGTCTCGGCTTGAGTATTGCTCTGTAGTTTGGTGTCCTTTCTACATAAAGTATATACAGGCTTTAGAGAACATACAGAAAAAATTTATTAAACATTCAAATTTCATTTTGGATGGGGTATACCATGGGAACTCCGAGTATTTGCCAAATTTACCACGTTATAATCTAATGACCCTGTACAACAGACGGATATATTATAGCATAATGTATTTATATAAAGTAATAAATAATTTAACTTACGACCCAGACACCCTAGTAGAGATTTGCATTGGAGTTCCTAATTTAAAGACGAGGTCCAATAGGACATTTCACATACCCATATTGAGGAAAAATTATGTAATGAGATCACCTATCTTTACTATGATGATTAATTATAATAGCGTGCAACAATATTGTGATATATTTGGTGACCCGTTTCAGCTGTTTGTAAAAAAATTGAAAAGTAGATTGTATGAAGTTTCAAACAATATTGATATTTATCATTGAATTATGTAGTTTGTAGTACGTAGATATAAGTTTTTTTGTTTTTTTTTTAATAGTTCCAGAGTATTCTTTAAAAAGAAGGTTACTTTTTTTAGTAGTTTTCATTATGCTTAACTTGCATACACGTTTATAATTAATTTAATTCCGTAAGTCTAGTGTCATTTTAGTTTAGTGTAGTAATTTAAGTTATTGTAATTTGAATTCAATTATCTATTGTTGGTTGAAATTCAACTTAGACAACTGTCTGTAATTGGGATATTCATCCTGTAGACATGTTTACCTAAATAAATAAATAAATAAATAAATAAATAAATATCTTTTGAATGTATTCTAACTTTATTATAAATTGAAAATAAATTTTAATAATCATCGTAGAAAAAAATTTCTTGTACAGATATCCATTTCATAGCAGACTGAACTGAAATATCGAATAAAAAATGTCTTTGCGTCTGCAACTGGGTGTGTGCGTATATATAATGTGTGCGTTTATACCATTTCTTGTAAAAACGATAACTTCTTTTAGACTTAAAATATTTGATTTCAATTTGGAACATATGTAAAACAGCATATTACCATAATCCCTATTGAAATTGGGCCATATCTGTAATATGGTGATAACCAGAAGCCTAAAAACTCTCATACGTAAAATAAGTTTTATTTTAATTTCAGAGCAAAATATTATTAAGCATACAAAAATAAGAAGATGTTTAAGATTTCTAAACTGCAATATACCGGGTGTATGTTGGGCAAACCAACTTTATTTAAATTAGATGATATATCAGTGTTATCCTAAAATATGGAACATAGTATTTTTTATAACATTATTATGAAGTGAGAATTCTAGGCCTCTGGTTATCACCACAGATATGGCCCAATTTCAATAGGGATTATTGTAATATGCTGTTTTACATATGTTCCAAATTGTAATCAAATATTTTAAGTCTAACAGAAGTTATCGTATTTACAAGAACACATAGATATACACGCACACACACATTTACAGACGCAAAGACATTTTTACTTCCACGTCCAGTGGAAGTATAGTAACGACAAAAAAATTTTTAAAAATTTTTATTGTTCAAAAAGACTTAGAATGTCACGAAACGTCGAGATTTTAAGTTTGAGCGAAAAAAAAATTTCTGTCTGTCGGTCTGTCTGTCGGTCTGTCTGTAACTTTTTTTGTGCGCACGATTACTCTGGAACCGTTTGAGATATTGACTTGAAATTTGGTACACATATGTACTTTAACGAGATCTAGAACTAGATTATATTTTCATCTTGTTCCGTCGAAGGGTTGGGGGGTAAATTGGGGTAAATTTGGGGAAAATAGGTAAATCAAGCAGGTAAGAGTCCATAAAATTGGTATTTAGTATATACAAGAAAAGCTGAGGTCTCAAAAAAAATTTTGGCATTAGCCACCCCCATTACCACCCCCACCCCATTATTAAAGGGGATGAACAAAAATTGTGATTTAGGGTGTGTACAAGAACCAGAAACCTCGAAATGTTTTTTTACTTCATCCACCCCCACTGCCACCCCCTATCACCACCCCCACCCCGCTACCGATGTGGGGTATCATTTTATGGGTTTTTGGCGTAGAGGATTTCAAATATTATATTATAGAGGAGCGATTTCGTAAGTCTATCGTGTCGTTTTTTTTTTGGCGTAGAACCAGGTCAAACATATTAGGTTCCTTTGAGTATCTCACCGGGCATATGAAATCATATTTTACGACATTTTTTTGTGGTCTCGAACTTTTTAAATCAATAAAAAGTGAAAAAAATGTATTTTTAAAGAAAATTGTTTTTTTTTTGTTTCCACCGCCATATCTTTAAAACTATTAAAGGTACCGAAATTTGTTTTGTGTCAAATTAAAGCACACACTGTAGCGCTTTTACCGATATAAACGGTTTGGGCACAATTTGCACTTTCATTTCTCTAAAAATCAAATAAACTAAAAATACATATTTTGTGTATTGAAATCTTCACCAATCGATAAACTTTTTTATTTTTGAAAATATTTGCATACATGCAGCGAAGAAAATAAAGCCTAATAATCACAAAAGTTTTTGAATCAATATGTTTTTTCCTAAAGTGTACCGTTTGGCAACAGCGATTTTTTTTATCAGCGCTAACCGCGACATTGGGACGCAATTAATACACCTCGCATGCAGGGTTGGTCAGATTAGTAGCGTAGAAGTGCGTTAGTTGAATCTAGATTAATATATGGCATTCTAGGTTGGGGTGGAGTAGCTTACTGTCATCTAAAAAATTAAATATCATTCATAAAAAATGTGCCACCCCCTCTCAGGGGGTGGCACTTAAAAAATATATATATTTATTGAAGCTGAAATAGAATCAAATTTTAAGAAGAAAAGGTTCCATGCAATTTTTCACATAAATTGATAGTTTTTAAGTTATAACGACTTCAAAATTGCGATTTTAGCTTAAAATAAAAGCTTTTAAAAAAGGTATTTTCAAACGGCTTTCGTCAAGTATCTCGAAAAGTATTACTTTATCGAAAAAATGTTATAGACCAATTACAGAAAGCATCCTACATACTGGGAATTAATTATATTTTTTGTTTATTGATGTAGGATTAATAATTTCGGAAATATTTAAGTTTATATTTAGTATCCAAGGGTTTCGAAATTACCTTTAAAGTTTAAAATGCATTTTTTTCTAAAGCAAGTGCTTTAAATGAGCAAAAAAGAATTTGAGCGTTTAGGTAATGCTACATTTTAACGAAAAACTGTATTTGAGATAATTATTGGCTAATTAAAGTAACAAAACGAGTAAAAAATAATTTGAAAGCGCAATTAATTGTCTTTAATTTCCTTTCTTAGCATGCGTCAAAATTTCTGAGATATTTAAAACTGCATTTTTCGTCTTATGAACGTTCGGATGCCATTTGTAAACTCAGATCTCCGAAACTATTTAATCTATGTAAATAAATAAACAAGCGAAATTCATTATTAGTTTATGAGCTTATTTTTGGTCTCTACATATTTTTGAACAAAACTAATATTTATTGAGAAATTTGGAATAGGAAAAAAAAATACGTTTTATCGAAAATACCTTTATAGTTTACTTAAACTGTATTTTTTCTAAAGCAAGTGCTGTATACGAACCAAAAAATTTGAGCATTTACGTCATGCTGTATATTAATGAGAAACCGTGTTTGAAATTAATTTTTTTTTAACTACTGGCTAATTACAGTAATAAAATGGCGACGTTGTTATTAAAATAATGTGTAGACGGACATTGCTTCGGTCATAACTTCTTTGTTTTTTATGCTACATAAACAAATAAAAAAAATAGTTAAGAGCTTAATTAATAACCTATTATTGTATCTATTAGTGTCCTTGGCGTAGGTGACACAGTTTCTGAGATATTTAACTCTCACTCTAAATAGTTATCTTAACGAAATTATTAATCCTACATCAATAAACTAAAAATATAATTAATTCCCAGTTTGTACTTTCTGTAATTGGTCTATAACATTTTTTCGATAAAGTAATACTTTTTGAGATACTTGACGAAAGCCGTTTAGAAATACCTTTTTTTAAGCTAAAACCACAATTTTGAAGTCGTTACAACTTAAAAACTATTAATTTATGTGAAAAATTGCATACAATCTTTTCTTCTTAAAATATGATTGTACTTCATATATTTTTTAAGTGCCACAAAGGGGGTGGCACTTAAAAAATATAAATAAATTAACAAGCCCCCGCTCAATATAGAAACTTTTCTGTGAAACATTTACTATTATACTGCCAAAAATGAACGAAATCCGTTCAATATGATATTACTTCGAAGTTTTGCATATTTTTTACCTCTGGGTACTGTACTACTACCACCTGCCTTTTTATTATTAAAAGGAGACTATTTAATATTTATTATACAATTTCTTAATATTAACATCATATGATCAATACTACTGTACAATATATGAAATATTGAACAATAATATTGATCCACTAGATGCTTTTGATCACTACTGGTTTTGTACCTATTGATATAAGTTAAACTACTATATACACCCCGACCGGGATCGTCAGATCGTTGCAGTCGGCAGGCTTGCTACAGCCGAGGGCGCAAGAATATGACTTTGGTCCGTTAAAAAAAATCGCTGACTCAATACTGTGAACGGGACATGAAAAATTTTTATCCTAAAAACTTTTTTCAACTATTGGCTTCAATTTGTACGCAGCATGTATATACAAATTTTCATAAATAAACTTTTTTCTCGATTGCCTAATATTACGCTACTGAAAATAACAAGTTTGAGTTTCCTATTATTTTACCAACTTAAAAAAAAAATAAATCGGGTTCACGTGGGACGTTGTTCGAAGCGCTATTGTGTCTACTTTAATCTAAAAAAAAAAATAGCTTGATAGCACAAATATTTTCAGAGATATAGCGGTGGAGACGTTAAAAAACATATTTCATTAAAAATCTATTTTTTTGAGTTTTTCCAAAATAAAAAAGTTCTCGACCACCGAAAAATGATTTCGTGTACACGATTATCTTACTAAAGAATCCCACTAAGTCTGGTTTGGTTCTACGCCGGTTTTTTTTTTCTCGAAAACTAAGCGACTTTACTTCCAGATTTTACTCTACTATTATTAATGTTCCATAAACAATCATTTCCACATACAAAATTTGTTCGTTGTGAGTGACTTAGATAAAAAATCTGGATGTGGAAGTAGTGATTCCTTGGGCAGCGGTTTTTATTCGATATTTCAGTTCAGTCTGATGTGAAACGGATATCTGTACAAGACATTTTTTTTTTACGATGATTATTAAAATTTATTTTCAATTTATAATAAATTTATAGTAAAGTTAGAATACAGTCAAAAGATATAGAATTCATTACTGAACCTTAGCAGATACGAAAAAAAATAATAGAAACATTATTGTAGAAAATTTAGTCAGATTTAATTTTGCATATAGACACTTTTTGATTATGGCTAACCGTTTTCGAGATATGAGCGAAAAACTAAAAACCAGGACCTTCTTCTTGCCCCCCTGCACCCTCCCCACCCCACCTCCTACGCTCGGGGACTTTTGGTATGTTTACCTCCTAAATAGTCCAAACACAGCCCTCTAGTCAAAAATCGTGATCTCAGCATTTCACTCTAGAAACCATTCATTGACTGGACTAATTGCATTATTTTTTTTTTTAAATTTTTTCAAATAAACAAACTTGTGAGAGGGAAAAACCATTTGCTTTTTTTTTCAAATGCGTTTTTGAGTACGAAGGAAAGGGTTGAGAGCAGATTTCTTTTACAGGTAAGGAAGGATATTTTATCTTTATTAAAAATATATATACATCACAATCTAAGCAATAGTAGGGAGGGGGCATAATGCGTTTGCTGGAATAAAGGGCTAAAGAAAAGGGATAGGGACTTCAGACCACGATATTCAGCAATATAAATCTTTTTTCCATCTTAATATTTTATCAATCTACCCTTTATCAAATATTAAACTGTCGAAATGACAGTTTATAAATAGGTTGCGCTATTACCAGAGATGAGTCGAGGAAACTTTCCATACTTGATAAAAATGTGTAAAATTCATGTAAATAATATAATTGTATGCACTTATTTGGTATCAAAATGAAGCTTGCATCGTCACGAATCAGATTTCACCATAAAATAGCCCATCAATGCACCCAATCGAAAGTTAGAAGGAAAAATTCCTGGAAACTTACCTGACTAAATTATGCGCTTCCGCGAGATCTTGAATTTTCAATTTAACTTTTTTTCGTCAAGTCAATAATAACAAAGTTATCGCGGAAAAACGTGTTTTTTCGAATTTTAAATGCAATTTCCTCCTCCACCCGTGCGATTAAACTGAACTAACTTGATAACATGATAAGAGAGCACGCGTGTAACCGAATTGTCAAAAAATATAAAAAAAAAATTGGTTTAATTTCAAAACCAGAATCGCCCCACTATATAGGTTTGAAAGGGCATACATTCCATTTTTTCATTTTTTTTTGATAAAGCATTATATGAATTAGTTGTTAACAGGAATAATTATTTTAATAAAGAATTCCTAGACAGGTCAGATTTTATGCTAGATTGCATATAATATGCATAGTTGCTGACTTCGAAAGGTTCTACATTTTTTAACATGTTTTTTTGGTAACATCTGAAAACTAAAAGAAACTATTAAGAACATTTTTTATGAATTTTTTTCGACTAAGCGTCAATAATTTTGCACTTTTCCAGAAATCGGTAAAGGAACCATATTTTTAGTGGTATTGAACGACTCTTACTTTTATAATCTACATCATCCGATGCGACAAAATTATACGAACCTATGAAGTTGTTTTACGATTACTATTCTTTTCCATATCCTCAATTGAGGGATGTAAAATTTACCACACGTGAAGAATATGTTATGATCAAAATTAACTTAGGCAACACATAATAACTCAATAGACCATTCATGTAAGGAAAGTTAGCATAAACAACTGGAGGATTTCTGAAAATTTAGCAAGATGTTCATTTTATTATCCAGAATAAAACTTTAGATTTTTCGGGTCGTGATGGCTGTGCTCCCGGTGAGGGGAGTGGGAAAAGAGCTCCAAAACGGTTTGTTGGCTCCAACTCAAAAACGCCTTGAGGTATATAAATGGAGTAAAAACATTTCTCTTGTTATGTAAAGTATGTTAGTTCTACAAGAAAACTGTTTAAGATCTTTTTGGGTGGAATTTTAAGAGGTGTATTTTTCATAATAATTTGTTTGATATTAATTAATACAGTAACTTTCCACATCCTAGCTGACGTCAAATCAGGTATCTATGCTTTTTTAATATGTTGTACAGGATTACAAATTAATGTTAAATCCAAGTTTACAACCTCGGCAGACCTCCGGGTCTTGGTCAAAAATTAAAAAAACAATTTATTATTTTTTAAAAGTAGACTAAATTTGCTACAAATTGATACCAAAGCGGACTCTGTAGATCAAATAGTATCCGAGATACAGCTGTTCAAAGTTTTGAAAAGTTTTCATATTTCGACATTTTTAACAATTTTTATCTTAAAAAAAAATAATAATAATAATAATAATAATAATGTTTATTCATCCAATAGATTATTACAAATAATATAGGATAAGTCATAAAACTGTAAAATAATAAAAAAAAAAACATACGAGTATAAGTAACATACATGAGACATAAAAAATACATATTACATATATATATATATATATATATATATATATATATATATATATATATATATATATATATATATACACCCATACGCATATAAACATAAATACACACATATATACACATATATACAATCAAAATTTGTTAAAATAAGGAACATTAAACATGGTGTGTGTAATTAATATACATAGTAATTAGAAGTGATACGGAAATTTAGCATTGATTGAAACAAAATACAAAAAGCAAAAATCAGGCTATGGATGACTGAAATAAAAATAACATGCAGAGCAAGTCAATGAATAAGTAGACTGCAAATTTTATATTCTATCATCAAGATATTCATTTAAAGAATAATAACATTTGGTAATTAAAAATTCTTTAACGCGTTTTTTAAATAAATTTAAATTTAAACTTTTGTATTCAGCGGGAAGTTTATTGAATGCTTTAATAGCTAAAAACTTTGGACTACGCTCAAATGTTGCTGTTCGATGAAGTGGTACCTCTAATAAATTAGAATTTCTTGTAGAGTATGAATGATAGTGGTTTATCATCTGAAAGTTATTATTTTTTGCATAGATTACTAGACTCATTATAAAGATACAAGGTAATGTTAGAATATTTAGGCTCTTAAAGTATTCTTTGCAATTTTCTCTGGCATTTGCACCCACTATATATCTGATCGCTTTTTTTTGAAGTCTGGAGATCCGTGTACATTCACTAGAAGAACCCCATGCAGTAATGCCATACGAAATGATTGAATGAAAATGGGCAAAGTAATATATTTTTAGAACATCTGTATCCACTGTAAGTCTTAACTGTTTTAAACAATAACACACAGGAGCTATTCTTCTACAAATCATATCGATATGTGTAGTCCATTTACAGTCTTCAGATATATAAATACCCAAAAATTTCGTGGACTGTACTTGTTTTAAAGTACCTTTTGAAGTACTCATGTATAAACTTCGATCATAGTTTGCAGAAGAATAGTTAAATCTGATGAAAACTGATTTATTAGTGTTTAGTATTAGCTTGTTATCAATAAGACAAGTGTAAATATCTTGCAATTGTTTATTACAGTAACCTACACTGGTTTTAAGGTCTTTGTTGCCAATAATAATCGACGTATCATCTGCGAACATTAAAATGTTATCTGCATTGAGGTCGTTAATATAAATAATAAATAATAAAGGCCCTAAAACGGATCCCTGAGGTACGCCTATTTGTGTGATAAGGGATTCGGAGTTTACATGACCAATATTGACATAATGAGACCGATTTTCCAAATAACTTTGAAACCACTTTAATGCCTGTCCTCTAACACCGTATCTATACATTTTATTTAAGAGTATATCATGGTTTACTAAGTCAAACGCTTTACTCAAATCAAGAAATATACCAATGCCTTGATGGTGATTGTCTAATTTATCGTGCAATATATTTAAGAACTTATTTACACAGTTCGATGTTGATAGTCCCTCACGAAAGCCAAATTGATTGCCATTAAATAAGTTAAATTTCGTAAAAAAATTTACAATCTTCTTGGAAACAAATTTTTCAAAAATTTTGGAAAAAGTACTTAGGATCGCAATGGGTCTGTAATTATCAATATCTGTTTCGTCTCCAGTCTTAAACAAGGGTATTATTTTAGATATTTTAAGTTTATCTGGAAAGATGCCCCCATTTAAGGAACAATTTAAAATATGAGTAAACACAATATGCTTGAAGTTTGAACTAATTTCGTCCATACATGCCGAGTTTGAAACTTTAAGATTACGTACAATTTCAATTATATCATCTTCAATCGCGGGTTCAAAGAAAAACGAGAAGTGATTCATACGTATATTATTAGCCGGAATTGCGTTACTTTCAGGAATGGTTTTGAGCAACTTATTGGGTTTATCATCGAAATGTGTGTTAAAAGCATTACTAACCATAGTGGGATCAGATATAATTTTATTGTCAATGTTTAATTTGATATCATTTGCGACGTTTTTCTTATTTGGCTTTATAATATTCCATGCCACTTTGGACTTATTTTTGCCATTTCTTAAGAGCGAGTTATTGTGCATTTTTTTTGCTTTGTAAATGAGCTGTCTGTAAATACTTTTATACCTTTTATAGTATAAAATTAACTGATTATCTGCTGTTGTTAGTGTTAGCAAGTATAGATCATTCAATTTCCTTGAAGATATTTTTAAACCATTTGTTATCCAACTATTATGGTTAACTCTATTTTTGACAACTAAATTTTTTTCCGGAAAGGCATCATTAAAGTAATGTAAAAATATATCGATAAAATTATTATATTTCTCATTTACATCCATATTATTCATATTAAATACATTTTCCCATTTTTCCCCCTCGAGCAATGAACAAAAGCAATTTATGTTATTTTTATTCTTTAATCCCCTATGTTTTATTTTGGCTGTACCCTGATCGTAATTATCTATGCGTAATGATAACTTTTGAGCTTCATGGTCAGATATAGGATATTTTATAACTTTGCTTTCGTATTCGGAGCAATTTACGTTTACACAAATGTTATCAATGCAATTATGATATCTAGTTGGTTCTTCTATAGTAGGTATGATACAATACGATGATAGAACATCCAGAAGGTCATTCAGTTCTCTACTTGCTTTTAAAAAATTTATGTTAAAGTCACCACACACCACAATTTTTACATTTCTGTATTTATTAGTTATCATTTCTAAAGAAGTATTTAAGTTCTCAATAAAAGTATCAAAATCACCATCTGGACTTCTATATAATGTCATAACAACTATATAATTATTACTGTCAATGTAACATTTAACTAGTGTACATTCATAATGTTTCTCTACTGATAGGGTATTAACAAAATCCAGCTTTTCGGAATGAATATTATTTTTTAGATATATCGCTACACCACCATTCTTTACTACATTTCTACAATATAATAGCCACTAATATTAAGCGACTGCATCTGATCAGTATGTACTAAATACGTACTACTGCTATAACTAGGTTCAGAAAATTCATTTTACCCTGAACCTAAGCCCCAAATGGGGTCAGAGGAGGGGCAAAAAAATTACCCCCCTCCCTATATAAAGTACCATTATATTGAAGGCATGCAGAAATAGAAAGAGTTCAGGAGACTTGTATTTCGAGGAGGCGTTTGAATAAGTCGCGTCCGGTTCTTTTCTTCAACGTTTTCGGAAAAAGATTGTGTGTTTGTAATGCCACTTAGAATGACTGGAAGATCTATGTCTTGACCAGCGATCACCACAATATCGCTTGTAGAAGCCATAGAAATGCCCGTGGTGACAATCAGCCAGTCCGTATCTTCTTCTGTCTGGACTACAATAATTTCCTCTTTTTCAAATGTGGTGTTTAATAAGTCGATAAAACGGTTTTATTATTTTCATTAGATAAAAACTTGTCTTGTAAAATTTGAGTAATAGTTGTTTCGTCAAATATGACGTCAGGCGATATATTTGCCTTAACTCGGCGAACACGCTCCGAGCTCTTCGTACTCTTTTGTGAAGCGTCTGTTAGGTAACTCTCGAAAACTACAGCTACTTTTGAACCATAATGTAAAATGAGGTATTAGGCAGCTATCGACCCAAATGAGGAGCTTGGAGCCCACACAACTTTGTGAAGTAGATGACCTACATCTACTACAAAAAATTTAGTTTTTCTTTGCATCTTATCCAACTTTATTGGTTGGAATGCTACATAGAAAGATTTCGTGCCCTTCCGTATTCCCTCTTCAGTGAATATTGATATTGAAAAAAGGATTTTTATTCCTCTTTGTTTCACTACCACAACTTCACCTTCACTCAAACTAACACATCGATCTCGTGGAAGATCCGGGATTCGACATTCTATAGTTTTTGGATATTAACGAAACGAGAAACTATGAATACGTCACTCAACCGGCGTCGGCTAACACAAATAGTGTTGCCACACAACCACTTTAGAACAAGCTTGAGATCATTGGTAGACAATCGGCCTCAGTTGACCGTGAAAAAAATACCGGAAAATGTCAAAATATGAAAACTTTGCAAATCTTTGAACAGCTGTATCTTAGATACTATTTGATTTACAAAGTCAGCTCTGGTACCAATTTGTAGCAAATTTGGTCTACTTTTAAAAAGTATTAAATTGTTTTTAACAAAAAGGAGGCCTTAGGTACCAAAATCAACAAGAACTGAAAAACAAAACCAAAATCTCGCAGTTTCTTGGATTTTTGACCAAGACCCGGAAGCGTGCCGAGGTCGTAAACTTGGATTTAACATTAATTTTTAATCCTATACAATATATTAAAAAATCGGGACGTCAAAATGAACCTAAATGTTGAAAAATCTCCCAGTTACTTGCGCTAACTCTTCATACAACGTCTAATTTTATTGTACTACAAGTGTATTTTAGAGAAAATAATGTGCGTTCAATTTATAACTAAGTATGTTCAATAACGAAATGACAAAATGGGATGTGATGATCGCCCCATACTTTCCAGATCTTTGATTTTTAAATTATAATTCAAATGTTTTCAGGAAAAAAATTGAAAACTTCAGCATTGTCCACATATTTTTTGAAAATTCTGTTGGAATTTCTAACAAACTAGATGTATTCTTCTACTGGCACGATATTTTAGGTAAATAGTTATTTGTATAATAAGTACGGATATGTTTTTTCTTTGCCAACCGTGAGATTCTTGAAGATCAGAAAATCCCAAATAAGACAATTATATACAAAATATGATCATAGTACAAATCTAAAAGTATATGCGAATTCATATACTTTCTTCAAAGAACGACTTACTTTTTACAAGCGATTCAGTTGCAAATGCTTCCAAATCTTTGGTACTTGGCATAGCGCATGGAAAAAGTATAAAGTATGCATAAGAATAGTAACACATTGTAGACTATATTAAGTATATAACTGGTACCTACATACATTTTATTTGTGAAAAGCATAATGATAGTGGTACTAATTATATATTTTATATGAATATTTTTGTCTTTTGGATGGAAGGAACATAAACAATATATGATAATATTGTTCCATATGTATTTTATTTACATTAACATATCTAATATTGTTTACCACACTCCAATTTACTCTCACAAGGGTTGCCTGCAAATTATAATGTTTATTAAATTATTAAATTCATTTTCACTTACCTTTTTACCAATTGCCGTTGGCAACCCCTACGTTATCTCTATAACTGCTCTAATAAAGAAAGAAAAAAGAAAGAAAAAAGAAAGAAAGAAAAGAAAGTTATTTTTAAACTAAGTATACAATATGTGCCTTGCCGGACCCTGGTCCAGAGCCAACCAAACAACCACGGAGCGCAGCGTGGTCCATGCGGGGTTGGATGGAGCAGGTACGGTTCAGCTTAAAGAGTAATGCTGAGAAATCTAAGATTTACAATTCTATATGTACAATTTTACAGAACTATTAATTGTTTATATCTTTTAGGATTACTTGGTGGCCTCTGTAGTCTAATAATGGGAATAAGCTTCATTAGCATAGTTGAAATATTGTACTTCTTCATCTACGTATTTTTCAGTAAACTGCTTAAGAGTACACATACAGAGAGAATGAGTGAGAATCATAAATGACGATTTTAAATTAACTTTGTTTAATAAAGAAAAGTATATACCATGTACTTCAATTATATTTAGAAATATGAGTATATGCTACGTATTCATTATCTGTAGAGGAACAAAAAAAATTATTTCGACCTCCTCCTGAATTGACTCTATTTGCTAATTAAAATAACACCTATACAATTTTATTACAATTGTATAACGGGGAAATATGTAAAAGATCCTCTTTTAAGAAAATAAAAAAAATAATATAAAAAAAAACGTTTTAAAAACAAGTTTTTATTTTTATTTAGTGTACTAAAACGAAAAAAATTAAATTCATTGTCTTAAAATCTTATCGCGTTCATACAGGTATTAATTTTGTTTGAGAGAGATTGTTAGTACCTAAGTGAGAATTTTTTTTCTATTCACGTGATTGATTCAATATGATATTGACTGTAGTGAGATCCTTTCCATATTCCACAAGTAAATTCAAGATATAATCAAACTTTCTACCTTGCTGTAGCCCGGAGTAACATTTTAAAGTTCTCACTAATCTACAGCATGTGTTCTTGCTATAACCACAGCCAGCATGATATCGATCTTTAACAAATGGGAGATATTATCTAAAATCATACAGTGTGACCCATTTCAAGTGGAAACACCTTCGTAACTCAGTTATTAGTCATCCAATTTCAACCAAATTTGGATCGGTATCAAAGACCTTTAATATTTCTTTTTCAGTAAAATAAAACTGATTTCAGTCAGTGACGTGCATTTTTATTAAGAAAAAAAAGGGTCGATTTTTCGTGAAATTATATAGGCATTTTTTTTTGTTAAAAAACTAATGCAATATTATTGATCAGCATGCTATGCTGTAGAACCCCCATATTCAGATTTTAACAACATTTTGATTTTTTATTTTTAAATTACAGCCCACTTAAAATTACCTATTTTAAACATTAAATAATCAATAAATAGGTAACGAATCTTTTTTCGAAAGAAAGTCATTCTTTATTTTCTCTTTAAATTCATTTTTTCTACCACCCCATATCATAGATACTTTCAAATTCTGTAATCCTTAATGCCCGAATAATTTACGACCCAAAATTTTTCAATGAAAATTCTTGGCCTTAAAAGTTGCGATGATATGGCATAGTAGAAAAAATGAATTAAAGAGAAAATGAAGAATGACTTTTTAGTCAGGAATCAGGAGCCACTAATTCGATGATAGAGTGTGAACTCGAAGATATAGTTTAAAAAATAATACATTATCCGAAATGACCTTGCCGATCTGAATCCAGAGGGCGCCATTCTGTCTGCGATTGCAAAAAAGCGTAAAAATTTTTTTTCCGAAAATTTTTGTGTCACTGGAAATTGTTTAATTTTATGTTCCCACCGCATTTACAGGATGATTTTTTAACATTTCTTAATGATTCTCAAACCAACGGAAAGCTTATTCTTTCTAGATTCAGATGCTGCTAAATAATTCTCAAAATTGTTGGTAACAAATGCTACAGAAATTGTTTAAACAAAGCGAGTCCAAAGAATGCACGGTAAATTTCAGCATCGAGACATTTTTAAAACTATTATAGATAGGTGCAGGCTTCTATGACATGAAATCTGTAGAATAGAATTGAACAGTTTTTAGTGAAAGAATTATCTGCATTGCTCTATTGTTGTAAAAGATACGATTATTTTTGTACAGCTCGCGTTGTGATCCGCGGCGTCTTTTGAAAGATATATATAGCGACTATAGCGACTCACTCACTTCCAAAAGCGAGAAGTTTCCATGGAGTCGCTAAGAAACAAAAAGGAAAACTCGATCCATAATGGAGAAGTTTCCATGGAGTCGCTAAGAAAAAAAGAACATTCGATATAAAAATAAAATATCAATATACTTAAAAAATACCAAAATCATATAAAATATGAACATGTATTAATAACAAATATACGTATATTAACTTCCATTTTAATTTTATTTATAGCGATAACGCTATAAATTTGGTGACCCCGACGTGATCATTTTATGTCCAACGTGATAAATATATGCCAGACGTGAAAATTTTATGTCCAACGTCATAAATATATGCCAGAAGTGAAAATTTTATGTCCAACGTGATAAATATATACCAGAAGAGATTCAATATATCAACTACCGTTATAAATTGACCATTTTATGAAGAGAAGAATTTTCCGATGAATTTTGAATAGAGGTTCCAAATTTGAATAGATGTTCCTATAATTTATGGTAATTTCCTAATTCAATCAACTGAAGTTGTACATTACAAGTACTGTCATCTGTCGGTGAGTGAGTTAAAGTACATTTCCTTTTTTATCTAAGAGAGTAGTAAATCAATCAATCAATCACAATCGATTAGTTATGCAAAGACAACCTTCAGACGAGGATTTTCCTCAAACCCATTATGTCACCTCTGTCAAATTACCCCCATTCTGGAAATCAAAACCAGAAATTTGGTTTACCCAGATTGAATCACAGTTTTCTGTTGCAAAAATTGTCAATGATAAGAAAAAGTATGATCAGGTTATAGCTAATTTGCCATTAGATGTGATAGATAATATATACGATATAATATCTAATCCCCCGGAAACGGATCTCTATATAAATTTAAAGAAAGTTTTAATTTCACGTTTATCATCGAGTGGGGAAAAACGTCTGAATGATCTGTTATCAGGTTCCCAAATGGGCGATCTGAAACCTTCAGATTTCTATAGATCCATGCTGAATATGGTTGGAGGATTCAGCATGGTTAGTCAAGATTTATTGATAAAGCTATGGAAAAGACGTTTACCTCAAACAGTATATATTGCCATTACAGCTTCAGGGAAAACAGACACAAAAGAGATTCTAGATATTGCAGATCAGATCTGGGAGTCCTGTCAAAATTCAATGGTTGCATCGTACTCCAAAAATCCTCTTGACTCTGAGTCCACCCCGTTATCAGATTTAACTACCACTATCAAAAATTTTTCAATCACTTTCCATGATTCAATTAATCAAGTATTACAAAAACAAGAAATTTTTAATTCTCGATTAAACTCTTTAGAATCCAGACTTTCCAATCAATCCTTTGAGCCTCAACCTTCTACTTCATGCTGCAACAATTGCAAAAGTAGAAGCAATTCACAAACTCGTACCACTAATCGCAATCGTTCACCCAGCCGTAATAATGTTTCCAATAAATTTGATCGTACAGACAATACTATTTGTTACTACCATCAACTTTATGGTACCAATGCCTATCGTTGTGGAGGTGAATGGTGCAAATTCAGTAAGAATTGTAAAAAATCTGATAATTCTCAAAGATGACTGAAGTTTGATAATTCTATGACGTCTGATTTTGACATTTCTAACAGCAAACGTCGTCGACTTTTTATTTACGATAGATCTAACAACCTGAACTTCCTAATTGACACTGGTGCCGATTTATCTGTGGTGCCACGCAATGCTTTCACAGATTTAAAAAAGAATTTCGATACGATATTAACCGCGGCTAACGGTTCAACCATTTTTACATACGGTAAGAAATTGTTAAAAGTCAATCTAAACTTACGTAGATTATTTCCTTTCGTTTTCAATATAGCAGACGTTGACATACCGATAGTCGGAGCAGATTTCTTGTCTCATTTTGGTTTAGTTGTCGATCTTAAAGGAGCTCGAATAATTGATAAGACTAATTTGTCAGTTAATTGTTTTATTAAAAATAGTCCTTTAGACAATTGTAGATTAGATTCACTTAAATTATTTCCTTTGACAGATAAATATAACAAATTACTTTTACAATTTCCTAATTTAATTAGTTCCCCAGATTACAATTTACCTATTAAACATTCTATTGTACATCATATAGTTACTGAAGGTCATTTACCTTTTTCACGACCTCGTAGATTAGACAATCTTAAATTTAAAATAGCTCAAACAGAATTTAATAACATGGTAGAATTAGGTATCTGCAAACCATCATCTTCTCAAGTTTCCTCTCCACTCCATCTAGTGGCGAAAAAAGAGAATGACTGGAGACCTTGTGGAGATTATCGACAACTAAATACGATTACCATTCCAGACAGATATCCATTACCTCATATCCACGACTTTAGCTCTCAGTTGCACGGCTGCACTATTTTCTCCAAGATTGATTTAGTGCGAGCGTACCATCAGATACCTGTCGCTGAAAATGACGTTTATAAGACAGCTATAACAACTCCATTCGGACTGTTTGAATTTTCCCGCATGCCTTTTGGTCTACGCAATGCTGGTCAAACTTTCCAACGTTTTATGAATGAAGTACTTGTCAATTTACCTTTCGTTTTCGTCTATTTGGATGATATATTAATCGCAAAGTCAATCAGATGTACAACATTTGGAACATTTGGAAAAGGTTTTCAAGAGATTAGACACATACGGAATGAACATTAAACCATCTAAATGTATCTTGGGAGTTGACAATTTAACCTTTTTAGGTCATCACATCTCTTCATCAGGTATTTTACCATCAACTGAGAGAGTCGAAGTCATTAATAATTTCCCTTTACCGACAACTCTCAAACAACTACAACGTTTCATAGGTATGGTGAATTTTTATCATCGTTTCATACCTCATTTTGCTGAAATATTACTTCCCCTATATTCTCTTTGTAACAGTTTATCTCATGATAAAATTACAAAGATAAATAGTTGGCCTGATCAATGTTTAGACGGATTTTCGAAAGCCAAAGACGCAATAAGTAATGCAGTAGTTTTAGCTCATCCTTGCAATAATGACGATACTATCTTATCTCTCTCAGTAGATTGTTCTAACCTTGCCATGGGTGCAGTTTTAGAGCAAAAAGATAATAAGGGATTTCTTGCTCCTTTAGCATTCTTTTCCCGTAAATTAACCACAGCACAAACCAATTATTCGATTTTTGACAAAGAACTTTTAGCATTATATACTGCAATTAAACATTTTAAGTTTATACTTGAAGGTCGCAAGTTTAATTGTTTTACAGATCACAAACCTTTAATCAACGCTTTATTCACAAAAGCAGAAAGATCTCCTCGTCAAATACGTCATTTAGAATACATAGCTCAATTTTCTTGTAAAATACAACATGTTAAAGGAAAACATAATGTAATAGCTGACAGCTTGTCACGTATTTACGACACTTCTTCCTTAAAACAAGATATTTTACCACTTCAACTTAAAAATTCTCCCTTCCTTAATGTTAACTTTGACCTAAAGTTGCTTAGTGAAGCTCAGGAGAAAGATTCAAATCTCAACTATTTATTGTCAGATAAATCATCACTAACTAAAACCAATTTCATTTTAAAAAAGATACAAATTCCAGATTCAAATGATTTTATTTGGTGTGATGTTTCTCGTGCAAAAGTCAGACCTTTTGTCCCACTTGTTTACAGGCGAACGATATTCGATATTTTTCACAACTTATCTCATCCTGGTATTAAAGCCACTAGACTGTTGATTTCAAATAACTATTTTTGGCCGAAAATGAACACAGATTGCAATTTATGGTTAAAATCGTGCATTAACTGTCAAGCTGTCAAAGTCAGTCGACATACGCGAAGTGCTCTCGGGAACTTCACCATTCCGAAAATCAGATTCGACCACATCCACATAGATTTGGTAGGACCATTACCTCCATCCAAAGGTAACTCTTACATTCTTACGGTGATTGAACGATTCACTAGGTGGCCGGAAGCGTACCCTCTTCGCGACATCACAGCAGAAACAGTTGCGCGTACTTTATTTCAAAACTTTGTTTGTCGATTCGGTGTTCCCTTGTCAGTAACGACTGATCAAGGAGTACAATTCGAGTCAAGATTATTTAATGAATTTGCAAAGTTTTTAGGTTTTCATAGAATACGTACAACTCCATATCACCCAGAAGGCAACTCTTTAATTGAAAGATTTCATCGCTCACTTAAAACTTCCTTGTTAACTAGAGCCAATACATCACATTGGACAGATGAATTACCCATCATTTTATTAGCATTTAGGACAACTCCCAAGGAAGATCTGCAATGTTCACCTGCTGAACTCATATATGGTCAAACCCTTCGTTTACCTGGCGAATTTTTCGTTGAATCGTATAATTCCCCAGATATTCCTTATTTCATTGACAAATTACGCATTTATTTTAATAATTTAAAATTTGTTCCTCCAACTTCGCATGGCAATTACAAAACTTTTGTTAGTTCAGATCTTGCCTCTTGCGATTTTATTTTCGTTCGCATTGAACGTTTAAAACGTTCATTTACTCCTTTATATGAAGGACCGTTTAAAGTTTTATCTCGTTCAGATAAGTTATTTACCTTTAAGAAAGGAGACAAAGTCATAACTGTCAATATTGATAGGGTTAAACCGGCTTTTGTATTAGTTGACAGATGTGACACTTTGCCTACCCCGATTAAAAAAGTACGTTTTGCAATCGACACGTTGATTGATTGACTATTTTCTTTTTTAACGAGGGGGTGTATATAGCGACTATAGCGACTCACTCACTTTCAAAAGCGAGAAGTTTCCATGGAGTCGCTAAGAAACAAAAAGGAAAACTCGATCTATAATGGAGAAGTTTCCATGGAGTCGCTAAGAAAAAAAAAACATTCGATATAAAAATAAAATATCAATATACTTAAAAAATACCAAAATCATATAAAATATGAACATGTATTAATAACAAATATACGTATATTAACTTCCATTTTAATTTTATTTATAGCGATAACGCTATAATATACACTGTACATGTATGTCTCGCATTGCCTCGCTCTCTTTAGGCTTGTTGACTACCTGCTTAGACACTGAGGTGTAGTGTAATAAAAATAACAAAAGTCACATGAGTAGCGTATACAGTAACTGTGTTGTTTATAAATTCATGTAAAATATTCGACAAACACCGAGCAAAGAATGAAGTAAAAATATATTCTGAGGTTTTTGATTTTTGTACACGCACTAAATCACATTTTTCACATTTAATGGAGTGGGGGTGGTAATGGGGGCGGCTAATGCTAATTATGTTATAGCTTCTCTTGTAAATACTAAATAACAATTTTATGAACTCTTACCTGCTTAATTTATCTATTTACCCCCATTTATCCCAATTCACCTCCTTCAGCCCAAAAGAGGGTATTATAAGTTTGACGCGTATGTTTGTATGTTTGTCTGTCTGTCTGTGGCTTCATATCTCTTCAACGGGTGATCCGATTTTGATGTAGTTTTTTTTATTTGAAGGAGTATTTAGCCGAGAAGGTTATAGGCCTACTAGATTTTGATGTTTGGTCGCCATCTTGAATTCGCCCTGTTGAACTTCTCTAGAAATTGTTCGACTGAAGTAAAATTGAAAATGTGCAGACAATTATGGTAGCCGAATATGATTTCGGCCTCATTTTGATTCGGTCATATGAAACTGGTACGATTAGATACATTGATCGAGAGTTTTTAAAAATTTTCAATTTTACTTGTATTATTGCCAACATATTTTGAAAGCTGCGTATCAATTATTCTGTGGAAAAGTTCAACTGCGATAAACTCAGAAATTCCCAATCCAATTGATTTTTAACCCCCGACCCCAAAAGAGAGGTGTTATAAGTTTGACGCGTATGTTTGTATGTTTGTTTGTCTGTCTGTGGCTTCATATCTCTTCAACGGGTGATCCGATTTTGATGCAGTTTTTTTTTTATTTGAAAGAGTATTTTGTAGAGAAGGTTATAGACGATATTAGATTTTGATGTTTGGTCGCTATCTTGAATTTGCCGTGTTGAACTTCTCTAGAAATTGTCCGATTGAAGTAACATTGAAAATGTGCGGACAATTATGGTAGCCGAACATGATTTAGGCCTCATTTTGATTCGGTCATATGAAACTGGTACGATTAGATACATTGATCGGGGGTTTTTAAAAATGTTCAATTTTACTTGTGGTTGGGATTTGAAAAATAATGTACTTATTCCTAAATTAATGACTATAAATCTTCGTCCTCAAAATGTATATTTATTTTAAATGTAAATTTAAAAAATGTACCGGAAACTGCAGTTGTAGCAAAGCTGGGTTAGAATACATAATAGATTGCTACTGTGAGGGTAAATGTATTAGCTGTTAATTTAGTTTAAGTATAATGTACGTATATTTTATTATTATTATTTTTGTATTGTTATTTCTCAAGTACAAAAAGTAAATTTAAGTTCATTTAATTAGCTGTACGGTTTTTTGTCTCTAATCAATATTTTAAGTTAAAATATAATAATTTTTGGTTCTCTAGTAAACTAATCTTTAAATACCTTCGTTTTTTTTCATAATGACAAATGATAATATTTACGTATAAGTAATACGCATTGTAAATTTTTTGCAATCACAGTATATTGTCAGCAAGTTACCGATCGGCCACAGCGCGCGGACGTGTAAGCCAAAACGATAGCGGAAATAACGGAGCGCTGTACAAAAATAGTCCTATCTTTTACAACGATAAAACAATGCAGATGATTCTTTCACTAAAAACTCCTCCATTCTATTCTGCAGATTTCATATCATAGAATTATGCATCTATCTATAATAGTTTTTAAAATGTCTCGATGCTGAAATTTACCGTGTACTCTTCAGGCATCCTTTGTTTAAACAATTTCTGTAGCATTTGTTAACAAAAATTTCGAAAATTATTTAACAGCATCAGAATCTAGAAAGAATAAGCTTTACATTGGTTTGAAAATTATTAACAAATATTAAAAAATAACCCTGTAAATGAGGTGGGAATATAAAATTAATCAACTTTTGGTGATACAAAAATTTTCGGAAAATATTTTTTTACGCTTTTTTGCAATCGCGGACAGAATGGCGCCCTCTGGATTTAGATGCGTAAGGTCATTCCAGATAATGTACATATTTTTTCAATACTATATCTTCGAGTGCACACCCTGACATTTTAGGAGAGTCTTTTGAGAAGCTTGATTCCCGACTATTTTTTTGAAAAAAAATTCGTTACCAATTTATTGATTATTTAATGTTTAAAATAGGTAATTTTAAGGGGACCGTAATTCGAAAACCAAAAATCAAAATTTTGTTAAATTCTGGATATAGCGATTCTACAGCATCATAATATTGCAATAATGATCAATAATATTGCATTAGTTTTTCAACAAAAAATGTCTAATATGATTTCTCGAAAAATCGATCCTTTTTTTCTTAATAAAAATACACACCACTGACTGAAATAAGTTTTGTTTTACTCAAAAAAGAAATATTAAAGATTTTTGATACCGATCCAAATTTAGTTGAAATTGGATGACCAATAACTGAGTTGCGAAGGTGTTTCCACTTGAAATGGGTCACATGTATGTATTTTTTTATTTTTTATCTCTCTGCTGTAAGTAAATTCAACTCTCTGCTCTTTCTAATGTTTATATTATTTATTGTTGTATATCTTTATTGAAATATATGGTAATAATTTTAAGTCATTTTTTCTGTATGATGTGTGTGTTGTTCCCATCTTGTAAATGGTCTTGTACTGTTAGATGGTGTATGTATAAAATTAAAATAAAATAAATAAAAATGTTAACGTAATGCAGTGGTGGAAATCTCAAAATGATGTTCCACTAATTAACAAAGTACTGTATCTGATAATTTAATTTCTGTGTGACGTTGCTTCTCCTGCAGACGTGAAAAAAATGTTTCTTCATAAGGACTTGTTCATTCAGATATTAGGAACAGATTGGGCAATGAAAAAGCATATAAATTAGTATTTCTCTTTAAACGTTATAAATACTTATATGTATTATTTCGTACTGTTTTGAAAAATATATATTTTCATTTTTATATGTTCATATGTTTGTTAACTTAATGTTTTAAGCATTTAAATTAAAGGCTATTTAAAGTTTTATTTTTGAAAATAAAAATATTTATTAATGAAGTTTGTATTTTTTTCTTTGTAACATTTAAACTTAAAAAGAATAAACATCGGTTGGTTGAAAGATTCGACTTTTACTTGGTGAAAATGCATGTCAACACTATAGTTTAACAAATAAAACACTGAAATGTTTTCATATGAAAATTTTAAAAAACATTTCAGTATTTTATTATTAAACTATAGTGTTAAAAATCGCTTGAATAAAATCATGACTTTAATCAAATGATTGAAATCAACTCAACCCTGGTTTTAACTGAACCCAAGGAAAAGGATTTTCAAGTACATCATCAGTGTTTACTACTAAAGAGGCGTTTCCATTTGTGCAACTGCGCATGCATAATGTCTGCATGCATCGGTTGCATGGTAGAGGCAAGTATGTGAAGGAAGAGATGCATGCTTAAAATAAGTGCCCAAGTGGCCTGCACAAATATGCGCAAGTCTCCCGATCTAGGACCGGGAGACATATGCGGCTGTCTGCCTCTATTCTAATTTAGAACCAGTTCTCGGTGGTGAGTCCATATTTTCTTTTAATTTTCTGTGACTTTTTGTTCATTTATACATCGATGGAATGGTCAAATGCAGTGGCGCAGCCAGAAAACTCATCTGGGGGGGCAATAGAACCGTCCTCCCAGAGATTGAGGAAAACTTTTCAGAAAATGGTTGAAAACGGATGTGTAAAAATTCCTCTACTAGATAATATTGGCATTAATTACAAAATATTAATTTCAAGAGATAATTTGGATACTGCTTTTAGTCCCTTCAAATTAGTTAAAAAAATTTCTGTTTTATGGAAAATTTTCCCACAGTTATGAGACCTGTAAGAAGTGAAGTATTTGGGGTTGTCTAATCATCATTTCCACCCCCCGCAGTTCTAAAAAAGGATGGTTCTTGAGAAATATATCAAGAGAGCAAAGTTGTAGAGCATAAAATTTCCTATAAGTTTTGTCTCTACCATTTTTTTTTCGAATACCGCTTAGTTTCGCCGCTAGAGGATACGAAAGAAATAAATATACATATGGACTTTTGTGCCTTTTTTAAATTTTGAGCCAAAATTATGCATTTTTATGAAAAATTACGTGAGATTAAAGCTGTAGAACATAAAAAATATATATATTTTTATGAAAAAAAAAAAAAAAAACTAGAAAACACCTAAAGATAGTGAATTTTATGTTCTACAACTTTGATCTCATGTAATTTTTCATAAAAATGCATAATTTTGGCTCAAAATCTAAAAAAAGACGCAAAAGTCTATATGTACATTTATTTCTTTCGCGCCCTCTAGCGGCGAAACTAAGCGGAATTCGAATTTGTAGAAAATTTTATCCTCCACTACTTTGCTCTCTTGATATTTTTCACCAAAATGCATAGTTTTTCCTCAAAACAGAGAAAAAGACGAAAAAACGCTAAAATTCATATATATATATATATTTCTTAAAACCACCCTTTTTCAGAACTGCGGGGGGTAAAAATCATGTTTAGACAACCCAAATACTTAACTGTTTACAGGTCTTATAACTGTGGGAAAATTTTCTTAAATATTTCCTAATTTGAAGGGACTATTTGTGCTAATAGTGATTATGCTTTCTTTAATTTTTGGTTCGTGGAAGACGGCCGGGCCCCATGCCCCCCCCCTGGCTGCGCGCCTGGTCAAATGACATATTAATTGAATTTGTAAAAGAGTACAGAAATTTTCTATCATATTCAAAGTTTCTGTTCCTTTTTGAAAGTAATTGTTTACCCAACACGAAGCCTTTTTCCGAATTTTTTTGGTTCGTTGGTGATCTTCAGCAATAATTACAATGGCTACAGCAATTGCAACACATACCTCGTCTCTCACACTACATTCTCTGATTGAATCGCACCAGGAAGTACGCAGATATGGAAACAAAGTACACGCAAGGAGCAAATTGCATGCGTATTCTTACCTCTTTGCATGCACAGAGGCATTCGTAGAGGTACAAATGGAAACGCCGCTTTATTATAGTATG
Organism: Rutpela maculata; assembly: GCA_936432065.2. Taxonomy (NCBI): domain Eukaryota; kingdom Metazoa; phylum Arthropoda; class Insecta; order Coleoptera; family Cerambycidae; genus Rutpela; species Rutpela maculata. Next base: position 48,305,651 of record OW386292.2, read on the forward strand.
AAATGAAGAAATACCGATATTTGTCAATTAGGGTTTTGACCAGCTTTTAACGATTTTGCTCCTCTGTGAGTCAGTAGGCTATCAATCTCGGGCCGTTAACCCCTTACATAACGCGAGGAATAATCCCTGTGGCTGTTGAACCGCCAGAAAAGCGGTGAGATGACACAAGGTGGATTAAAAGTTGGTAGCCGAGGACCGTGGTTTGGAGTGCACGTTGAATTGTAGATCCCCGTCATTGTGGAATAGTTACCTCGTAAAAAAGTAGTACTATCCACTACCGGAGGTGGATGGGACAGCAGGTAAACGGGCAAATGCCCGCTGGGCCGGTGGCTCAGGGGCCGGGCAGAGCCGGGTCGAGGTAAATAGGCATTAGTTCCAGCGGATAAGAACCCGAGGGCCAAAAAAATTTAAACGGCAGCTCTTTTCCCTATTTAGTCATTACTTAGAACGACAGAAATCTCAGATGTGATTTTCAGGTTGCTATCTTAAAAACTCGACCACTGACATAAATATCAGATGTCATTTATAAATAGTTATTTATTAGGCTAGCGAATTATATTACATGTCACGTAAGAAAAGTTTAGCCCGCAAGTGGGCTAATTTTCTTAAGTGACATAATATGTAATAACTCGCGTGTCTAATATAACATTTTATCCAACACTTTCATATAAATTCTTTTTCAGTGACAAACAATAAAATTATTAAAATGTAACCAGGGGTTTGTTTAATAAACATTGTGTAATTAGCATCAAAATGGAAAATTGTGAAAGATATAATATGGAAATTTCGACCGATATTTTGCAAGAAGCCAAAGAAGCTACAGCCAATTTAATTCCAGAAAAGTCCAAAGTAACCTGTTTTAAAGAATATCTACAATTTGAAAATTGGATGAAAAAAAGAGGAGTTAGTGCTGTAAACGAAGAAGTGCTTTTCGCTTACTTTCTACATTTGAGTAAAAAAAATTGCACCCTCTTCGATTTGGACTAAATATTCTATGACAAAGGCGACTTTAAAAGTATACAGGAACTTTGATACCGTGTGTGTAGTGGCGGGCTAGGCATAGGGAGTAAGAATTACAACATCGCGTGTGCCAGCTGGCTGAAATTAAATTACTAAGAGCCGGGATACTCCGCTGATGGACGAGTTTACTGCGCTGTGTTGTCATATCTCTCGCGATACGTGAATGTACATTCCTAGTGAGCAATTACACGCACGGTATAACAAGATATGGAAAACTTGTACTTAAGAAGCCAATCAAGAAATTTCAAACCCAAAAAGGCCAACATTTTGGAAAGAGCAATATTTGATGGATGCCCCTTACGATGAGCATCTTATGTCAAAGGCAGGGTTGGCATGATTAAAACAAAATGTTTTAAACAAAGTATTTAAAACATGTTTAAAACATCGGATTGTGTTTTAAAGAAATGTTTAAAATATATTTAATACAAAATGCAATGTTTTAAACAAGTGTTTAAAACACAGTGCGATGTTTTAAATAAATGTATTATTTTGGAGTTTGTGGAAAAGCAGAAAAAGTGCTGATGATGGTCCATTCCGATAAATAATTCCGATGTAGTGGTTACGTGCACTAAACTGAGCATTATAATTGCAGAGTGTTGTAAAATCCATTTAAGAGCGCCATCTGACATCAACTAGTAGTAACAGACATAGTGTGCCTGGCACCATTTAATTTTAGTTGAATATAGTTTTAAACGTGTATAGGTGTATAGGTGTGTATAGGTTTAAACCTGTTTTAAACACGTTTTAAACATACCTTCAAAAATTGAAAAAAAAAACCTGTTTTAAACAAAAAAAACTGTTCAAAACAAAAAAAAACTGTTTTTTTTTCCAACCCTGGTCAAAGGTAGGTGTTTATTATGATGTTCTTGCTTTTATGTATTTAATTGTTTGGGTTTTTTAGGTTGCATTGATATTGGGGGTTTGCGGTGCCTGCCGTTGCGGTGAACTGACCTACTTATGCGTGGAAGATATACAAGATAAAGAACAATATCTATATATATCCATACCAGATACCAAGACGAATAAATCAAGAAGTTTCACAGTTTTAAATCAAGGATTTTCGGTAAACTCACTTCATTTGATTAGGAAATATGTGTCTTTAAGACCGCAAAATTTGTCTCACAAAAGATTTTTCGTAAATTTTCAAAGGGGATGCGTTGGATTAAATAAGCTCTCAAAAATTCCGAGAATTGTAGCTGATTATTTGCAATTGCCAGATGCAGATTTGTATACTGGCCATAGCATGCGCCGTTCCTCGGCAACTCTTTTGGCCAATGCTGGGGGTGACAAATACCACCCTTAAACGTCACGGTGGGTGGAAATCATCCGGCGTCTTTACTAGTATAGAGAAAAATTGTGCACAGGAGAGCAGTTTTCTTTGTGAAAAATCGAATATGATGACAATAAATGTTAACATAAATATAAATAAATAAGTGTTAGTGCATGGATTCTTTGTTTTGTTAATTTTCCGTATCAAGAAGACAATAAATAAATTGCTTGGACTTCTTTTAAAATTACTCTTCAGTGACTAAATCACTTTATCTCACTAGTGATCTAAAGTATACTTTAGCTCACTACTTTATCTCACTAGTGACTTATGGGCCACTTTATACCTTCAAAATCTCATCAATGATATGAAAGTGTTGAATAAAAGTTATTAACCCAACAACCTAATTTTGCATTTTCGTCCCAAGTTCTGCAAAATAGATATTGACAGTAATGTTTCCAGATACCATTGACTTTCCAATACTATATACATTTATGTGCAAATTGCTTATTTTAAAATTGCACTTATAGCTTAAAATAGCTACAAGTGAATTAAGTGAAACAACATAGTAAATGTAATGTAATCATGAATATTTATATTGATTATTATTATCTACTGTTATACTGTTAAAATGTTTAAATTTTTTATTTCGTTCTTTGTTTTTCAATGTCAATAAATGACCCCGCACCATTAGCATTGGGAAAATCATTTCGGTGGAATTTTCTTCAATCTTCGGGAATAGGCAGTTCAAAGGCTTCCGAACAAAAAATGTCATATGGAAAATTGATTTAATGCCTTCCCTGCAATATTCGCAACATAATTTTTTTAAATATTTTTAAATTCCAGTCACTGTAATTCTACATTACATCAATTTTTTCATATGACATTTTTGTTTGGAAGCCCTTGAACTACCTATTCCCAAAGTTTGAAGTAAATTTCACCGAAATGATTTTTATTCGCAACATAATTTTTTCAAAGATTTTTAACTTCCAGTCACTGTAATTCTGCAGGGACGGCATTAAATAAATTTTTTCATATGACATTTTTTGCTCGGAAGCCCTTGAACTATTCTATTCCCAAAGTTTGAAGAAAATTCCACCGAAATGATTTTTCCAATGCTAATGGTGCGGGGTCCAACTAATAAAGAGTATGGATATTTAGTGGCATTTTTAAAAATTCTACCGAGGCGGTAGCAACATGCTCTAGATCGTGGTTGAGTTAGACTACGTATTAGTACTTCGAGCCTTTAAATAATTTTTGCAATTACATGAAAAAAAAAAAAAAAGGAAAATTCGTTTGACGAAATCTATTTTTTGAAAAAATATTTTTGCATCTCGAATTTCTAATTGTTCTATTTACAAAATACAAAATACAAAATACAAAGTTTTCCTCTGCGGCGCATTGTTTCCCTTGGGTCTTGGCCCACCAAAAAAAAATCATCCTGGCCTGGCCCGCCCAAATTTGAGGTTTTAGTTCCGTGCCTGATTGGGCCGTTTCCCTAAAATTGCCAAATTGACAGACCCCATCCACCCCTGTCCACTACTATCCTCCTCCTCCCCTAAAAATGAATGTATTTATTGAATGACCCTCTAAATATTTTTTAGAAGTTTTATTAACAAAAATAATCAATTAAAGAATTAGTGGGAAATTAATAATAATGAAACTAAATTTAATTTTTTTTCTACTTATCTATTACTTTAAATCCTTAAAATTTCTTCCGTCTTCGTGGAATACACATATTGCACCTTTTCAGCAATTTTTCATCGTAAACTTTTTGGCAAAAAAAATTTGTGGGGTGTCATCGAAAAGTGCGTATAAAAACATACATTAAAAAAAGTTATCTACGAGTTGTACTTGAAGAAAAAAACCTTTCTAATTTTAGACTTTGTTATGGGTTTTTTAAGTTGCGATACTTAATAAATTTTAAATTCATAATTTTCACGTCGTCACATAAACCTAACAAAGAAAATTAATATCAAGAATCTTGTCACACAAATAAATTTATTAACAAAATTAATTATTTACATAGTTATATTATATTAATGACTGAGACAACGATTATAATTGATCTATGTACTTTTTTTTGTACTCTTGACGTAGTTGCTGATGGTTTATGTTTATTTGCTGTTTATGTAAAGCATCCTTACAATGCGCAAGCATTAATTGAAGCAGAGAAAAATATTTTGATCATAATAATTCAATTAGATTTTTTGCAACGTATTTACTTCCCCTTATTATAATAATATTATATTATTCGTAGTAACAGTAAAGAGAGGTCAACAGTTTTATTTCTGACCTGAAGGTCTAAGACTCTACGTCAAACCATTCAGAGAATTATCATAATTAAAACACTAGTACTTTCCATGAAGCGATTTCAAAAAAAATATTTAAAAAGTGTAATTGAATTAGAATTAATTATGATATAATAAGTATGTTATATTTTGACGTTAAGAGCTAGTTTCGGCAAAGTTTTATAAATATTAAAATCGGTGTATTAGTTTAGTTAATTTGTCCAAATCTGGATTTGTCCCAAATCTAATGTTACTTGAGAGCCGTAGTATGCAAGCCTTAAACTATATTTGGATGGGATAGGACAAGATAATTATTACGACAATGACAAGAAAATCAACTTTAAGTCTTTAAAACTCACCAGCGCGGTAACTCAGCCGGTTAAGGCTTATTGATTGGCGAATATGCTGATCGGCTGTCTATCGCGTTCTGTGTTCGAACCCCACTCCGGTGCTGACAATGTAGAAGAACTCACTACCGTGCGTCTAGGTGACGCGACACAAATTTATTTTTAGAAGGGAACCAGTCGCGTTTTACCCCTTTCTTCCACTCCCAAGCGGGTTCGAGATAAGACATACGTCGATAGACAAGTAATAGATCAAGGCTGCACTACCTCAGATCATTAACGACTCTCTCTTTGGTCGTGATTTCATTTATTCATTGACAATAAGGGTTTTTACGTCTTTGGATTATTGCGACTTTTGCATAAAAAAAAATCCCCATCGAAGATTTCTCTCCGACGGGATTAAAATTTGACGTGATTGGTACCTTAATAATGGATCCTACACCTAATGACTAATGGAAAAATCGAATAAAAAAATTCCTATCAAGCTCCCGTAAGGCGACCAGAACATTGAGTATCAGACTTGCGGAATCATGAGATTCCGATAAACTCAGTTGTTTCAGTCTTCCAAACGAAAACTCCAGGGATTAAGACTACCAACATCAAAAAAATGCAATTAGTTCAAAGAATACCATTTAGTTAATAAATTTAAAACGATATAGTTATTTTCTGCAAAATGATATAATGTGAAAGAATCACGCCTCCCCAACTAAGGCAAATTACTTTTTAACCATACAAATGAGAGCATGTGCTAACAATCAATTTGGTAGAAAATATTCATTTAACTTCCTCAGAATTTAATGCGAGTCTTTTAAAAGGAATTTATAAATTTTGTATTTTTTGATAATTATGAATGACTGAAAATAATATAAAAATATTTTACTTAAAAAATTTTGGTTCGCTTATGAGTAGCTTAAAGGTCCCATATTGTGATTATATCATTCAAGGGATGACTAATACACGAGTTCAATAACGTTCGGCCAGTCTTACGACTTACTTGTCCCCATGCAGGTTCAATATAGGGAAAATGACACCGAGTCGCCCACACTCAAAGAAATAGTATGGGTAAATTCAACAAAAAAAAAATGGTTAACTAACAATATCGTTAATTTTGTTAAACTAAATTATATTGATGGTATTTTTAAACAAGAGGTGATTGTTATTTTAATTAATAAACAGTTGTCGTACAACAAAACAAACATTAACTTAAAAAATAGATGAATAAGACTATTATTTTTTTCGTCTGACTATTATTTTGTTGAATTCTGTCAAATTAAACTAGATAATAGTATATTTTATTTTTAACTATTATCGAATTGTAATTCTAACCCAGTATTAGTTCGCTGTATTATTGTACTTGGTAGACAAACCAATATTATTGTCGTCTTCTAGAAGTTCTAAAAGAATTACTATAAAATTTGCTTGCTTACCACGTAGTCTATTACAGAAATTATTCCCAAATGACGCTACATACAAATTACTGACAATAATCAATCATGCATTATCTTATACTCTTATGAATTTATAGAAAATTAATAACATGATTGCAATGTTCAAATTCCCTCAGGGATCATCGATATATTTGGATGGATCTTATAAACGATCTCTAATCTTTGGTTTGGGTGGTCTGATGTCTCAATACTGAGATTTTGGCTAACCAAAAAAAACTTCATCATACAATAAAGTGTAGATCAACCTAAAAATTAGTTGGTGAACAAAAAACAAAGTCGTACTATTTAATTGTAGACCAAATTGAAAATGGTTAGTGAACATAAAAAAATGTCATTGTACTATTTAATTTGTTACAACAAGATATTATTATTAAACTACTATTTGTTTACGAAAACAAATAAAGTTGTATGACTATTCTTTTCTGATTGATTTAACTATGAAACTAGATAGGCGTGATTTCATATGATCTTTTTGGTTGAATTTACCTATCATTTTCTTTGAGTGTACGAGCGACTTTTTGGAAAAATGGAATTTTGAGTCCTTTGTGCACACGGTGGTTTTCTCTATAACTTTATTATTTAGAAAGCCCTGCATTTGGCTTTCCTATGATCGCTTTGTATTGACCATCCAACGCGCTCGTCCAAATTATGAGTTGTTTTATGCGAGAAACCGGCCTTGTGCATTTTCACTGATTTTTTGCTAATATTTGCTTATAGGCGCTACACGCCTTTGCCATATTTGTCGATTTTACCCTTTCTGATATATTACATAGTTAAAATTTTATAGTCTGTCTTTAGAACAGAATATATAATGACTGTCTCCATGGTCAATGTCTTCGGCGGAGAAATAAAACAGTTTAAAAAAAATTAATTTCGTAAAAATTTGATGTTTCTTCAAATGTTTCACTTAGTTGTGCCTCATGTCTTAATGAATTCATATTGCTCCTTTTGTATTAGTTTATGGCTCTGAAGTCTTTCAGACTCTTGAAAACGTCCTTGAATGAATTTTTTACCAAAGTCGAATTTTTCTTTTGGCTTCGACCTAGGTCAATTCTGGAAGGTTCTATAACAACAACACCGGTGGGTATGGGTATGTCTGCGTTTTTCCTAGTGTGTAACCCCCGAACAGCCTAGGCTTTGGATTTGGGGGTTGTCTACTATATGTGGTGTGTTTTTTTTACACCAGAAGTATTAGATTCATATAAGCGCCTGTGTTATGCCTTGTGCTTCTTGATGAAACAAGTGTGTGGTATTTGGTAGTACATGGCACGTCTAGCTTTGCTCTTGAATACTGAAGGTACAGACAAACTATTAAAACGTACATCTGCAGGTAATCTGAGTGGGCCTTGATATGCCAGAATAATAAGTCGGGAGTCGGGAGTGCCAAATTCGCCCATAGGGTATGCACTCGAAGATATAATATTGAAAAAATACGTACACCATCTGGAGTGGCTTTGCGGATCTAAATATGTATGGCGTCTGGCAGCGATTTCAAAAAGGCGTACAAAATTTTTGCCCAACATTTTTGTATTACTGAAAATTGATTAATTTTATATTCCCACCGTATTTACAGGTTTGTTTTTTAACATTTCTTAATGATTTTCAAACCAATGAAAAGCTAATTCTTTCTAGATTCAGGTGCTGCTCATTTATGACCGAAATTGTGGTTAAGAAATGCTCAGAAATTGTTTAAACAAAGCGTACCCGAAAAGTGAATGTAAAATAGGATAGGGGTATTTTTCATTTCCTTTCTTATATTCGGAAATCTGTATGTATTATTATTAATATTATTTACATATTAAGTATGTATCGGTCAAATTTACTGATTGAAATTCCTACCACTTCCCAATATCCAATCGACCTGAAATTTTGCACACAGCTTTGGTTCTGAGGACAATACAATACAGTATATCTAATATCGTTCTAAATCCAATACGGCGGACGCCCCAAGATGGCGACTTACCTTTTTCTTCACAACCCCCTTGACATGGTATCAAATGAAAGGGTAAGACGAGTAGAATACGATAAGCTACCTGACGTCATTCTAAACCCAATATGGCGGATGCTCTAAATTGGTGGATTACCTTTTTTAAATTGAAATAATTCATTAATACTAAATAGTTAAAAATAAATAGATTAAAAAAAACTTTTAAAAACAATGGTTTTCTTTTAAAACCAAATTGCACTAAAAAGTGGAAAATATTTTTTTTTCTGTGATTATAAGCTGATCAGAATAATTTTCAACTTTATAAAGAGAAAACCATTAGGGCTCATAAAATACGAGTACGTCTAATCGTTTTTATTTACGTTTACATTTTATGAGTGCCCAATGGTTTGCTATTTACAAACTTGGAAATTGTTCTGATCAGATTATAATAATTGAAAAAATATATAAATTCTACTCTTTAGTGCAATTTGGTTTTAAAAGAAAACCATTGTTTTTAAAAACTGTTTTTTAGAACTAGGTAGAACAGGTAGAACAGGTAGATGCATACTTCTATGATATAAAATCTACATAAAAGAATGGAGACACCTAGAAAGGATGGACGACATGGAACCCCCAAAGAAAATTTTCCAGCAAATACCGGCTGGACATAGGAAGAGAGATAGGCCCAGTATTAGATTTAAGGATCAGGTGGAAGAAAATCTAAATACGCTAGGAATTAGAAACTGGAAAACCAAGGCGATGAATAGGGAAGAATGGAAATTGATATTAGAGCAGGCCAAGACCCACCCGGGGTTTTAGTGCCAGAGATGATGAGGAAAAGAATGGAGCCATTTTTAGTTAAAAAATTATCTGCATTGCTTTATTGTTGTAAAAAATATGATTATTTTTGTACAGTGCTCTGTTGTTTCCTCTACCATTTTGAGTTTATAAGTGCACGTCTCTCGAGCTTTCACCGATCAGTGACTAGCACCACAATATACAGTAGTTGCAAAGCATTTACAAAACATTCTTAAAAAAATATTTACATTATGCATTCTTAAACTAAATTGTCACCTAATAATTTACTCTCGCAACATCAACCTATCATATATTCCATTCTAACGTTCTGACTAAAAATACATTTTACTAGAAAATAGGTATATATTATATTATTTTAAATTCATTCTTTCATGGCAAACTAATATTTAAAAAATAATTGTCGCTCTCTTAAATCTTTTAAAGTGCTAATAGGAGTTTTATATACCATAGTTTTAAGATGGTCCCACAAAAAGAAATCCAAACTATTGAGATCGGCGGATCTTGCTGGCCATTGCTGAGGTCCTCCAACGATTAGGATAAACCACATGTAAATGGTCGCGAACAATCACACTGAAATGAATAGGAGCTCCATCGTACATATACTGTCGTGCTAAAAAAAATGGACAAGTCTTATAACGTATTTTTGCTAAAATCTAGTTTTAATTTTTGTGACATTGTCAGTTATTGGTCAAAATTCATTGCAAGTGGGCAAATAGATTTATATTAGAAAAAAATTGTTGTCCAATTTTTTTTTGCTCTCGACAGTACCACATTTGATTCATTAACGCAATTGGTACATGAAGATAAAACAGGTAGTTTTTCTTGGAGAAAATGCAGGTAAGATTGTCCATTAAGGCGTCTTGGCAGATTATTACCTATAATTCCTACCCATACATTAACCGAAAATTGCTCTTGAAAACGTGTTTCGGTTATGGCATGTGGGTTCTCGTCCACCCACACATGATTATTATGGAAATTTTGAATAGCATTCCTAGAAAAATTTGCTTCGTCGGTGAACATAATTTGTGACTCAAACTGCGGAATTAGTGTAACATTCTGAAGGTACCACTGATAGAAGTTCACACGCTGTGGAAAATCCCTGGGAAGTAATGCCTGCACTCTTAGAATATGGTACGGATACAACAAAAAATCAACCAAAATTCGCCTTCCGAAGTACCTTTTTGGAAACTACCAGTTTCACAAAGACAAAGACGAATAGTTGTAAAAAATCGTCTATTTGGTAAGGCACGATTAGGATATCTTTCCTGATACATACTTCTGGCTTTTGTTGCATTACCATCTGCAAGATCATATATGTAATGCATTGTCGTAATTTCCTTATTCATATAATTAACCATATGTATACCGGTTAGGATGGTATTGGTATTTATACCAAAGGCTGGGAGAAACTCCCATAATGAAGCCAAGTCCCTAAGACCATAAGTCTTATATCATTCCAACTTAAGACAATGGAAAAAATGCTTGACAGACATATTAGGGATGATGCACTGGTTAGAAGGCCAAGGCCAATATGCATATAGAGCAGGCATGTCGAAGGAAACGGCTCTCCATCATCTAATTCAGAAGGTGGAAAGGACGTTGGAGCACAAGGGGGTGGCACTGGGTGCCTTCCTCGACATAGAGGGGGCATTCGACAACACCTCCTTTAACTCAATCATCAGCACTGCAAGAGAGCGAGACATTGAGGACACCTGCTGCAGGTGGATAGGCACTATGCTCAAAGGCAGGGTGGTATTTACCACAATGATGGATGAAACCTTAGGCGCGTCAGTTGCTGGGGGATGCCCGCAGGGGGGTGTTCCCCTCTGCTATGGAACCTTGTAGTTGACAGCCTACTGAAGAAACTCACAAATGAGGGATTCGAAGCCCAAGGATATGCGGAAAACATAGTCATCATATCTAGGGGGAAGTTCAACAACATAGTCAGGGACCGTCTACAAAAGGCCCTGAACATGGTAAAGAAATGGACCGATGAGGAGGGGCTGAAAATCAGTCCTCAAAAGACCAGCATCGTTCCATTCACCAGAAGGAGAAACCTGGAGGGATTGGGTCCTCTAGTTCTCCAAGATACACAACTTCAGATATCGGGGGAGGTAAAGTACCTTGGAGTCATCATAGACTCCAAACTTACCTGGAACCAACACCTGGACAGAGTAATACATAAGTCTGTTGCCATACTGGCAACATGCAGACGATTGTATGGCAAGAGATGGGGGCTTAGGCCTGGTATGATGCACTGGTTCTATACCAGCGTAATAAGACCCACCATCACATATGCAGCCTTGGTCTGGTGGCCTAAGGTCACTCAAACCACAGCAGCGAACAGGCTGAGCTGGGTGCAAAGACTGGCCTGCCTGGGAATTACAGGTGCAATGAAAAGCAACCCAACAGCAGCCATGGAGACCCTACTAGACCTCCCTCCACTGAGTCTTGTGATTCAGAGGGAGGCCAGAATGGGAGCCTACAGGCTACAAAATTCTCAGAACCCGACTCCTCTTGGAGACAACTCGGAGCACATGAGGATAATAAAAAATGTAGTGGATCCTCTATTGAGCATGAGGTCGGACTACATGACACCAAAAATTACATTCAATAAGCCCTTCACTATCACCATTGGAGACAGGAAGGAATGGATGACAGGTGCTCCTGATGCTTTACGCAGAGGCCTGGTCTGGTATACTGACGGGTCCAGGATGGAATCAGGAGCTGGAGCAGGAATACATCGTGTGAGGTCGAAAGAGAGTATAAGTCTCTCCCATGGACGGCACTCCACTGTATTCCAGACAGAAATTCTGCCTATACTCGAGTGTCTACACGAGAATGTTAAACGACGATACGTGAACCAGCAGATCTCAATAGCAACAGACAGTCAGGCGGCACTTGGGGCACTAGCCTCTAACAAAGTGTCTTCCAGACTGATTTGGGACTGCCACGAAGAGCTAAAAATCCTGGGTGAGCGGAACAGAGTAAAACTACTCTGGGTGCCGGGACATACCAGTATAGAGGGCAACGAGAAAGCTGACGAACTTGCTAGACAAGGAGCAGCGAATATATTATATGGCCCAGAACCTGCGCTGGGTATCACAAAAGGCTCAGCCAGAAAGGTAATTAAAGACTGGGTAAAGAGTAAACACAACCACTACTGGAGAAACATTCCAGGAAATCAACATGGGAAAACACTTATCAATGGACCATGTTCAAAACAAACTGAAGAACTGCTCACAAGGAACAGGACTCAGCTGAGAATCATAACAGGTCTTCTGACGGGACACTTTCCCGTCAAGAAGTACCTGCATTTAATTGGAAAGTATGCTGGCGATCTTAAGTGCAGACTGTGCGGTAAGGTACCAAAAACTGTAGAACATATTATACATGACTGCGAGGCACTGGCCCGCAGAAGGTATAATATCTACGGGCAAACACAAACAGACCCGGAAACCATCAAGACTCGTCCATTTTCAGACCTGTATCACCTTGTCAGTGACACAGGAATACTAAAATAGACAAGTGTAAACTAAAAAACAGGGTAAGCACAATAAGTCCAGGAGGCTGCAGTGCATTCGGAGTATTCCATACAGACGAGCCCTAAGAGGAGGGGTTTTAGTCAGTTGGAGCCTGACACTCAGACCTATTCCTAGTTGGGATAGACAGCCCGTGTGGGTTTCCCCCCCTCGCCAAAAAAAAAAACCATATGTATGAATAAAAACAGCGAAAAAATAAAATAAATTCAATGAAACACTAAAAATCAAAGAAATAATACGTTGAGATTGGTTTTGAACTCCACCAACTTATTTTATGTCAACAAATGTTGTTTTGAAAATGATGTTTGTAAAAACGTCATTTATTTCAGGATAACTGGAATTATGTGTTCAAAAATGTCAATACTGCTAAATGAAGCAATTTGAATTTAATTGTTTTAATCAAGAGAAAAACGCAAGAGATCGTTTTCATGTAAAATTGACCAGGCTAATCAGAAAAAATATCCACATTAAAAAATGTCAATGACGTACGACTTTTTTGGTAAAAAATATCATGTTTGCAGGTACGCAACTGGTGGAGCGATAAAATAACTTTTCTAACTAAAATATGTGATTTTACATCTTATTAACACATACCAAAATTGAAAATAATATCTAAAGTACCTTCTGAATTATTAAAAACGAACGGCTTAAAAAGAAAAATTCAACACCCTATAACAAGAAATTTAAGCCGTTGCGAACATCTGTACATATGAACTTTTCTTCATAAAATGACCTAAGGAATCACATCCTTAAATATTAGCAAGTCATTAGGGAACACTCTGTATAAGTTATTACACCATATTTTTAAGTTAATTTTCTGTACTATTGATAAGTTTCCTTAAAGCATCACAATAAAATGATGCGTTGCAGTGCAAATTCAACTTGTTTAAATGGCAAAGTGTGCGGTTGTAAATTTCGAAAGAACAATAAAGAATATTTGCAATTGTTGCAAGATGTTTTTTACTTTGCCAGCACCTTATGTTGAGAGGTCTTGATTGCATGTTCAATTACCGAAGTATTTCTGTAATTATTTAGCATTAAGTTTATTAACATCTTGATTACAACGAAATTAATAATTATATTGTAATTGTTTACGTTTCGAATTCGATCTACTTTTGTTATATAAAGAAAAGCATTTGATACATTAGAAAAATGTAAGGAATTTTTACACTTATTCTGTTAGGTATGTGTAACTAATGTTTGATGTAAGAGCTAGGCAATTTCAAACGCATAATTTACACGGCTAGAACTCGACCGCGAAATTAAAGTTGTAATTTCATAATAAAGGAAGCTCACCTAAATTTTTATATCGTAATAAAATTACTCATGGCACCAAATAGAAAAATAAACGTAATAAGTAATTCAGAGTATTATTATAACGCAAACAAAAATTAGGTGAATGCATTATAGTCCGGGGTCCAAACACTCCAAACTCAAGACGACCTGTTCCGACATGACGTACAAATGTTGATATAGGTAATGAAGAGAGCATTACTTGGGGCACTAGAAAACACTTGTCGGATTAATTTTTGCTCTTGCGCAACTTCAGAAATCGCAAAATGGCGGATTGATAATTACAAAATTATGTTTTACAATGGTTATTCCCCGTTAAAAAAAAAAACTATGTAACCTACCGATCTAATTTTTGGTATGTATATTCAAAAGATATACGTGATGCTAACTAAGCTATTGGTATTTTTGAAAAGAATATCTATTTGGAAAAAAATAATTAAAATCAAAAGGTTGATATTTACGTTCTAAAAATTTCGATATACGGACAACTATGTTAAATTTATGAAATTCTTAAATACAATTGCTTACCAAATATAGTACATATATTGAAAAAGTTTTTTTAAAAAAGATCCTGTCGATAACGTACATAGTTTTTTGTTTATGATTTTTTTTATGAGGCGCGTAATTATGCAGCATTAAAATAAAAATAGTCTACACGATAATTGGTACAGTGTAACAGTAAAAAGCACTATATTGTTCAATATAATTGCAAATTTGAATTACTTTATGTTAATAATACAACAAAACGAATGAAAGTAGTAGTCGGGCGTTGCCGATTGCGGCCACTCATTTAAAAAAGTAATAATCGATACAAAGTGAATTGTGTGTTCGAGCAAAATGTTAATCAATTAATCAAATAGGTATTCGCAATTGGCCATGCCCGAGTACAACTTCTACTCGTTTTTATATTGTTTAAGAAATAAAACATTAGTGAGAAATATTATTTTAGGTATTTAGCATATTTAATAGAAAGCAGAAAAGGGAGATATTTTAAATAAAACATTAATGTTGTATATTACGTAATTTTTGTGTATAACTATTCTTACATGTTAGTCAGAATCACTATCATTATAAAATGATGCATATTGCTTTTTCCCTTAAAACAGTTTTCAGGAAAAGCAGCACACGAGCACGCAATTGAATACCACTCACAAGAACATTTTGTGTCACATTTTATTTTACAGTTGCACTTTTTAATTTAAAATCAGATAAACTTTTTTTGTCGACATTATCGTTACCAGCTCCTGATTTCCAATTCTGCATCCAAAATTTTGTGCGAGAGGTAATTTGAATGACGGTTCACAACACTGTAGAGAGCGTAAATAACTTTTATTAAATTATTTTACCTTTTAATAATTTTCAAACGTATACATATAATACATTTGTAAAGTTGACGTGTATGTACATTGAAAATATTTGCAAAAAACTGATGTGGGGGGGGGGTGTAAGATGAGTAATGGAGATTTTGGAATTTTTCTCTGTTTGTCTGCATGTCTGTTTGAACGCGCTTCACGCAGAAACTACTTAACCAATGAGGTTCATCTAAGCTTGGAGTAACATTTAGTTCTTATTTCATCGAAATCGGCCTAGACTAAGCAAAGTTTTATGAAAATCGGTCTAGTAGAACAGGAGATACAGCTTTATCTCTACAATAAGCGTATTTGCACGGCATAAACTTTTAAGATTAAACTTCTGTAATATTCCAGAAAATTCGAGAGTACTCTGGAATATTCCAGAAAATTTGTGAGTTTTCTGAAATATTCCAGAATGGTGATTCTACCTCAAACGTCGTTCATAAAGAAGCTTTATAGTCAATTTCAAAATTCCACGCGAACGTAACCGCGGGCATAGCTAGTAAATAATAAATATGAACCGCAAACAATAATCAATCAATTTAAACAATCAAACACAAATAGTTTTTATAATGTTAAAATGTTAAGACAAATAACTTCACACTATATACATAAGTACATACGCCTAGTAAACATAATCATACCAGCTAATTCCACTGTAAACTGTTTTCAAGCGCTTTATGAATTTTGGGAGAGCTGTCGCCTTTATTACATGCGCCGCATCATGCACCCATTTTAAAAATTCATAACTCGAATACTATATGCAATATCAACTTAGTTATTGTCTTAAAAACATTTTCAATATATTGGGTATGTTTTTTAGCATAGTTTGTACAAAAAAATTTAAAATTGTAGTACTTGCTCGTATGTCGAAATTCTTACTACAATATTTGATAGTTACAGATTTCATATATTTTTTTCCCAAAAAACTAAACATATTTAAACAATGCCATCGAGCCTCATCCAAGTGCTTATGTCTTTAGTGTATACTATAAAAAAATTAGATGGATAGCACTCATAGTTTCTTTTACAGGACGTGTTATGTATTAAAAAACATTTTTTTAGGAATTATCATTTCGTCTCTTTTCTTATCATTTAAGAAGTTATGCAAGAGCTGATAAGAATCCGACAAGTCATTTCTGGTGTCCTATATAACCCTTTTTGCAAATCTGAAGTTGAAAAATGTACGTCATGTCGGAACAGGTTACTTGGGTGAGTGACTGGCCATACACTGGTGCGGAGCACAGTACCTTTATTATATCCCGAGTGCCCTCCGTTTCTGATATACAGCGTGTTTTCTATTTTTTGCCAAATGTTCGATTGGCCATATTTTTTATTAGCTTCATCAAATTGAACCAAATTTAGTAAGCATGTTTCAGTAATAGAGCTTCACAATTCAGAACTGTAAACGAAAGAAAGAAATATCAGAAACGGGCTCAATTATTTTCTTTTGGCATTTGCCTAAAAATATCACCCTGTAAATGGATTTTTGTAATTGTCAATACCGAATTTAAAAATACTTTAATAACGTGTTTAAACCATGTAATTAGTTTACTTGGCACACTTTTAATGCTGCGAGAATTAACAATATCTGGGAGCCTTCCGGCTACAAAAATATCAGTAATTACGTGACTTTAATTTTGCGGCAGACAAATTGAATTTTACTCTCTGTTAGAATTTGTCACAATGATATTATATCGTTTGCCAAAATAGTAAAAAGGTAACAATGTCAACAAACATTAAAAAAAGAAGACGGCGTGCGCCATGTCCCTGGCATCTTCCTCGTCATAAAATTGGTCGCTTGCAATGGGCCCAACAGCATAAATATTGGAATATCACAGACTGGCGAAGATGTTTATTTATGGATGAGACACGTATAAACCTGCTTAAGTCTGATGGGCGAACTCTAGTGCGGCGAAGAAAGAACGAAAGGTATTTGGAGGAAAATATGGCTCCTCAAGAGGCATTTGGTGGTGGCGGGGTCACAATGTGGAGCGGAATAAATACTAATCAAAAAACAGATTTGTTCGTTTCTTATCAGTCTATGAATGCTCTAACTTATAGAGACAGGTGTAACCGACTATTAGTCGGCTCAAAACTTTGGTGATAACTTTAATCTCGTAGATGGCAATGCCAGGCCTCATAGGGCAAGGGTAGTAAACGTTGCCTTAGATCAAATTCAAATAACGAGAATGGAATGGGCATCAAAGTCACCAGATTTCAACCCCATTGAGCATATACGGTCTTATTTAAAATTAAAAATTCGCTCTCGAGAGAATGCACCGCAGACATTGGAGAAACTTGCCGTAATTCGGGAAAAGTGGCAGGAGGGACCACAAAATTTTATAAATAAACTGAGAGTACGCCTCGCAGATGTCGCGCAGTTATAAATGTCGGAGAGGGACCTACAAGGTATTAGATTTCGTTGGTATGAAATTTATGAAAAAAGTCAATCATACATTTATTTCCAAATAAAATGTATTTAGTCACATATTATGGTTATTAATATAAGTATATTTTTTTCCTTTAGAGTTCTAAGTAAATATTTATGTAATTATTGGTAGAAGATATCAAAAAGGTAGGAACAGGTATTTCTTTTGTTTTATTTAGATGTGCCCAGATTTTTAGACTTATTTGTATTATGATTTATTTTTGTCCTCCTCGTTTGTTGTTAATTCGTTAAATCATCTCCAAGTAGCACACTTAATTCCTCAAGATGTCCCGAGGATAAAAATATTGGGAATAATATATAGCCTTTAGAGGTCTGTAAGAGCTCCCTATGAATAGCAAATGTCAGATTATTTTAGGATAAACCAATACTACGCAGAGAAATCAAAACAGGTATTAGTATAAAATCCTGTAAGCAGATTTTTGCCTACCTACAAAAGTTTTGTAATTCTCTTTAGAACATCTTATCGCTTACCCATATAAATGGTACCATTGACATCCTTATAAAATTTCTATTATTAGATGTATTGCATTAATCCAGCAAACAGATTTAATTCCCGTAGTAATCTTTCGGGTATCTTATGGCTTACCAATATAAACGAACATCCTTATGGGATTTCACTTTTTATAGAATTGCCAGAAGTAGATGGTGAAATTTTGGTTAGCCAAAATCTCAGTATTGGGCATCAGGCCCAAACCAAAGATTAGAGACGTTATAAGATCCATCCAAATAAATCGATGATCCCCGAGAGAATTCGAATGTTGCAGTTATGTTATTAGTGTTCAATAAATTCATGAGTATAAGATAATGCATGACTGATTATCATCAGTGGTTTGTACGTGGCGTCATCTAGGAATAATTTCTGTATCAAACTACGTGGTAAGCAAAGAAATTTTATACAATAAAGAATTTCTTCTTGCGATTTTTATAGGTGTTCTATTAGCGATAATAATAATATTTCCGTTTTAATACTTTATTTGATCTCTGTAATCCATAGAAAAGTGAGCTGTATGGTAATTTCCTTTTAGAACTTCTAGAAGATGTCTACAGGTATTCTGTTAAGGATAATAATACTATTTCCCTTTTAATACTTTATTTGATTTCTATAATACATAGAAAATTGAGCTGTTTGGTAATTCCCTTTAAGAACTTCTAGTAGATGTCTGTGTGTTAACAAAAGTTGATATTCCTATATAATGCCCACTTTACATTTCCCCAGTGCATAAAAGTTGAGCACATATAAAGATTTCTCATTTTAATTTCGGAAGGACTTCTAGAGTACATAAATACAAGATATCCTCGCGGGCAGTAAATAGAACTTCTTAAAGATATCTTAAAGAATTCTGTGCTACTTGGGTCACATATTACCAAATTTGTTTTTTATGTTTTTTCTCACTCGCTTATAAGGCTAAAAATGTTTTAGAATGTGTAAAAATTAAAGGTAATTTCCACAAGTTGCAGTGGTGTCGCCGAAAAAAAAAAAACCTAGAAAATATTTACAGTACGCCAATGATTTAAAAACGAGTCACCAGTATTGTATAATAATACCAATATATCACATCACACTGCCGTAGATTTTTAATGTGATTCAAGTACCTTTCAAATGCAAATTATACGATTTTATATTAAAAACATTGTATCTCATTTAATAAGAGAGATAATTAAAAAATTTCAAAACCATTTCGGAAGTATTGTTCACAGATTATAATTAACATGTTAAAAAAAATCTAAACTTTTTTTAGGAATTTGGCAGAATGATGACTTTTAGCAACAATGTAAGGGTCTGGCTACACATCCTGTAGGTAAAAGAAACAATCGTAATTTTAGAAATCTGTTTACGATGGTCGACAGTCAACGAATTTTGCTGACGGTCACAAAAATCCGCATCAAGATTAACCATCTCGTTCCAAAAATATAGCAGTCAAAATATGACCCATATTTTGACAATATCCACTTCAATTGTGCAGCAGTTTATTGTGTACTAATCAACCATCCTAAGTTGGCAAGTAGCCACGCAGAAAGAGAAGAAATATCGTCACTGTTGGACACAGACAAACAAGCTTATTACAAGAATATGTTAACCTAACGCGCTCATAGTTTTGATTCAAGAGTTCCGTGGTTTGATTCAACCGCATTTAGTTTTCTTTTTTGTTAAATTTGCTTAATACGTAACTATATAAATATAATTTAATGGTTAACATTTCTGTAGAAATATGTTTCTTAAAAAAAGAAGGCAAAAATGCTCCGTGTTTGGATATCCCTAGGCAAAATGGACAAGATTACCTGTGGATATCGATTCTATTACATCCGTAGAATATACATATTTTGTACAACTATAGGATGTCGACATCACGTAGGCAATCAGTTGCGGATAACTGTAGGATATCAAAAATTTGCATCTTTACAGGATATTAATATCCAGTCCGGTCAGGTGGGATGACCTAGAGATATGTCCATGTGATAATCCGAAATCTGAGACAGCGGGACTATACTAGGATAACCCGAGGATATCATGTGCTATCTGGGCACCGTCCCTGAACTTATTGTTTTCCACAAAGAACTTGATCGACTGTATGAGAAACCATAAAGAAATTAGATGTAAACATTATACCTAGCTAACATTAATTATTTTATAATAGCTATATCGCCATTATATAAGAATAAAACCTTTATAATTAAGGTCTAAGCTCAATATCTATACAACCACTATATATACAGAATAGGCGTAGGCTTATAAATCCATTTTATCGTCCAAGAGCCGCAAAAGCAATAATTGTAACTATTTAGCACTCCTTAGTAACATTCTCACTGCATCTATAAAGTATCTTAAGAAGCTCTTATAGAGATGCAAAGAATCGAATAGAAATTCGTTCACACTCCTATATGTATTAATAAAGCGATTTTATAGTCTAGAGAAGCATTAGTTATGGAGTAATTACTTCCACATCCAGTGGAAGTATAGTAACAACAAAAAAATGTTTGAAAATTTTTATTGTTCAAATAGGCTTAGAATATCATGAAACGTCGAGATTTTAAATTTGAGCAAAAAAAATTCTGTCTGTCGGTATGTCAGTCTAACTTTTTTTACGCGCACGTTTACTCTGGAACCGTTTAAGATATTGACTTGAAATTTAGTACACGTATGTGCTTTAACGCGATCTGGAACTAGAGTATATTTTCATCTTATTCCGTCGAAGGATTGGGTGGTAAAATCGGGTAAATGGGGGGGTAAATAGGTAAATCAAGCAGGTAAGAGTCCATAAAATTGGTATTTAGTGTATGCAAGAGAGGTTTCAAAAAAATTTTTGGCATTAGCCACCCCCATTACAACCCCTACCCCATTATTAAAGGGGATGAAAAAAAATGTGATTTAGTGTGTGCACAAAAATCAAAAGCCTCAAAATATTTTCTTTATAGGTTTTCGTGGTAGACGATTTCAAATACTATTAAAGTTCTATTATTACAATTATTTCCACATACGAAATTTTTTCGTTATAAGAGACTTGGATAGAAAATCTGGATGTGGAAGTAGTAATTCCTTGGGCAGCAGTTTTTTTTACTGTATAATTGTTCTTGATTGAATAATTTCTCATTTTATAACAGTTGTATTATATGAACTAAAAAAATATGGAAAAATATCCAACCATCTCTTTGACTTACCTGTTTTGTGACTTAATACGTGTACATTAAAATTTCAAGTTTCATGACATTTCTAAAGCTAAAATGAAATTGCGGTTTAAATTTTACTGTCGATAATGCTATGGTATCTCATGAAATAACAATGCGCCATTGAAATTCTTCAAATTAAGGGACTGATCAAGGTTTATGAAAGAAATGTTCTTCATCATATTTACTCATATATAATTAAAACTGTTATTAATTTCCGTAAATCAATTATTTAAAACATAATACGTAATTAAGAGCACATGTGTAGTAGTTCAATACGTGCTAATCCAATATTAATTTTCCTAACTGAATTTTTCTCAAGATGGATGCCACAACTAAAAATCTTACATCCTTGATAAATATGGTGGCTGCTTAAACAGCTTTTACAAAACTATTTGTTTTATAACAGCTGTTACAAAGCTCCTTTAGTTGCGTAGATACTGTTGCGAAGTGTTTTAGAGAATAATTGGGTTCTGTTGGAGGTAATTATACTTATTCCTACTTTCTGTAATATAAATGCTGTTACAAATTATTTTATAGAATAACGTAACTCGTTATGTAACCATTATATAGCGACAAAATTCTTATACAACATTATTTACCATGATATGCGGAAAACAAAATGGTGTACTAGTCTTTAATGTGGGAAAGCCCCTGCAAAATTTTAGAGTGTAAGAGGTAATTTAGTATATTAAAAATGGTTAAAATTTACGAAGATACACTACTGTTATTATGTAGGTCAGTAATAAGGCGACGAACTTACTTGTGAAAGAACATATTGGAGATGTTTACATTTTCTTAATTGGCATAAAAGGTGAAGCCGGCGGATGCGGTCAAAGTGCCGCGTTTTTTGCTTTCGGTCGAACAATCAGGACACCAACGTGTTATTGACGGGTTTAAGTGTAATTTGATTAAAACCAAAAAGTCACTTCTACCCTCTCCAGCTTTGCTGTCAATAGTGTCTGATAAAGTGATATGGTTGTACCGCATTATATCAGATTGATTAAAGTCATTGGCAGCGCATTTCTACAAAGAAATACGGTAAATTTTTGGTCATTTTTTTAAAAATTTTTCATTTTTTAACTCCTCTCAGTGGGGACAACCTACTGATAAATTTTCCGCATGTCATGGTAGATCACCCTGTATAATGTAAAACTACTACGCGTTAAGCTAGAGCAATATAACTCGTTATGCAACTATTATACAGCTACATGTTCTCTTTTGCTGTTTAAAGACTGCCGCAGGTTTTGCTATAAAACAATTCGGCTTAGTATGTAGTTATTATACAGCCACAAACACTTTTAATTTATAGAAACTGATCGCGGTTTATTTTAGAGAACAATTCATCTTCCTATCCAGACATTGGGGAGACAGGCGGATCGACAATCGGCTAGGCGGATATTTTGAAAGATTTTAAGAATTCTACACAACACATTAATATGAAAAATTTTTCTCTATATGAAGTATTCATGTAGTCTCAAAATTATAGAAAGAACTAGATTTTATAATACTAAATATTTGTACTGAGCAAGTACATAAAAAATGCTGTCGTAGTTAAAAAATTGTTTATTATCATTCAAGGAAGAAATTCATTCAAGGAAGAAGTCATATCATATCAGTTAGTTTTTTAGAGAATTATTAAAATAATTATTAAACGCATCAGCAGTTCTGTACAAGTTGTTGAAATCATTGTCATTCGAATCAACAAAATTTTAAGAAAGTCATTGTCACTTTTGTTTTTAATAATTTGTCGCAACGTTTTTTATTTATTGCATAAAATAAGTTCATTAACTGCAGAAAAAAAACGTGCAAAAGTCTGTTTCAGATTCATCTTAATAAAATTATTAGAACATTACGTTATACATGGTGTTTGACAGATTTGTGCAAACTTGCATGTTTCAGGTAAACTACTTCTCGTAACCAGAATGTCCATTAGAATAAGGGCAACTTAAGGGTGTTCCAGTAATATTTTAAATTACGTTAATTATGTAGTTATATTACGTTCTCTGGTAACCTTTTTATGACAATGTTCTACCAAAATGTTTGTATGTACTGACTAAGAGGTTCATTAAAGAGGGCATTACTTAAAAATAGGTAATATTCGATTCTATTAATTAATAATATCGTCTTTTCGAACAATCACCAATATAAATAAATATGAATGTAGTAGAACGAAAGCCAGTGACACTCGTTTTTGAAAAATTGCAAAAAATTATTTTTTTATTTTTTGTGTCATTGGTTGAAGCGTTTGTATTTTCATCCTTTCTATACCGTGTGACACTGATGAGCCTGGGAAAGCGAAATGCATCTGCCACTGTTGAGAAATGGATGTCTATGAAATGGGCTTCAACCAGCTCTCCTAATACTTTCTGTGTCATATATAGGCTGTATTTTAATAAAATCGACTCTTGCAGGCGCACCACCGGGTCAACGCCTGGCAGGACCTTTATTGCTTCTGCCAAAGTCATGTTCCATCGAATGGCTGGCAGCATAAGTTTTTTAACCATTTCAAGTAGTAAACTACCCGCAAATAAAATTTCATTAAATATTTCTGTTAATTGACTTTATTTTAATTAAACATTTATGTTGCTGACAGCGGCACGCCGGCCTACACAGTTGGCAGAAAAATCATTTTCTACTGTAATTTCTATTAAGAACACAAGCTTTAAATAACGTACAGCACTGACACTATTTTTTAACATAATTAAAATGTTCGAGAAAAACATAAACCAAGTTTAAACAGATGTAGCAATTAAAAGTGCCGTTGACGCCCATATTATACAGTTATAACCAGGGCTCGGGAATTTTATCTCGGCGCCAGAGACGTCTCTCAAATAAACATAACATTATATTGCAAACATCTACTGAAACATTTTTAAAAAACGACGAAATGGTGACATATTCATCATTGCCAGCTGCAATGTATTTTTGGAAATAAATTTAACTTAAAAACGGTAACGCTTCTTACAAAAACATACATCTAACAAATAAAAGAACAATTTTCAATCAAACACATACTTTCCTGTTCGGTTTAATATGTGTCGCGTGTTTATTACGTTTACTTTCAGAATAATTAAATATAAAAATTCAATAAGCTACTGGCAACAAAAAATATTTTTTCCTAATAAAATAAACCATATTTATATAACATTAAATCATACATAACAAACAAATTTAAGGATTAATGGCATAAAACTGCCATGTACCGTGTGCATCACAAATGTATACAACGCAACGTGAAAAAGTGAATTTTATTTCATTTTAAAATGTTAATACGTAACCTACTTATATCGGAAATCTACTGCATTTGTGAAACGTACTGCCAATTACCTAAAGACGTAGTTGAATTTTTTACAATTGCAATATTGAAGGCATTCGATTCTGACCGAGTACTTTTGTTTTTTATTAATGCGGTTTTATAATCACCTTTAATTAGGCGACGATTCCGAAATTGTGAAATTTTGGATATTACGTAATTCCCTGAAAAAGTGCAGGGTAAGATACATTGTGTCATACTTGTAGAAAAATCTTTCCGCCCTGACCTAGAGCCAACCCTGATTTTGACGTCACAGAGATAAAATTTCCGAGCTCTGCTTATAACTAATCATGAGGATATTAATTAGTGCTATATCGACTATTTTTTGAAAATATTTGCATAACAAATTGAATAGCAAAGAGTATATTGAATGTCTGCCGATAGTATTCATAATTTTTACTTCCCTCGCTTAAGGAAAGTATTGTAATCGTCAAAAAATCTTTATAAAATTAGACTGTGTAAATTACGAAAAGTAAAGTCTTTCAATTCTTCTCTCAGTCTGTCTGTCTGTTTGTCGATCTGGTGTTTGTCTATATGTTGAAGTTATATTTAGAAAAGTATTTAACGGAAAAAATGATACTTGGTAGGTAGTTGAGATGTTGACAACGAAGAAATGGAATGAGCCTTAAGTGAAAAATAGATAGGGTGAACACCTTCAAAAATAATTAAGGGAAAATGGCGAATGATAATTGGTAGGCAGTTAACCGAATATTTAACACAATTTTCAAGAAAGAAACCTGCTCTACTTTTAGTGTATATAGGGAGGTCAAGTTATAAAATAATGGACGAAAAAATGCGAAGGAAGACAGTAACATTTGGTATGTAGCCAGCACAACTGCCGAGGACAAAACCTGCTATGCTATTAATGAAAATATACAAGGTTATTTAAGTTATTTATATAAACTAAAAACCAACAAAAAATATTTCCTTACTGTTTAACATCAACTTACGAGAACTTAACGACGATATATTGTGAATTATTTGCAAATCTGATTAAATATTAGGAAAACTAATATGCATTTCCCAAAACTGATACAATGTAAGGTAATAAATACACGTTTTGTTACTGTCTTTAACCGTAAAGTTTAAATACACTATTCAAACATTTACATATTTTGTTTGCAGGTATATGGAGAATTAGCATTATTCGAATAAAATCTTGCATAATTGCATTAAGTTGTCAGTAGTCAGTAGAGACCCGTATGAGGAAAATAGATATTTTATAATATAATGATACTACTAATAACTGTTTAGATAAATTTTTCACACAAGTGGGGGTCAAAGGTTAAATTTTGCGGCTATTTCCACTACTAAAGTCAATCACCGACACCCGGAGACAAGCTACGCCCCTCCGGGAAATTTTTTCGAACCAGTTCCTTATCCTAGAGTAGGGATTCTCTAAGATAGAAGGGACCGATTGCTTTACATCCTCTACAAAGGTCGGTATATCCACTACGCAATCCTCATCTTAGACTGCATAGCTTCTGCGTATGCGCCTTTGATAATTTTATGGATCCTTTGGTAGCAATCTGAATTTGTACTGAATGATATTTTTTATTACCAAGGACCCGGTCTGTTATAATCAGCATGGGTTCATGTCACATGTCATGACAAGTCGATCTGCTGCTAGTAGCCTGTATACAAAACATTATTTGTCGCTGAAGGTCAGGTTAATATTTTTCATTTAGGTTTTTAAAATGTCTTTGCCATATTAAGAGTATTTTTTAAATCTTATTTAATAGAATTAACATCTGAGGAAACTGCAGCAACGTATAAAGTTCCTCAAGGCTCCGTTTTAAGACTACCACTATGGCTAATTTATTAATTACATCATTCATGAGTTTCAATATAAAGCTCTGTTATACGCCATAGAGAGTAAAGTAATATTTAAATAGGAGTATTGATGAGAGTGTTGGGCTACATCTTTGTTGACATGTGCCAGAAGCATTAAAAGAACATGGAAATGGCGTATTTTTGTATAAACATGTGAAGGTATATAATATCTACCCAACTAACTAATTATTTTATAATAGCTATGAGAACATCTATATCGCCATTGTAAAAGAGTAAAAGCGTTATAATCAAGGTCTGAGAACATTCTTTCAATATATATTTTTTAATGCCTTATTTATATTATCCTCCTGGTAAAGTTTAGCTAATACTACTCTACACTTAACCAAGACGGTGAGATGAGACACGGTCACCAATTCAAGTGACGGACTCGTCCGGCATGCCTTAACTTCGCCGATCGAGGTCTCGTCACTGAAACCGGTACCGTACCTCACCTCACAAACAACTACGACTATAACCACAACTAATATTTATACCCTGAATAGGCGCAGGTTTTATAAAGGTTTATAAAACCATTTTATCATCTAAGAGCCGGTTAAGCCAGTTCATGTCATTGAGAGATCATGTTTTCCACATTTCGGTCCGAGTGTAAGAATAGTTGTAATAACTAAACTTCGACTAATAAAAGACCATTTATTATTATTATTATTATTATTATATTCTCACAAAAATAATAAAATAATAAAATGGTACGAGATGATTCTTAAAATGACTTACGTTAGTTTCGTTTCTATGGGTAGGTTCTTCGTCCGTCAAGGGATTGGGATCCGCCACCACCAGTGAGGAAGGTCTCCTTCTTCTCGTAGATGTACACGCACTAGTTAGGCACCTTCTGCAGATGTTCTCCTTGTTCTCTTACGCTTCACTACCAGTTAGGCTTCTTGTTCTGATGATGCTTACGGATCCTACCGACTGCGCCAATGTTAGATCACGGTTTACATGAGTTACTTTTTAAAAAGATTTATTTACTTAAATGGAGCCAACGTTGGCTCTTAGAGAAGGAATATAATAATAATTAGAAGTGTTTCATTCTAAGTGAGTTTAATGACTGATTCAACAAAGCGTGTTTAGTCATATTTATAATATACAGAACCTGAGTAAGCAAAATATAGAGCAAAGGAATTGCAGTTCTGCAGTTATCACAAGTTATGAGAAACAAAGGTGTAATATGATATCTTGAAGATAAGCAATTAATAAGAGAAGCTGTTATCGTGTAATACGATATACCTGTGAAGGTTTATTATGCCTTAATAAGATAGCGTGTAATATTATATAACATATATAGGTTTTGCTTTAAGACAATTCGGCTCGTTGTACAGTTCTTATATAGCCACGAACATTTTTAATTTATAGAAATAGACCGTGGTTTACTTTAGAGAACACTTCAGCTTCTTATACACATACTATATTACCACGGGCCTCGCGTAGTATTACATTAGGTTCTCTTATAGAGCAATTCAGTGTAACTCTTTTTTTGGTTCAATTGACGGATACGAATTGTAGCTCTCTAGAGTCTCTAGTTGTTATCTGAAAATATAGCTGAATTTCAATATTATCAGTAGATATTTCCTTCCATGTTGACATCATTCTGATTATTCTAATGCTCATTAAATACCTTAACTCACGGAATTGGATACTATAGATCACTTGTGTATCTTCATTGTTAAAACAAAAACATCAATAATTTTCAACACAGTTTTATAAATATAACTACCGCAGGTAAAATGCTGCACGGCAAACTTTTGGCTTTATAAAACGTCTCTATATAATCCCTGAATTCCGCTAAAACACCTTAATAAAGTTTCTGTATAAGAGCACTTATCTAGAACCGTTACCTGTATAAGCCTAACTTCTTTATAATTAATTGTAGAAACGTCTATATCACCTGATAATGCGACATTAAGGAAGTAGTCTATAAGCATTATAAAAGCTCCACCACCAACAGTTATATAATCGTTATAAAATAGAAATATTCGCATAGTTAGTTCAAGCTCTAGAAAAGATCTATTGGAAACATTTACGAGGGAATAGAACCTTTATAAAATAGTTTTATAATTATATTGTAAGAACATTCAGCTGAACATTAGTGCAACAATGCTCTAGTTGGGTATGTAACAAACATCAGCTATATCACATATCAACTTCTATGGCATTAGATGTGACCGGGAAGTGGTACTCGTTAGAGCAAGTGGTAAGACAGGGTGGAGCAGGTGTTCCATGATTTGAGATCCTCAACAGTTCGGTGCATAAGCTGCTGAAACATTTCTATGTACCCCATTGCTCTTGGTACCCAGGTGGGAGCTTTTATGACGGTAAAGCCAGTTCGTGTCACTGACAGATTATGTTTTCTACATTTTGGTTTTAGCTACAGCTGGGGCTACCTCCAAAATCTTGCTCATTTTCAGAAAGCCCTTCCTCGCAGACTTTGTTGAAAGACGTGGTAATACAGAACAAATACTGAATTTACGACAACCTATCTAAAGGCAACATAATATTGCGTGCTTATATATCTTTGTCTCGTAATGACGGAAGACTTTTGTCAATGTAGAATTGGACAAAGTGTGGCTTATATTATGGTAAACGGAAACACCCGGACATACGGTATTCGTTATTTGCCTACTGTACATATAAAGAAAACTCGACTTTCGTGAAAGTCGGCAACACCAACGCCGACAAATGTATAGTCGACAAAGTCATCAAACAGGACGGTGATCTAGAGCCAATTCTCCTTAACATCTATAGTGAACACGTGATTTCACGTGTGCTGGAGGACTAGCAGAGTGGAGTTAAGATTTCTAAGTTGAGATTTGCAGATGATGTAGTAGAAGAGAATCTTACACACAGCATCTAATGGATGCGACACTGATTTATTTATTATGGGCACCACGCGTGTTTCCCCGTGATTGTATACAGTTGTTTCCACTCTCAGTCGAGTTCTATAAGTTTAAGAGGTGTTTGATAACCGAGAAAGGTAAAAGTTGTACTTATTGTGGATTGCTAACTGCCTTTTATTTCAATGACTTCTGTGGCGATACACTTTAGCTTATTTAACTATCATTGTAATGGATCTTGTGCTTAGATATCACTGATTCACTTTTATAGAAAATCCCTCTCGAGCTTGCGTGAGTCGATCGGTGTATTGGGTTACAGACTTGCGGAGTGAGGAGACACCCGGCACCCGACTCCGATCTAATATACAAAAGCCCTCGAGGGAAAAGACTTAAAGATAATCATTCAATCAGTAAAATGCAATCGTTAAAATAATACCATTTATTGATTAGAATAAAAAAATAAAGACAATGATGTTTATGCAATAGCCTATCTAGAAAACATATATTTTAACAAATCGCCTCCCCAAGCAGGGCAAGGACGAATGCCTCTTATAGAGGACATTAATAAAGAGCGTGCAATAACAATCGATTAGTAAAAAGACTCATACAACTTTCTCAGAAGATTATGAAGGCACTTTGGTTATGGGACTGAATGAAAATAATATAAAAATATTTTACTTAGAAAATTTTGGGATACTAGTGGCTTGCTTTAAGGTTCCTTTTAGTGATTATATCATTCACAAGAACGGAGTTCAACTATATACGAGTTTATTGTGCTTTCCTTCCACCTTTACGGCGACGAACGAACTGGCCCCATATAGGTTCGATTTATGGTATGTGACATGACCTCGCTTTCGAGCGACTTTTTGCAAATGACTTTTTTATCTTACTTATACACAAGGTGGTTTTCTCTATAACTTTGCCATCTTTAAACACCTGCATTTGGTTTGGCTACCACAGCTTTCTGCCGATTCTCCAACGCACTCATCCAACTGACAAGTCGCTGGATAAATCTAAAGTTTTATTCCAGACACCGGCCTTGACCATTTTTTCTTATTTCTGTCTAATCATTGCCCACACGCGCTACGTACCTTTGCCACATTCTTTGTCTCACCTTTTCAGTACGTCGCCTCATCAAAATTTTATTGTCATTCTTTTGAATGAACACAACGACTGTGTCTTCAATGTCCATGTGTTTCGTGAAGCGTAAAAATATTTCTTGTAGGTTAAACTTTTGCGGACTATTTCTCTTCTAGTCCACAAAAATGTTTACAAATAGAAATTTTGGCGTACTTTTGAATTGTTTGCCTAGCCCCCAAAATATTTACCAAGTGAAATTTTTGGTGTACTTTTGAATTGGGCGCCACGCGTTGTGCCTTATGTTTCTGTGAACTTGCATGAGTCCTTTTGTGCCAGTCTTCAGCGCTGATGCTTTAAATATGTTTAGTTATGCTCTGCCTTTTCAATATTTTTTTTCTGGTATGTTCTACAACAATATCACCTTCATTGCAGCAAGCGAGGATGACTAATACACGTACTGAAAAACATTCAAACAATAAGCTCTGAGTACGGTTTAAATGTAGATTACAACAAAATGAAAATTATGATTTTAGACAGAACAAATGAAAACCACCCAAACATATTAAGGAGATGTGATTATGAGGTAGTAAACAGGATAATATATCTTGAAACCCTTGTGGACAATATCGGAAAATATGAATAAAAAAATCTACATACATATTGTAAGATTGAAAATTTCTTAGTTGGGGAAAATTTGTCCTGACTGAGAAATATCACAAAAAGCACAGAGATTAGACTTGCTCACGCCTTAGTTTTCTTATTCTTTTACGCCTCAAAAAAAAGGGAGACTGGGGAGGGACGTACCTAGAGAATTGAACTGTTGGTGCAAACATTTAGAGACTCGTATTTTAAAAGCATCAATATTCAATACGCCATCTGTCTCTCTAACGCTTCATCTGTTAGGGAAGATGTTTCATATTTGATTATGCGTGTAAATTAGAACTTAATAATATTAATAGTATTAATTGCTCAAAAATTCCGAAGTCCGATTGTGTCATTTCTGTTTCTTATTGTGTGTTTTCTCCAATTCTGACATTAAATTATGAAACTGCACACGAAAATGATCAAAACTGTATTTGTTTTTGTGTCTCACACCTTCGACTAACTTGAAATAAATGATTAATTCGTACTTAAGTAAATTTAAAATATTATAAAATTAACAACAAGGCATTCGCAGGTGAAATAGAACTCAAGGCATCTATATTAACGAGTGGAATATATAATTCCTTAGATAAAGTAAATCCTTCGCTAGGAATATTTGTAGATTTGGCTAAGTACTTTGATACTGATAGTTATACAATTCTATTACAGACTCTTGAAAATATAGGTGTCCGAAACTTACTGTTGATATTACTAAACAGCCATATAGATGACAGAAAACAGTATATGCAAATATACTCAACTCAAAGTGTGTTCTAAACAATGAAATGCGGCGTTCTCCAAGGCACAAGTTTAGGTACCCTGACCTTCACTATTCATATGAGTGGTCCATTCTCTATTAAGACGTGAGGTGGTATTTTCAGTTTAGCTGACGATACGGTTGTTTTCTAAGAAAACAAATCATTGGTAACTTTAAAATATGATGTTAGAGAATGATTTCAAGAAATTAATTGACTGGTTTAACTCTAAACTTCTAGCGATAAACTGTAATAAAAAATGTATTTACTGTATTTTCTTATAATTCTATAATATCTAATTACAACGAACTGAATATACCAATGTCAATATTATCCAACACTCATGTGAAATATCTTAGAAATTATATAAACTCAGAAGTGGGATACTCATATAAATAAAAAGCGCTGCCCAAGGAATCACTAATTCCACGTCCAAATTTGCTACACAACGAAAAAAACTTTGTATGTGGAAATAATTGTTTATGGAACTTTAATAGTATAATATTTGAAATCTTCTACCACAAAAGCCCATAAAACATCGGTAGTAGGGCGGGGGTAGTGATAGGCGGGTGGCATTGGGGATGGATGAAGTAAAAAAAATATTTTGGTTCTTGTACACACACTAAATCACATTTTTTTTTTCATCCACTTTCATAATGGTGGGGGTAGTAATGGGTAATAATGCCAAATTTCTTTTGCGACATTAGCTTATTTTGTATATACTAATTACCAATTTTGTAGACTCTTACCTGCTTGATTTACTTATTTACCCCCATTTACCCCAATTTACTCCCCAGCCCTTCAACGGAATAATCTAATCAAGATAATTTAGTTCCAGATCTCGTTAAAATACATACGTGTACCAAATTTGAAGTCAATATCTTAAACTGTTCCAGAGTAATCGTGCGCACCAAAAACAGACAGACCGACAGACAGAATTTTTTTTGTCAAACTTAAGATCTCGACGTTTCATGACATTCTAAGCCTATTTGAACAATAAAAATTTTCTAAAAAAATTATAAAAATTTTTTTTCGTTACAATACTTCCACTACATGTAGAAGTAAATAAGAAGTACGCTTTACCCTTTAATGACCTTCCAGATATACTAAATACTGATCAACTTAGCACAACTTATCTTGCTTTAACTGAACCTCAATTATTATATGGCATCACTGGATGTAGAGAGCTATTGAAAAAATAAGAGACCAGATTAATAGACATCCGCCAATTATACTTTCACTGCTTAGTAGTTAAAACGCAGGTACTCTGAAGAAATGCACTTGCTAAATCACAAACACCAGACCAGATATAAAAATGATGCTATTTGCAAAAGCATGTCAAAGACCATCGACCAAAGAAGCCATAACTTCCTCGGTGCAAAAGCATATAACTTTTACCTACTGCAATTAACAACATAAAATCAATAATTTACTATAGTCGAACAATTTACTCACCTTAAATTTTGTTGATTGTGTATTCTATATATCGTGTGTTAATATTAAAGTTACACATTTTAAAATAGGCGTTATATTTAATTATATTACGTTATTATGCATAATTATTTCTATATTAAGAGAATATGTTAATATGTGTACTTACACAGTGCGAACTGGCCAATGAAAATTTAAAATTTAGAAGAAAAATAATTTTTCAGCACAATGGATGCCCAGCACGTTCTATAATTCTAGTTAGACAATTGTTAGACAATCGCTTCCACGAAAGGTGGATTGGCCGCTATGGTTTAACAACATGGCCAGCAGGTTTGTCAGATTTAACCCCATTGGATTACTTCTTATGGGGGCACTCAAAGCAAAAGGTATACGCCTTGGTATACGCAAACGATTTCGAAGATGACATAGATTTATTAAAGTAAAAAATTGTGGATGCCGTTGTGTACTAATGTGTACTAATAGGAGATCTATATGTAGAATGATTTTCAACTTAGTTAAATAAAACGTTATTTTTTTTTAATTGTCGTTTTTTTATTGAACTCCATATTTAAGCTTTTCATAATTGAAAAAACTGTTAAATCAAATTTTCAATAAAAATGTAAAAAAAGTAGTGGTTAAATTAGGATTTTAATGTGAATTGTCTGGTCAGTGCAGTTTTTCTGTTTTAACATGTTCAGGGGTCAACTTAAGTTCACAGCTCAGTTTTGCAGTTTCTGCGAGGTCGGCGTATTGTTTATTTAAACAATTTAATTTTTGTAGACCGTGTTTTCCATCGGTTTTCTTTGAATATCTCGAAATCTATAAGTCATATGGAAAACAATAAAAAGAAGGAAAATGTTCGTTTCGAGTTGTACAATAAAAGTACATATAACAACTATAATTAATTCCAATTGTTATTATTATTTAAAAAAAAATTGCAAAATTATGCGTTTTTAAACAAATCATTGTTCTTTCAAAAATAATAATAATAATAATAATAATAATAATAATAAAGAATTTATTGCCCAACAGAATACACCAATTACAGGACAATTTTACAAAATATAATATAAAATATAACATACAAACTACAAAATATGATCTACAAAGTATAAGATACTGATTTAATTTACTTATTAATACTTATTTATTTAATTTCGGTAAAGTAACTTAAAAACTACGGTTATAAAATTAGGTTTAGGTCACAAGCTATTTTTAATAGATAGTTTTAAGGTCTTAGAAAACTGATTTGCGGAAAGATCAAACATGTCACAATCGCCACCAAGGGAGTTATACATTTCCATCATAGAATAAATAGGCGATTTAGCAAGAATATTTGTTCGTTTTGAGGGTAGTACAAATGTGTAAGTTTGACGCGAACCCGAACGCGGAATTCTAAAATTGATTTGGGAGAGAAGTTCTGGGCAGTCTATTGTGTTATTGACAAGTTTGTAAATATACATTAAATTTGATATAATTCTTCTGCTTTCTAATGAGTCCATATTAAACCTTATTAACATTGAATGATTGGGATATCCCTGTTCAGGGTACTGGTGATCTACTTTAAAATATAAGTATTTTAGAAATTTCCGTTGAACAGACTCCAACGATTGTGAGTGTACCTCATAACCCGAACCATACTCGAGTTTCGAACGCACATAACAAAAATATAGTGATTTTAATGCTTCTGCATTTGTAAAGTTTCTTGTGTTTCTTATGACAAAGCCCAATATTTTTAACGCAGATTTAGCTATTGAATCAATGTGACGCGAGAATTCCAATCTGGGGTCGAACAATATACCCAGGTCCTTAATATTTTCACACTGTGATAATATTGTGTTGTTAAAACTATACAAATATTCAATTGGGTTATTCTTTCGTGTATAAGTCATAACTTTACATTTTGATATATTCATTGTTAACTTGTTGATTAAGCACCAATTCTCAATGACATCTATTTGTTCCTGTAATCTTGCACAATCTTCTATGGTAGTAACTTCGCTAAATAGTTTTAGATCATCCGCAAAGAGAAGTTTATTGCAACTCAGTGCGTCGCATAAGTCGTTGATAAATACTGAAAACAGGATTGGACCTAAGTTAGATCCCGGAGGTTGCAACATATGTGTTTGACTTGAAACCATTATACTGAACGTATTGTAATCTATCTTGTAAGTAAGAGTCAAAAAATTTAATAAGCATATCACTAAAGCCAAAATTGTTCAGTTTATTAATTAAAAGTCTATGATCAATGCGATCAAATGCCTTTGAGAAGTCAGTGTACACCACATCTACCTGGCTCCGTTTGTCTAGAACATTAGAAATAAATTGGGTTAAACACGCTAGGTTTGATACTGTAGAGCGTTTTTCCATAAAGCCATGCTGACAGGTGGAAATTAAATTTTTTATAGCAGGATATATTACGTTGTACACCGACACCTCGAAAACTTTTGCAAAATTAGGTAGTATAGAAATACCTCTGTAGTTAAGTATATCACTTACATCACCGTTTTTAAGTATGGGACAAACTCTAGCCAGCTTCCAGCATTCAGGAAATGTAGATGTTCTTAGGGAGAGATTAAATAAAATTAACAGCGGGGCAATAAGTACATTAGAGCAATCCTTTATCAAGAAACTAGGAATTTGGTCGTGGCCCGACGTCATTTTATTTTTCAACTTTTTTATAGCTTCAGATATATCAAGTTCAGACAGTTGTATGAGATTAATGCATGGATAATTAGATATATTGCTAAAAGGTAGTAATTCATTTGATGGTCTTAAATATACACTATTAAGATAGCTACTAAATCCTCCAACAATATTTTGAGGGCTGTCGTAAATTATACCGTTACAGTGCATTTTGCCTGGTATCCTCGTTTCGCCTTTCTTGTTATGTATATAGGACCAAAATTGTTTAGGGTCATCTGTTAAGTTAGCTTCTACACTACTTATGTACAATTTATATGCTTCTGAGATTTGTGTTTTTACCAATGCTCTAATGCGCTTAAAGTCTTCTGAGTCATTATTTCTATGGGTTTTGTTATACTTTTTACGATAGTTATTTTTCAATTTTATATTCCTAATTATTTCAGGTGTGTGTAATGGGTAATATTCAATGAAATTTTGGAAAAATATAAAATCGTTGGTAAAACTTTGCACCCTTGTGAAATCCTGCCATCAAAACCAAGAATTGTGTACGAAGGTTCAAATTCTAGCATTCTATAAGTACTTTAAGATCACGGAGAAAAAAGTTTTTTTTTTTCAAAATTTAAACCCGTTTTATTGCAGTTGTTCATAGTTTTCGAAATTTTAGTTATAAACAAGTTGAAGTAACTCTCTAGTTTTCTTATGAAATCAAAAACGAATAATGGAAGTAGATTAAAAAAGCCAACTTTTGAAAAAAAATAATGCTTTACTTGCATTTGGAGCTGAGGTACGTTAGTTTTTATTTTTATATCACTTATAAATATTTCTTCTTGAAATTTGGCTATTCTTCAATGCTTATTATTTTCTTTCTGTTATTTGAAGATAATCCAAAGCTACAATTGTTAAAATAATATCGAATGAAACGGCTTTGAGAACATAATGCACATTTTCAATTTTGTTATAACTTTTTTAATTCTTGTCACGAAAATGGCAAACCAACCTAACTTGAACAACTACCCTTATGTTCATGTATACAGCTTTGTAAAACTTTTAATATCACTGATACAATAAAAAAACATCCGCGAGCAGGATTTGAACCCGAGAGGTTCGCATCCTGCATAAAAGTGCTAGTCGCCGTACCCACTGGGCTATCTAGCGACTAAAATGTGGTTTGTAAAAACATAATATTGCATTTAGACATATTTGGTGATTTCAGATCTCTAACAAAATCGCTAAAGACCCCACTTTCGGGCCTCTCTATAGTATCTTTTAACAATTGTAGCTTTGGATTATTTTCAAGTAGCAGAGACAAAATAATAAACATTGGAGAATTACTAGTCCAAATTTCAATAAGAAATATTGATTTGTTTATTTATAAGTGATCTATACGTAAAAACTAACGCATATCAGCTCCAAATGCAAGTTGAGCATTAATTTTTTTTTTAAAGTTGACTTTTTAAATAACTTTCATTACTTTACCTTATTTGATTTCATAAAAAAACCAGAGAGTTATTTGAATTTGTTTATAACTACAATTTCGAAGATTAGAAACAACTGTAATAAAAAAGTTTGAAAAAAAAATGTTCTCTTCGTGATCTTAAAGTATTTATAAAAAGCTACAATTTGAGCCATCGTACATCGCAAGGGTGCAAAGTTTTAGCAACAATTGTATATTTGAGCCGTTTTAATAATCATTTTGATTCGAAATTTTAAGTGGTGATTGTACTTTATAAGAGCTATATTTCTCCAAAATCTCATTGAATATTATCCATTATTTTTTAAAGAACAGTGATTTGTTTAGAAACGCATAATTTTCCAATGTTCATTTTTTTTTAAATAATAATAACAATTGGAAAGAATTATAGTTTATATACTTTTATTTTACAGCTCATAACGAACATTTTCCTTCTTTTTGTTGTTTTCCATAGGACTTAATAGATTTCGAGATATTAAAAGAAAACCGACGGAAAATACGGTCTAAAAAATTAAATTGTTCAAATAAACAATACGCCAACCTTGCAGAGACTACAAAACTGAACTGTGAACTTCAGTTGATCCCCTGAACACGTTAAAACAAAAAAACTGCCCTGACCAGACAATTCACATTGCGAATTTTTTAGTCCTAATTTGACTTCACTTGTATAATTTATCTTAAGTTTGATAACAGTTTATGACTTCCTGTTAGCAAAACTTTTTGTAAAGAATGACTCTTTCTCGGTAAATTAAAAATAAGAAAGATTACAAAAGTGCGGACCCACATCTGGGGAAACACTGTACACATATATTTTATGCTATTTCATTTTAGCATTTTTGTGTAGTATTGTTTACGGTTTTATGGTGGTATAAATTATGTGGTGTATATAATCTATATTTCTGTGAGCCCAATGCACGCTCAAGTAGTCTAAACAAACTTAATATTTATTTACTACAATGTTTTAGTTATTAACAATTACATGTACTAAATCAATTTGCTATAGAAATTTATTCTTTCGTTCAACTTTCGTCAATCGAAGTGCTGTACAAAATAAATTTATGCATTTGCAGTTTCATCTCCTAATAGAATTAACGATTTGCTATTGTAAAATTTTTATATTTCATGCATAATTAATATAAAATCATAGTCAAAAATAGAAAAAAAAGATCTCTGATAGGACAGGATAGGATCTCTTATAGAATCTTTCAACTAAATATTCCTCTTCATGATTATTTTGCAAAAAAAAATTTTCAGTATTATATTACCATATTTCTTTGTAACCCGTTTGTTACTAATTGTCGTTGGTTATTAATTAGTTATCTACTACCGGTTCTGGAAAAATGCCTTATCACTTTACCAATGAGGAATATGCCGTAATCATTTACATTTATGGTTTTTGTATTAGAAATGGAAAATGTAGTAATGACATCATATACTTATGTAGATATCTATACCAATATTTCTATTAACTTACTATGAATATGTTTTCTAGGTATTCGTAATATTTCCGCTGTAAAATTGGACTTACCTGTAGTTAAATGCACATTGCCCTTACAAATATCACCATTAAATTGAAAAGAGTTTTGGTTTGTATATTGATAGCATAATGTAAAATTAGGATTTTGTTATAAACCTGTTATTTTTTTCCACAAATCGTGTCTAGGTACAGAAAAGTATTTAACATTGCCCGTAAATTGGCTAATGCCCTCGCTAAATTAATTAAAACTAGTAAAGACAAAATTAGAACGAAAATAAATGTTAAGCTTATAAATTAACCCTTGATATTGGCCTAAACATGATATTGGACAAACCAGAAGAAGTTTTACGAAAAAGATTTCATTACACAAATATTCTTTAGGACAGGAACCAAAACTGTACGCTAACCATATTTTGGAGAAAATTTTTCATGCGAATTTCTATATAATCCTGTCATCTTAGTCAAAATAGGGTAAGAATCTCGGAATTCAAGATAACCGGCTGTAACCTCGTATAAACCTTTATTTTAACATCCTTTGTCTCAAAACCTACTTACGATAGCGTGGACGCGACTTGTAGATAACTAAGGTCAAAGGTCAAAAAATCGATTTTTTGCGCATTTTTTGCAAATAGCTCGTTCCCTGTAAAATTTACGCTAATTGTATTTATTATAAATATTGTAGGGGATAAAATTCTCTACAACTTTTGCTTCAAAAATTTTTTTATACCTCAAACCGTTTTTGAGATAGAGGGTGGTGAGCGCGCAGTCTTTCACTATGTACGGTGTCATTCAAGTTCGATCTGTAGTCTCGGTCAAAAACACGCCGTATAAAGCCCGTTAATTATTGAAAAATATATAATTATAAATAATTTACATTTTTTCATTAAATATCACATTTAGAACCCCAGGAATGGGGTTGGATAATGCGTAATGGATTCCTGGAACCTACCACTACAATTCTACCTCCAGCTCCAGAAGATTTGCTGAACATAATATTCTGCAACTGCAAGAGTGGTTGTGGTTCGCGATGTGGATGCAGGAAATTGGGGTTGCCGTGCTCTTTAGCATGTGGCCAGTGTAATGGGCAAGCTTGTCTCAATGCTTCACCCTATCAGAGTGATGTCAATGGAGATGGTACATTTGACCCCGAAATCCTAGAAGACTTGGAGACAAATGTCGTTGAAGATGAAAACGAAGAAGAATTTAAAATTTCACAACGACCAGATGACGATGATGAAGAAGAAAACTAAAAATAACAACATGGAGTTCTTCTTATTTTTATTCAATTTTTTTAATTTCAACCATGAAAAATGTATGAAATCGTATTTTTTAATAAAAATATAAATTAAAAATTTATTTATTGT
Organism: Rutpela maculata; assembly: GCA_936432065.2. NCBI lineage: Eukaryota > Metazoa > Arthropoda > Insecta > Coleoptera > Cerambycidae > Rutpela > Rutpela maculata. Next base: position 48,345,933 of record OW386292.2, read on the forward strand.
CTTTTTATTTACTTAGGAAGTAATTAGTATAAATCTGAATATAATTAAAATATAATTAAAGTATTTCTGTTAATAATTTTCTAATTGTACAAAGAGGTAAGTGTTATTAAATGAAGATATACTTAATTTATGAAAAAAATTATTATATAATAATAATAATAATAATAATAATGTTTATTTGAATTTAAAAGATTAGATACATCATTTGACAAAGAAAGAAATTTTCCAAATAAACACTCAGGTTTCACAGAAGTATTCTAGTAGATACTTGTTTGTGATGTTGGGAGTGTGGACATTTTATTATTACATTTATATCTAATATCTATGTATAATATAATATTTACACATACATACACATATACATTTACTTACATACTAGACACTATAAAATCAAATATACACATACCACATAACTTAATAAATAACGATAAGTAAATAAACACATCATATAAATCTCAATAACTTCTCAAAAAATTGCCTTGAAGGATATTATTCATTTGGTTCCTAGGAAATTCCAAAATCCATGTTTTTACTTTCTTTTTAAACATAAACATATTTTTCACATTTCTTATATCATCAGGTAAGTAGTCATATAATTTTACAGATAAATAAGTGTGATTCTTTACACCAACTGTTTTATAAACTTTTGGTTTTACTGTAATTATATTTTTTAGTCGGGTGTCATAACCATGTTTCTTAAAATCTATATTTTTTGTTTTTTGAAGGTTCATTAGAAGAGAGTAACCATATAATTGACGGATGTCCATAACAGCCATTTCTTGTAGCAAACTATTACTTGAATAAGTATATTCTTTATTTAATATAATTTTTAAAAACCACTTTTGTAAAACCATTAATTTATTCAAATAACAATTTGCCACTGCTCCCCAACCTATTATTCCATAGGTGAAATGCGTCTGTATTAATGCAAAATATAATGTCTTTAATTGACTAATACTTAGGTACTGTTTCAGGAATTTGAAACGTGATAATAAATATCTAGTTTTATTTGTAATATAATTTACTTGCAAATCCCAACGAAGGTGTTTGTCAATCACAATACCCAAATATTTCATCGATTTTGCTTCCTCAATTATTAGATTTGATGATATGTTCAAAGGACCGAAATTTGGGAGATTATTCACTAAGGATGTAAAAGGAAGGTATTTGGTTTTCATGTTATTTATAGTTAAGATATTTGTGTCAAACCAATTTTTGATGTTTTTGAAATCCTTCTCTACTATTTGTTTTAGGTCTTGCCACGTGTCTGCACTATAAAATATAGCGGTGTCATCAGCAAAGCTCAAAATTTCTCCTGCACTATTAAGGGTAAGTAGACTATTTATATAAATAATAAATAAAATCGGCCCTAAAACAGTTCCTTGAGGGACACCCCAATTTATAATTCGTGAATTACTTAGAGCCTCATTAATTCGTACATATTGGGTCCTCCCTGTAAGATAACTTTTTATGAGTTGGAAAGCATTTCCCCGAAACCCGAGTTTCTGCATTTTTGACAATAATCGCTTGTGACAGACAGTATCAAATGCCTTTGCTAAGTCTACAAAAACACACAGAGATGGCTTATTATTATCTAATTTTCTATAAATTAACCCCGTTAAATAGGCTATAGCATCTTCTGTGGACTTTCTTTCCCTGAAACCAAATTGCCTGTTAGATATAATATTAAATTTATCTAAAAATTTCACAATTCTATTTTTTAGTATCTTTTCAAGCAATTTGGCAACATTGGAAATTAGCGCAATAGGTCTATAGTTGATTAATTTTAATTTATCGCCATTTTTATATAGGGGTTTTATAACTCCAACTTTTAATACATTTGGAAATATCCCTTGTGCAAGCGAGCTATTGATCAAATGAATAAGTGGTTGCTTTATTTCATTTATGGTTTGTTTTAGGGTTTCGGCTTTAATATTATCGTAACCAGGTGCCTTCTTTTCTTTTAAACTATTTGTAACCTCTCTTAATTCAGTTTCGTTAGTTGGTTGCAAAAATATTGAATTTTCAAGGTATTTCTCATTATCACTAAGTTGACCAGTATTTTGTATTTGCTTTGCTAAAGATTCACCCATATTAATATAGTGCTGATTAAACGTATCAGCTATTTCTTTTTCATTTTTAATGATTTTGTTATCGAATTCAATTTCCTTTAAAATCGTATCGTTATTACTTTTATTACAAATTCGATTTACCGCATTCCAAAGTTCTTTTGTAGAGTTCTTATTTTTTGTTATGATACTATTATAGTAATGCATTTTAGCATTTTTAATCAATTGCGTTAGTTTGTTTTTATATTTTTTGTATTGTCTGATTATTTCTGTATTTTCTGGGTTTTGTTTCATTTTATGGTATAAAGAATTTTTCTCTTTTACAGATTGAAGGAGGCCTGACGTTATCCATTCTTTTTTTCCTTTGGATTTGTTCATTTTTTTTATAGTTTTTGTGTTTTTGTTTATGTAATATGTGAACTTATTAATAAATGATTCCCACTGTAGATTAAGATCTTCCTTTTGGTATATATCTGCCCATTGTTCTTTTTGTAAATCACATTGTAAGTTAATATAATCTATATATTTTTTTGTTGTATAATTTGTCTTAGTTAAAGGAGTAATATTACTATTTGTATCTAGATATAATAAAATTGGGTAGTGATCTGTAATTGGTGTTTTTATTATAATAGGAAAAAAATTGTTTTCTCTTTCAGCACTCTTAATAAAAAAATGATCTATGGTGGATTTTTGTTCATTTTGTTCTCTGGTGTACTTGTTTATATATGACCTAAAGTCATATTCGTTTAGTATATTTAAATATTCTTGACAGAAATCATCATCCGAGGAAATATTGATGTTTATATCTCCAGTTAATACGTGTGCGTAATAACATTTATTTATTTCCTTTAGATAATTTTTTAATCCGTCATTGAAACTATATGGACATGTGTTAGGAGATCTATATATACAAGTTATTAAAATATTTCTATTATTTACATTTATTTCTACTTCCAGTAAATTTAAATTAATGAGGTTATTATTATATTTTATATTTTCTAATATATAAACTCTATGATGATATGATAGACATTTTTTTTATTAGTACTATTACTCCATCATTTTTGTTAACATTTCCTTCATTATACAGAGTGTCATATCCATTTATATTAAATAATGCTAGATCCTGAATTTCAAATGTTTCTGTTAGAATGATAATATCAAAACTTTCTGTGAAGTGATTGAGTAATAGCAAGAGTTCATCAAAATTTTTTTGTAGACTTCTGATATTGGTTTGAAATACTTTTATATTTGTATTTAGATTTAAGTTTGAAATCAAATCATTGTGTTCAATTACATCATTTGCAATATTCGTTTTAATATTTTCATAATTATAATGTTTTATATATGGATTCATTTTTTTATTTTTGGTTTTTTTTTACACATTCTTACAATTCAATAATAGATTAGATATAAACATAAACACATAAACACATACATAAACACATTACATATATTAAATGTGATATTTAATGAGAAAATGTAAATTATTTATAATTATATATTTTTCAATAATTAACGGGCTTTATACGGCGTGTTTTTGACCGAGACTACAGATCGAACTTGAATGACACCGTACATAGTGAAAGACTGCGCCCTCTATCTCAAAAACGGTTTGAGGTATAAAAAAATTTTTAAAACAAAAGTTGTAGAGAATTTTATCCCCTACAATATTTATAATAAATACAAATAGCGTAAATTTTACAGGGAACGAGATATTTGCAAAAAATGCGCAAAAAATCGATTTTTTGACCTTTGACCTTAGTTATCTACAAGTTGCGTCCACGCTATCGTAAGTAGGTTTTGAGACAAGTTTTAGGATGTTAAAATAAAGGTTTATACGAGTTTACAGCCGGTTATCTTGAATTCCGAGGTGAAACCACTAAGATGACTGGACTAATATCCTACATGGATATAAAAGGGGATTAAAATCGACACTATTAGAATATTTGTAAATTGCGAACAAAAAAATTCAGAAGTGATTTTTGAAACGACTGCAAAACATTTTCAAAAGGAGGAGATTTTCAATTCGATCCATATCACAGGTCTACACAAAAAAAATGTTCTGCTCCAAGGACTAAACCTATCATGCCTTAAGTATTTTTGTGTGCTGAAACCAAATGTTCAATTTAAAAAACTTTCTACCGTGTAGATTTCGAGTAAATCCCGGTTTTTATTGTCAAAATATGTTTTTTTTTGTCAAATTTCGACGTAAAATGTGTTTATAAGTATTTACATGAGGGGTCCCATAATAAAAATTACTACTTCCCATGTATTTTTTTGCGACGTTGACGAATCCGTTCTCAAAAAAAGGGCGCTCTGAACTCTAAAGGGCAAAAAGGGGCAAAAAGGGCAAAAAGGGCAAAAAGGGCAAAAAGGGCAAAAAGGGCAAAACGGGCAAAAACTCAGTTTTATTGAAAAAAGAAATGCGAGGTGTGTTTTCCTATGTATTCTTTAATGTTGAATACGAATCCGACGTTAAAAAAGGGCACTCCGCTCTCCAAAGGGCAATAAAGGGCTAAAAAGGGCCAAATATTAATCGTTTATTGCTCGAAGGTGTAGTGTTTTTGAAGACTAGCCTAACCTGACCTAAATAGTGCGATATTTCTTAGGAAATTTCAACGCCCCTATATCTCCTGGACGCAAGTCTATATGAACTTTTCTTCTTAAAATTTGCTAAGAAATAACATGAAATAGTTTAACATACTTAAATAACACTCTGTAACTAAAGGATGTACTAATCTTATGAAATACCCTGTATATAATGTATAACTTTATAATAATGGTCAGTGTAAATACCCATACCTAAAGAAGCCACTTTGTCAAAGAAATTCTTATAAATTGTGTAAAAATATATTAATAACAATATATCATACTAAATAAAGTGTTAATTTGTTTAGTGATACTAAAAATACATAGACAGTTTGTAACACAGGCACTTCCCAAATATTGTTACCTGCTGAATTTATTTTCTGTAAAACTAAACAACAAACTTTGATTAGTTTTAATACATCAATTGACTTCGCCGCAGGAGAAGCTGCCGGCGAATTTATGAAATTTGAATCGTCCTACATATAAGTAGGTACCAAGTGTCCCCACTTGCAGGTACTTAGTGACGGGTCACCATTACCAACAGCGTTTTGTATCTGCAATAGCCCAGTGCTTTCTTGATTTTCTTGGCGGTACTACTTTAAATTATCCTGACAGGTCGTGTGTGCAAGGACGATGATATTGTTTTTCACTTCACCATCTCTTGTTTTTGTCGGGTCGCACTCGTGAGAGCTTTCATTGTACCGGTTTGTCTCAGCGTACCGCGTTCGGGTCTATTATACAGGACTTAAAACTTCGTAAACTTTTCAAAAATTTTTAATGTTGACTTTTAGACAACAAAAATTTTTTTGCATATTTTAAGTGTGGGTTGTGTTTTTATTATAACTTCTTTTTACGTACGGTGTGCTGTGATATTTTAAGTGACTAAGTGTGGATTATTTTACTTTTGAGGATTTTTGGGCAAAATGTCTGCTGGTCAATAAATTCAGGTATGAGTTTATTTTATTTAATCATGCCAATTGCGATTAAGCAATACATATTCATTGTCGAATTTGAATGGAAGGTATCTTTGGTATATTTGTCTATAAGATATTCAGGTTCGAGTATATAAAAAATGTTTTGAGGACCATAGTTACAAAATCAGTACCATCTACGCAAATTTTCCACCTGATGCAGATTTTGGAAAAAACTAAAACTGTGACATTTGATTGCAGATTTTTCTTCATAACTTTTTTAGTTTTGATTACTGTTCAGATCTGTAAAAACAATTCTTAGTCAATTTTTTAAGAAGAATAACGATGTGTAGTTAAATTTACTCTCTGAATTTCCGTTTTTTTTTTTCGATGATAATAAAAATTATAAATATTTGATGTTTCAACCTGCAACACTTAAACTAAATTGTTACATAAACGTACACGAGAAAAATAAACAGAAGAGATTGTCACTCTACTATAATTTTCACTCTATTTCAAAATTTTTTTTACAGTTTTAATAATTTTGAGATTACTATTTTTTATCAATATAATAACTACTGATTATATGATCGCAAAATAAAATAAAATAGTGTTTCTTATAATGTGAAAATGAAATGTGGAGTTGACAAGAAAAATTAAGGGAATGATGGTTCTTAAGAACAGAAAAATCCGAAAGTAAATCTGATTACGAAGAATTTTTCTCTTTAAAAAGTTAGGTACTTCAAATTTCTTTTTGCAGATTCAAAAAATTATCCACGTCAAAAAAAAATGGTGAGGAAAATCAAAAATAGATAATTTCGTTTTTTTTTTTCAATTAAAAATCATCAGCAGGTGGAAAATTTTTCTTAATTGTCTGAGTTTGTCATGAAGTATCATCACCTCTCCTACTCAATAGAGATCCACGGGTTTGGGTAAACTGAATTGTATTTGATTCACATTGACTGAAATGCAATTTTTTTGTTATTTGTTTTGTTTAATTATTTGTCTGACTGATACGAATCATTGAATCTTTCGTATATATTTAAAGGATTCAATTCTTGGGTATATGATTCCTTAATATAAAATATTTTTAAACTTCGAGCATTTATTAAGGAAAAAAGTATTATTTTTATAGAAATTAGAATTTTTCTCACTTTTATTCGCTCATTGTTAAGGTCTTGACAAACATTTTGCCATCTATGCATTATTCGAGTAGCCCCTCTTTGTTGCATGAGAAGTCTGACAGCATCACGTCATTTGTCGTGGTTGTCTGTTAGGCGGCCTTACCAAGTACCATTCGCCGGTATATACCAGGTAATTAACAAATGAAAAAGAAACCGCTGCCCAAGGGATAACTTCTTCCACATCCAGATTTGCTACCTAAGTCTCTCACAACGAAAAAATTTTGCATGTGGAAATAATTGTTTATGGAACTTAATATTTGAAATCGTCTACCCCAAAAACCCATAAAACAATATCCCACATCGGCAGTGGGGTAGGGTTAGTGATAGGGAGGTGGTAGTGGGGATGGACGAAGTAACAAAAGATTTTGAGGCCTTTGGTTCTTGTACACACACTAAATCACAATTTTATTCACTCCTCTTTATAAAGGGGTGGGGGTAGTAATGGGGATGGCTAAAACCAAACATTTTTTGAGACATTAGATTCTCTTGTATATACTGAATAAAAAGTTTATGGACTCTTACCTGCTTGATCTACCTATTTACCTCCATTCATCCCAATTTACCCCCCAACCCTTCAACGGAATAAGATGAAAATATAATCTATTCCAGATCTCGTAAAAATACCGCTGCCCAAGGAATCACTACTTCCACATCCAGATTTTCTATCTCTCGCAACGAAAAAAAATTGTATGTGGAAATAATTGTTTATGGAACGTTAAAAATATAATATTTGAAATCGTCTACCCCAAAAACCCTTAAAACGATATCCCACATCGGTAGTGGAGTGGGGGTAGTGACAGGGGGACGGTAGTAAAGTAAAAAAATATTTTGAGGTTTTTGGTTCTTGTACACACACTAAATCACAAGTTTTTTTCATCCCCTTTAATAATGGGGGTGTTGATGTCAAAAAATGTTTTGAGACCTTAGCTTCTCTTGCGTATACCAAATGCCAATTTTATAGACTCTCGCCTGCTTGATTTACCTATTTACCCCCCATTTGCCCCAATATACCCCCCCCCCCAACCCTCCAACGGAATAAGATGAAAATATAATCTGGTTCTAGATCCCGTTAAAGTATATACGTGTACCAAATTTAAAGTCAATATCTTAAACGGTTCCAAAGTAATCGTGCGCACAAAAAATGTTTACAGACAGTCCGACAGATCGAGAGACAGACAGAATTTTTTTTTCGGTGAAACTTAAAATATCGACGTTTCATGACATTGTAAGCCTATCTGAACAATAAAAATTTTCAACATTTTTTTTGTCGTTACTATACTTCCAGGGGAGGTGGAAGTAATACATAACTGTACTAAATTTCAAGTCAATATCTTAACCGATTCCAGAGTAATCGTGCGCACAAAAAAAGTTACAGATAGACCGATAGACAGAAATGTTTTTTTTGCTCAAACTTAAAATCTGGACGTTTCATGACATTGTAAGGCTATCTGAATAAAAAAATTTTTAAATTTTCTTGTTACTAAACTGGATGTGGAAATAATAAGTAAAAAACTGTGTCACTTTTTCACCTTCAACTATTTCAAGGTATATTTCCTTTACTATTTTTGTTTGTCAAAAATTTCAGTTCTCAAATATATTAGTGTTAATAGAAAAAGTGTTAATATGAATTTACAATAAATACTCTTGAATTTCTTTGACATTTAAATCGGCGTTGGATCTATAAAAAAAACCGCTGCCCAAGAAATCACTACTCCCACATCCGGATTTTCTATCCAAGTCACACAACGAAAAAATTTTGTATCTGGAAATAATTATTTATGGAACTTTAATAATATAATATTTAAAATCCTCTACCCCAAAAACCCATAAAACGATACCCCACATCGGTAGCGGGGTGGGGGGTGGTGACAGGGGGTGGGAGTGGGTGGTGGATAAAGTAAAAAAATATTTTGAATATTTTGTTCTTGTACACACCCTAAATCACATTTTTTTCATCTCCTTTAATAATGGGGTGGGGGTGGTAATGGGGGTGGCTAATGCCAAAATGTTTTTTGAGACCTTAGCTTCTCTTGTCTATACTAAATATCAATTTTATGAGCTCTTACCTGCTTGATTTACCTATTTACTCCAAATTTACCCCAATTTACCCCCCAACCCTTCGACGGAACAAGATGAAAATATAATCTAGTTCTAGACCTCGTTAAAGTACATATTTGTACCAAATTTCAAGTCAAAATCTCAAACGGTTCCAGAGTAAACGTGCGCACAAAAAAAAGTTACAGACAGACCGACAGACAGACAGAAAATTTTTTTTCGCCCAAACTTGAAATCTCGACGTTTCATGACATTCTAAGCCTATTTGAACAATAAAAATTTTTTAAATTTTTTTTGTCGTTACTATACTTCCACTGGATGTGGAAGTAATAAAGTTAACATCTTTCCTTGGTGTTGAAAACTAGACTAAACGTGCTATACTGCGGTAATTATTATTATCATCGTTGCTATTTAGTTTTTTAATCTTATCTTTGTATTTCGCTTTTTCTCTTAATGTTCAGTTCGAATTTGTTTTACATTTAAATCGGCGTTAGATTTATAAAAAAATAAAGTCAACATCTCTCCTTGGTATGAAAAACTAGGCTAAACGTGCTATACTGCGGTAATTATTGTTATTGTTGCTATTTACTTTTTTAATCTTATCTTTGTATTTCGATTTTTCTCTTAATGTTCAGTTCGAATTTGTTTGACATTTAAATCGGCGTTAAATCTATAAAAAAATATAGTCAACATCTCTCCCTGGTGTTGAAAACTAGGTTAAACGTGCTATACTGCGGTAATTATTATTATTATCGTTGCTATTCAGTTTTTTAATCTTATCTTTGTATTTCGCTTTTTTTCTTAATGTTCAGTTCAGTTTCTTGTTAAGTTTAGTTATCATTATTAATATTACTATGTAAATAAATATTGCTCTTTGCGTCAATGAACCTATTTGAACTGAAAATGTCTACTCCAGTCTTAAATTAATGAAAGAAATGAAATATTAAGTGATATGCAATGAATAGCCAGAACGGGGACAGAAGCTGGATGTACCATCCATTTTGTATTTTGTAACATGTGAAATGAATGGAAATATTCGATTCACCTGGCTGAGAATAGAGGTCGTTTTGTATGTATTTGTTAAAGAATATTTTCGATAAATCAAAAAAAAAAAACTAAGGAAAATATAAAAATGTTAAATGCCAATGTTAAATTTTGGATAAAAAGAAATCCCTATAATTGACAAAACTATAAAAACGGCTCTTTCATTGAAGACACTTTAGTTTTTAAGTAAACATTTACACTTAACAAATAAATTATTTCAAACTATTTCGTGAAAGGAAAACCGGAAAGTGTGTTAATAAAAAAAATGATTAAATAATAAAGTACAAACTTCATTCATTAACCATAGTATTAAAAAAAGTCAGGGTCAAGTGCATAAAGTAGTAAATGATAAAAATAATTATGATAACATGAAAAATGTGATATCGTAAATTGTCTGAGATGTCCAAATCAAACTTATTTGATAAGCTCAGAAGGAACTGTTAAGAATTACAATTCTTTAAACACGGGTCATGCACTTTTGGAAATATAGGAAGGGGTAGTTAAATTTCTCATATTTTCTTCCACCACAAACGTATTTCAAATTTTAAATTTGAAGAAAATATGATGAATTCTACTTATAAAGCTCCTTTCAACAATATATAACACATGTTTATAAAAAAATGTACTTATATATTTTTTCTAACATATGAAGTCAAGTGAAGCCAGACTTAAAACATTTTTTTTTGCAGAACTAAATTGATTCTGGTTTTGGGTATTTATAGTTGGATGGTCGGACGGACTCTGTTACAAAACATGTACATTTTTTTTTAACATAACAATATTAAAATATCAAAAAGAGAATGGATAGATGGCGTTTTTGAGTTGAAAACCTCTGTTAGCCTCACTTTGGTAAGAAGCTAAATTAAAAAAAAAATATGTCTTTGCCGTTAATTACTTCCTTTTTAATGGCAAGATAACTAGATACGCATTATTCGGAAAAAACATAATTTATTTGGCACACTTTGGTCCAATGTTATATAAAAACAACAACAAAAAAAATAGAAATATACATCACAATACTTATTTATGTTTATTTGAAACATATTTTTTCCCTTATGGCTGCAAAATATTCAAATTAGTTCATGAAACAAGCGGTTCAAGAGGTGTGTGTAGTTACATTTTGAAGCAGAGACATAATGGAATTACCATATCGAAAAAATATATCGGTATTAAGAAAATATAAATCATAGTCGTCTTAACTACGTCCGGATTAACTGAAAAATATATTTTGTCATCATCTACGTCGAACTTGTTGGCATGGGGTCATAGTCTACAATATTGACGTAAACGTCTGCTGTGGCGCAGCAGGAAATGCCAAAATATGTGGAGGGGATTGGAGAGAATTGAAACGGGAAGCGGGGTAGACTGAATTGTTAGAGAGATATGAATTTTCGTTTGAGTTTCTTTGTACTTAACCGATGCAAAATAAAATAACAATTTTTTTTAAACATACATTGTTTAATAAATAAAGGAGGGAAATATTTCAATTTGTATTTATACAATCCGAATCTAATTCTGGATTTTCATTGGGAATTCTTCCTACTTAATTGGCGCAGAATAAGATAAGAATATTTTTTAAAATAATGTTACATTGATCAGAATATAAGGGTGAGAATTTCAATTTGTGTTGTATAATCCCAGTCAGATGCAAAAAGTAACATTTCGTTATGACCAGAACACTATTTTTGTCAATAAAACATGTTTTTCTTATGATGAACGTCGGGGAAAAATAGTTTAATTATATAAGCAGAGGATACAGACTATACAAAATGTAGAATTATTATTATACCTAAAAAGGAAACTAGAAATAGCAATGCAGGATATTTTGAAAATATCATTAATTGAATACTTGTTGATTGAAATAAGTTTTTATTTAGCCTATGAATTAAATTCTGCTTTTTACTCTTCAAAATTTCATGTACCTGTAGCTGTAACAATGATACGATACACCTTGTATTACTGAAGTATATACCACTACTTATGAAATGCCCCGTATAGCCTTATCAGTGTAGTATCCCCACCTACGAAGCTGTGTTGAAGGCATATTTATAAATTGTGTAAAAAATATATTGATATCAAATGACCATCCTGAATAAAGTGTTATTTTGTTTAATAATACCAAGGATACATAGACAGCTTGTAACATACAAGTATTGTTAACTGCTGAATTTAGTACCTGTAGAGCTGAACAAAAATCTTTTGTTTCAGCTCAGTTTCAATACGTCGATTGACTTCGTCGCAAAGAATTTTTCCTGCTACAGCAAGAGAAGCTGCTGGCGAATTTATGAAATTTGAATCGTCCTACATATAAGTAGGTGCCAAGTGTCCCCACTTGCAGGTACTTAGTGACGGGTCACCATTACCAACAGCGTTTTGTATCTGCAATAGCCCAGTGCTGTCTTGATTTTCTTAGCGGTACTACTTTAAATTATCCTGACAGGTCGATGCAAGGACGATGATATTGTTTTTCACTTCACCATCTCTTGTTTTTGTCGGGTCGCACTCCTGAGAGCTTTCATTGTATCGCTTTGCCTCTGCGTACCGCGTTCGTGTCTATTATATACCTAGGACTTAAGATTTCGGGAACATCTACTTCAAAAATTTTTAATGTTGACTTTTACATAACAATTTGTTTTTGTTTATTTTAAGTGTGGGTTGTGTTTTCATTTTAACTTCTTTTTACGTACAGTGGCTGTGATATTTTTAGTGACTAAGTGTGGATTATTTTAATACTAGTGTGTGCTCTTTTGAGGATTTTTGAGCAGAATGTCTACTGGTCAATAAATTTAGGTATGGGTTTATTTTATCCAAGCCAATTGTGATTAAGGATATGATTTGCAGAGTCAGTTTATTTTCGGGTATAATATTTAAATCTGTTTTAAATAATTGCTATTATTCTAACGAATACAATTATATATTTTTTTTATTGTAAATTTGTGTTGTACTTGAATATCGTAGTTTATCAATAAAAGTAGTTACTAATTTCATTATTAGAGTATGGCATTTAACCATATACAAAATTTATGATACAAACTGTATAAGGTACTGTATTCCTTAGACCAATGGAAGGTATCTGAAACTATTTTAAAGATTATACCATTTATGATTTTTAAAATATTTATAATAAACGGAAAATAAACGCATATTTCCCTCTTACTCTACAAAATCCTATCCTTAAGCAATAGATTTTGATTATCGATTATCGAATTTGTATGGAATGATATATTTGTCTAAAAAATATTCAGGTTCGGGTATATAGGAAATGTTTTGAGGACCTTCGTTAGAAAATCAGTACGATGTTTAGAAATTTTCCACCTACTGCAGTTTAAAAAAAAAATTTAAAACAATGACGTTTTGATTACAGATTTTTCCACATAACTTTTTTTTTTTTATTAATCTGTAAAAAAATTTTGAACAATTTTTTAAGTAGTTAAATTTACTCTGCATTTTCTTCGATGATATTAACAGTTATAAATATTTTAATGTATATATCTCTTAATTACGACATCAACGTGCTATATCTAAACTAAATTATTCAAAAAAGGCAAAAATAAACATAGAAGAAATTGTTACTCTACTATAATCTTCACATAATTTTTTCATTTTATAGTTTTAATAACAATTTAAAAAAAAAAAAATTTCAATGTAATAACTACTGATTATATGATTGCAAAACTGTGTACATAATTAAAAAGAAAATAAAATGGTTTTTCTTACAATGTAATGTAAAAACATAAGAAAAATTAGGGGAATGAACCACAAAGATTCAAAGTAAATCTGCCTACGTAAAATATTCAGATTGTTTTACAGATTTGAAAAATAATTCACAATAATAATAATTGATGAGGAAAAATCAAAAACAGAAAATTTCGATTTTTTTAAATTCAATCTTTTCAGCAAGTAGGAAGGTTCTTTTAATGGTTGATTTTGTCATGAAATATTATACAGACTACATTATTCAAGAGGCGAACTACCCCCAACCTGAAAGTTTTGCAGAATTTTTATTATCGAATCCTTTCGTGATATACTTAAAGGATTAAATTCTTAGGTATATGGTTCTTTAATATAAGTTGTAAAACTTCAGCATTAATTAAGGAAACTCCACACTGATATATTATTTTAATTAAAATTTCTCCTCCTCTTATTGGCAACGTTTTGAAACGTTTTGCGACCTATGCATTATTCTAGTTGCCTCCCTTTGCAGTACGGTAAGTCTGACAGAATCATGCCATTTTTGGTGGCAGCCCATAACACGCGCGACCTTATCAAAGCTTTTGCCTGTCATCTTAGTTTGTAACATTAGCTCAAGGTTTAGGAGGACGTCACAATCGCCGTATACTGTCTGGTTTTCCCTAAGCATTTAGCCGTTCTATATCAACATCTCTCTGCTAGATGTTGTCAAAAAATGATCGGATGCAGGAGAATGTAATGCTGGGGAGTTTCCTAGGGGTGTATTTTTTAAATTGAATTACTCGATGCCAAGATGACTTGATAAGCATTGTTGGTTAACTTAAAACAAAACAAAGCAAATTAAATTCATTTGGTACAATTTCATTGCAGGCTATATAAAAAGTAAAAACAAAATGCCAATGAAAATATGCATCACAATATTTTTGTTTGTTTAAAACATATTTTCACTTTCCTTTATGGCTGTAAACTATTTATATCGGTTCACGTAACAAGTGGTTTAAGCAGTGACATCTTGAAGTAGAAACAGAATGACCATAGTGAAGAAAAAGGTATATTAAAAAAATATAAATCTATATTCATCTCAGTCACGACCAGAGCAACAGAAATAGTTATTTAAGCAACAAGTAAAGTAATATTTTTTACTTCCACATCCAGTGGAAGTATAGTAACGACAAACAAATTTTTTAAAATTTTTATTGTTCAAATAGGTTTAAAATGTCATGAAACGTCGAGATTTTAAGTTTGAGCAAAAAAAATTTCTGTCTATCTGTCGGTCTGTCTGTAACTTTTTTTGTGCGCACGATTACTCTGGAATCGTTTAAGATATTGACATGAAATTTGGTATTTTAACGAGATCTGGAACTAGATTATTTTCATCTTATTCCGTTGAAGGGTTTGGGGGTAAATAGGTAAATCAAGTAGGTAGGAGTCCATAAAATTGGTATTTAGTTTATACAAGAGGAGCTAATGTCTCAAAAAAATTTCGGCATTAGCCACCCCCATTACTGCCCCCATTCCATTATAAAAGGGCCAAAAAAACTTGTTATTTAGTATGTGTACAAGAACCAAAGGCCTCAATTTTTTTTTTACTTCATCTAATCCCACTACCACCCTCCTTCGGACACTTCCACTCCCATGTGGCATATCGTCTTATGGGTTTTTGGGGTAGACGACTTCAAATATTATATTATTAAAGTTCCATAAACAATTATTTCCACGTAGGTACAAAATTTATTTCGTTGTGACTTCATTTTAAGTGAGTCTCACTGTATATTTAAGGAAATGTATAGATTTCGACAAAATATTACGTTAGTAAATACATCGAGTGTTGTAAAATAAAGATTATTTTGTGGCTGTGATTTATTAGCAGACCACGGTAAACCGTTTTGATAGAGAAATATTAGATATCTAATTGATTTATTTATTAATTATCGATTTTCGCTGGCGAATATCTCGGAAACTGTAACACATAGGAAGAAAATGAATATAGGCATTCTTGTAGGAAATTTAATTATGTTGTATTTTGCGCATAATACTTTTTTCCGTATGACGGATCGTTTCTGAGTTACAAGCTAAAAATCGAAAAAAGCGACCTTTAAACACCCCTCTCCCCCCTGAAGCAGCAGGGCTAAGGGCGGGGACTTTTAGTATGTTTACCTCCTAACTAGCCCCAACACATTCCTGAAGAGGCAAATTCTCTCCCCTCCATGTCCTCTACCACTCCTTCGTTGACTGGATAAATAGTTGAATTAAAAGGAACTATTAAGGACATTAAAAACAAAAATGCTTCTGGTAAAATCTACCAGGCTCTACTCTAGCTGTATTAGTTTTCTTTATAAATCTCTCTTTTCTAAAAATCTGATTAGTTATTCCACTTTCTAAAGGTGAGGACGTAGATAACCCATATAACTTCTGACTCATATCGTTAATTCCTACATTGCAGGAGCAGAGATTATTGGAAAACCACCTAGTTACAGAAAAGAGTTGCTGAGATTTTATTATCTACCAATATGTTATGTGATAATCAATTTAGATATCAACATAATGAAAGCACTAATACTGCAATATTTTCTTTCTCAAACATAGTTTACACTGCATGAAAATGAGAAAAGGCTGCTGCCACATTCTCTAATTTGTCTTAATCTTCGAATTGTGTTCAACATGGAACATTGTTCCAAAAATTTTAAAACCATGAGGTATTACTTTTCAAACTTAACTGCTTTCCGTAAGCAAATTTTAGGAATTCAAACAATTCTGATAAACTTGATATAAACTGTGAGTTACCTTAAGGTTCTGCTCTTATCCCATTTCTAATTTTACTGTATATTAATGATTCAACTACGATTAACACTACACGAACGTGCACCTTATTCACAGGCGATACCAGAATATGTGGCATAACAAAGATATGCTCTGAAATAAAATAAAATCAAAAATTCATTTGATTCAAACCTACTATCGTTTAACATATGGAAAGCAGACATAACAACTTTCAGATGTAACTTGGCAGATGTCCTTCTAGGTAACATGTGCTTGAAAACTAAGCATGCTCAAAAGTTTTGGAATTGAATATTGACTGAAAACTTAAGTTTAAAAACATATCATCCAAAAGTGTGCATCTTAAGCTTTAAAATTCCCACGTATGAAATATAAATATTGTTAAATTCGCAAACGGTGAAGAGATAAATTAAAAAATTCTAGTTAATTTTGAGGTGTATAGTGTAATAGTAGTAGTTGTAGTTGCAGTTGATACATAAACTTGAAATGAATAAAAAATTGAAAGTTTTATAAAGTACTTCCATCTGCAAAAGAACCATTGACTATGCTAAATAAACTATTCAAGAACTTAACTACTTACTCCCTTAAAGATTATAAATTTTTTTAATGTATTTAAATCTTATGTATGCAAGATGTTGTAAGAACATAGTGTTTATTGTCATTGAATTTTGTTTTTATTGAATTTTAACTGAAATGTTACTCTAATTTTTAATTTGTAAGTTATTTCTCTCTTGCATTTTACCCATTCTATTTACTAGTGTTGAATATATGATATATATACGATATAGTGTAATAATGATCTATATTATTTAGTTGTGCTCTTATTATTTAGGTAACAGTATCCTGTGTTTACAACATAATGAAAATAAAGATTTTTGTATTTGTATTTATATTTGTAGAGGCTATTCAATAAATACGTTCCCTTTTAGGAAAGGGCTACTAAAAATGTGACAAAATGAAAGATGGGGAAGTGAAAGTTCATAAAAAGTGAACATTTTTGATTTTAAATTACCTGTATGTTTAACATTTTTAAGTTTGTTCTCTTATGGCAAACTAATCGATTCTTTTTTAAGTATAATAGGCAGGAGGCAGATTTCAAAGAGACCTTTACCTAAAGGGGTTTCACAATTGTTACAAGGTGTTACAAATGACGAAGGTTAAAACAGCCCATTTTGCAAACGTATTTGTTGAGTGGCTCCTGTACATTAAATGCATCAAACTTCTGCAGCCATTGAATCGTCTTCATCACCCAATTCGATGCATCAAAGCAAACGCAACGATTATACATACATTCGACAGCGCCAGAACGCACCATTAGCTAGTTTGCTATAATATAGTGCATATTAAATAACCACAGAAAACTGCACATGACCTCCTTTAAAATCTTTAAATTTCCGACGTTCATTTCGTGCGTTATATAACAACCATAAAAAACCGATTAAACTATCTCGCCGACTCTTTTACATTGCGACATTTCTAGATCCCTTTTAAACAATGTTACATGGCGTAGGGGAACGCACAAATATTTTATAGTAAATTCAGCAGGTACCAGAAATGTTGAAACTAACTTGAAGAAAGTGGAAAGTATTTATTAACAGATTTACTTTTATATGAATGAAATTTTGTTAAGAGTATTTTGTAATCGACTGTTAATAGTGTTATATAAGTTTGCCACTTCATCGATTCTGGCATTCTTACCGGCAAATTACTGAGAGAGTCACTTAATGGACTACTCAAAACAAGTCTCATGTAATTGCAAAGGTCTAGATTTTATGTATGACCTAAATTGTAAAACCTGGCGGATTAATATTATGTCATCTTATTAATACTAATCCTTGATGTTTCGTGGCCAATGCAAATTCTAGTTGGTCTCTCTTTGTTGAATGATAGGTCTGACATCATCACGCCATCTGTCGAGGTTGCCTGTTAGGCGTGCAGCCTGACCAAAGTTTCATTTCATAAGTTTCTTTATGACATCGGCCCAACATTTGGGAGGGCATTATCTTCCCCGCTTGTCATCATCTGGATTCTATAGACCTTCCTATATTGTCCTCTCTCCGGCTGCGCTAAGAAATTATAGAACTGAGAAAAATGCAATGCTAAAGAGACTTTGGAGGCGTTTTGAGAATCTAGTTGTTGGTGCAATAAGTTATTCATAGAATTCGTAACAAACATATTTCAAAAGCATCAATACACCATCTATCTGCATCTCTTAGGGTTCAAATATCAGATCAATAAAGAAAGATGAAGAAAATTAGAACGTTAGCAAGTTTAAGTTTTGTGTGATTCGTGGTATTTTTGTTACGCCAAATCTTGCTCAACTTTCTTCTTCTCTCTTTCTTTTTTTATGCGGCGGCACGAAGACTGAGGTTCGTTAGTTATAAAGTCAAATTTACGTCTCCTATATTTTTGGCATATTCTATGAAGTATTGCAGTGTGGAACAGCCACATGGAATAAATTCAGTAATTCTCCAATAATGAGTGTTTTAAAGTATTTACCTAACTAGTATATTAGCGTGCCCAGATTACGGCAACAATATACAGAAAGTAGGTATTTTCATAATAAATAAAAAGTGCGTAAGTTGTGATTTGCATAATACCTAAATAATATTCTCTAATCATGATAAAAGCAAATAAATAAAAAATAATTAATTGTAAAAAATAAATCAAGAATAGGCTTGTAAATAAAGAATGAATGTTTCTATACTCTACTGATGAGAACTAACGAGTTCGAAAAAACTTGTACAACTTTTCTAGAGTCGAAATCGAATGTAAGGTTCAATAATTGTTGTGAATGACTGAATTTCAATAAATAATTTAAGTATTTTCAATATTTTTTTTTGCCTTAAAATGCCAGGAATCCTATCATGCAATTCAATACTTCGTCAGTATTAGCTAGAAGAGTAGTTGTTTTGATTGTTTTTCTAATAATGAGTGTTTTAAAGTGTTTTCCTAAGTAGTATATTAGCGTGACCAGATTAAGGTACCAATATACAGAAAGTAGATAATTTCATATTAAATAAAAAAAGTGTGAATGACTAAATGTAAATAAATCATTTAAATATTTTCAGTATTTTTTTTCTTTAAAATGCTAAGAATCCTATCCTGTAATTCAATACTTCGTCAGTATTAGCTAGAAGAGTAGTTGTTTTGATTGGTTCTCCAATAATAAGTGTTTTAAAGTATTTACCTAACTAGTATATTAGCGTGCCCAGATTAGGGCAACAATATACAGAAAGTAGGTATTTTCATAATAAATAAAAAGTGCGTAAGTTGTGATTTGCATAATACCTAAATAATATTCTCTAATCATGATAAAAGCAAATAAATAAAAAATAATTAATTGTAAAAAATTCAGTATCTCAATTATTGTGCATATTTGTAAAAAATCCCGAGATACATCGATTTTAGATTGTGAAATGACATCCTGTAACGTACAAATTTCATCCCTAAATTTAACCCCCTTCGAGTGGCAGTTGTAACCCCGAAATTTTTTAATTGAAAATAGAGGCTTACGATATCTCATTTGAAAGGTCTTTTCATTCTCTATTCAAAAATGCTTTGGTTTTAATATTTACTGCAAAAATTAACGGTCTGCTTGACGAAATTCGCTTCAATAAACGAAAAACATATAAACTTACAGAGTTTTGTTCTAGCAGGCTAGGAAAAACAATTTCAATGTTCTTTTTCAATATTATCAACTAAAAGAAGATATAATAAAAACATTAAAATTCTTCAAAGTTGCTCGCCTATTTCAAGAAAAATTTACTGATTTACCGCCCATATCGCAAGGTACAATTAGCAAAATTGAAAAGCAGTTTCGCGAAAATGGAGATGTACGGCAGATAAAAAAAGAAGCTCCCAATGCAATGAATAACGATACCAAATTAGATATACTGCTTGAGTTTGAAGAAAACCCACATAGTTCAAGTCGACTAGCAGCTTCAGCATTTAATGTTTCCCATTCCTCACTTATTCGCATATTAAAAGAAAATAAAATGCATTTCTATAACCTGACTCCAACTCAGGAGCTTAGTGAAGACGATTTTGATAGAACGGATTTTTGTGAACGAATGACGGTTTGGTAACAATGTTATCTAACTAGAAAATGTTTTGTTTTCGGACGAGTCCACTTTTACTCTTCATGGCCATGTTATTCGTTAAAATTGTCACTACTGGGCTAATGAAAATCCTCACTAAATGAGAGAATTACATAGGCAAAATCCTGAAAAGGTTGATGTTTGGGCGGGGATAATTGGAAACTATGTTATTGGTCCCTTTTTCATTGATGGCAATTTGAATGGAGATAATTACTTAGCTCTGTTCCAAAATAATGTCGTACCAACTTTGGCAAACCAAACCCACAAGTTTCAGCAGAATGGCCAGCACGTTCTCTTTATCTTACACCCTTAGATTTCCTTCTTTGGGGATATGTGAAAAGTATGGTATACAAAACTAAGCCTCGCGGTATAGCTGACTTAAGAAGAAGACTAACGGATGTGGGTACGCCTCAGATGTTGGAAAACATTAGAAGACATTTTTATTTACGATTAGGATTCTGCCAAGACGTTCACGGAAATCATTTTAATTATTTACTAAATTGAAGTTATGTTTTTTTTAGTTTGCTGTAATGAATTACGTTAAGCACATGAATTAATTTTGTTACCGTTAATTTCTGCAATAAATATTAAGACCATAACATTTTTCAATAGAAAATGAAAAAACCTTTCAAACGAGATATCACAAGCCCCTACTTTCCATTTGCCATTGCCACTCGAAGGGGGTTGAATTTAGAATGTCATTTCACAACCCAAAATCGATATGTCTCGGGATTTTTTATAAATATACACAATAATCGAGATACTGAATTTATTCCATTTGGCTGCTTCACACTGTATCTTCATCAACTAACTTGAGTGCTTCGGTTGTGGTATTGTTGAAACCAGCTGCTCTGCTAGTTTTCTGATTTTGTGTAGCTGAAACCACTTCATTTGAACAGTGAAGGTTCGCGTTCGTTCTACTACTGCCAGTCATCTTCTCACTTACAATGTTAGCTTTCGAAAAGCTTTATTGTCACCAGTTGTCAGTCCCTTCCAGTTCTCAGAGTGCCGGTGAAGTTCTTGATTGACGTTCTGGATTTGTTACAGTTACTGTTCTGAAACTGCTCTTACTAGTATTGTAAAAGTGCGTGCCCACAGTACTCGCCTGTTTGGAGTCTCAGGAGCGATACGCACGAGTCCTCCAGCACTCTGAAGTCCTTCTGGGGTCCTTGTGCCCCTTCACCTGATGACTGATGCTGGGGCTCGGAAAGCGGCCTACCGGCTGGGGTCACCCAGGGGTCTTAACCGACGTGATAGGGGCTCACTCACTTCTAGAGTCCAGGACTGATGATATGGTACCTTCCTTCTTCTTCACAGAACCCTTTGAGGTTGTCATCTCCAAAAAGGATGACTGGAACTGGACAGGTTCACAGGCAGATCGAAGTATCAGGAAAGTGCTGGAGCAGGGGTATACGGTGAAAAACTAAACTTTCTTATTTCCTGGGTAAATTTGCCGTGGTATTCCAGAAATGTTTCCTATTTTGGTCTGTGCACAGGAGAATATCCGCAGGAAATCATCTAACAAACATGTAGCGATAGTCAAGCTGCATTAAGTCCCTTGCGTCAGTAGGACTAAATCAATGCTGGTTTAAAACTGTAAACAAGCTCTCTGTGAACTTGGTTCATTCAACTAGGTCAAACTTCTGTGGGTATCTGAACACAGTAACATTGAGGATAACGAGATGTTCTGATTAGAAGGGATTCTCAGCGGCCTCCACTAAGTTTGGAGTCGGCGAAGAAGACAATAGTGAATTGGACTTCCCAGTTCTTTGACTTCTGGTTCTCTCATCTAGGACTCCGGCAAACGAAGTCCCTCATCTTACGGCCCTTGCTGAAGCAAGCAAAAGAAATCCTGCGACTAGTAGGAAACATATTAGAATCTTGGCATATTTAACCCAATGGGGCTGATTTGGGTCAACTAAAAAAAATGATATGAAACGAATCATAGTAAAAAAAAACGAAATTAATGTTTTTCCCCTAATATCATGTACAAACGTCATGTAAAAATCTTTCCGAAAATATTTTCAAAATATTTGGAATGTCCATAATCAAATCAAGTTCCCTGACTACCCTGTAGAGTTGACAAGGATCTGACAACCGAAAATAGGGTTTCTGGTAAAGCAGACTTATTTATCAAGAATGACTTTTTTTCTTAAAATCAAGAATCAAAAAGCTTTTCCTCTTCCGGACTCCATCCATGGGCACACGATGTAAATAATTAACTTTTTCTAAAACTACTTGGATTATCCTATCAAATCTTTAACAATTATATTCATATAGTTCAATAAACCGATGAAAAGTGTAATGTTTACATCTCTTTATTTTTTACTTCTACTACTCGTGTTAATCCAATTTCGGAGTTAAATCTGTCTAAACTTAAATAGCTACGGGATCTAGATGGTGTGACAATTAATTTGAAACAAATGAAACTTGCTCACAGCTTTTAACGATGATATGCCTATAGTGTATACATTCTGTAACGCATTGTCCATGGATATACAGGGTGTTTGGTAAAGCGATGCCATCCATGAACAGGGAGTCATTTGGCATCTATATGACCAATTATAACTATATGAAAAATGCTACGGTTATAGGTAGATGGCATCCGAACGCTTATAGGATGAAGTATTTAGTTTAAATGTTGAACACTGTGACACTTCTATCAAGAATTCTGAAGAACAAAATTAAAAATGATTGATCAATCTTTAAAAAGATTTTTTTGTCTGCTTCCGTATCATAAAAAATAAAGGAGTTATGGCTGAAACCTTGTGCATTTTCGCATTTTCTTAATAAAATGTTGCCATTTTTTTATTGTAATTGTCTAGTAATTAATTTTTTTTTTCTTCAAAAATGCAGTTTTTCGTTAATATACCGGATGCCACAGGCTAGTGGCTCTCCCCTATGTTTCCTTTATTTTTTAACTTATCCATTTTAAATTTGGGGTGCATAAACTACCTGTAAAAATGGATTTTTGGACATAAAAAACAGTATAAGACCATTTCCGGTTTACCCGGAAATGACCACAACTTTCGATTTTTAAATGTATATATTACTTCCACATCCAGTGGAAGTATAGTAACGACAAAAATTTTTTTAAAATTTTTATTGTTCAAATAGGCTTAGAATGTCACGAAACGTCGAGATTTTAAGTTTGAGCGAAAATAAAATTTCTGTCTGTCGGTCTGTCTGTAACTTTTTTTGTGCGCACGATTACTCTGGAACCGTTTGAGATATTGAAATTTGGTACACATATGTACTTTAATGAGATCTAGAACTAGATTATATTTTCATCTTGTTCCGTCGAAGGGTTGGGGGGTAAATTGGGGTAAATTTGGGGAAAATAGGTAAATCAAGCAGGTAAGAGTCCATAAAATTGGTATTTAGTATATGCAAGAGAAGCTGAGGTCTCAAAAAAAATTTTGGCATTAGCCACCCCCTTACCACCCCCACCCCATTATTAAAGGGGATGAAAAAAAATTGTGATTTAGGGTGTATTCAAGAACCAGAAACCTCGAAATGGTTTTTTACTTCATCCACCCCCACTACCACCCCCACCCCGCTACCGATGTGGGGTATCATTTTATGGGGTAGAGGATTTCAAATATTATATTATTAATGTTCCATAAACAATTATTTCCACATACAAAATTTTTTCGTTGTGAGTGACTTAGATAAAAAATCTGGATGTGGAAGTAGTGATTCCTTGGGCAGCGGTTTTTTTATATATTTGGATTCAAGACAGCATTCTGAGTATACCATGAGACTTTCGCGAATTTTTGAGTCGATGTTCAGTCATTCGTCAAGTGCTTTGGAATAACAAAATTTATTAGGTACTAAATTGGGGATTTCACCGAGTGTAAGAGCAAGTGTCAGGACTATATAGAAACTGAAGACGATACCTTTTACTACAATAAATAACGCATAAAAAAATATCATTATATATGAGAGTATTCCGAAATGTTACCTATTTTTTACCTCTTGGTACTGTAGTAGTGGTTTAAAACTGTTTACTAAAAATGTTACTAAATTATACAGGGTGTTATATATATCGCCAGAAAGTTTTAAGGGGTCATTTAAACCCTATATGGCTACTATTATACAAAGTATAATATCAACCGTTTTATACACTGCTGGTCGCAAGGTCCCCTGACTTGGCACCTCTCGACTTTCACGTCGAATGAAAGAACTTATTTACATGGTTGAAATAGCTGACCGCGACCATGTTGTTAAGAGAATTAATGAAGCCGGTGTAAGAATTAAGGAAGAAATGAGATTAGGTGTCACTGAAGACGTAGGCTTTCGCGATGAAAGTACGTCCAGTGTTGGTCACAAAAATTAAGAATACCCTGTATATGATAATTTGGGACTGGAACGAGAGAAAATCTGTCGATTTTAAAAACGATTAATTTTGTATATTGTCTATTTCACGTTCTCACAATACTTTATAACGAAATAATTGAAGACACAAGTGGATGAAGGGTCTATGTGACATGAGAAAAAAAAACAGTTTTTATCTGAATGAAAGCTATAAGTACACAAAATTCCCTCATGTACATTACATTCGTTTCTAATGCTAAAATATCTTATTTATAAATTGATAAAGGATGTATGTACTATTGAAGTTAGTAGGTTGTTAAAAACTTTGAGATCGATTATCTCAAATCACTTTGTTGTTACATAGACCTTTCATCCGTTTTTGTCTTCAATTATTAGTTACTAGCACTAATTCGTTGAATAGTTAACGTTGAGAAGTTTAAATTTGCCTTTGATGTTTGTTTTTCGCATACCGGATTTGTTGCTTGAGTTATTGAGTTGAGATTTTAACTGAGTATGAACTGAGATGAACTGCCTGTGGCCGCGACGTGCCTTTGCTTATATCAGAAATTTTGAAAGTTCTCGATTTGTTCTAGAAGTTTCCAGAAATCGAAGATTCTGGTATTCGCGAAGTTCCCAAATCGCGTCTATGCATTGAACAGTGGCGTATCGAAAGATGTTAAAAATGATTTAATTTTTAAATATAAAAGGTTTAAAAGTTTTTTTTTTGCACGGAGCGACAAAAATTTGTTTACTAAATTTTGAAAATAATTTAAATCGATTCTTGATTTATTAAGAAATAACATCGAAAGTGAGAAGAAGAGCACGTGGATATATACTAGAAGCAGTGGTCCGCATTTTGAACATTATATATTAAATTGTTCTTAATTGTATCTTTGTTTCGTTAATTTCAATGATTATAATAAATATAGATCCAAACGCTGTTCTTAGTTTCTAACTTAATAATATTTTACTGTCTACATGAACGAATTTATTTTTTATTGGAATGTTCATCCATCTTAGATTGGAAAGGGAATAAAACAAAGAAGTATTTAAAGTTATTTAAATGTATTTCAAGTGTGCTTTTTTTGAGAAATGTCCTTTAAATCTCAAATTTAATTCTTTAGAAACGCTCCCAAGTATTTTAATTTTTATTTTAATTTTTAATACAATTATTTTCACATTTGCCACTCGTGCTGGTATCTGTGTACTCGTCGACTAAAATATCACTAGTTACGTAAAAAACTATTAAGTTTGTTTGTGACTTTCTTTTAATTCAGATTTATGTGTTAAAGTATGTAGGTGTATGTATGAAATTAACTGTTGTATTTTCCCATCTATAAATGGCTTAAGTACTGTTAGATGGTGTAAATTGAAATAAAATATTTACTGTTCGTCATTTAGTTATAATTACGATTTAAATACATCTGTAAATGCTATTAAATCATCTAGTCATTATGACTTTACTGGATATAAATAGTGTATATATAATTAAACTGTAAGAGTCGATAATTATTGCTAATATTATCCAATATATTACCTAATACTTTCACTTCAAGAACAGAAAACCGCAATATTATTCTAAATTAAAACAAACTTGCTCCTATTTATCTGAGATCAAATTATTGCTTCATACCGAGATTCTAAATAAACACAGTGTATCAGACTTTTAAATTTTACAAATTGATAGTTACATAATAGATATACATAATACGGAATTTCCTTAAATTTCTCGTTTATCAGGACACGAGTCACCGAGAGAACTGTGTCTTGCTAGGAGCCATTTTAACGTATCATTTTTGAATAACGCAAAAGTCTAGCGTTGAAATTAAAATAGAATACAACAATAATACTCTATTATTATTATTAGTCAGCAATAAAGAATAATTTTAAATTAAAAAAAATTGGATTAATATTGTGTCGAAACAAATGCAGAGACATAGAAATATTAAATTTTAACTCATTCAATTTGTGACAAATTAAATATTTAAATAAGACGTAAAAAAATTAGGCTAAATTAAAGGAGGAAGGAGAGAAGTAGATATTAAGATAGCAAACACTTCCAAAGTTTGTAGTTTATTGAAAATGATTAATTCTGATGCCATATGATATCCCAAAAATACAATAAGACCGGAATGACTAAAATTAACTGCAAGGATTTACCAGTCAATATGTTGGACAACCGAAGCTCTCAATTATAACTAGATTTAAGAAGCACATTGCTCATCTTAGATACGGCTAAACCGATAAATCTAGTTTAATTTGGCAGGTTTTTGAGAGTAGTCGTAGAGTGATAACTTCAGGTTAATAAAAATAAGCAGCAACGGGTGAATTATTTGATAAGAAAAAATATGACGGTTGTTTATTGAAATTATTGTTCATTATTTTATTTACTTATTGGTGCAAGGTTCTTGATAGGCAACCCCGCCGTTACATCAAAGACACGGTACTAACAGCTTGTATAAAAATTTTCATGATGAAAAAAGATGACGGTATACATCACCGGACTAATTGTAATCAGCTCTCTGATATGAAAACATGTACACATTTTTTTCAGAATGATTCACCGATACATACTGAAAAATTATACCAGGGTACTCTAAAATAAATCCATTATCCATCAATTTTTCCTTCAAGTTGAATATGTAACTAGCTTTAATCCCATCTAAAGTCTTATTATTATTTACATTTTTTAACATAATGATTAACATACATTATGACATGCACTGCCAACTTCAATTGAATGCTTCTTTATTCAAACAACAATTTAAATAAAATTTGCATAAAAGCTTTATAAACGGGATTACCGAAAAATTACCTGTTCTCCAAATAGCATAAGATCTCAATCAAATTATCACTTTTTAAAATAATTGTCATAATTTGTGCTTATTTTTTATCAAGGTAAGTAGAGTTAAATTATTAGGCTTGTAGTGGCGTGTTTTGATGAACCAATAGTGCAAAAAAAATAACACACGCTAAAAGCATTTAAGTCAAATATATTTTGGGTATTTCCTAGGTGCTAATAATAAATGTGCCATTAAAAAAGTGAGATTATTTGTCATATTTCTCAGTTTTTTAAATTATATTGAATGCATCATAGTGATTTTAGCATATTTATTTATTTGTTTATTTAATTGGTACTCTATTCAACAGATGAAAGTAACTACGGAATAGGAAACACAAACTAACTTAATCATATGACAAAAAAGTATAGCTAAAATATATATTAACAATTTTGAACCAAACTAATATAATATATTTTTAATATTCTATAAGAAATACAGCTATAAAATAAGACTAATAGTTCGCAAGTCAACAAAAATAACAAAAAATGAAATTACTATCTATACTGCACATTTTCTGGACACAAGAAAATTTCTTTATATTTGTTCTTGAAAATGGCAAGTGAAATACATTGTTGTGCCGGGATACTTCTCTAGGAATTTGAAAATAAGGCATACTTTAATTTTAACTTATGGTCCGGGGGCTAGCGACGATTTTGGTTGGCTCATTTTATTAACTTTGTAAATTTGTCTTTCGTAGTGTACAAAGTACACACTTAGTGGCCCATCTATACAAGAAAACATTTTTTTTTGGATTTCTTACTGTCTCACCCCGTGAAATTGTTTCGTTTATTAAAAAAAAAGTTCACCAAATTTGGTCTTTCTAGAATAAAGGGAAGTGGTACCGCTGACGAATTTTTTGTGGGCAAATCTGTTAATAAAGGACGCATTATTATCTCTCTTATAATTATTTTTATTGGTACCATTTAAATACTATATTTTATTATATGTAAATTATCTTTATTCTTTATAATTGTTATTATGATGCTGGCAGGTCATTTTACCTGCTTGCAATAAAAAGCAAAGAGAGTAGGATTATTTAATTAAAGAGAGATTTGGGAACTTTGGCCGTTTTCAAAGATCAGTCCTTCCTAGAAGTAGGCAATAAAACAGAGGGAGATATCATATCCTTTTGCCAGCTTCCACTTACATGCCTACACCATGCCCCCCTAAGGGACCTATTCAACTGCTGATGCTTATATAAGTTGAAATTAATAAGGAGATATTCAATACCAAAAATACACAGCAAGCCAACGAAAAGAGCTATTTTGGACATCCTACTAACACAGATCATCCTAAAACTATGTCACAGCTTCACTCCTCCCCACCACCACAAACCATCCCCGTACCTCAATCGCCGCACAAACAAACACCACACGTGCACGCAGCAACCCACGAAGAAGAATAACAAACAGCAACATTACAACCAGCGCTAATATCCACGAGTCCAAACAATGAAATAAGATAACCCAAAATAGACAGCCTCAGAGCAACGATATGTAAAGTGATAAAGAAAAGCCAACCCGAGTTAAGCATCCATGGGATGGAAAGGCTCATGCAGCAGCACACACTACGGAGATATTTTTAGTTTCCGCTTTTACGTAGGTGAAGTAATACTGAAAGTTGTGTGTTATATTTTTAGTGATTTTGGCCTGTCAATTTTGTTCAACCATGTCATCTCCTTGAAGTTTGAGAAAAGACAGTTTAGTGTGTCTTTTAGGTAGTTATTCACCATAGATTATTGGAAGCGAGGTTCCTTCTAATAAACAAGTTTTAAGTGATCTTTTTTGTAACCTGCGAGAAGTGAAATTGAATTTGTGTGAAAGTGCAAAACTACTAATAAACGAATTGTTTTTTTGGTAAAAAGCGCGTATCCCAACAGGTGATGGGCAACATTGCGTTAAAAAACTAGAAAACCAATTTGAAGAATTAAGAGTTCTGTAGAAAAGTTCTCATAAAGCAAGCAAAATTGCTAAACAGAAAGAAATATCATTTGTGAATAAATTAGATGATTTATTTGACATTGCTCATGCGAACGTCTTTGAAATAATAAAGATAGAGGAAGACAAACAATTTTTACTCAGTCAAAGGACAAAGGGAAGACCAGGTTTCATGTATGGTATCGACAAGAAACTAACTAAACAGAAAAAAAAAGTGGAAGAACGAAAACAGAAGAATCTTGAACGAATGGAGAAAAGTGCCAACATTTTTGAATACGTAGCCTAATAAGATACTCTTGAGTCATCAAGTAGCCGAATAAAACGCTCTTGAGTCATCAAGTAGCACCTCGTATGCAAGTTCTTTCTACGAAGAATTAGATTCAGAGTAGTGGGAACACGAAACATAATAACCCCAAAGATAGTTACGGCTTTCGACAAGTGTAAAGTGAGTGACAGAGACGCAGTCCACATATTGACGGCTATTGCTGAAGCATTAGGGCATGATGTACTTTCCTTGTCTATCAGCAGGACAACTATTCAACGCTGTAGACAGAAGTTGCGGAAGGAAAGAGCTGAAAACGCAATGGAATGTTTTAAAGGATCTAATTTGTTATCTCCTGTTATTAACTGGTATGGAAAACTTTTTAGGGATTTAACTGTCACTGACAAATACGACAATACTCGAGACTATAATTACAGAACAAATGTTGCCTTGCAGACATCACATTTATGAAATTATTTTAAAAAATGTTTTCGATGTGAAAATCTCTAGTGGCCCTGATGTTCAATTATTTAAACATTTTAACCAGGCTTGGCCTAAAATTGATCATATCAAATTTAAATCAGCAATGGGGATGAAAATAATTATCAAATATTACAAAATGATGGTGTTGATATTCTTGATTTTGTAGAGAATGCTTTAGAGACGAAACAATCTCGCGATAACTATCAAGAATTTTTAAATCTGACTCGGTTATTTTTAGGCAAAACAGATAATCAAATAAATATTCGCGTTCCTGGGGCTTTCCACCACGCACGCTGGATGGCAAAAGCAATCTACTGCTTCAAGATATTTCTAAATGAAAATTGAATTTAAATCAACAGCAAAAGAAACAAAAAGCATTATTGAAATATGTATATTTCTTGTTAAAATAAACGTTAAAGCCTGGTTTATAGCTCCTTCTCCACATAAAGCTCCATATTATGATCTTGAATTTATAAAAAGTCTTATGAACTATAAAATCACTAATTCTGCTATATCTCAAAGTGCAATTTAAAAAATTCAAAACCATTTGTGGCATTTAACTCCTGAAGATTCTTCACTGTCTTTCTTTGATGATGATATTTCAATAGATGCTAAAATGGACGTGGTTGAGGCTTCAGCAAAAGAAGACTTACTTGAAGGATGCAATAAACGATTCAAAATTAGTATTATGACATACAAAGTAAGGAAATATGTCATTTTATTTCTTCGGACACCAAAAATTTTTTTAAACGATTTAACCTCTCTACTGAATTCTTTAATGATGATCCTCAAACCTGACTAATCAGCAGTACAAAACTTTTTTTGAAGTTATTAAAAAGTTAAAAGTTGTAAACGATACAGCTGAAAGAGGTATTAAATTAATAGAAGAATATAACAATAGATTAACAACAGACAAAGAGCAGCGCCAATTTATAGTTCATATTGTTAGCGAATATCGTAAGAATTTTACCGACATAAAGAAATAAACAATTACCAAAATGTTATTATCATGTAAAATTAATTTACTAGGTGAAAATACTACTTTCATAAGTAATATTTATATAAATGTTTAAGTGTAGAAGATATATTTAAGTTCGCATAAGTGGATAGCATGTGTTTGAAAGTTAATATATATCTCGGGGCATTTTCAGTAATTTTATAAATATTAGTTAGTGTTTAATTAGGTACGCAAACCAAATAATTCTACAGTGCTTCTGGTCTATGCAGTAAATTATAGTATAGTGCAGTGACATCGTCTAGTAACACCTGAAGAGAGAATCCCAAAACAACGAACGATAAGTGTCTTTAATTAATTTTTAATAATAGCAAGTGCATGATTTTTAATTAACAAGCCCACTAGGCTAGTATGTTATCACCTTTTGTTGCCATCTTGAGGGTAAGAAGTACCAAATTTCTTAGAATTTTTAGGGTCGGGCGGTCCCAAGCGGGCGAGGGCATAAATTACAGCCAAACCAAATAAATCCGTTAACACCGATCTCCCATTCACTTGAGTGAAATAACTAATAGCACTATTTGGAACACAAACAGATGGAGCGTCATATTCATTTCAGATAAAAATAATAATAAGATGTAAATATTTGTATTTGAAAGAATAAATAAAAAAATAGTCGTGCAGACGAAAATTGTTTTTAAGGTATTTGGTTTCAAATAAATAATTTTTAACTACTATGAAAAAAGGGTGACAAAAACCGTTACTGAGTGAAAAATTCTACAGGGTGGTACATATTAGCATAACGCACGTAGTAATCAAATGCATTACTCTTAAAATATGGTCATTATATTCCCTTATATTTTCTTAGGTAAATTATCAAGTGAAGCTTTTCAGGTCAAAATTGCGCTCGTTAAATGAAAAATTCTACATTATATTTCACACTAAAAATGGGGAGACCGGGTTACACGTGGAAAACAACAACTAAGAGGATCATGAACAAACTGGGAAGCGACCAAAATACTGGGAAAGAAAGGGAGTGGGAAAAATGAACTCCACAAAGAAACTGCAGCGATATACCCTACCAGAACCAGAAACCGAGGAATCAGAGAACTCAGAAGGAAAAGAAAAAAATCTGTAGAAGCAGAAACACAAAAAGAGGAGCATAAACATTAAATAACGAACACAACGCGGCAACACATTGGACTTGTCATCTTGCTGTCGAGGCGACCAGACGTGCTTTATACTGCTCTGTCACCAATGGATACCCATAAAAGTTTATAAAAGTTAAATAGTGACAACGTATAAAAAAAAAATATATATATATATCGGAACATTTTCGGTAATTGATAAGAAATATTAGTTAGTGTTTAATTAGGTACATAAACCAAAACTTTACAAAGTGCTTCCCCTCTAACGCAATAAATCATGATATATATATATATATATATATATATATAAGAGGAGAAAGAAATCAGTAATAACTGAAGAGAGGACTGTCTATATGGAGCATTAAGGCGTCAGTTAGAAAGAAAAAACCGGCACACACCAACGCTATGAAAAATCAAGAAAAATGTCCATTATACCATTAGGAGACTTCAATGCACATATACACCACCCATGGCCTAACAAAAATGGAAACGCGCTGAAAAACCTAACACACATGTTTGACTTAACAATAAGAAATACATGGAGCAAAAGTCAAACCTGCATTGATACCTGGAGTAATGGAAGCTCAATCACACAAATAGACCATATCCTGGTAAGCAGAGAGATGAGGGCAAGGATCAAGAAGGTTAAAGCAAAAAGGACAGCAGAAGAAAGCGCTAACACTGAACAGCAGCAAACTAAAAATAGGGAGGCCATGTTACACGTGGAAAATAACAATCGAAAGAATCATAAACAAACTAGGAAAGAAAAGCGAAAAAAAAAACATGCGTCATGTAGCTCTCGCTGCTGACAACAAGCATGACCCAAATCCAACCCAACATCGGAAACCGAGGAGTCAGAAGACTCAGCAAAAGAAGGTTTGAAGAAGCAGAAACACAAAAAGAGAATCATAAACACTCCATATCAAGACACAGCACGTATTTCACACGAAGATTCAGAAGAGGCAGATGCCCAGAACCAAAAACACAAAAAAGGGAGCTTAAACGCTCCCTCACGACCCAATGCGGTAACGCATCTCATAAATACCTAGACCTCCCATCCTATATTCCTTTACCATGCGCCATGTGGCTCTCGCTGCTGGCAACGAACATGCCCTTAGTCCAACCCAGCGTGGACGTAGCAGGCCCAGCTGTATAACCCTGGGAATGGCAGCAATGCCTACCGCACGCTGGTAAATCAATCAATCAATCAATCAATCAATCAATCAAATGTTGTAATCTTGGCATATGATTTTTGATCCAAATAAAAGCTAATGTTATTATAAATATATTTCATTTTCACTCTCTGGCGGTACCATTCCATTATCCAAATTTGACAAAATTTTGTGGAGGAATTTTTTTCATCATATAAAACCACTTTGGGCCACCCTAGACTGTACACTGTACATGTCCTGTTAATTGATGATGGCGAGTTTGCCGCCATGCGAGCGTCTCAACTATGTAAAAAAATAGTGTCACTGGCAAACTGGCCGATTACGTTTTCCTTACACTTAATACCATAAACCATAAACTACAAGGAGTTTCAACATTAATGGTTTAATTTTAACTTCTTCGTTTCTTTGACATACTTTTTCAAGTGCAAGGGGCAAACCGTGAAGTAAATCTGGTGACCCCTCAGAAGAAAATCTGAGGAAATCTTAAGGAAATTCGAGGAAATCCCAGGAAATCTGCGTAATCTTCGTCAAAGAGGAAATCTGGTGTACAAAATTTTGGGTGCGGTTGACCCTTGTTCAAGTGGCAGACGCATTTTGTCCCACAAGTATGATAGTGGGCAGGATTTTTTCGAGTATTTCATGATGTCCATAATTCATAAAGAAAATGTAATCTTTAATTGTTTCAAACGAGCGAGTACCCTGGCAGACAACTATTTTCACTATTTATGGCACAGAAATAGTAGAATAATGTAAAAAAGAATGTTAATAAAATCGGACAAAAATGTATCTCGCTGCCACCCGAGCTATCAGAGAGCAGTTCTCGATGTGGATAACCAATGGCAGGAGAGGTCCCGTCAGCCTTAGAAGATGCATGTTTTAGAAAACTACATTGAGACCTTTCCAAATTTTGTACGTGCACATTATACATATACTGAATACCATATTATTGACATATACTCAATATTTGGTCTAACGGAAGTAG
Organism: Rutpela maculata; assembly: GCA_936432065.2. Classification (NCBI taxonomy): domain Eukaryota; kingdom Metazoa; phylum Arthropoda; class Insecta; order Coleoptera; family Cerambycidae; genus Rutpela; species Rutpela maculata. The sequence goes on from OW386292.2 coordinate 48,380,452, forward strand.
TTAGTTGCTTTAATATGAAGATTCTCGAAGTTTCTTATGACAAAACCCACGGTTCTAGCATTTTAGTGACAGTAAGTTAGAACTCCATCCGTGGACACTCTGTATAAATCATCCACGTTTAAAAGGTAGCCAACAGTTATTTGATTTTATTTTTAAAAATATTTAAAATATAGGATAATTAAAAAAGTTTTCTGTGGGTATATGCGCGTGTGTGTTTTCTGTGATCATGACAACTTCAAAGGGCTCCCCGCAAACCTTATGGAAATTGGCTCTGAGTTGATTTTTTTGAAATTTGGGTATGTTATAGTTATTGCTTTTCTGATCAAAAGTACTCATCGGAGCAAGTCTCGGCTATGACTGCTTTTCAAGTTATGAGGGCTTGAATGTCACAATAAGCATAAAAACCGCTGCCCAAGGAATCACTACTTCCACATCCAGATTTTCTAGCCAAGTCACTCATAACGAAAAAATTTTGGAAATAACTGTTTATGGAACTTTAATAATATAATATTTGAAATTCTCTACCCCAGAAACCCATAAAATGATACCCAACATCGGTAGTAGGTAGGGGGTGGTTATAGGGGGTGGTAGTGGGGGTGGATGAAGTAAAAAAATATTTTGTGGTTTCTGGTTCTTGTACACACACTAAATCACATTTTTTTCATCCCCTTTAATAATAGGGTTGGGGTGGTAATGGGGGTGGCTAATGCCAAAATTTTTTTTGAGAAGGTTCTCATGTATATACTAAATACCAATTTTATGGACTCTTACCTGCTTGATTTACCTATTTATCCCAAATTTATCCCAATTTACCCCCGAACCCTTCGACGGAACAAGATGAAAATATAATTTAGTTCTAGACCTCGTGTACCAAATTTCAAGTCAATATCTCAAACGGTTCCAGAGTAAACGTGCGCACAAAAAAATTACAGACAGACCGACAGACAGATAGAAATTTTTTTTCGCTCAAACTTAAAATCTCGACTTTTCATGACATTCTAAGCCTATTTGAACAATAAAAATTTTTTAAAAATTGTTGTTACTATACTTCCACTGGATGTGGAAGTAAAATTTGGCGGAGTGAAGATAGCAATCTTTTTAGCAATCTTCCATATTTTTCTTACTTTTACGTCGTATAAATTATTTTTTATTGAAAAAATAGCTTTATACATATATTTCAAGAACAGAATAAAATCCGATATAGGTAGGGACTGACGGGATATAATCCAGTCAATGAGTGCCCAAAAGAAGGGTGTAGAGTACATGGAATATGCGAGACTTTTTGACTTCAGGACTTCATTAGGAGTAGTTAGCAGGTAAACATACTAAAAGTCCCCGCCCCTGAGAGGTGAGCTTACGTTGGGAGGAGGGGGGGAAGGTCCCATTTTTGGGTTTTTCGATTATATCTCGGAAACGGTGGACTCTAGAAAAATATGTTTTAAATAAAAATGCAAGCTAATTAAATTTCCTATAAAATTGTTTCCATGCATATTTGCCGAATTTTCAACGGTTTTCGAGATATACGTTATTGAAAATCGATACTTTACGAAAAAATCATTTTTACCTAACACTTTTTGTCAAACATTTGCTTCTAGTGCCTCCCACGATCATTTCTCAGAAAAATTGTCAGAAACGAAGTTGTAGTGCATTAAATTTTCTTCAATTTGATATACACTTATGAAATATTTTTTTCGAAAATTATCGATTTTCAATAACGTATATCTCGAAAACCGTTGGAAACTCGACAAATATGTATGGAAACAATTTTATAGGAAATTTAATTAGCTTTAATTTTTATTTAGAACATATTTTTCTAGAGTTTACCGTTTCCGAGATATAATCGAAAAATCAAAAAATGGTACATTCCCCCCTCCCTCCCACCATAAGCTCACCTCCCAGGGGCGGGGACTTTTAGTCTAACTAACTAACTACTCCTAACAAAGTTCTGAAGTCAAAAAGTCTCGCATATTCCATGCATTCTACAATATATTCATTGACTGGACTAATAGCAATCCACAAAAAATAAAAAATTCTTTTTGTATCTTTTTATATAAACAATATTTTATAATTTTAGTATAAAATGCTACTAAGGTTAATGACTAAGTACACAAAAATATATTAAGGTATTTTTAATACGACCCTTACGAAATGTCAAATTTGCACTCCGACGTTGCCGACTGAGAATACTTACTAAACAATGTAACAATTAAAATTTTTATTTGAAATTGGAAACATATGCTGAAATGGCATGGTAAAATACTACTTACTGAAATTAGGGCATATCCGTTACAGAGGGTGGTCGCCAGAGGTCTATAAACTGTCATGTTTTATATTAACTATAATTTATTACAATATTAAAGCAGAATGTTACTAAAAATTTTTATTAAGCACAGAAAAATACAATATGTACAATTGTACAAGATATGTAAAGTATAATACACAGTCTGTGTTTCATGTTTAATTGAGGTTTACCTAAATTATGTGATATATATTTTATAATGTCGTAAGGTATTTTTAATAATATTATTAAGAAATGATTGGAAGTTGTAGTCGGACGTTGTCGACTACGAATGGATATTTAAATAATAAAGATAACAAGTATATTGTCTATGTACTTAATCTCACCACGTACCACGTAGAAGTGAATTCTGTATATTTGAGAAAAATGTTAATCAAATAGGTATTCGAAGTCGGCCACATCCGAATGCAACTTCTATTCATTATTTACTGTTTACATATATGTCCATAAAGTGACAAAACATATAATTAACGTATTCAGTAAATTCTCTCGGAACATGTAAAATCTAAAGTATGAATTCTTATTTTTAAATTCCCGATAACGCAGAAAACATACTTAAAACGCTTATTAATTACTGACATTCTGGACAAAATTATACTCAAATTACAATACACATTTTTTAATAGCCACTTACAAATCCGCTTGGAATTTTTTTAAATGTTTCGTAATCGAAAATCCAATCGACAAGTCGTCGTTTTAGAATCTTATGTATAACAAATTTTCACCTAATGCACCTAATAATTCCATCAATGTCATATTTCTAAGTGATATATTAAATAAACATTAACAAGTTTCATTAGCGTTTAATGTTATTTGAATTAATAGCTTACATTGTATAACGTGTATTACTTCAAACACGGTGTTTATTTACAAATTAAATTCCTCGCCTCATTGATTTTTCAAATAAAATTATGTGTTGCAAAATTAAAGCTAAATTCGAAAAATATTATATAGAAATTAAATTTCAAAATTCAGATAATAAACAAATGTGGAAAAATCTCAGGGACTTGGACATAAATAATAAAATTAAACACTTAACCCAAATCTAGATACAACCCCTCAAGATATTAATAACTATTTTTCAAACATTTGCTCACAACAACCACCACCTAATGTCGATATCCTTAATTTTTATCAAAACAATTTAAAAACAAATTTAACCGAGTTTAAATTTAATCCTGTTTCAGAGGAAGACATTCTTGAAGTCATTATAAAAATGAAGTCCAAAGCCCTAGGATTAGACAGCATTAACTTAGCTATAATTCAGCTTTTATGTCCTTTTCTACTACCTCATAAAATGCATTTAATAAATTATTGCCTAGAAAATTCAGTCTTCCTAATAAGTGGAAAGAAGGACGTATTATAGCTATACCAAAGATAAAGCCTCCTAATGAGCTAAAAGACTTGCGTCCTATAACAATTTTGCCATGCTTATCCAAGGTTCTGGAAAAAATCATGGAAGCTCAATTACGAGATTTTTTAATAGAAAAAGACATTCTGCCCGAAACACAATCAGGCTTGGGCCTGTCTATAGCTGTTCTATGGCACTGACTAGCATTACGATGACATTTTGAGAAAACTTGGTAATAAGAAAATGTGGTGTTTTAATACTGCTAGACTAAGGCCTTTGACACGATAAACCATCAAATTTTGTTATCACACTCAAAGAAATAGTATGGGTAAATTCAACAAAAAAAAAATGGTTAACTAACAATATCGTTAATTTTGTTAAACCAAACTATATTGATGGTATTTTTAAACAAGATTTGATTGTTATTTAAATTAATAAAAAGTTGTCGTACAACAAAACAAACATTAACTTAAAAAAAATAGATGAATAAGACTATTATTTTGTTCGCCTGACTATTATTTTGTTGAATTCTGTCAAATTACACTAGATAATAGTATATTTTATTTTTAATTATTATCGAATTGTAATTCTAACCCAATATTAGTTCGCTGTATTATTGTACTTGGTAGACAAACCAATATTATTTTCGTCTTCTAGACGTTCTAAAAGAATTACCATAAAATTTGCTTGCTTACCACGTAGCCTATTACAGAAATTATTCCCAGATGACGCCACATACAAATCACTGACAATAATCAATCATGCATTATCTTATACTCTTATGAATTTATAGAAAATGAATAACATGATTGCAATGTTCAAATTCTCTCAGGGATCATCGATATATTTGGATGGATCTTATAAACGATCTCTAATCTTTGGTTTGGGTGGTCTGATGTCTCAATACTAAGATTTTGGCTAACCAAGAAAAACTTCATCATACAATAAAGTGTAGATCAACCTAAAAATTAGTTGGTGAACAAAAAACAAAGTCGTTGTACTATTTAATTGTAGACCAAATTGAAAATGGTTAGTGAACATAAAAAAATGTCATTGTACTATTTAATTTGTTACAAGAAGATATGATTATTAAACTATTATTTGTTTACGAAAACAAATAAAGTTGTATGACTATTCTTTTCTGATTGATTTAACTATGAAACTAGATAGGAGCGATTTCATATGCTCTTTTTGGTTGAATTTACCTATCATTTTCTTTGAGTGCAATACTACATTACATTGGCCTATATGTAACAGCCATTGCTTTATTTAAAAATTACCTAACAGGCAGATCACAGAAAGTTATTTTAGCAGATGAAACGTCAGCGTATTGTGATATGACGAGAGGCATTGCACAAGGTTCCATTTTAGGTCCGATTCTATATACAGTAGGTATACAGTTCAAATTTTACCCATTCTCTCAAAACATATGAGATACATATATAGGCTGACGATATACAACTTTACAGATTTTTTAATAAGGATAACATCGAAGAAGAAAGTAGAAAAATAAATTATGACTCATGTAATTTAATTAATCTATCAGGAAAACATGATCTTCAAATACACTATACAGACTATACACCCACAGACACACCTTAAGTAAATCAATAAAACCAACCCTATGGGAAGCACAGTTTAAATATTGTGACTATATTTACGGGCCATGTCTAACCACGAGAGATGCTAACAGAATAAAAAAAATTCAAAATTCATGTTTGAGATATATCCATGGCATTCGCAAGTATGACAGAATATCTCATACTCTGCCACGTACTATCTGGCTTAACATGTTCAACAGATGAAAATTGCACGCTAACATATTTTTCTTTAAACTTTTACGCAATAACAAACCTACTTACTTAACTGTTAAAATTAGATATAGAACAGATGTGCATAATCTAAACATAAGAAGAAAAGACATGCTAACCGTACCCCAACATAAAGCTACCCTTTTCGAGAGATCATTTTCATACAAATTGCAAAAACTATTAATGAGTGTCCCATTGAATACATGTCATTTACACTTTATAAGGTTAAAAAAATTTATCTTCAAAAAACTATTTGAAAAACGATAAGTGCTGCAGTACCTAACAATAGTCACTCTTTATGTAATTTTTGTGTTTGTGTATGTGAGTATATATGAATTTGTTTTTTGGTTTACGTTGGATAATTTCTTAATATGTATAGTGTGACTCACTTAAGATTATAACTTTTCTTTTTCCGATTTGAGTTTAATTTTATTCAAGTATAGAACAAACTAGGATCTACTTATGACCAGAAAAACATTCGCCTCCTACAAACGCAAAGCCACCTGCGGTATTAAAATATGCGGAAAAATAAGAAAATCATATTAGGCATTTTTTCTCTGAAAATTTTGTTAATGAAACTTATTCAGAATTGTCCAAAAATACCATGTCCAAAACTTAACCAAACAAAAAATAGTGAAATTTGGATTAAAATAATGTCCAAATTCGAAAATATCATTTTAATAGTTTTTTTTGTTTAGAAAACTGTACTATGACAATTTTGTTTGAAATTAAACCCAAGTTGCCAGGTAGTTGTCAAGCAATTTGCAGTTTTTTAAAAAATAGTTATTTTTAAAATTTTTATTTTTCGATTGCCTGACGTTACTTCCATTAAATAGAGCACCCATGAAAACTCCTCACCCTAAATTTTCAGCTTCAAATTATTTGTAGTTTTTCTAAAACGTCTAATAGACCGCTAACCGTGATGTATCCTCTATATAAATCTACAACACATTGTTATTTAGTTAAAATTTTACATCACTTTCCCACTTTATTTATATTTTTTATCGAGGTTCGATGATAGAGCAGTTTTACAACCGAATCGCGCCTATTAATAAATATGTAGCAGTTGTTAATTTTATTTTTATTGAATAATATTGTAATTGTAGACTCCGGTTGTAGTCCTTAACAATTCCAAGGGCTGTTACAATTAGTGACACGGCTGTGGTCTTTGCACTTGCTCAACTTCTCCGTTCCCTTGTGCATCACGTTGGTGTCATTCGGAATGGATACATCGACCAGCAAACTATTTTGTTGTATACGACGATGTCAGATCGATTTGCGCTTATTTCTCTGTCAGTTATAACCGGCAAGTCCCACATAATTATGACGTCGTTGGTATTGACAACCTTCTCGGGAGTATATCCATAATATTTTGGCGGTACTGGTATATCGAAGTGGTTGCATATGACCCAGTGGACATATCTGGCCACTCTGTTGTGTCTGTGAGTGAATTCTGATGGTGCCAGCGTAGTACATCCCGCCACCACGTGGCTGACATGTTCTTCTGCTAGGCCGCACATCCTACACTTGCTGTTAACAGGCTGTTTCAAGATCATCCTCTGGTAGTACCTGGTGTTTAGTGTTTTGTCCTGTGCTGCTATTATTAAACTTCCCGTTTCCTCCTTCAAGCCTGAGCCGTTCAACCACTGAATAGACGTCTTTTTGTCTACTGCTGGTCGGCCGAGATCGCGGAAGAATTTTCTATGCATCGGCTTTGCACAGAGTACTTCTATTTTCCTCTTTTCGATTAATTTTCTTTTTGTCTTCCTCGTCGGTGGTTTCGGCTTCCAAATATTCTTCCTGGATTTTTCACGCTTCCTTCTGGATGAAGTACAACTTCTTGTCCTTATCATGCTCTTTAACTAGCCGTGTGAATTTGTTCTGCTCTGTCTAATATATGCGCTCAGTCCCACGATGGATGACTGACAGATTCTAGCTCTATTAATCCACGGCCGCTGTCCTTCTTCTTAACGTATAATCCGTGCACATCGGCTTTTGGGTGATGAATTCCGCCCATTGTTAGAATTTTCCTCGAATTTCTGTCCATTTTCCCGATGTCACTTCGAAGCCAATCGACAATTCCAAAACTGTTCAAGAACAGCAATAGTGTTTATTGCTGTGATTTTGTTCTTGGTGTTTATTTCGGTCTTAAGAGCTTGTCTAATGTGACGATAGTATTCCCTCGCAATCCTACTCTTCATCTCGTCGTTGTCAAATCCGGCACACTCCTCAACACCTAGGTACTTATATGTTTCCCCCAGATCGATGCTTCGTATTGCAGACTGACCACTCAGCACGATGTTCTGACTCTTCTCGTACCTCCCTGGAGGACCACTGTGGTGCATTTAGCTAAGCCGAATTCCGTCTTGATGTCATCACTGGAGGATTTAACGATTTGCTTTAGTTGGGATTCATTCTTAGCAAACAACTTCATATCGTCCATATAGAATTATTATTATTATTATTGTTATTATTTTCTTCATTCTAATAGGTACGCAAAAAATTGACGTACGGCTCTGTAGTACTCTTATCAGTATGTAATAATGCCAACTTTGATATTATAATGACCGGTTTTTATGCCCTTTCTTTTGTAGACAACTATAGTACCGGGTGCCATAGGCTAGTGGCTCTCCCTATATTTCCCTTATTTTTTAACTTATCCATTTGAAATTTGGGGTGTAAAAACTACCTGTAAAAATGGATTTTTGGACATAAAAATGGTATGAGATCATTTCCAGTTTACCCGGAAATGACCGCAACTTTCGATTTTTAAATGGAACACCCTGTATATTTTTACATATTTGGATTCAAGACAACGTTCTGAGTGTACCATGAAATTTTCGAGTATTTTTGAGTCGATGTTCAGTTTTTTTAAGCATTTTAATACATTCATCAAGAGTGCCTTGGAATACCAAAATTTGTTCTACGGCAGGTAAAGTCCAAGGGAAAAATCTAATTTTTCGTTTAATTTCATTAATAATAATTTACGAATCCTCCAAAATTGAACAAATCACTTTTTTTATCGAAATTTTTTTTTTCAAATGGGAGGGTAGTGGCTCATAGTGTTCAATAAATTATATATTTTTTCTGAATTCATTGATATCCATTTCAAATCTATGCTATTTGTTTTTCTTAACAAAAAAGTAGTGCATTTAAAAATTTGGGCGCCATTTTTTTTAGTCTTATTACTATAATTTCTTATTAATTCAAATTTTTTAATAATCCTTCTAGATATCGTTAATGCATATTATTACTAACATGCTTAAATTTTTTAGAATTTTCAAAATGATTATTTTTCATTCTATACCCACTTTCAATAATGATAATTTTCCTAATTTTTTGAAAAAATCTGGTTTTTGGAAATTACTCAGAAAATATTTTTGTATAAAAAATGGTAAGAGTACAAAAATGAAGCTCATAGAAAAACGAATAGTTCGTTTTTTTTTTATTTTCCTACAACAAACTGTTCTTGAGATATAAAGGTTTAAAGATGGCGCTTGGGCGCATACGCAAGAAAATTATGTATTTAAAATTGAAATATCTCAAAAACTATAAGATTGATAAAAACATGGTATAAGAATGAAATGAAGCTTATAAAAAAGTTTCAGTTTTTATTTTTTTTCCTACCACAAACTGTTCCAGAGATATGACAGTTTGAAATAATGTTGAAACTTTTCAATTTACACGCGCATTTTAAATGACTATTATACCTAGTAGGTAGAGAAACGAGCAATAGCTGTCTATTTTTCGAAGAATACGCAGAAAAAGCGGGTTGCATTGCACTTGAGCATGTTTAGAGTGCAGATTAAAAATGTTATTTAATTAGTTTACTTAATTGTATTAATTTGATTTATGTATAACAATCTATATTTTTAATAAAATAAGACATATTACTATACTCTTTTGTGACCATTTTTAAACCACCATTTTATTAAATAAATTTAGGCCACATAATCATATTCAGCGACCTAAAAAACATAAGTATATGGATTTTCGTGTATTCATTTGTAACATTAGAAGAATTATTAATTTATCAGTATTTGAGGGTGGTTTCAACCCTCAATATTTTCGTCTTTCCTATATTTTGACCTCATAATCATATTCAGCGACCTCAAAAACATAAGTTTATGCATTTTCCTGATTTTATTCATAAAACTAGAGGACATTAATTTCTCAGCATTTAAGGGTCATTTCAACCCTTAATATTTTTGTCTCATAAGTCTTAACCTCACAGTTATATTCAGCGATCTCAAAAACATAAGTATATGGATTTTCGTTAATTTATTCGTAAAATTAGAAGAGTTATTAATTTTTCAGTTTTTAGAGGTGGTTTCCACCCTTAAAAATAAAAAACTGGTAATGTGACAATATAGATTTTGATGTCCGTATTTTATAAAGCATATTGCAAAAAAAAAATTAAGGAAATTCCTTTCATCGTTTTCGGGCCGGGAATTTTACCATTTTTACTGCTTCGTTTACTGTACTATACCCATTAATACTGACCTATCAGTAAACTTAATTGCGGTGTGTTTCTTAAATTCACTTAAACAAGTTTGAGTTCAAACTCCAATTAAAATTGTAGGTATTGGTCGATCAGCACAAACTGTACTTTTAATTAAAGTTATAAATCAGCGAAACAAACAAAATGATAAATATGGGTTGGTCTCCTATTACGCAGTTATATCTAATGTTTGAGTCAGAAAAAAATATCTGGTCAAACTTTACATAAGAATTTATTTCTAATTCCTATTATATCTTCCAGCAATTTACGGGTCGCTGAAACTGTCTTGTTATGTTATAAGTTAGAAGATAAATTCCTTAGTACAGTCGTGGTCACAAAAAGATTTCCAGCGTAAAACAGATATTGCAAATGTTTTACTATTTTAACCAGGCTTCTTATTTTCGTCCTACCTATTTACAGAAAATCACGCACCTGGTCAAGCTATTGCAAAAATTTTAAGACCACAAAAATACATTAGCAGTAATTTATGTTTTAAATTCGATTAACCTGATAAAGAGGCACGTACGGAAATTTTTTGCTAGTGTATCTTTTAAAATATTACTTTTACACAAAGTGATAATAAAATATTATCTCCTAATTTAAGTTAATTTCCATTAAATTGAATGAGTATTTATTTAATTCCAGCGAAAAGCTATCACTATTTCTATTTGTTTTTCGGCAAAAAAATAAACATCTATATTAGCTAATGAAAGATACAAGGTCAACAAACAAGAAAAATAGATCGACCTTTGACTTCATTATGAATGAAAAAATACAAAATTTATCTGCTTACATTTATATTTTGTTTCAATACGTTAGGTAATAATGACTATTACCTCTTGTTTTCTCTCGACATATCCCAATTGGTGTACCGTTTTAAACAGATATCTATCACTATAAATGAAATAGTATAATTAATACGTGAATGACTTGTGCTAAATTAACTAATTTGTTTCTTCATTTCATTACAGATACCGTCGGGATACTGTCAAAGAGTTAGAAAACAGCTTTTTCGGCATCCATTACGTAAATTTCATCTTCAACGTGACGTAAAAATTACGTAAAACTGATGGACAATGTCACAGCCCATTGACGTTTTATATGTGACGCCAATATGACGTATTGATAATCGGTAAATTTTGTATAAGGGCTTTTACTATAATATTTTTCCACAATTATTAATCAAATTTTTAACGAAAAAAAAAAGCCAGTATGTACAGGGACCGAACCGCCGACCTCTTGACTTGCAACGCCAACACTTAACTCACTGAACCATTGAACAGTTATATTACTATTATATGAAAAACTGTTACTTATATTCGACATTTTTTGTTTGCAATGCCAAGGTGAAATATTTATTTTCACTTCTTAATTAATTTGTAACTTGTGTCTCTTAACAATGACGTGTAACTGACGTCACCATGTCACCCTACCACAGCTACACCTAAAAAATGACGTCTAGATGACAGCATTTTTATGGCGTCAATATGACGACTCTAATGTCACGTCATTATTACGTCATTAACTGGTCGAATGACGTTTACTGACGGCAGATTACCTTAAAACGACGTCATAATGACAACACCTTGCTACTTGGGTGTAAAGTGATACTTTTTTTCACGTCTAAGACTCGAGCGACTGTCCGACAATCCCATGAGTGATTTACATACAATATTTCTTCTACTACTAATTAAATGATTATAAAAAAATATGTTAATAAATTAAAAATGGAAACAATCTACTTTACACACTGGTGCATGAAATGAAATGATAAAATAGTAAGCTTTTAAATGAATGAAGCTAATATTTTAAGAATATAAATAATATGTCAATATTATAAATGATTTGAAGCATTACTCTTAAAGAACATTGAAAAATAGGATATTTTATAATAATATACCCATATAGTCCAGTCGGTAAAGTAAAAAATACACCAGAAGCTCGCAAAAAATGTTATCTGAGATTTTCCTTCAGTAACTGTTATTGGGGGGTTATACACCACAAAACCATAAAAATCCATTCTGGGCAACCCCCCCAAAAAACCATCCATTCGGAGAAAAAAGCTTTATTTTACTGATAACTCGTTAACCGTTGAAGATATAAAAAAATTGCTCATTATAAAAAGAAAGCCTGGCTAATTTCCTAAAAAAAAGTTCTTCTGTAATTTTTTGTATATGTCTTAGTTTTGAAAAAAATTGAATTTTTAGAAAATGCGTTATATAATCGTTAATACCTTCGCCAATTGTCGACATATCTAAGAAAATAAGTAAGCAAATGAAAGATATTTTTATAACCTTCAATTTTTCACCATAGAAAATTATAAAAGTAACTAGATTTCTAGGGTTTTTAAAGTCGTGTTAGTAAAAATTGATTTTCTCCCAGTTTTTTTGAATATATATTTGCCAATTGTTAACATATTATAAAAAATAGAATCAGATATGAAATACATACATTTAATAACTTTATTTTATAACCATAAAAAATAATAAAAGTCCCTATATGTTTTATAATTTGAAGATTGCGTAAGTAAACATTTTTTTAAGTAGATCTTTGCCAATTGTTGACATGTTATGGAAAAAGAAGCAAATGAAAGATTTAATAACTTTATATCATAAAAAATTATAAAAGTCACTATATTTTTACTAATTTTGAGATTACGTCAAAAGTAACAAAATGAAACCCTTTAGTAATGAGTTTTGATCTGAGTTTATTTACAAATTAAAAAATATATATATTTTATAATAGCATTTTTTTTCCTGAGAAATATAGTACAATTTTAAATGGTATGATCAATTAATATCAATTCTTACCTTTATTTTTAGACCGGGTACATTCAAAAATATTAAAATACAAGGACGCTAGATAAATTAAAAAAAAAACAAAAAGGCTGCATATTCAATTTTTTGATGATATTTTTTTATGCAATTTTTTAACTATTAAATGATTGGAAACAATAGTTATATGATATATAAACTGAAAAAAAATTTTTGAGCTAATTTTTCAAGATGTTTGGGTCTTTTTTTTTAATTTTTAGGAAGCAATGAAAAATTGGCCAATTGGCCAAAATTGGTAAATTTGTAAATGTGAATATTTATATTCCTAACTTTTTCGGCATTGAAGTACTACCGTGAACTGAAAGATAATGCATTTATAACTTATATTAAAGTCAGTTATTTTTTATGGGCCTGTGAATAGTTAGAGACGCAAAAATTAAGAGAATAACTATATTATATTGTTGCTCTTATATACTAATAAATATCAATAGCCATCAAAAATGGCAACACAAGAGAGTATTTTGATTTTTCTTCCTAGCTTGTATGGTTTTCGAGCAATTCAATTTTTTCTATAGGCGGCGCGCAAAAAATTTCAAATAAACGAAAATTCGCGCGCATTAAAAATACAAATTTTGGAATTTTTTTCAATATCGATTTTCTTGAAAACCATGGCGTATACAACAAAATTACAATAGGACTTTTTTTTAGGAGGTTAGTCAAGTTTTCTTTTTTATAATGAGCAATTTTTTTATATCTTCGACGGTTAACGAGTTATCAATAAAATAAGGCTTTTTTCATCGAAGAGGTGGTTTTCTGGGGGGGTGCGCGGCACCCCCAGAACGGATTTTTGTGGTTTTGTGATGTATAACCCTTCCACTAACAGTTACTGAAGAAAAATCTCAGATAACATTTTTTGTGATGGAAATTTTTATAATTATTGGACTAATAGTCATATATTTTTTTTATTTTATCCATTTATTTACTGTCAGCCTATTTCCGCTACCAAGGCCTATCACTGACGCCAGGAGACGAGCTACCCCCAATCTGGAAATTTTGCAAAACCTCTTCTCGTAAGAAGAGTAGGGATCTTTTACTTGCCTAACATTTAATAGACAAGGGACCGCCTGCTTTATATCCCCTCCGAAGGATGGTATATCCACTATGTAATCCTCGTCTTGAAATTACATAGCTTCCGCGTATACAGTGATACACAAAGTCAGATAGACCGGAGATATGAAGTCCAGAAGTGGGTATAAAAAAATAGCAATTTTTATATTTTTTTTTGGTAATTTCTAATTTTTTTTTAATCGACAAGTGATATATTGCAACAAAAATGTTTATTTATTCTTAATTATAAAACTGGTGACTTTTTGAAACAAAGTGAATCCAAAAATTTTAAGATTCCAACTTTTTAATGCAAGATTCAGGTTCAGTGATACTCATTTTTTTTTTTTTTTTTTTCATTATGGCATAATGAAAAAATGGTACTCTACTCTTTTTACGAAATAATCCATTTTCGAGTTACAACACATACAATGGAGAAAATCGGAAAATCGAACAGCTATTATAATACACTGCTTAATTCTTGGTTTTAGTAATAAATTATTTTAGGAAATTTTAATGACTGAATTTAGTTTATAACTTTGTCTAATTCAAAAATGTGCATTAGTTATTGCTATTTTATATCCGCATGATGTTGTTTGTATGAATAACTTAATAAAAAATTATTCGCAGGAAATCTATTAAATGATAGTTGACAATTCGAATGTGGCATGCATCAGTGACTCGAATTATTGCTGGTTTATGCAATTTTGCAATTTGATTATAGCACAACGTCTTTTAAGTTTGCTGACAGGCATATTCCTACATAAAAAATGTATAATTTAATAGTTTGATATCATACCTAAGTAGTTAAATTCTATTCCAAAATAATTTGCTTACCTTTTCATAGGCATTATTAATAACCAAAATCGAAGGATGATTGTAATTTCAAAATTTAAAATTATTCCGTAAAATCAGTCTATGTGACTTTTATTTTTCCAAGGTTCAGTTTTTTAATTATTACGTTTATAATTACACCACGTAGCCATAGAGGACGTCCCAGAGTTTCGTTAACATTAGACCGAGAGCTAGCGAGAGTTTTGGTCGACTCATCTCATTAACTTTTAAAGCTGTTTTTCGTAGTGTATACCGGGTGACTCAGTCGATAGGGATACTTTTGTAGCTTTTGAATGAACAGGTTTTATTCAAATTTGGTGTAGTGATATGGGATTAAATTTCCAATTATATGATGTAAAGATTCAAAATGGGTGACTTCCGATTTCGATGCAATCGGCATGAAAGTGGGACAACCTGTATATTTTTGCATATGTGAATCCTGCTGGCCAAAGTACATATAATATAACACTCAAACAATATTTTGATTTTCACAAAATATATATTTTTAATTTTTAGTTGCAAACACCTTCAAAGTATTATCTCTTCAGATACTAACATCATCATTCGTGGGCCTGTGCCTGCTTTAGAACTTCCTTCCAGCTTTTCCTGTCGAGGGCCCTCCTTCTCCATTCTCTCACTCCAACTACGTTCAGATCTTCTTCCACATTATCTAGGTATCCAAGTTTTGGTCGTCCTCGCCTTCTTCTTCCGGCTGGTTTGTTTAGCACGGCTTTCCTAGTAGGGTCGCTGTCTTCAATCCGCATCATGTGCCCTACCCATCTTAGGTGGCTTATTTTGATGGTTTTGACGATATCTGGCTTATTGAAGAGTCGGTAAAGTTCAAAGTTATATCGTCTCCTCCACATACCGTTTTCGTTGACTCCTCCGTGTATCACCTTGGGGACTTCTCCTTAGTAGCTCTTCGTCTCGCTTTGTTAGTACTCAGGTTTCGGATCCTTATGTGAGTACTGGGCGTATTATTGTTCTGTAGAGTTTGTATTTTGTTATTCTTGATATGTATCTTGATCTTAACTGAGGAGCTGGACCAAAATACCAACGGTTAGCCATGCATATTCTTTTTTCATCTTTTTGGCTGTATTGTTTTTACAGTTAACAAGCGATCCTAAGTAGCTTAGTTCTTTCACAACTTCGACAGCTTCATTGTGAATCTCTATCAAGCTTCCCATCATAGATGTAAAATGTCCGGAGTCGGAAAGACCTGCTATTTTGATGCTCAAGTCTGCCAGTTCTTTCCCCAGTAGACATAGTTTGTCCGGCTGTAAAAGTTCTCTTACATTCCAGGCAGCAAGTCGGATTTCTTTCCAAACTTTCGTTGTGTCCACACTAGTAGTCAATTTCGCTCAGAGAGCTTGGTGCGCCAACTTTTTTTCTCACTATCCTCCCTGGAAAGAGGATAGCACCGGTTGCCAACCAGAGCGCGAAACCTAGGCAAAGCCTAGACCTCGCTATCGTTGATTTGACTAAAGCTGCAGTATTTATCTATCTATAACATAATACATAATAATACCTTTATTAGACAGGCTATTATTCTAAGTGAGAGTTTTTGCTGTGCTATTTCCATAACGGTTGTTTTTATTTCTAGTAATGTACTTCATTTACACTCAAAATCATCAAGGGGAAATATTCTGCCGCCATCCTATTTAATATTTTATAAACAAATAACATTGTTTGAATATACATATTATTACTTCCACATCCAGTGGAAGTATAGTAACGACAAAAAGATTTTTAATAATTTTTATTGTTCAAATAGGCATAGAATGTCATGAAACGTCGAGATTTCAAGTTTGAGCGAAAAAAAAATTTCTGTCTGTCTGTCGGTCTGTCTGTCGGTCCGTCTGTCGGTCTGTAACTTTTTTTTTGTGCACACGTTTACTCTGGAACCGTTTGAGATATTGACTTGAAATTTGGTACACATATGTACTTTAACGAGAACTAAATTATATTTTCATCTTGTTCCGTTGAAGGGTTGGGGGATAAATTAGGGTAAATTTGGAGTAAATAGGTAAATCAAGCAGGTAATAGTTCATAAAATTGATATTTAGTATTGACAAGAGAAGCTAAGGTCTCAAGCCACCCCCATTATCACCCCCACCCCATTATTAAAGGGGATGAAAAAAAAATGTGATTTAGTGTGTGTACAAGAACCAGAAACCTCAAAATATTTTTTTTCTTTATCCATGCATTAAATTTGTCAATACCCCTTTTTAAATCTTCATTAACAGTTGTAATCAAAATTTCATAATTTTGGTGACTAAAATAGGCTGTCACATGCAGAGATCTATTTTACAATTGATTAAAATTTTACCTAAATCATTAATATAAAGAATGAATAGCAGGAAACTAAAAGCACTCCCTTGTGGGACATTTGATCATTATATTGTGTTTTTTGGCATCTAAATGATAAATAACTTTTCAACTACATTAAAGTTGCCAGAAAATCCACACTTTTTTTCCCTAATTTTTGGCCTTGGATGGTTTCCATCAGCCAGCTACACAGATGAGGGAAAGAGAAGGAAGTAAAAAGGATAGACACATTTCTCGCCCAAGGGCCCATCAGACCGACTTAAGCACATAAACTGAATCGCGAATAATAGGTTAAACCACAAAGCTTATGTAAACAAAGGCATATTAGGACTAAATATCAAGTCAAGATAAGTAATTGACAAACGACAACTAATGTTAAACAACTGTACCACATTGAGATAAAAAATTATAGATTAATCGGATACATTTACATTTTTGCTTGAAAGAACATAGTTAAGATTCATTGGTAGCTGAAAACCCATATGGCTTAGTTCACTTACAAGGATCAATGATTCAGGGGTGTGTCCACAAGCACATACATCATTATTTATGATTCCAATTTTAAATAAGTGATCTGGAAATCTACCGTGATTAAGTTACAAACCTGTAACAGTGTAATAAAAAGGTCTTGAAACAGGGAATCCGTCGTGCCATCTAGACTCAGCAATCGGGAAGTTTAAATGATAATAATTTGTACCTCACTCCGGGTACTTCTTATCGTATTGATATTGCCATTTTTTAAAGAGCTTTTTCTTATATATGGTAAATAAATCAGTAGCAGGTATTGTAACTAAAAGGAAGATGCCACTTATCGCGGCTTCCTTAGCCATTTTGTCGACCATTTCATTTTGATACAGACAATGTGCTATAATCTAGACAAGATTGACAGAAACCCCCCCGTTGTCACAAGGAGGCCAGTTTTGCAACAATATTCAAAATCAGGTGACGATTGTTCTTTGTAGTTGTCAATACTACTCAAGACACTCTTTGTATCAGTCTCTGTAGAATCAGAATAAATAGTTATATTCAAAAATTATATTCAAAAAGTTAAGTGATTCGGCAAAGCTCAAAAATTCCTGAATAGCTACAGCTTCGGTTGTAAAAATGGAGGCTTGTATAGGCAGCTTAAGTTTATATTCTATTTCAAGATCAGGGATATAAAAGGCACGTCCCGTGCGAATATAGTGATAAATGTTTTTATTAAGGGAAATTCTATTTTAGGTGAATATTGACTGACATCAAGAGTGCAATTGAAGAGTTCTGTGAACCATACGTTTTTAGTTTTAAAATTGTTGCTCAATTCTCGAGAGCTCTCTTTAGATCTATGAAGACCGCACATATGCATTTTTACCATCAGATATTACACACTATAATATCTGATTGGAACATATGTTTCATTCATTTAGAGTTGTTGAATCAGTGTTATTATTATAATTCTAGGTATAAAATTGTAAAATTTTATATTGGTGGAAATATCACCACCAATGATAAAGAGCAAATATTGGCAATACCGCTATAAAACAATTTGATTTTCTAATTTTTCCTCGAACACATCAGATCCTCACCTCCATCTGAAAGAAAACCAATTAAATTCCAATATTAGGTTAGCACGTCATTACGGATACCTCTACCGTAAAGTGGTTGCATGGGCCCAATAGAGAAAAAATGAGACAGATGGTGGGCCTAATAATAGGACACTGTCCTCTGGACAAACACCTACGTACAATGACGTTGAGAGATGATCCTATTTGTCGGATGTGTGAAGTGGGAGATCACTCATATCCTATTATGTCAAGGTATAGGCACCTCGAGAGGTAATTCTTGCATCCAGAGGAACTACGAGATCTACCGGAACAGACTGCTGCCCTTTGTGAAAAGCATTGGTCTTTTCTAAGGTATCTTATACGTCGCGAATGTACAATGGGCCTGAGTACTGTGGATTTCAATATCCGTTGGCGTCCTTAATAATAATAATAATAATAACACATTACATTTTTCTAATGAGGCTAATTCTTAAAATAATTAAATCTCCGAAATGATTCGGATTTGACGACTAATATTTGATAAAATTACTCTCTATTATGAATAACTTCAGTATATTTAAAGAACTTGTCAAATTCCACTGAGTACGTATGCAATATTTTTCAAGTTTTTTCGCACCCTGTAATCATGTTTTGTGTCGTGAAAATAATATTGTGACTAAGAATGCCATAATTTAGGCTGTCTGCTCTTATCTCTCTCATAATCTTTCCGCAAACTGGAAAAAAGGTTAATAGGTCCTCCATTTTTGTATTTAGTTTTGTTTTTATATACAAGGGTAAGGTTAAACTGTGCTGCCAAGGATTTAGGAAGTTGAATTATTAATATTGTGAAACCGTCAACTAATCTCAATTTTGCTATCGTAACATTTCTAATTATAGTAGATCCCCTTATCGAACAATAATTAGAAACGTGTGTTGTATGAATGATAGTTGCGTGTGTATCAGTACGCACTACAATATTTTCACGTTTTTATACATTTTTTGTTATTTATTTTCTTGAGTTATTTGTTTTTAATAGTTTTATTTACGATGATGATAAGTATTTTGATTACCCCGAGTGGGTCGAGGAAAATATACTACAGCTTCAACAATTAAAGTTGTAACAAATTATATACCTCAGTTACTATAACCTTCAATTAGATATAAAATATATTACTGTTAAGGTAATATAACAGTTATTGCGTAACTAATCTATTAAGCATCTCTTAACATTGATTACCAAGAAAAAGAAACATTGTAGGCAAATAACAGTACCACTGATTTTTCTATCATAAATTCTGGATAATCAACATTAGATATTAGTCCTTATTACAGCCAAGCAAGCAAAATTTAAATGTTATAAAACTATTTTGTTTTATTGCAATTTTATAAATGTAATAAATAAGTAATAAAATAGCAATAAATCAAAATTGTTGTAGAAATAACTATAAAACAAACTTGGGAGGATAATATATCTTGGAGCTCTTGCTGACAAAATTGCAATGTAAATATGAGATTCATCGAAGAACACATAAAAGCTGTATGGAAGCTGTGGATTTGCATTTGTTGTATAAAAATCTCTCATATTTCTATTTTATTATTGGGAGCAAAATATATCAAGAATATTCCTACAAACAAATTATAAAATTGTTTTATAAAAGCATTTATATTTACTCTAAGAACATCTATACAATTTCCGCTATACAGAAAAATTGCTTCATAAGTATTTTTGCTATAAGCTAGTGTACTTCTTGTATTAGCTCTTTAATTCATCAGTCATAGAACTTTTATAGAAAAAATATATGGTGTGATATAAGACGCATTCTTGTCTACCTTAATAAAATAAAAATGCTGCGGAAGCAATCAATAATTATAAGGTAGTTTTTCCACCAGAGGCAAAGGTACCGTGAACAGTCAAATAGTGTTCCGCTGAACAATTTTAAGAGAAATATCTCTCCCGTGTTACAAAATAGTTTTAAAATTGCTACCAGTAGTAGTAAAATAGTTTTATTCAAGCTTTTAATAGAGCCTGGTAATGGCAATGTGAAAAAGTTCATTATCATACTAAAGACATTCAAAATTTACTTTTGGAATGAAAAAAAACTTTTGAGGTCGAAATAGTTTCGGTATTTTTCGATATAATTTTATTAATAATCATAAAATCATCAACTAGCGAAGACGGAAGTTTTTAATTTTCTGCTATTGCAAGACTGATGTGATCTGTAAAGTAAATGAAGATATCCGCAACTTTTAAAAGTATTCTTAACTACTTATAAACATACCTTGTAAAGTAAAATACCCTCACAAGGTCACCTTTATACGACAATTTTATGTGTTGTTCATAGTTGCTTAAGACTTTACTTGCCTCATTCACGTCCATTTTGGGAATGATTTAGAAGAGCCCCATTATAGCCGTATAAAAATGTTATAGATGTTTATAAAACTGTTTTATTATTATTGGGGTTACACTAATACAGCATTTATAAGATAATTTATTTATTTCGCCCTATACTATCAGAAGCTTCTTTTTTGGAATTTAGGAAAAACAGAATGATAATATACAGATCGGAATAGATGTGAAAACGATTTGCAAGACAACGCACATTATGTATGGGATGTCAAAAATTGCTTGTATTTTTTTGTTCCTAGCAAATCGATTGCTAAGATCATAAGTCCTCTTCATAATGTAAATACGTACAAAGAGGTGCCTCTCTGTGTGCAAGTGTATACAAATATCCTCAAAATTTGTAAAAGAACTCAGTGCTTCTAAGATAAAGAACTTTTAGTATTTGCCGTTTATCCTTTTTTAGACATTTCCTTAAGTTATCTGGCAGATTCGAGATCTGTCACTGTTGTGTATATTCTCGGCAATTCAATATAATGTTCTTAACAGTGAGTGCTTAATCACAAGCTATGCATCTCGGTGGTTCATCGCCTCTCAAAAGGTAAATAAAAAAAGGTGGGTATGTAAAATATGTAAGCTGGTTAATATCATCATTTGTTCTCGTCTCTCTTAATGGTTTTTAATAACCTCCGTAACATCCCATTCAATCTGTCACTGATTTTCATACTCCCCGTAAACATAAGTTATAAATCTGAAACTCGTACATGAACTTTGTTTCTTCATTAGCTGCTTGCCGTGCCATCTTATCTGCCTTTTCGCTTCGGACTATGCCAACGTGACTTGGCACCTCGAGGAAAATAATATTTTTATTTAGTTCAGTCAACTGAACTCTGGATGCTTGTTGCAGAAATAGATTAATTGAACAGAACGATCAAAAACTTGGCCACCTAGTTCGCCAGATTTAACTCCTATAGATTTTTTCGCAGTCGTGTTAAAGAAAATGTATATCCCACATTAGTTGATGACACAAGAGAGGAACTGATAAAGCTGATGCTACTTGCGATGCTATGCGATTGAATTATTTAGTCGAAGAAAGATGCTACATTCAATGTCGCTCCCAAGAGTGTATTGAACAGGATGGCTTGCACTTCGAACAGTGCTTGCAAATTAGTTTTTTTATTGTGTTTTTCTGTTTCTGTACATTAAATTAAAAAAATAATTATACATGTACATAAAACGTCGACCACAAATTTAAAAGCGTAATTTCCAGTTTGAAACAAGTTTCTTTGTCTGGAGCACACAAACATTTGATAAAAATTATAATATATTTTAATACAGTTCATGGCTGTTGATTTAACAACGATGGCGAAGAACATTCTGTTTTGAAGACCATCGGATAATCAGATAAAATACGTTTACAAGGTTTACAACAGCCTCCAATTTAGTATCACATGATGTTAAAATTTCATTCCATTACTTTTACATTACACTACTATAAACAAATTATAAATTTTGTATACACTTTTTCAGAGAATAAATAGTAAATAATAAAAAAAATAAAAACAATAAAAATAAATTCCCAAAACTCTTTTTATGTAAATTGAGTATTTTTCAGCCACTGGCTTTTTTAAAAAATGCATCTTTTAATACCGGAACTTTTCCATATAGAGTGTCCGCCAAAAAGTCTGCACCATGAGGGAAACTCTGTTATTGATTTTCTGAAAAAAAAAAATTTTGATAAAAGTTAGTGCATGTTCCCAAACCAAAAAGGAGCTGCACAAATGTGTGTTAGTCCTGGCGTTTAGGTTTGAAAATTAATTTTTTTGATATTGTCTCAAGAATAAACTACCTTTATTTTTGAAGACATCGAGAAGTGTTATTTAAAGAATTTGCTTATAATGCGAAGTTGGGTTTCAGCCTATGTAATGGATTAAAATCCACCATGAAGAACTTTAAGCAGTACTTTTTTTACCAAATAAATAGTTTGGGAAAAAATACTTAATTTCTTGGTGCAAAGTTGTTTTCTTTTAGTTTGTATTAAAAAAATTTAGAAAAGTTAACATGGGAAAAAAGAAAATATGCACCAAGAAATTCAGCATTTTTTCCCAAAATATTTATTTGGTCAAAAAAGTACTGCTAAAAGTTTTTTAAAGTGGCTTTTAATCCATTAATTAGGCTGAAGCTATTGAATAGAGAGAATTATTAATAACAGAAAAATATTTAAAAACATAGTTCAGGACTTATGAGTAAAAAAGTGAAAAATTTTTATTTTAAAAAAAGAACAACCAAATTTGATATCTGAATATAACTTCGCATTTTAAGCAACTTTTTTAAATAACATTTTTCGGTAGTTTACTTTTGAGGCAATTTCAAAAAAAATTAATTTTCCGACCTAGGCGCCAGGACTAACACACATTTCTGCAGCCCCTCTTTCGTTTGAGAACATGCACTAACTCCTATCAAAAATAAAATTTTTCAGAAAGTCCACAACAACAGAGTTTCCCATATGGTGCAGACATTTTGGCGGACACTGTATATTCAATCTTTGTACAAGAAAAGTCGTTCCAATAACTATGGAAATTACAGGAAATTACAATTAGATTGTTTTCCCTCGCAAAATTATAGAGAGAAGCATATATGGGGAGGCTACTATGTCTTCCTCGCATTTGCAATGGTAACAGAGACTGGGCACCTTGTTAATTAAAGCTTCTCTCTCTCTTTCTTGTTTCCCCGAGCCTCCCCCTCCCCCTATCAGCTCAGTGGTTTCATCTGTTGACCGTGATTTTCCCCTATAAACAAAAATTAAAATTAGGGGCGCGTTCTGTTTAAACGTCGGACGTCTGACAACACACCACGGCGCGGTGTTCAGAATCAACGTTGGGAAAAACGCAACTATGAAGTGGCAGCGGGAACTTTGCTGCAACTTCAAAGTGACTCTACAGTCCCATTCGGTACTTTGTAATAAGTATAACTTTAAAGTTATATACTTTCGGTTAAGTTCCATTAGCTTGATATGCAGTTTTTCTAATCTGTTTGAGCTCAAGGATCAGCAGTCTTCACTTCTTGTATAAAAATGGTTTACTATTAGCTTGCCAACATAGTTTTTTAAAAACAAGATCACCGAATCAGCCCTTACTGAGTTCAAAGACTTAATTATTAATGCCCTTGATAACAAGCAATATGTTTTACGGTTATTTATTGATTTCTCCCATGCATTTGATGTTAATCATGAAAAACTGTTGAATAAATTAGACAGGTGTAAAGCCAGGGGAGTTATTTTAAGCTCTTTTCTTCATATCTAAACAATAGAACACAAATTGTTGAATTAAACTATAATGTTACATTACGCATAGAGTTACTCAGGGATCTGATTTGGGTCATCTGCTTTTTTATATCTTTGCTAATGACTTAATAACGTATTCAAATAAAATGCCAAACACTCAATATATCTGTTATGCAGATTACACAAATATTTTAATCATCACGGATCTAGTGTATTCACAGGTAGTTCATTAGAATGAAGAAGACAATCTTAACTTAAATAAAACTAATTTGCTACTTTTTACTCTACACGGAAACCTAGATATACCAGTCGAAGTAACACTGATATTGAATTCTATAAATCAGTTAAAATACTAGACAAAACATTTGACAAATTCTTGGATTGGGGAATTCATATAGACAACTTATGTAATAAATTATGCAGTGACTGGTGTGGCTTAAGTGTATGTCATTACACTCAAGCCGTGATGTACTCATGAGTCGGTAATATGTAAATTTTCAATCACATTTGAGATATGGTATAACAAACTGGGAAAATAGTGCACTTATAAATAGAGTATTTATTACAATGGTTGCAAATTTTTTAATGCACTTACTGATGATATTAAATTTTCTCAGAATCTACGGTAGACGGCTTTTAAACCAAAATTAAAAAAATATTACTAGACAAAAATTGTTATGATATTCACAACTATTTTTAGATAGGTACTAGCTACTATTCTTCAAATTATGTTCGCACTATTATATTTTACACAGACTTCACTGCATCTGCAGTTTGACTACATTGATATTATTTATATAATCAAGTCAATAAATTAGAAGAATACATTTATATTATTACAGTACATTTTCATTATCGCCAGTTTTGAATGTAATTTTGATCAGTTTCATCCGTATGTTCAACAGCAGATTTTTGAGAGTCATTAGCATCTTCCATAATAATAGCAGCTCAATTTAAACTTTGAACCCCGTGGTAATTTTTGCAATTTAAATCAGTTTACAGACAGCTATATTTTTCAGTGTAACCGCCTGTGCAACTGCATGATATTAAACTAAATATAACATTTGGAGCTGGTTCTATAGTGGTCGTGATAGGTAGAAACGCTATGCTAATTTCCTTCAATATCCAATCTCGTGGAGTTTTCTTATTGCTAAACCACGTTTGGATTTGGTAGTAAACTCTAAATAAACTAGTGGAAGCATTATATTCTTCGCCGATTTACTGAGCTTTTTATATAATTGTTACACATTCTATAAGGTATTCTTCGCAGTTTTCTTGTAAATAATGTTAGTTTTTGGACATTCTAAATTTTGTGATACCAAGTTTGTTGTAAAAAAAAATATATGAAAAAAAATGAAAAAGAAAAAACACCCTGTCAGGGATTCGAACACAAGACCTTTGGATTGCCAGACGAAGCAAGCAACAATAATTTATTTACATTAAACTTACAGAGTATGTACCTCCCCGGAATCTGGCCCTGAGCCAGCCAGACAACCACGGCACGTAGCGCCGTGGTGATTGTAGGACTGGGCGGGGCAGGTCCAGTTTGGTTTAACGATAAGTAACTTAAAATTAGTACTCCTGTTTGCCACAAGCAAACTTAAAAACTAAATTAAAAATAAAAATGTGTCCACATGGACCTAAAGCTAATTAAAAGAGAACACTGTAAAGAATTATCACTCACTAGATAAGCCACTTATTTAATTTTGTTTGTTGGCACGGGATAACAAAACTCAGCGAAAAAACCCGTTCGAAGCAATTCCACCCTGGTGGTATTCCTGCCGCCAGGAAAATGTGGAAATTAAACGAACATCTAGTTCGAAATATTTTGATTTTTGAGAATTTATTGGTTAAGAAGAGATTTAGAAACAAAAAAGGACAAAAGAGCAAAAAGGATAAAACAAATAAAACGTATAAAGGGAATAGGGAAGGTTGGTTATAAGTTTCAGTAAAGATTAGAGATGGAGAAATAAGAAGTTGTCGTATAGGATAGTATGGCTAGAGAGGTTGTTGGAAAATAGACAACGCCTGGTATGGTAGGGGGTAAAGTTGAAAGAGCAATAATTTTTTTTAAATCAAATTCAAAATTAGCTCCTAAACCAGGGGGTGTCGAATATCGAAAAGGATTGCATTATGCTGTCTCATTCGGTTTATGTTGCGGGTTAGCGGACTATTGCCCAATTTGAATTATAGAATTTTTGGGAAATTTCTTGGACGTAGTCCGCTTGTGGGGTTATGTCGTGGCAACGAGCATATAAATCTCTCAGGGAGGTGTATCTGTTAGAATCAGAGATGAGGCGCATAAATTTATGTTCGAGAACTCGAAGTTTTCTTTCTCATTGTCGTGGCCGGTATGCTGCACTACACTGGCGCCGCGTATGTGATGGCCGGCCTGATTACCATTGTGTATAACAGTTTTTTATTCGTCCTGTTAAGTCCGCTACCCCTGGCCAGGAGCGGATACAGACCCCTGGACATGGAGCAGACCTTGCGTATAGTCTCGTTAACGTGAGTGTTGAACGTCAGTCTTTTGTCTAGGTTAACCCACAAATACTTCACGCACCGTTTGATTGGAATTTGTCTACCCTCAATCGAAAGTGGAGTTAAAATCCGATTTTCGGTGAATCGGCGCGTGAAGAGAATTGACTCTGAATTCTCGGCGTTGATCCGAATCTTCCACTTGTCGTAATACGCCATGGTACGGGTCATGTGGGCTTTCAGCAGCATACTAGCTGCTTGTGCGTTATGTGAATGTACATACATACGAGGCTTTAGTCATTGGACCTTTACAGATCTGTACAATAATTGAATGTCTGTAATATATATCATTCGATTATAATATTTCAACGAATTAGACATATTATTATGAAATATATATATATATATATATATATATATTAGTAAAATGTATAAACAAAAAAAATATATAAATAATAAAATTTCGCAAGATTTATATTTAAATACAAATGACAAAAATTAAGAAAATATGTTTTTTTAAATTTAAATGATTAATAACTTTTTTATTTACTGATTGATTTAAAAATAACAATAGGGTTCTTCCTCTAGTTAACGTCAAATTACAGTTCATCTCAAACTTATAGCAACATGAGGCCCAGTGTTTCAATGCAAAGTTAAAAACTTTATGCTACAAATAAATTAGCTAGAAGTTTAGAATATGAAGTTGCAATATTAAAGAGTTTAATAAAAGCATATTCTAAACTTCTAGCTAATTTATTTGTAGGATAAAGTGCTTAACTTTGCATTGAAACACTGGGCCTCATGTTGCTATAAGTTTGAGATGAACTGTACTTTCCAAATTTCAATACAATCGGACTTTTCTTTCTTAAGTTATCGTGCTTACAAGAAACGTGACGGACGAACGGACAGACGGACATTTTGAAAGTTGTTCAGAATTCGTTCACTAACATAATGATATGAAAATTTTTTCTCTACGAGCGATATTTACTGATTTAGAAATGTGTTGATCAAATACAATATACTCTTCGTTTTTGCGATGAGTATAATAAGATGTACTTCTATCAAATTTTGGTGATTCTGGCTACTATTTTTAAAGAATCTGTTCAAATCGGTAGTGATAGGGAAACTTTTTGCATGCTCTTGCATCCATATGATAATAAAAGTATTGTTTTTTGTTTTTGGTACCTAACCAAACTATTTTACGAGTTATGATTTTAAACTTTTTTTTTCCGAGAAGGGGAAACCCACACGGGCTGCCCATCCTAACTTGGAATGGGTCTGAGTATCAGCCTCTAACTGACTAAAACCCCTCCTCCTAGAGGTCGTCTGTAAAGAATACTCCGACGGCACTGCAGCCTCCTGGGCTTATTGTGCTCATGATTTTAAACTTACTTTGATTAATAAATACTTCTCATCAAAAATATATTAATTTCTTGGCGCTTCAAAACTTTTGACTTTGGGGGCTTGTAGTCTACTGAATTTCGCTTCAAAAATGCTATGACTGACAAATTTGTTTATTTCTATATTTTCTTTAACAGACAAAACGGCTTTTATCATCGAATATTTTGACCAGAGTGTAGATGGTTTTACTTCTTGCAACTGTAATAGGAAAATACGAAAATAGTCAATAATAATAATTTACATGTTATTAATATTGAATGCAAAGAATAGCGGCACTTACCTTTTCATGTAAATAGTTCAACATTGCGTCATCTTTCTATCGAATGAATGCTTCATATTCCTTTACATACATTTGACGAGATTTCACTGGAAGTAAATCTAACGCAATTTCCATTGCCTTTTCAGATATAATTTGTGGATTATGCATTTTATACTGTATAAAATGAACGCGTCAAGCTCACTGTTTTCGAGAAATATTTGCTCTGATCAAGCATTTAAATATGTTTTAGGGACCTTTAACAAAAAAATGTTGTTTGTAGCACGTAACTAAAACCAGTTTTTTGGGACTTATCGGCTATTCCGAACCCGGCTTTGCTTCGTCCAGAAACAGCTACGATTCGTCCCAAAAAACATGATTTTTCGTACTTGTTTCAAAAATAACTATTTGCAGCCTTTTCGATATCTGTATCTGTGCATTTTTAGAAAATAAACTTGTCAATGACATTTCAACCTTGGTTCTTGTTCTAGATGTTTTATGAGCTGCTTTTTCCTTTTACAAATATAGTATTAGCAGTGTTACATCCTGTAAATGCATGAGCTAATAGGATATAATTTTTGACATTAACAAACTGCTTTTGTATAAATAGCTGACATTTTAATATTAAAATTTGAATTACTGTATCTCGGTAATTTTTATCGTATAGTGACAAAGAAAAGAAATGCTGCCTAGTTTAAAAGGGTATCTTGACAATTTCAATTTAATGCGTGTTTTTCAAATAAAAGACGAAAAACATAATTCCACCCATAATGACTTTTTACCTGTACTATATTATAAACAACACAAATAATAAATACCTATTCACAATATCCTAGTTGAATTAACTGAGATAATTATTAAATGCTTCTATAAACGAGCGGCAATAATTACATAAGGCGAATGAGCACAAATATCGACTATATAACATCTCGTGAAAGTGTTACGAAATCATCAGTCAAGACCTACTTAAAAAATAAATATTTCTTTATTATTCGGTTTATTATACCATAACGCTTTCGGTTTTTATTTGTCTATAATATTTTAACAGGTTTTTGTGTTGTGAAATGCATATCTAATACATACCAAATATTTATTACAAAAAAAAACAACATATGATGTAAAAGGATATAAATTTTTTGCGGAACAACAAAATATTTGTTATTTAGACCAGAAATACACTTTACAAATGACCTAATCCATCATCGTTTTTAATTGACGGCCACGCCCCCATCAACTCAGCTGTTTTTCTTAAATAACTCTATAACTGCTAGTAGAAAGTGGCGCTGATTGAAAAAAATATATATAATTATTTAATCTGACCTGCATAATATAACCCACATACAAAATTTTGATATATTATTATACAGTCCATCTGGATCAAATATGTGAACCAATATTTCCTTTCTCTTTCTTCTGACTTTACACCACATTATCTTTTTTTATTCAAATAAAAGTAATGCTGCTTTTAAAAAGTTATTTACATTACATATAGATGGTTTGTAGTGAAACGCAATGGGGAATACTTTTAAAAAATATAATGTAAATTCTGGAGTGCCAGAAGGATCAAATTTGGGTCCATTAGTATTTCCTATTAACCATTTGCTTTCGGTTGTTAAATTCTCAACATGTTTACTATTTGCAGATGATTTTAAAATTTACACAAGAAAGTTAAAACAGTTAGAGATTGTATGAAACTCCAGAAAGATATTGGTGATATTCTCAAATGGAGCTGTGAATTTAATTTATTTAATATAATCTTAATAGAAGCACAAAGAAATCAAAACGAGACAAGAAAATTCTACAAGACACTAAATAATATGCGAAAAAATGTCAAACGAAGAACTAACATATGCAAAGATAAACACGGTAACATTGTCCAGAACAAAGAACAAATGTTAATGAGATGGGTAGAACACTTCAGCAAATTACTGCGTGAAGACGAACATAATTATATGAGAGCCCCTAATCCACTAGAACTACAAAACGAAAACCAACAAGTAACCGAAGAAGGAACTGAACCTTCCACGTTAAAGGAAGTAGAAGAGGTAATAAAAAAAAACTAAAAAATCACAAAGCCCCCGGTAGTGACGGCAATGCTGAACTATTGAAGAATGGAGGAGAGGCCTTAACTTCCCAAATACATAAAAAATTATCAGCAGAATATGGAGCGAAGAACCAACTTAATTATAAAAATTACAGAGGCATCACATTGCTTAACTCAATATACAAGATCCTATCGAATATAATATACAGGAGGTTAAGCACATATACAGAAAATATACTAGGAGACTACCAAAGTGGCTTCAGACCGGGTTGCTCCATAATCGACCAAATATTTGTGCTACGCCAAATACTCGAAAAGACTAGAGAGTTCAAGATCGACACGTACCATATATTCATTGATTTTAGAACTGCATACGATAGCATCACAAGATCAAAGCTATATGAAGCATTATATGAACTCAACATACCACCAAAGTTGATAAGATTGGTAAAGGCAACAATGTCTGGGGTCATATGCAAAATTAAAATCCAGAACGAAATGTCCAATACATTTGAGACCAACAAGGGCCTGAGACAGGATGACGCACTTGCATGTCTATTATTTAATATTGCACTAGATAAAGCCGTCAAAGACTCAGATCTTGATATCAGGGGCACGATATTAAACAAATCGACGCAATTACTGGCATATGCAGATGACGTAGACATTGTATCTCGGACCCTACACAAAGCCAAGGAAAATTTTTAGCATTTTAAACAGAGGCGGAAAAGATGAGGTTAGTAGTAAATGAGGAGAAAACTAAAATAATGGCCTCAACGCCTAGTAACAGACACCCGGTCGATCAAAAAATAAAGATAGAAAAATACGAGTTCAACACAGAACAAAACTTTATATACCTCGGATCCTCTGTCGGCAATGAAAATGCAACCTCACAAGATATCAAAAGAAGATTACTAATTGCCAACAAATGCTATTACGGACTCTCCAAACATCTTAAAAGTCATAGTCTATCGTGGAAAACGAAAACGTTAATTTACAGAACCCTCATAATCCCACTCCTGACTTACGGATCTGAGACCTGGACTATTAGCAAAGCAGATGAAAACCTGCTATTGATTTTTGAACGCAAAATCTTAAGAAGAATTTTTGGGGCAATCTGTGACAATGGTACATGGCGCAGGAGATATAACTTTGAGTTATATCAAACGTATGAACAAGTATCCAAAGGCAAGAACATCACTGTAATAATTAAGTGCACGACTTAGATGGGCGGGACACATAGTACGAGCTGATGAACATTACCCACCAAAAAAGATCCTAAACTCACAGCCAGTAGGATCACGACACAGGGCCAAGAATGAGATGGAAAGACGGGGTGGATGAGGATGCTAGAATAATCGGAGCAACTAACTGGCAGAGAATGGCGATAGACAAAGATGGATGGCGAAAAAAACTTGGGAAAGCCGAGGCCCACATGTGGCTGTAGAGCTAATGATGATGATGATGAATATAATCTTAATATTTAATATAAACAATTTAATACAATTTAATATAAACAAATTTGTATAATAACAATTACTTGAAAGAGAGAGAGCCTATTTTGTTAGATTACAACATAAATCACGCATATTTAAAAATGGCTAATAATGTTAAAGACTTGGGTGTTAACCCATATGATTTCATATATCATTTTCTGAGCATATTGAAAACATTTCTGTATGGGCAAATCATATGTTAGAATTTATAATGAGACAAACATTCACTTTCACCAAGCCAATTTTGGACAAAAAAAATATCCATCGTGTCAGTTTCCCTATGTCACCCCTAGGAGATAAAAGGGGGGTTGTAGAAGGAAACGGACACGATAGAAATTTTCTGTTTGTCCAAAATTGGCTTCAGCGCATCGAAATACTTCGGAAGAGTTAGATCAGAACTTTAGAATATGGTATTTTGTGTATTTAGGTGTGAAAGCAGTACGGACTTCGATGCTTGTTGGCCTCGGCTAGAGCGCCTCGGCCAACAATTTGCATCGTCGTCCGGGAATGTGCTTTCACACCGAAGTTCACATACTATTTTTCCGGGAATGTGCTTTCACACCGAAGTTCACATACTATTTTTTCTGAAATCACAATCAATATTATTATAAATTAAGGAATTTGTATTAATGCATAACATTTCTTCATTACAAATCTAACTGCTTACTAATAAATGCAATTTTAATGTGAGTTGGTTTGTCTACGTGTATTTATTTACTATCTAAAATATACATAAAAAACCGTACGGGAATGTTACTTTCCCGGCCTAGGCCGGGAAAGTAAAATTCCCGTACGGTTTTGTTGATCGTTGCTTGGCAACGGATCTTTTCCGGTCTGTTTTCTGATAGTTTCTTAGCAACGGACTAAAACACTGGAATTGTGCATTTTTCGATCTGAAATCACGCCGAAAATGTAGACATTGCCGATCGAGTTCAGAAAAATACCTTTTTTTTCCTTTATAAGGGATAAATGGGGTGGTAAACAGAAATTGATACGATAGAAAAAAATAATTTAAAAAAAAAAGGATTCAAAGCGTCAATATATTTTAAAAAAGTTGGATGAGAACCTTAGTACAAGGCCTCTTTTTTGTAGACCTGTGTAAGTGTGTAATGCTTTATTTTGGTTGTTGGCATTTTTATGCAGATGTCACGGTTTCGGAGGCATTTAGGGATAGGAATTTGCAGAGCGAGATGGATATACGAGTTTATTTTCAACTCATTATAAATATTTAAAAAACCAAACATAGCATAATCTTTGAACTATTTTAGATGCTTGCTACTGTTCTATCAAATACAACTATATATTTTTTTATTGTAAATTTCATTGTACTTGAAGATTACAGTCAATGAAAATTGTTTCTAATTTCATTATTAGAGCATGGAGTTTAACTATATACAAAATTTGTGATAAAACTGTATATGGTTGTACTCTAGTCGGAGAGCAGCCAATCTGTAGGAAGCATTTTAAAAGTAGTCTATACAACTCGCGAACACCCACCTAAAAAACAGATGATATTATGTAAAATGACCTTCTGGATTTGATTTTTGGGTTCGCCCGTTAATTTGAGATTGCCAAATCGGTCAATTCGCAAATTTTTTGAAAAATTTTAAAATTATGTGTTAATTTTTGTTTTGCACATAACACATGATATCTTTTTTATTTTAATTCCGATTTAGACCAATATTTTACACATTATCCCTCCAATATTCTTGGACAGGCTGACGGCAAAGAATATAGTGTAACTAATAATATAGTGCCTAAAAAAAATATAGTTACCCTCTATTATCGCGGTTTTTTAAAATTTGCATTGAAAAATACCCGATCGAGGTAACTTTTTTATTTTTAAAGAGAGAGTTATAGTATAAACGAGAAAAATGTTCCATATACTTTAAACAAACTTTTTTATAAAGAGATTTTTTTGAAATTCGGCTCATGTAACGAGATGACGCTGTTGAATGCTGCCGCGCAACTCGTCCGCATTAATTTAAAGCATAACTTCTGTTAACGTCGCCCATCTGTGGTGTTGTTTAGGCGATC
This sequence comes from Rutpela maculata, assembly GCA_936432065.2. Classification (NCBI taxonomy): domain Eukaryota; kingdom Metazoa; phylum Arthropoda; class Insecta; order Coleoptera; family Cerambycidae; genus Rutpela; species Rutpela maculata. Next base: position 48,414,313 of record OW386292.2, read on the forward strand.
AAGTGAGTCTACGGATGATTTAGTTTCTATTTGCAATTAAATGTTATAAAATTATGTAGATAATTTCGAAACATACACATTAAAAAATATATTTTCATTAATTATAACAGCAAGTGGGTACTAAAGATTACATTTTCTTTCGCATAAACAACTTGTTACATTGCACGTTTGTTTTGCTACACTTGCAGCTTGTAGTACAGTTATATAATTTACATTTACAAAATGGAGTTAACTCAATAAAATTGGGTTTTGGGCTTTTTGAAATCATCTTTGGAAATAAGATTTCCTCCTTTAGGTACCATCCAAAATCTAAAACATTTGGGCTTAATTTGGTAGGCTGTCTTGTAAATAGCACATTGCAGAAATGCCCTTTTTACTTGTATTCTCTGTACTAGAATTTACAATTTCTGATTTTCTTTTATAAGCAGTTCGGGTATACGATCTTCTACATTGTACATGGTAAACTAGATTTAGTGATAAAAATAAATTTTTCTGTTCTAAATATTGTTTTAGAGCCACAGAAATGTCATCGGATTTTGCATTTGATCGGTACATTTCTAAAACCGTAAATATCGCTCGCAGACAAAAAATTTTTATACCATTGTGTTAGTGAACGAATTCTGAACAACTTTCAAAATGTCCGTCTGTCCGTCCGTCACGTTTCTTGTAAGCACGATAATTGAAGAAAGAAAATTCCGATTGTACTGAAATTTGGACAGTAAATTAGTGTTAGCTAGAGGAAGAACCCTACGTGAACAAAATCGATCGGTAAATAAAAATGTTATTACTTAATGATTTAAATTTGAAAATTTTTTTTTAATTCTTATGTTTTTGTAATTGAATAGAAATCTGGTGAATCATATTTCATTTTAATATCTAAATATTTATATATTTTACAAATATACATTTCATAATGTAATATACAACCGTGAAAATATGATTTTAGCTCGTGTCTTATAATGTAAAAATTTACATTCTTTTACGTGTAGTTCTTTTGACTAGGAATCGAAACCCAAATGGGGTTTGGTATAGTTTTTTTACCAAGTCTTTTACCAACTAAGATCGTACTATAAAATTAAAAATGTCTAAAAGTAACATTATTTACAAAAAACTGCGAAAAGTATCCTATTGAATGTATAACAATTATATAAAAATCCAGTGAACAGGCGAAGAGTACGTTTTTAGCTTGTTTCCTTTGATTTCCTATCCGAGTAATTATAATTTATTATGCCAAACTATGTGTTTATAACGCATTAAATATAAGGACTGAGACAAAAAGCACTTTCAACTTAACATAAATGGACACTGGAAAATAATAATCACCCGGCACGTGTCTGCGTTTAGCTCTAGATGCGATTGCGGCCGATTCATAGTAGCGCGCATTCGTTCGTACGCTGAAACAATCAATGAATATTTCGATAAGGGAGCAAAATTTCAAAAAAAACTTCTTATAAAAGATTTTATTTAGTTCATTCGGAACATTTTCTTCGATTATAGTAGGCACCTAACTTTAAAAATAAAAAAGATACCTCGATCGGACATTTTACTCTGCAAATTTTAAAGATTTTGCGTCAAAGAAAAGTTGTTATTTTTTTTTGCCAACTAATTATTTTTTAGGTAAAGTTTTTTACTTTCAACATATCAACGAATAGTTAGAGAATATTATGCAAAAGAGTTAAGAAATTCTGAAGTAAAATAAAAAATATATGACGTGTTATATGAAAAACAAAAAATAACACATAATTTTTATTTTTTTTTAGAAAATTGCCAATTTGGTCATTTTGGCAATCTCAAATCAATGGGCGAATTCAAAAATCAAGTTTAGCAGATTATTTTACATCAGATTACCTATTTTTTAGGTGGGTGTTCGCGAGTTGTATAGAGGGTGCCGAATTCAGAGGGTCTGGTCTTCCACTACTCCTTAGAGCAATGGGAAGTACCTGAAACTATTTTAAAGAGTACACCATTTATGATTTTTAAAATATTTATAATAAACCGAAAATAAACGCATATTTCCCTCTCACTCTGCAAAATCCTGCTCTTAACATTTAAACTAAATACTTCGTCTTGAAAACGTACAGACACCATCTTCACTTTCATGTCTCCGAAACTACTAATTTACATATTATTATATAAAATTTAAATTCATCTTCAGTTTGTAAGCTTCCTTATTAGTCTACAGTATTTTTTCGCCTTAACCTTTTTTATTAAATGTAACTTTTCGAGTTATAGTCCGGTAAACTCTAAGGATATGTATGAGTATGTATGAGTTGGTCGACGTACGATTTGATATGCGATGCGCATAAAACTATCGCAGTGACATAGAGATGAACTAGTTGCGTATGTCTTATTCTCTTAGTTTATATGATGAAGCGACCTTTGGACGCGCCACCTTAGAGTTTACTCAACTATTTTCGAAGAAATCCTTTTGAGTTACCTGGTTTCTCAAATGCTAAAAGCTCAAATTTCAAGTCGTTGTAACTTAAATTTTGTTATTAATTTATATGGAAAACTGCATAGACCCTTTTTTATCAACATTTATTTGATTTACTTTTAATGTCAATGGTTGTTTTTTTGAAAAGAGGTGACATAAATTAGCAAACCCCGCATACTCGAAATGTTTTTTTGATGCGTTTACTACTAGATTATAAAAAATTTAATTCATATGATAATTTTTCTTGAATTAAAACCTCTAGTTACTGTACTAGAATGCAATTAACTTTGTAAAATAATGGTTTCTATAAATGTGTGAAGTACAACTTGTACCTTCATCATGAAATGAGATAGACTTCGTCATAAATTGACTTATTTGTTTCTTTGTAAAAATTTTGGACTTTATAATTCCATTCTTGTGATCCAAAGTGTCGCTTTGCGCATTAGTTACACAAATAACCTTACTGAAAGAGCTTTTACATAAAGGCACATTTTAAAAATCATTATTTTTGTAAAGCTTTGATGAAAGTATACATAATATTAGTAATATTAACTTTAAACGATTTTCTTTTTTTTTTCAGATACTAAGTAAGTAACAATCAATGAAGAAATTTTCAGTTCGAATCCAACAGGGGTAACGTATAATTCTCATTTGTATAATCTATACAGAATAAAGCTTCGTCGACCATTTTTTATTTACTACCGAGTTTACTGTTGTCATCAAAGTCAACAAACTGTATTAATTGTAATTAATCCAGTGCAATTAGTCATTATAAATGAAAAATGACGAAACCCAGCTATAGTGAATGGATTTGAATGATTTTTTTTGAATTTCTAATGCCATAAACTAAAAAGTTTACCTATTGAAAATTACCGCAATTTCGAAAATCCATAAATTTTAAAAAAATTTAAAATTTTAGAAATCTCAACGAAAAAAGAATTTTCGGAATTTTTAAATATTTCTTTTAAGAAAATAATGATTGTTATAGTTTTCGAGATTGTTTATAAATAGTCTATTGTCCATGTACTGTAGAAAGGAACTAAAACGTTAAAGGGTTTTTATTGTTTCTTATGTTCAATCACGATATGAAAAAACCGCGGAGTGCTACCATTTAAAGTGGTGCGTTTTTGAGATCGAAGTAAAAAAGGTCCACTTTTCATATTTTTTTTGCTCGAAAACTATGAATTTTTTCTATAAACACGTCAATAGAAAAGTGTGTAGAGATTTAAATTTCCAATCGAAATGGCACCTTCAGAAGTCAAAAAAATTTTTTTTTTATAAAAATACGTCCAAAAAACAAAACAAAAAAAAACGAAAAAATGCAATTTTTTATTTCTTTTTTTTTATTTTAGCCTGTAACTATTTTTCGGGTACATTTAGGCATAGACATTGCTGCATAACAAAAAAAGCTGGCGTTTTACCCGTTAAAATGAGATTTTGTAAACAGTTTTACGATTAATAGTGACCGAGATATAGCGTTTCAAAGTTTGCAACTTTTAACTTTTTTTGCTAATTTTTACTATTTTTTTTCAAATTTCATCCTGTAACTTTTTTCTGAGTGAATTTAGGTGTAGACATTATTATACTAAAGTGAAAGCTGACTTTACGCCCGTGGAAATGGTGGCTGGTAAAAGTCTCTACGACAAATAGAAACCTAGATACAGCGTTTCGAAAAGTGTTACTTTTATTAACTTTCTTCCAATTTTTACGTTCTTTTTTAAATTTCGGCCTATAACTTATTTGTCAAGTACAGATATTGCTACATGGAATGTACTCGCAGCATTCTTGTTCAAATGGTCTGCAATAGAAGTTTATTTGATCAATAGTAACCAAGATACAGTCTAGATATAGTATATTATTGTACTTAAAAAATAACTTTTTACATTTTTCCACTTCTGTTTTTTTTTGTTCAAATAACTTAGATTAATAACTTACATTATGAAATTATTCAAATGCTGGATTTAACATACTGTCAAAATCAAAGTCGACTTCTTCATCGGCATATATGTAAACATCGTCTTCCGTTATTTGAGGTACATCAGCGTTTTCACAGTTCATTCCCATACATTCTTTGCAAAAATGGAGCAATTCATTCCCAATCTCCTGCAACCACAGTTTCCTCTGCATCCTTTGGTGCATTTACAGGCTATTTTTTCCAGCAAAACTTCTAGTGCGGGAGGTTTATTTGTCAAAATTGATACTAGTCCATTTTCTGAAGATTTCCAACCCCAGATGAGAGGATTTACAATATTTCCTTTCCAATGCTGCATTTGCAAGTAAGTTCTTAAACCATGATGTTTAGCAGCATCAGTTGTTGGAGGCAATCGGGACAATGAGAATTTCGCACCTGTTGAGTACTTCTGAAATAACTTATAGCGACAGGTGCTTTGGCCATCAATTTTCATACCTTATAGTAATGTTACAATACATTCAGCAGAACCGATGGCTGCTGGACTTCCATTTTCACACAAAAATTCATTTAAATACTTTCCAAAAGCAAAATATTCTTATTAATGAAACTCAAGAATTTCTTTTTACCAATACCAAAAAAGGAAGAGGTTGTATCACAGCCACTGAATGCATGGACGAAGCCAAGGTATTTTTGTAGATGATTAAATTTGAAACTATTATGGTTATATAATTTGGCAGTTACATTTCCTATACTAGCTTTAAAAAAATATATATTTTCATTTTCTTCTGGTAATAATGATAGGATAATAAGAAGATCGACATCTTGACCAACTATAACAACATTTTCTGATTGGGATGCCTTATCTTTTGCAGTATTTACAATTAGTACGTCTGCATCCTCTTGGAAGAAAGTTAATAAAAGTAACACTCTTCGAAACGCTGTATCTAGGTTTCTACTTGTCGTAGAGACTTTTACCAGCCACCATTTCAACGGGCGTAAAGTCAGCTTTCACTTTAATATAATAATGTCTACACCTAAATTCACTCAGAAAAAAGTTACAGGACGAAATTTGAAAAAAAATAGTAAAAATTAGCAAAAAAAGTTAAAAGTTGCAAACTTTCAAACGCTATATCTCGGTCACTATTAATCGTAAAACTGTTTACAAAATCTCATTTTAACGGGTAAAACGCCAGCTTTTTTTGTTATGCAGCAATGTCTATGCCTAAATATACCCGAAAAATAGTTACAGGCTAAAATAAAAAAAAAAATAAAAATTGCATTTTTTCGTTTTTTTTTGTTTTGTTTTTTGGACGTATTTTTGTAAAAAAAAAAATTTTTGACTTCTGAAGGTGCCATTTCGATTGGAAATTTAATTCTCTACACACTTTTCTATTGACGTGTTTATAGAAAAAATTCATAGTTTTCGAGCAAAAAAAAATATGAAAAGTGGACCTTTTTACTTCGATCTCAAAAACGCACCACTTTAAATGGTAGCACTCCGCGGTTTTTTCATATCTTGGGGTCAATTGAACATAATAAACAATAAAAACCCTTTAACGGTTTAGTTCCTTTCAACCCTCTTTTTTGTACATAGACAATAGCCTAAAAGAATTTGTAAAGAAATGAAACTTTAAAATTAGTTTGAAGATGGCAGAAGCTCCAAAAAGCGAAATAAATGAAGGAAACGTTAAATAATACAAATACATCAATTTTGTATAGAAAATAATTTATTAACAACTTATGCTAAATATTAATTATTATAAATTTTAATGACATAAATAATTATAAACTTTTATTACAAGGATAATAATGTAAACTCACTGTCTCCGACGTTTTCGTTTTCAATATCATTGGTGGGGCATTTAAGCAGCTAACTCCTTCACATAGTAAACATGCTAGAGAACAATTTAAGCCACTTTTTCTACATCCAAAAGCAGGGCCACATCCAGTTTTACATGCACAAAGAATCATTTTCAATAAATTTTCAAAAGCTGCTGCTTTGTTCATTGCAACTGGTACTAGTGAATTATATTTTTTCTCCCATCCATTTTTTTGATAACTTATCATGTCCCATCCACAACTGTACTTGTAAATACACTCTTTTCATATGTTCTGAACTAGCATCGAGTGTAGGTATCAATGAAGCCAAGTTGACACAGTCATTTTACTTGTAGCTTTAAAAAACGATTGGTGTCGAAAATTATTTATATTTTCTTAATTCTTAGGTGCACCATATAATGCTAAAATGCATAAAACCCTAATGCAAAATATTTAAAAATTTCGGTGATTTTTTTTTCATTGGCTTTCTAAAAATTTTATTTTTTTTTTAATTTTCGAAATTGCGGTAATTTTCAGTATGTAAACTTTTTGGTTTATGGCATTAGAAATTAAAAAAAAAATCATTCAAATCCATTCATTATAGCTGGGTTCCGAGGTATAAACCTTATTGCACTGGACTAAATTATTCACTGAAATATATAGCATTATTAGTTCTTCGGTAAAGAAATCATCATCTGTTATCTTATTTATGTGGGTAACATATTTAAGTACAAGCATGATATTTGTTGCTAAAAATGCACATTTAGAAAAAAATCTTCGTCGATAAATATTTATAGTAGAAAAACGAAAAGAAAGACAAATTAAAGATAATTTTATTACCTATAAAAAAAGTATTATTTACATCTTTTTAAATTAATATTAAAGAGATATTTACTATAATGTGCATAACACTCACTTCGACCCTTATTTCTTCCACCCACTAAGTCTGGTAGGTAGATGATTCACATAAACATTTTGCAAAGTCTTAGCCAGTCATGCAATTGAAAATTATTTTTCCTGTACTATTAATATTTCGGAAAAATACCTAAAGTATCCCTTTATTAAACTTGCGTGGTAACTATATGGTTAACAGCCTTGAAAATACAATGTATTTTGATTTACTTTAAAACAAGTTCACATTTTTGTTCTTAAACTGGATTTGGGTACGTGCTGACCTTCATGTCTTCATATGTCTTAATCATCTTAATAATTATGAACGTGTTGATATTATATATTCAGGGTACAAAGTGTGGTGAAAAACATTTAAAAAAATGAAAACCTTACATATACAGGGTGCACCATTAATAATAGGCCATAGTTCAAGGCTAGAATCTTTGGACCAAAATAGAGGATATAACCAAACATGCTTTAGTAAATTGTTGCAGTAGAAAAAGACACAAGGTGTCAAAATTGTAATTTTTTTTTGCAATATCTCAACTACCTCTTGACCGATCTTCTCCTAATTTGGTAAGGAAACATTTTTTAAGCTAAGAAACAATAATTTATATATTACATCACGTTAGCCCATGGAAAGCACACTTTTCAAAAAATACAATTTGTCCTTTTCAGATTGGGTTTGTTTTCAAAGAATTTTTGAAATATATGCGGCAGTTTTCTCGAAAACGGTTGGAATTACCAAGTTCTATCAAGTAGAAAAAACGTAGAAAAAACTCCTGCATGAGACTTTCTAGTCAAAAGTACCACAACGTTTCGTAAAAAAAGAGAAAAAATATTCATCATCAGGTATAGCTCATGAGGCGCCCTTCACTGGCTAGCGTGCTGTAATACATAAACTATTGTTTTCTAGCTTAAAAAATATTTCCTTACCAAATTGGGAGAAGATCGGTCAAGAGGTAGTTGGGCTATCGCAAAAAAAAGAGAAAAAAAATACAATTTTGACACCCTGTATCTTTTTCCACAGCAACAATTTATAAATCCAATATTCTCACATTTTGGTCCAAAGACTCTACCCTTGAACTATGGTATATTATAAATGGTCCACCCTGTATACTTTTGTTAAAACAAAAATCAAATCACGAGACTTAAAACAGCAGCCCGAATAGTACATTTACTTTAATGATCTATACAGGGCGTGAAAGAAATTAGATGCACTCCATATTTTCGTTTTTACTCTTCTCCGAAGGAAGGTATTTCTTCAGATGTTCACGTTTTACACCATGGGGAAGGTGGCTGAAAGGGTTGTGCTGCGGCTTCTGTACAAAAAACTTGCAAAACACCGCTTACTTCCGGTGAACCAGTTTGGTTTCAGGAAGGGGTATAGTACGACATTGTCGCTGGTTAAAGTGGTGCAGGACGTAATTGACTCATACAATAAGAAGCAGTGCACTGTTATGTTGCTACTAGATATTGAACGCGCCTTCGATACTGTGTGGCATAACGGGCTAGTCTACAAACTACAATATGTTTGTGGACTGCCCGGGTATTTGGTCTCCCTCATTAAGAATTATCTTTAGGATCGGCGTATAATGGTCCGTATCAATAATACGTACTCTGAAACGTATAGACCTTTGGCGGGGGTACCTCAAGGTTCCGTGCTATCCCCCGTCCTATTTAATTTATATATTTCTGATATCCCTTCCCATCCTGCTACGAACCTATTACTTTACGCTGACGATACAACTATTTTCTCAAACAGTTTTTACGGACAGACTGCGACTCAAAAAATTCGGTATCATACCATAAATCTGCTAAAATATTATAAACTATGGAAGGTTATGATCAGTCACTTTAAATCCGAAATCATAACCTTCCATAGAAAAATTACAAACATCAAGACTATTACAAAACTAAAACTAGACAATCACGAAATTACAGAACGTAAAACTGTCAACTTATTAGGACTTACATTGAACACCAGACTATCATTTCCACCCCATGTGACAAAAGTAATTAGCAAAGCTTACGCAGCATTAAGCAAATTATATGCATTGGTCAATAGACGTAGCCAACTTACAACTGACAATAAATTATGCCTGTATAAGGTCATATTTCGTCCTATACTTACTTATGCCTGTGCGTCCTGGAACATAATCTCGGACGCACAGTGCTTGCGACTGCAACGGACGCAAAACAAGTTGCTGCGTCTATTGACTAATTCCCCTCGATATATAACCATCATAGAACTATATAGGATCACTGGGGTGCAAATGATACGTGACGACATCGACGAGACACGTCAACGATTTTTCATCTTTAAGTACGATTTATAAACTTTTCCGCTGCAGTTGCGGTTGCAGTTGGAGCTGCCGCAGCAGTATCAGTTGCAATTCACAAAAATTTGTCATTTATAAACTCGTGCTGTTGCTGTCGTAAAATGTTTTTCACGCATGCGCTTCACGCGTAAATCTCGTGACGATTTGTTTACGTTCTCCATGAACTACAATTTCATTGGCTATCCGCTGGCAATTCCGCAGCGATTGCCGTTGAAGATAAAATTTGGTTATCTACCTGCGGAATATGAACTGCAACTGTAGCGGCAGCGGACTTTATAAATGGGTACATTGCTTTCGTATTCTTCATAAACACTACAGGTGCGGCAACTTTAACTGCAACTGCTGCGGTTTATAAATTGAGCTTTAAACTCACAAACTCCCAACTTACTCAAAATATTGCCAACATTAGAAGACGTGACAATATACAACATACTCACAAATACATCTACGAGAGACTTCCAATTTACGACCTCCCTCTACTTGACTGACGTTATCCCATTCCATAAAAAACACATCCCATAAAACATACATTTTTTCTATTCACACTATCCCTACCTGTCGCGTTATGTAACGTAGCGTTATATATCATTAATGTAAAATGAAATATATGAACTATTTTTGACATGTGAACCACAGTTAAATAAAATATAATATATTGTAATTTGGTAATTTTGGATTTGTTCACGTTTTAGATTATGTGATTACAAAAATTAAGGTTTTTCAGTCTCGTCAGTCAGTCTGTTCGTCGATCTGTCGTCTGTCTCTTGGAAGAATAAAACTATTAAATTATATTTGAAAGGTAATGGGCGCTATTTCCAAGAGAGAAATCTTATCTATTTTTAATTAAATTTATACAGGGTGGTCATTCTAAAAATATAATTATTTAAAAGATGATGAGCGAAGGAAAACAATATTTGGAATAGAGTTGACACTATTGCCAATGAGAAAACTTGATGGACTTTTAGTGAAAAAAAATATAGGGTGGTCGCGCAAAATAGATAAATAAAAGGTGGCAAATAGAGAGGGATGCTTCACTTTTACAGATTTTTCATAATATAAATGTAAAATTTTTAGAAAGTGAAACTAAGTTAGTTAGTTTTATGTTATTTATACATGGATTTATCATATGCAAGGTTTCTTGACGATATTCCGAAACCATCAGTAAAACTGTCTGAATTATTCGCAGAAGATATCAGTGTTACAATAAATGAGGACAGTGATGAAGACGACTAATATTATCATGTATCAGTAGCATATTATTAATAAATACATACTTTTTTATGTATTACCGTTTCGATGGAGTTTTGTAGAAAATATATCTATTGTGAAAAATACATCTCGTTATTTCAAAAAATACGTAGGCTGCTCCAAAAATGTTCAATACGTGTAATCCAAGCAGTTGTTGTTCATTTATATATTTATTAACATATCGAGTTTCTAACCAATTTATACTCTTTTTTTTCATTTGTTGTAGTTAATACGTAAGTTAATACATTACTGTTTAGTGTCACCCTGGTGCCATAATTTCTGTACACACGATACAGGGTGTTTACTAAGGGAGGGATATAAACACGTAACATTATCTTTGCCAATTTGACTACATTAGAGTTTTATGAAAAATATATGTTATAGTTTATTGTATGGTCTATAATTAGTAAAAAAAATGGTGGTGGTCTCTAACGTATAAGTACATATTTAAATTTTTCAAAAAAATTCAAAAGCATCAATTTTGTTTTTCTTCATGAAAAGATTTCCTGAAAATATCATTATTAAATTGTCTTGAGTAGATTTACAATATATGTGAAATATAACTAAATTGATTAAGAAAAAAAAAATTTTTTCCAGAGGTCAAAACTTTTTGTGGTAGTATCTTACGCAAAGATACATCACTACTGCCTACCTTGAAGAATGTGACGTCAAAGGTGATGTCATTGAGAAGTCAGATTAAAAATGGCATTTAATTAGTTTACTTAATTGTTTAATTTGATTCATTTATAACAATCTGTACTTTTGATAAAATTATACATATTACTATACTCTTTTGTGACCATTCTTAATCCACCATTTTTTTAAATAAATTTAGACTTCATAATCATATTCGGCGACCTGAAAAACATAAGTATTGGTGAATTTATTCGTAACATTAGATGAATTATTAATTTTTCAGTATTTGAAGATTTAACAATTAATATTTTCACAATATTTTCGTCTTTCCTAAGTTTTGACCTCATAATCATATTCAGCGACCTAAGCATATGGATTTTCGTGATTTTATTCGTAAAATTAGAAGAGTTATTAATTTTTAAGTGTAAATCCTAAAAAAAGTATGTCAGAATCACAGAACGTGTGCCTGTATATTTTTCATAACTGCAACAGGAAGCGAAATATTAAAAATAACGAAACTCAATCATATGTTTAGGGTGGCGACGGAGCGCATAAACACTTGAAATAAACCCCCATAGGCCCTGAAAACGACAAATTCATTTTAATTGAAAAAACTCCTACAGACTGGACTAAATTTAGCCTTTTCTCTCAGCAATATTACAGGTAGTTTATGAAAATTTGCTGGATATTATATTTAACTATCACAAACAACTTTTCACTTTTTTTTAGCAGGAATTTCATTCTAATTTTCACTATTTCAATATTTTTATTTTTCCCTGCAAGCACAACTTTTTCCTGCCTATGGCATCATAGCAAATCTATTAAAAGAATGTAAAAGTTTATCTAGGATCAAAAAGTGTTTTTGCTGTGACACCAGTTTATATAATGTCAACTAATCTTGTTTATTACCATATATATTCTTGAAATCTCGTATCGTCTTCACGGAACTGTTACACCTGTGCGAAACAAATCAAAAACCAAGAATCCCATATAGTAGAATTTAATTTCCTATGTAAATACGTAATAGTTTAGGAACAAAGTTTCAAAATTCATATTACGCGGCACACGGAAAAAATTAATTTTAAATCAAGAATTTTTTTTCTTATACAGTGTGTGCTATTTAATACTGCAACACCTTGTTATTTTGGAACTCGTTGCCCGATTTAAAGAAAACATGGGGGATATAGTACTTGATGAGCTTTATTTGACGATTATGAAAAAGTTATAATTTTTATATTTTCAAGGCCTACTAAGTTCCTCTAAATGGGTCAAAATTCGAGTTCGACTCTTAGAAAGTTATTTATCGGCAAATTGGATAGCGCATTCGTTTCGCAGTTGCCGCCTCAAATATCTTTGTACAAAACTTTAGCTCGATACCTCATGGTATTTGATATTAAATGGCAAAATTTAAATATGTTTTCGACCGACCCTGTAGAAAAGTCTGTTCTGAAGTAATAAAGCAAATGTTGAAAAATCGTGTTTTCTAATAACACTAACTTCATCAAGTGAATACAACAATAGTCAACACTACTTTAAAAATGAATAAACAGTAGATAAAGGAACGCCTGGAGAAAATTTCATAAAATGGAGGTCAGTTAAGAAATGGGTGGAGTAACAGAAGAATTTAACAAATTAGTTCAAATTTGTGTGCTTTCAATATAACTTCCTTCACACTTCAAGCATTTTTCATAACACCATTTCAAATTTTGGCGTGGTAATGATTAATTGTTGTGACGTTATTTTCTTGCATATTGTTCAATCCTTAACTTTTTAATTCGTTAACATTTTGTGGTTTGGTGTAGTAAATTTTTCTTTTAAATTTTCCTGTGGGGAATAATGTAAAGGTGTTAGTTCGGGTGAACTGGAATAATGAAAAACTGCATACCCTGCGGAAGCATTTAAGACTACTACTAGAAATTTAAAAAAACAGACGCTGCGACTTTATTCAACAAGAAATGCAAATAAATGCAAATTGTATTAAAAATTGCGGAAATGTCTAAAGGAGAATATGCCTCGTTATTAACTTCAACATAAATAGGCAAAATAAAAATATAAAATTTAATTAATGCAACCGATTTGAATAATTATGTCGAGGTTGCAGAAAATATTATAAAACATATATCACAAGACTACCTAACCATACAAAACACACAGATGTACAGATTTAAATTCAGGGAAGTAGGATTTATTGAGGTAAGAGAAACTTTAAATGAGCTGAAAAATAATGGTAGCAAAGATGTTTATGATATGAACAATTAAATAATTAGGTATGTTAAGGATATTCTAATTATACCCTTAACATTATTTAACATAAGCCCTAGAGAGGCTGCTTTAAAATTGCTAAAATAATATCAATATATAAAATAGGTTCAGCAGACGATCTAGTAAACTACCGATTAATATCGTTATTACCAGTAATTTCAAAAATCTTCGAAATTCTTCCGAAAAAACAAATCTGTGAATACTTTGAAGCAAACGCCCTGTTAATTGATAGTCAGTTTGGTTTTAGAAAGAGTTGCTCAACTTCTCTAGCTTATTTAGTTATTTTTTAGAGTGACCAACCTGTATACTTTTCACCAAAAGTATGCCAGGTTTCCTCCTCAGTAATGATGTCAACTACAGTCCAAATATTATTTCCACCATAATTATTTTTTATAGTGACCATCCTGCATATTTTTCTTATTTTTTTCCTGAACACTTGGATGACTGCTTTGTATATCTTTTAAATATTCTTCTTCTTTAACGATTGTGTTAACTAAATGGGAAATATTATCGTTCTCTAGTTAATGTTACTTCTTTATTATATTTTTAGAGTGACCACCGCCCCCGTACATTTTTAATATTTTTCTTCGACAGTTGTGCTAACTACATGAGAAATGTTATCGTCCTGCATCACATTGTTTATTAATTTTTTTAGGTTGATCACCCTGTATATCTTTTATATTTTTCTTCGTTGAGTGCAAGCGAAATATTACTTCCTTCCATTACACTTTTTTCCTTAATTATATTTTTTATGGGTATGTATATTTTTGAACGGAGGTTTATCCCAGTTTTTCGCTGACAGTAGCGTCAACTACCTACCAAATATTATTGGTCTGCGTCCAGGGGCGGACTAAAGGGGGGGCTTTAGGGGCTTAAGCCCAGGACCAACTAAAGGGGCCCCCAAATGCTGAAAACGGACTTAAAAACCAAATACGATATGATTATGACTATGCTCTGTACTGGTGATCTCATTGAATAATATAATATAAATAATAAATATAAAAGTATATATAACATTTCTTGCTCTTGTCTGCTTCCGCATCGCTATCCACAGTCTCAGTGCCACTGTATGCATCTGGATTTGACCAGTCGCAACCAAGGCCCAGTGTAATGCGGCTACTCCCTATTATTATTATAGTTTAGTTCAGTATTTAGCCAAAACAAAATGAAACGTGTCTGTGGTGCGTTGACCTTATCTCAAAAAAATGTTATCTTATGAGATGGGAAAGACTCCAAAGCATTAATAGCCCAAGGCCTCGCACCCGCTTAGTCCGCCCCTGTCTGCGTCAAGCGGTTTTGTAGATATAGCGTCAACAGACAAACAGATACCAGACCGATAGACTAACAGACTGACGAAATTAAATGGCTTTAATTTTCGGAATCCATATATTTCGAAACATGAAAATCCGGAAAAATCTCGGAGGGTGATTTTTTCGCGATTAGAATACATAAGCGAGTGAAGTAGAAATGTTTCGGGATTTCGAATTAATATTTTTAATAACGTTGAAAATGAATTTATTCGCTAGATATGAGCCACAATGAATATAGGAAAACAGACAGACTCTTTATCAAATAGGTATTTATTTTTTCCGCGCAGATACAGATGCAGATGATATTTCAGTAGTCAAAATCATCGAACTCCGAAACTGCTTAACTACTAAAATATTTTAAATTTGCTATATTTATTATGTATATCATATAACCAGACAAAAAAAGTTTATACCGAGGTCATTATATAAACAAAACATTTCCTCATGCTTAAAACAAGTTTTATTTAATGTGACAAAGTCCAGTCTTCTCTATCTGGGGGGTTGGAAATTCCGAAATACTGCGGAGAGTGCAAGATTCGATCGAGGATGGTGATTGAAATAACATATTAAGGTCTGAGGTTGCTGTGTTAAAAAAATTTAACATGAAATATACCTCTTTGCACCATTTGCAATAACAGATAAAATTATGATCTAAAAAGTTGACATAGGCGTTTCTTGTTGTTTTCATACGACGAGCGATTTGCGAGAAAACTGCAGTGCAACGACAAATTGGATTGATGAGTGGTGAAATCGATCTTCATCTTCAGTCGCTCGTTGTTTGAATTGGGTTTTAAAGAATTTTCAAAAATAGCGAAATATAGTAGTAGAGGCGTTAATTTCGTTATACATTCAACTTTGAAGAAACATTCTAAGCGCATCATATTGAAAAAAAATGTATTAAACTTCGACTATTTGAATGTTTCGCGAAAACGACAGCGACGTCATGAAGGTAGTTAGCTGTGAACTTATAAGCAGAATAGAAGAAGAGGAAGTTGACAACAAACAAAATAACCTGATATGTCAAAATTTAAGTGAACTTCTAGCTCGCAGTGTTTAGTGCATGGAGATTAGAGAAGGAGTAAGGACGCTGTACTTTAACTATGTAACGTAAAAGTGGAAGAAATACTCACTTCCCTCAAAGGCTCACTTCACTTACGTACAGCGTGCCTTCTAATTCCTTCTATTTCTCATGGTTTTCATGCAGACTACCGTTATGATGTCATCGATGCGTATATTTTATTATTTAATATTGTAATATTATGATTTCAGTATAAATTACAACAAAACATTGTAGACCAACCAACTGATAACCACCCAAACGCGTTAGGTGTGAGGTAGTACACAAGATGATATACCTTGGAACCCTTGTGGTCAATACTGGCAACAGCAAATATAAAATTCGGCGAAGAATAGATGGCAATATTGCTAACTTTTCAGTTGAGCAAAATTTGGCCTGACAGGAATGCACAAAGGTCAGGCTTGCTAACGCCCTAGTTCTCTCCAGATTTCTTTACTCCTCTGAGATATGGACTCTCAGGGAAGCAGGCAGACGGAGCGGCGTATTGATGCTTTCAGGATGTAAGTCTATAAAACACTGAAGACAGTTTGATCATTTACTCGGATAGCTAGAACGGTTACAGGACTGAGGATCTGGAAAAGTTGACTTTTAGTATTTCGAAGTCAACCATCGCTAGATCTTCGTGGATATAAACACTGGCTTTCACACTCAGGATGTTCAACGCTAGTGAAGCTTGGTTAGGTGGCATAACCAAAGTCATCACGTCATTATTTGAAGTGGTATTTGGCAGAATATATGAGGAGAAAATTGGTGACAGCACTGTATTCGAATCATTATTAAAAGCAATAAAGGTTTTTTTAACCCTCGAGTCTCCATTGCAATGGGTTGGATTCGGATAATACATAGGCGGGCATTAATTATTAAACTCGCAAGTGTACGAAGAAGAAACAAAGGGAATTACCTGGCAAATAAAATATTATCGAGGATTCTTAATTGTGAAAAAGTTTAAAAAATAAATTCGGTGGAAATTATTCTCTATAAGGCTCTTTTACGCCCTTCGAAAAGCTTATAATAGGATGTTGATTACTTTTATAGAAGACATCTCAATAATGATGTCATCATCAAAGGTATGTCATATACGACACAATAATATCATATCTTTTAGGCGTTTATAGGGATTTCCATATATTTTTAGTGATTCTGCCACTAAATCACAATTTCCTCCAGACTATATTATTTTACATTCATATGATTATAATAAATTATGTAGTTGTGTCATAACATGTATTTAACGTTAAAATTATATATTGATTTTACGACAAACCAGGAAACCTTCTTCCGCAAATTGCATGATTTTGCCCTTTAAATCCCCTCTCCCCTCACGTAACAATTTGTAATGTCCGTTGAACATGCGTCTAGTACACATTTACGAAATATTAGGTAATTCTTTATTACCTGTATAATTAAAACAGCTGTTAACATATACAATTTTACATTTAAATAAATTTAAATAATTTATAATAAGTGTGTCTAACAGAGTTATTATTAAAATTTAATGCCATAAATTTACTTTTAATTACTTATTATATCTGATATCTTAAAAATGATGTTTTGTCTAGTATTTGGTAATTAAAATTCAACCGCTCGTGATTTTTACCTGTTTGCCTGCAATATCCGCCGTAATGGTTTAAAAAAGTTAGTCTTTGGGTCAAATAACCTCTCTACTTCCCTGTCCAGTCGATTGAAATTCAAAGTTTTCTAATGTTCGTTACGCAGTGACGTCCTCATCTTTGGACATTGTCTCATCACAGTAATTTTTGGGAAAAGGATACTTAATCTGGTATCTGACAATATCCGCCAAAAAAATTTGACATATTGTGAAATTATTTTTTTAATGATTTTAAATGTTTTCCATCTTCTCCTTTCTTCTTTTATTCACAACGCCATGAAAAACATTTTATCATTCATAAGCTCTTCTAGTAGGCCTGTATTTGCTGTATAACACGTCTAACAGCATCACACCATCCATCGCGGTTGTCTGGTGGAGTTCCACCAAAGGTTTCTTGAATTTTGAAGGACGGCTTCTTCAAGGCATCATATTTGCTTTCACCTAAACCACTAACATTTTATATTATCCTCTATATGCAGGGGCGGCTGGTGAAATTTCAACAATTTTTTTCTCGTCTGTGGCGCATGGGACCCATACGAAATATGGGAAATAACATCTTGAGAAGCACTTCTCTAATGACCCCTAAAAAATTTTGAAAAAGCAGTTTACGAAAATTTTTTTCAAAATTCAATTGTCTAGGGACTCCTGTTTAAAATTAATTTTTTTTGTCATATACATTTTACTTTTCATAAAAATACAACAACAGGTTTTGAAGTTTATGAAAATATTTTCATTATTAACTGAAACACAATGAACTGAAATTTTGTAATTTACAATTTAACAAATGATAAAATTTAAATTCGTTGTATCTAAATTTTTCGCAAACTGCTTTTTTAAAATTGTTTAGGGGTCGTTAGAGGAGTGCTTCTCTAGATGTTATTTCCCATATTTCGTATGGGTCCCATGCGCCACAGACGAGAAAAAAATTCTTGAAATTTCACCAGCCGCCCCTGTCTATATGGTTAATGTGGCCAATAAATGAAAGGATACGGGAGAATATGATGCACAGTGAATCGTTTGCCAGAATTAAGTGGAAAAAACTTTTTTCAAGACCACATAAATCCAATAACATCATCTCGTTAAGCATATATATTAGGTAATTTAGATTCAAAGACTTAGTCTTCTAAGGTAGGTAATTATAATAATGCAAGTAGTTGAAGTGTATCTCAATTTTAGGTACATGCATAGTCTGCTTTTGGCAGTGCGATGTGCTGTATGTTTATAAGGTGTATTTTGAAACAGAGTACTTTGAAGACAGAAATCGTGATGGATACAGCAAACACAAGTAGACCTCGTGTATTTTTTCAACTAGCTGATGCCCGCGATTTCGTTCGCGTGGAAGACTTCGTCCGCGTGGACTTAAGAACATTGACATACTAACTACATACATACTCGCTGAATACTCCTTAGTACTCAGGAAGTATACTTGAGGGAACCCACTGCGCGTCCATAGTACTCGGGAAAACCCACTGCGCACCCATAGTACTCAGAGAAACCCACTGCGCATCCATAGTAACCGGAAAAACCCACTGCGCATCCATAGTACTCGGGGAAACTCACTGCGAAGCGCAATTTGATAACAATTCATTATTCTATTTTTGTGTTAGAGCAAGTTAAATGAAAAAAATAACTATTTTAATCGACAATAGAAGACATGGGTGGGTATGTGTTAAATTCCATGCTTAAAAACATCCTTCTCACCGTTCACCATTTCGGGGGTCTCTTTTTGAAAATCGTCGAATAGGTCTTTTCTTATTTTCTGAGAAGAGTCCATCGCTCGAGTAATCACGTTTCTAACTTACGCGATTTCAAAAATACAAGTGCGCTTTAAACCATCTATCACCCCCGTTTTCACCCCGTCAAAAAGTGAAAATCGAAATTTCGCCTTACACGTATCTAATAGATTTCGACAAAAAATATTTCCGCCAAATTTCACGCATCTAGATCTAACCGTTTACGAAAAAACCTAAAATTTCAAACCCATTTTTCACACTTATATCTCTCTTAGTGATTGCCTAAGTCATTCGAGGAACTTCTATGCAAAATTTGAAGTTTCTAGACCCAGTGGTTTGGGCTATGCGTTGCTAGATCAGTGAGACTGTAAGGGTATGGTTTTATAGATATGGATATGCGTTTCTATAGGCACTGAGCGAATATAGCTTAGCAGCTCCTCGCTGCGGAGAATCGTAACACTTTTGATGGTAATCAGCTGACAATCTATCCAATGAATGGTATTATACATTTTGGCTTTCAGCTAATAAAATTTACACATCGCAGTGAAGCTACGTACAAAACAGGTTTAGAACTATTCCACCCAAACCAAAACATATTTTAAATGTCAACGAAAGAAAGTGTAATATAGCCCGAATTCAGTAATAAAAGACCATATCATTCGACAGACATCTGTTGCTATCAAACCATATTCGGTTAGTTTAGAGGTGAGTAGCCAAGATATAAAACAATGAAGCTTTAAAGAGAAATATATGAGATCATGGTTGACTATTTTGTATGTTGAAATGGCACACAAGCGCAAAAATAGACATGTGACTGTCTGGCTCATGATCCAAACATACGTGGTCTGCTCACACAAACTGCGCACGAGTCACTTTAAGGCAGCCACCCTCTTACGTTACACCCTTGCCACTATACTTTGAGTTTGTGGATACTGAGAGGCAAAGGCGGATTCATGTGATGACTGTAATATATTTGAAATCTCCCCAGTAAACGAGCTTTCTGCGACGTCACGCTATTTGGAGGAATGAGCAGACCATGCATGTTTAAATCATGGTCCGGCTGGGGTTGTAGGATTCTGTAAGCACGTTACCCAAGTTGTACAGTGTGGACTATGAAGTTTGCACAGCTAAATTTTGTCTGCGAAAAGGTTGGGATAACTGGCGTTTAACTGTAATTTGGATTTGGGATCTCAAAGCGTCTTATTCCAAATATTTTTACTGCTACAACAATCAAATCGCTGAAATTGCCATTTAGATTTCTGGTTTGCTGCAATATGCCTTCTAGAGCTCTTGCAACAGCTAAATGGCAGCCTTCAGGACCTCGTGCTCCTTCACCTGGTGGTTGAGGCCGAGGCTCAGAAAGCGGCCTACAGGCTGAGGTGTGGTGATCAGTGGAAGGATGATGCAAACCTGTTAGGTCCCACAAGGGCCCTATCAGATGCAATAGGGACTCACTCACTTCTGGAGGCCAGGAGTGATTATATGGTGCCTTCCTTATCCTTCACAGAGCCCTTTGAGTTTGTCATCCCCAATAAGGATGACTGGAATCCACTCGAGGACATACTCAGACCTGCCCATATCGTCTGATTCACAGACAAATCGAGGTATGAGGAAAATGCTGGAGCGGGCATATACGGCGATAAACCTAGAGTTAAACTTTCTTATTCCCTGTGTAAAGCCACGACCGAGATTTTTGCGATTTTGGTCTGTGCACAAGAGAATATTCGTATCAAATATCCTAATAAACATAAATACATATGTAGCGACAGTCACGCGGCCCTTAAGGCAAAGAAGGTAATAGAGAACTCTTTATTTGACTTATGGACCTCCCACTGAGGACTCCGGCAAGCGAAGCTCCTTACCTCAGGGCCCTTACTGAATCAAGCAGTACAAATCCGGCGACTAAGCAGGAAACATGTCAAAATCACGCTAGGTCTTTTGACTGGATACGGCTCTTGACTTTTATTACAAAATCATTAATTTTATCTCGCCGCAAAATAAAATTATTGCACAGAATTTTATAATGATTAATGATTATTATATAAATAGTAATACTTCAATGTTGTGTGACCGGTTAAATCGTTGAATTGGGGGTATAGTTATTAAATAATGGATGCATACCATGGGATAAAAATCAAGATCTTGAGTTGAAAGCTAAAATCTTAAGATAAAATTCAAGACCATGATATAAACATCAAAATCTTGAGATAATATAAGATCTTGAGATGAAAGTCAAGGTTTTGAGATAAACGTCATGATCATTAGATGAAAGTATAAACCTTGTCATAAAATTAATTATTAACAGGCAAAATAAATTCTTATACTAGCGCTATTCTAAAACTATTTAATATACAAAATATTGTAAGTAAAATGGTCGCCAATACTTCATCTTTTTGAAAAATGATCTTCCATTTATTTTGGAAGGTGCACTCATTCTGTAATGCACGAAGGCACTTCACAATTCATTTTGATGTTAGGGAACCAGTGAATGCCACTTTTTGGCAATGATAAGTAAGTCGTGGGCAGTGGCGGCTGGTGAAATTTCATTTTTTTTTCTCGTCTGTGACCCATACGAAATAAGGGAAATAACATCTAGAGAAGCACTTCTCTAATGACTCCTAAAAAATGTTGAAAAAGCAGTTTGCGAAAAAAAATTTTAAAATTCGGTAGCCGCCCCTGGGTTTAGAGACTCCTGTTTATTTTTCCTTTTTTTTTGTCATATGCATTTTACTTTTCATAAAAATACAACAGTACGTTTTGGAGTTTATGAAAATATTTTCATTACTAAGTGAGATACAACGAATTGAAATATTGTAATTTGTTAAACTGTAAATTACAAAATTTCAGTTCATTGTATTTCAGTTAATAATGAAAATATTTTCATAAACTCCAAAACGTATTGTTGTATTTTTATGAAAAGTCAAATGCATATGACAAAAAAATAATAATAAACGGGAGTTCCTAGACCCAGGGGAGGCTACCGAATTTTGAAAATTTTTTTCGCAAACTGCTTTTTTAAATTTTTTAGAGAAGTGCTTCTCTAGATGTTATTTCCCATATTTCGTATGGGTCCCATGCGTCACAGACGAGAAAAAAAATATTGAAATTTCACCAGCCGCCACTGGTCGTGGGTATCCAATGTCTTGGCCCGCTCGGTCTCCACATTTCAACCCATGGTACTTTTTTTGTGGATATTTAAATACATTGATTTATTTAGTATTTAACAAGAATTAAGTATATTTGGCAACGTTTAGACCTTTTAAAAAGCATTTTAGGGGCTATATTTGTAAAAACATTTATCTTACTTTGATGAGTACTATAATAAGCCCTTTAACTATTTACCCTTATTCTGGATCACCCTGTATATAAACGTACTTTAATAATGAAATTTTAGCTTCTGGTCATTTCCAAATAAGTGACGTGCCAGAAAGAAATCAGAGGACAAATTATGTAGACATAGGTTGTGATATTGCTACATGTGGAAAACATATTTACTGTATCAAAATTTATCAGGATGTTGACCATAACCCAAATTCTTTAAAAGGTTGTGAATAATTTAAAAACCTGAAAATTGTACGGCATTTCCTTGAAATATAAATACATATGTAGTATATACCTATATATTCCGCATATTTGTAGACTACGCCTTTTCTCAATAAAAAACAACTGTGATGCCGTTTGTTTTTGTATAATTTAGTGCTGAATAATATTTGTTGACGTACACAATGATCTACGACAACATCCAAAATAAATACAAATAAATTAAATGTATTATCTAACAAAATTAAGCGTTGTTTTACTGTAAGCTCTTATAAAAAGTTACAATTTAAATGGAAAATATAGTTCATCAATATGAAAGTTCTTTAGTTGTGTTATTCCTAAATAATGTATAGATACTAATCTACCTAGCAATAATATGAGAAAAATATTTGTGATGTCAGTCTAGAGATCGGCAACCTTAATAGTCGGGAGCTCTTTTTTCCCGGGCTTGCCTGTATACTACTCTGGGGGCACTGCAGCCTCCTGGGCTTATTGGTCTCACCCTGTATAGCCCTAGCAACTGTTGTTTCGCTGCGCGGTGTCCCTTAAATGGTTCGATCGGGAGCCAGGAGCGACCACCCATCCAAGTCCTCACAGCGCGCTACGTTGCTGCACTCGGTGATCTCGTATAAGTCCATTAACCATTAACCATTAAAGAATTTTTATTTGTATTATATGTACATTTCATTTTGTATGGTCCCATACCCACCTAACGTCTCACCTTAGTCGGGAGCTTAGGTAGTGGATGTCTGATTTGATTTAAATAAGCTGTGGGCGCCAGCCAATATTAAATTAACAAAAGAAATTTGGGAAAGTACAAAACAACACAAACATTAAAAACGTTTTCACAATACCAGAATCAAATGGCATTGTGGAACGCTTTCACTCCACACTAATTGAACACCTTCAAATATTTCGACAAGATCCCCAACTCAATACCAAAATTAACGAAGAACTTATGAAACTAGCTATTATCGCTCACAACCACACAAACTACCCTCTAACAGGATACACACTCTTTGACGTCATTTTTGGATGTTATTAAAATTATAAACTGAACCTCATCATGTTACGACTATGACCTACTTACTTATGAAACGATCGATTTCCGTAAATGGCACAGCACTGTTGCATGTTGCACTAAGTTGTCACTAAACTGTCTAAATATGAACAGAGAATATTATTTAGGTATTAGGCAAATCACAACTTAAAATAAAAAGACTTCTTCACCACATTTTGATCGAAAAACACGAAAAACACGAAAAACACTTATTAACATTAGTGACGGATACTGTCAAAACTGTCAAACTGAGATTATGATAATCGAACTGAAGCCGACCGTGTACGAGCGGCCGCGAATACGCCGATGGGCCAATCAGCAACTTATGGGAAGAAGTGCCTTAGATTGGGAGTCTTTCGGGATCATAAAATTCATGCCATTATGTATCTAGATATAAGTTCTTTAATCGGAGGGTCAGATTGTAATTTTACTACAGACATGTGAAATTTAATAAAATATAATCTGAAAGAAAAGGATTATATCTCTCTTCAAGAATATTTGCTGGAGGAGATTTTTTTGGAAGATTAAGTTATACCAGCATACTCGGATATTGGGTGTGTGTCCGTTGTCCCTAAAAGTCCATTATCTCTTCCAGGATACAGTAATATTATCTTTGGTGTTTAATTCAAGTTAAAAAAAATAATATGTGTACCTCCCGTCAAATTTAAACTCGGGGGTTGCCTTGCTGAATGAACACTGTCACTACCAAACTCATGAACTGCAACAAAAATTGCAGAATTATCATCACGCATTCTATTAAGTTATATAAACGCATCGTTAAACAAAATCGCTTCATATCATTTGTAGGTTAACAGCTGAAGTGTTGATCAATAAGTTTTGTAAATATAAATTGTATATTTTAATAATTAATTCTAAGAAATGGTCAAGATTTCAATTGTTAAACAAACTATTTTGCAATTATATTTGAATTAAGAAATAATAATTAAATACTGAAAATTATGTTTGCAATGCAATTCTCAAGATCTTCGCGTGTTGGCCTATTTGTGATAATGTTAACAACACTTGACATTTTAAAACAATACACACCGTGCTTGGTTGTATGCCGAAAATGTCAAAATCTATATATAAGGTTTCAGACTCGACGAGTTATTTAATAAAAGAAGCGCAATATCTTATAGTCCAAAGGTCGAAGCCTTTTACATGGACAAATATCTGTGTTGGCCAGTACATGACATTTGTATGACGACGTCAAGTCGCCTTTGCAAATGAAAAGTGACACTGCTAAAGTGTGTTGTGTGGCGAGTATACTTGGTCATACCGACGGGTGTACTGGGTTCGATTCTGAGCTCCGATACCGGCAATGTAGATGGGTGTAGTCTGCACTTTTTCAAATGTGTGACTCCCATCCGGACGACTTTGAATTTATTTGTAGTGTCAGGGCCGTGCTAAAGAATTGTGGAAGCGTGCAGCCGCACAATGCAGCCGGTTTTTTAAGGCGGCCAAATTAAAGTTACTGACGTGTTTTTAGGGACAGCGAAATCGAAGTGCGTATTTTTAAGTTCTATAAGTATATTATTTTTATTATTATAGTCTCTAGTCCATTTCAAACTTGGATTGGCTGTTAAAATGAGTCTGATACACTCTATTTCTTTTTCATTTCTCCGCAAAACACCTCCCTTATTACTACTCTTCAAGGGGTGGACAGCCAATTTTTTTATGCATAGGGGGGCAAACGTCTAGGCACGGCCCTGTGTAGTATGTTTTGATATATTATGTTATGTTAAAACGCAGGTTTCTATTAAACCGTCATACATCATATTAGGTTATTATTTCTGTTGCGTTAGATTAGATTAGATTAGATTAGAAAGGGGGAGCTTGTTGATTGACCTTGACCACCGCATCCCCCTGTAGATCTATTGTGGCGCTGTTGTTCTAGTTTTTCTTAGAGCTCCTTATCCAGCTTTTAATATAGCCATCAATCTTTAGTTTTTTCTTGTCAAGTAGTTTGAATCTTAGACTAGCTAGATCTTCATATTGGCATAGCACATGGACCGACGTTTCCTCTTCCTATTAATCCTATTGACAAAATCTGCATGATCTATCCTCCGACAATGTCCAGTTATAAGACCCACCATTATCTAAATGACCTTTCAATTTTGGCATAGTAGATCTTCCGGTTTGGTTGATCATTTTTTAATGAACTCTTTGGCCTGTCTCTGTCGCGGGAAACTCTTCCATTATTCCAGAAATTTATTTTGTGCCCATTTATTAATAGAAGTGGTATGGCTTACTCGCATCGCAAAAAGGTTCGAGTCTAAGGTCCTATATAGTACGCCGTCAATTATCGTGAAAGGCAAGACCTTCGCACCACTTTTCAAACATGGCGAATGTATTTACACACTCAGGAGGTTCATACTTACCAAGTTCCTGATTGCCATTCATAAACTTATCATTTTTTTTTACCTGTTTTTTTTTTCAAAATTGGGTGCGCGTAGTGCCTCGTTGTACCACCCAAAATGAATGGGAGCCTGGATTCATGATTTTTGGGGGTAAATTAAGAAATTTCTTCAACCCCCATGCGTAAACCTACGAGTTATTTGTGGCTGTTTCTTTTACTTTTACAAGTCATATTTCTTACACAAAAAAAAAGGGCTGCCTTGGACATTTCTGTGCTTTACTACCCCAAATTAACAACAACTCATACATTTTTGGAGTAAACCTATGACACACAATTAGTGGTAGGCGGGCTCCTAGTCTATTGTGTCCTGATAGTTCAGCTTGAAATACTATGGCGTAGACTTATCAGAATTTTTTTTTTGGACCTTATCCAGTAAATTTCAATTCCACACTGGTCTGTCATGAAGCCGTCCGTATACCGAACTATTTTGTCAATATTGGAGGACAGCTTATTCACCCTTGTCTATCTATCATTTTGATTTGAAATTTTTTATTAAAGTTATATTTTGGGATTATAATATTTGTGGGCATCCCTAAAATGTGATCAGCTTTCAGCGCTGAGTGTAGCTTAAGCATCAGTGAACGAGCTTCCCCTTGGATAAATATATGTTGTGGTGGCAGGTCTAAAAGAACTTCGAACGCAGTGGGAGTGGTTTATATGGCCCCGTATCTCAGGCCACCATACCACTGATCCATAGATTATATGAGCCTTAAGACTACATGGTCTCTTTGAGATTCAACTCCCAATTTTTCTCGACATCTGCTTGCATCTTCCCATCCCAGGGTAATTGTTGCTCTCTGTGTGGCTTCTTGAATGTGGGAATTCCATATCAATTTTTTATCAAAGATAACCTAAATATTTTACCTCACTGGCAAATGGAATTTTCACTCCATTGAGCACTAGGAGTTTTGGGCCTACCAAGGCTCTTTTTCATGCAAAAGTGACGACTGTGGCTTAGTGAGGATTTATGGAGAGTTCCTCCTATCTGCACCAAGGAGCAATCATATTTGGGGCTCATTGTGAACGCTCTGATATCGTGTTCGCAAATTGCCCCTTGACTACTATCACTAAATTTTCAGCATATCCTAGGAAATAAAAGTCCCCAAAGGAAATTTTCCAGAGGAGTTCACCAACATGGGCTTCCTATAGCAGTGGAGATAATTCCACTCCTTGGGAGTAGCCTGTATTCAACTTTACCTCAATAGTAGCCTCATCTAGATTGAATACTGTTATAGCCTTCTCTAGTCTAGCTTCAATCCACTGACAGAGCACTGTCAGGGCTTCCCTGAAAAAGTATTCGTTAATTATTGCGTTGTCGCGCTATTAAACGCTCTTACTCTATAAATGTTGTCACTTTTCTTTGTCATTTAATGACTTTGTAGCATATACAAATCGTCCAAGGTCTATTGACTTGCCCGACTGGTATGCATATTAGGTTACATGTTACATGAATGACGAATACAACTTTATTGCAACAAAATATTTACTACTTCCACATCCAGTGGAAGTATAGTAACGACAAAAAATTTTTTTAAAATTTTTATTGTTCAAATAGGCTTAGAATGTCATGAATCGTCGAGATTTTAAGTTTGAGCGAAAAAAAAATCTGTCTGTCGGTCAGTCTGTCTGTCTGTCTGTCTGTCTGTCTGTAACATTTTTTTGTGCGCACGTTTACTCTGGAACCGTTTGAGATATTGACTTGAAATTTGGTACACGTATGTACCTTAACGAGATCTAGAACTAGATTATATTTTCATCTTATTCCGTCGAAGGGTTGGGGGGTAACTTGGGATAAATTTGGGGTAAATAGGTAAATCAAACGGGTAAGAGTTCATAAAATTGTTATTTAGTATATACAAAAGGTCTCAAAAAAAATTTTGGCATTAGCCACCCCCATTAAAGGGGATGAAAAAAAATATGATTTAGTGTGTGTACAAGAACCAGAAATCTCAAAATAATTTTTTACTTTATTCACCCCCACTACCACCCCCTATCACCACCCCCACCCCACTACCGATGTGGGGTATCCTTTTATGGGTTCTTGGGGTAGAGGATTTCAAATATTATATCATTAAAGTTCCATAAACAATTATTTCCACATAAAAAACTTTTTCGTTGTGACTTGGATAGAAAATCGGATGTGGAAGTAGTGATTCCTTGGGCAGCGGTTTTTTTAATCTAAATACACAAAATTTACAAAAGATACTGAAAGTGTCCATCGCCTTACTCCAAATACGTCTGAGCTTTTTTTTTTTTTGGCTTTGGGTCAAAGACCATACAGCCAGTCGCTATCTGTTAATATGTTAATGATCTGAGCTTTCTATCCAACGAAATCGAATTCATTGTGTAGAGGAAGACTGTTGTTGATGCTTTATGCAAAATAAGTATGTTTTAATTTTTTTTGCTTCCTCGAATTGCACCCAATCCTGAAATTTTGGGGCGCGTTTTCTATTATTTTCACGTAATTAATTTATAAATATAAAAAATAAATTCTTTTTTTGTGTACTTAATGAAAAAGGACGTATATTCTCTATAGAAAACAGCGCAGAAATATTCTACGCACTATTCCACTTTTCAACACTTTTCTGGATAGCAACGACAAAACTTTATCATCCAACTTAGTAGCAAAAATATTAAAAGTACAATGGTGCAGTTATGCAAATTATTACATATTATTGCAGAAAAAGATGTCACTGACTAGATATCAGAAACTGATAAGAAAGCGCCCACTACTCTGCTTGATGGTGCTGTTGACGATACAGAAAACTGTAATAGAAGAAGGTTGCCCACTAACGTTCCTCTGATGGTTAAACATTAAACATTCTTATTCAAATCTTTATTTTACATATCCCTTGGCAACGATGCTGAAACGCCATCCTTTTGACATTTGGATGTTAGTTCCATAATCAACAAGTGCAGTTGCAGAAATCATTCACCCGGTGCAACCTACTGGCATTTGGAAGGTGTAGGCACTCTACAATATCTCTTGGCATACTGCAGGAAGTATTAATTCCTGCTGGCTGTATACTGTACAGTGCATCTGCATTTTTTTTAACATACGAATAATTTGCAATGCCTAACACTTCTTAAGATAGGTAATTTTTCTATATTCATGTCATGTAATGTTACAACAAAAATAGAGCCAGTAGCTTGAATGTCATCAACTTGCAACATAGTAATTCATCCCGCGGACATGCACCATAGACAGCAAAAATTAACGCAACTTTAATGAAAAGACGATTCTTCAATCAAAAACTTTATGACATGATCCATTGTCAAAACATTTGATTATTTTGCCATCCAGCAATTTGACATTTTAGATATGCAAGCAACTATTTATACATTGAAATCTACATGTTCGTTAATTTCCAACATACTCTTCAGCAGGGAATAAATTGATCACAATGTGGAAGATTTGAGAATCTTAGTTTGTAACAGTACGTAGAAATTAGTAAGTAAGACTAATCTCCTCAAAAAAGTGAACTAACCTAAAATATTCGTCAAATTCATCAAATCCATGCACTTTCTTCTTTGTTCTACACTGACGAATTATTTCTCGTATTTCTCTGTTGACTTTGTGGGGAATAAGGTAGCTTCTGAAACTTCTTTTAAACTATTGTAATGTGTTACAACCCTTAGAATGAATGTAGTGTATTTGCACCTACTTGAAAAAGAACCTACCAGAAGATTCCAAAGTGACATCTGGAATTCTCTAGAGAATGGTGGCGTCATCACAGAACAATCGAGATCTGTCATTTTTAGGTATAAAAGACCGTCCGCATTCTCGGCGAGTAGTTCAGAAAGTTCAGAAAATATAGAAAGTGAGGTTAAGAGTACAAAGATAAACAAAGTAATAAACATTGTGATTTTAATCAGTAAAGTGTATTTAAATTATTAATAGTATTGTGAAGTATCCAGTAAATATTTAATAAAGTGTGTTAGTGGACATCTCTTGTTATAATTTTTGGAACCCACGGAATTTGCAAGGGGTAGTTTCCTAAGGGTGGAAACACGTCACAATTGGTGTCAGAAGTGGGATTTTATGACAAGAGGAGCTCTGAAGTTGTGCTGGAGTGTTCGAGAAGGATTCTCGAGGGTTAGTGCTAACACAGGACTAATTTACTGGACATTGTTCGAGGGTTGTTTTCGAACAGGAAAATAGTGTTTAAGTGCATTTTTGAGACATTGTAGAACATTTTATTAGGACATTAGTGTGATAATTAAATCCTTTGAACTGAGAAGTGATAGAGACACTGAAAAAGACTCATTTGTGTTAGTGCGTGAAAAATTACTAGGACTTCTATTTGGACATTAGTGGAGATTATTAAATTCTCTGAACTGGATAGTGACAAAAGACTCTGGATAAGACTTTTTCGTGCTATTTCGAGATTTGTCTAGGAAGTTCCATTACCGATATTGACGTGACAGTTAAATTTATTTTATTTTAATTTCATCGTATGCCCGTAACAACAAGAAGTATGGCATCCGATAAACAAATACAGGACTTATTCGAACAATTCCAAAAAATGATGTTACAACTGCGGCAAGGTAGGACACATGAAGCGAGACTGTCGACAGCAGAATTCGGAGAGTCGAGTAAATGCTGTGAATCTTGAAGAGAAGCAGGAAAACAGTACCAAGGGGGTTGTTCTGGCTAGGGAATGCAGTGACCCCAGAGAAATAAAGATTTCCCAGCTTCGAAGAATTGCAAGCAGTCTGTCGTTGCAAGGATATGTGAACGGAAGAAAATGTTTGTTTACCATCGACACAGGTACTACGTCATCAATAGTACGTCCAGGATTTATATCGGGCATAAAGATTACCAAGAGGCAAAATGAAGAAGTGATCGTCCGCACAGCTACGGGGGACAGGGCTACGGTTCATGGAGAAGTAGACCTGGGTTTGCAGATTGGACAATTAAGGTTCGACCACAGGGTCATCGTGGCTGACATCACGGATGACTTCATTTTGGGGCTAGACATCATGGAACAGTATGGATTTATTGTTGACGTAGGAAAGCGAATGTTAAGGATTGGGAACAAACAATTTATTCTGTCAAAAGTGAACGACCAATGCGAGAAAACCAGGCTGTTGACAACGCAGGCAGTCAAAACTCCTGCATTATCCAGAAAACCAGACAAGGAAGATTGTAAGCGCTACCTTCAGGTGAGAAAATTGCCGAACATGGTTGAAGTGAACACTGTCAAGGTCGATCTTCCAGACAGTTGGTCAACGAAAATTCTGAGGCGAGAGCAATTGCGCGATGTAGAAATCGGACCCATGTTGCGAGCAAAAGAAGAGGGAACGCGTCCAGCATGGAAGGATGTTTCCGACAAAGAAGTGGGGCTGAAGGCTTTATGGTCACAATGGGATTCACTTATGGTCGTAGATGGGCTTTTGAGGAGAGCATGGGAAAGCCCAGATGGGAAGCAGGTTGCCATGCGTCTAGTGATTCCCAGGTGTCGTGTACCAGAAGTACTCCAGAAAGCGCACAATGAAAAGTCTAGCAGACACTTCGGCATAAACAAGACATTGAGTAGAGCACGGGAACAGTTCTATTGGGTTAATAGTCGCCAGGATGTGGAGGCCTGATGTCGCAAGTGTAAAAATTGTGCTGCCCGTGGAGAACCATTTTCGATGAGCAACTACAGAAATGGAAGTCGAGAACAGCCAAAGAATGATCGAGAGCAGATGAACAGAACTAGTAACCGCTTGAAGGCTCGTTATGATCAGAATGCCAGTACAGGGGGATTCAAGGTGGGGGATCTGGTTTGGCTGTACAACCCACAGCGGAAGGAATGGAGATCCCCGAAACTTCAACCTCCTTGGGATGGACCGTATACTGTCATTACCCGAATTAATGATGTCGTCTATCGTATTCAACGAAACAAAAAGTCCAAGATGAAGATCGTACACTTGGATAGACTGGCGAAGTATGTGAAAGAGGCTGAATTGCCTGACCGGGACGTTCAGGCTTAAGGAGGGGGTAGTGTAATGTGTTACAACCCTTAGAATGAATGTAGTGCATTTGCACCTACTTGAAAAAGAACCTACCAGAAGATTCCAAAGTGACATCTGGAATTCTCTAGAGAATGGTGGCGTCATCACAGAACAATCGAGATCTGTCATTTTTAGGTATAAAAGACCGTCCGCATTCTCGGCGAGTAGTTCAGAAAGTTCAGAAAATATAGAAAGTGAGGTTAAGAGTACAAAGATAAACAAAGTAATAAACATTGTGATTTTAATCAGTAAAGTGTATTTAAATTATTAATAGTATTGTGAAGTATCCAGTAAATATTTAATAAAGTGTGTTAGCGGACATCTCTTGTTATAATTTTTGGAACCCACGGAATTTGCAAGGGGTAGTTTCCTAAGGGTGGAAACACGTCACACTATCATAAAACTCTTCTCAAACATCATTTGGGTAATCTATTTCACAAAATGAAAAATTGTTTGTTTACTCGTTGTTGTGATGTTTTATTACCATAATAGCAACAGACAAATCTTACACAGCTTCTTTGATTAAATTTTACAACAAATTTTAAATTTATTATCTGTTTTTTTGTCCGTTAAGTAGATGAAAAAATAACATGTTCAACGCGTAAAGAAAGTGTACCAAGCTCGTGCAAACATGTCGTGAATTAAACTTTTACACTCACTACAAAACTATCACTTTTTTGTAGTTGGTAAACAATCTACTATTTTCTAACTTGGTACTATCGAAAAATATTAATTTTTCTTACTCATTTCGGTTAGGAAAGGTACTGCTTCTAATTAGCGGTGAAAAGTGAAACAAGTGAACATCACCAATAAAACTATTTATTAAATAAAACATTGTGGTATTTCTTAAACAAGCATTCTGCGACATTTTATCAAATTGGTTTGTATTGAATATATATTATTTTTCCAATATTTTTGAAGGCATTTCCAACTTGTTTTATACAGAATTAGAAGTAATAGTTTTCGATACCTTATCAAAAAATAATATGAGTGCTAATCAGATGCGTTCTTGACCTCGACTGCACCTCGAACAAAAAAAAAAAACGTGTAAAATTAAAAAATATAACTTTTCATAACTTCATACCTATATTCTGGAAATAGTTCTGTCAATGAATGGTTTCTAGAGGGAAATGCCGAGATCACAATTTTCGACTTGTGTTCTCTATTTGGACTATTTAGGAGGTGTAAAGTCCCCGAACGTAGGAGGTGGGACGGGGGTGCAGGGGGGCACGAAGAAGGTCCCGGTTTTTGGTTTTTCGCTCATATCTCGAAAACGGTTAGCACTAATCAAAAAGTGCAAAATCAAAGCTGACTAAATTTTCTATAATAATGTTCCTATTAATTTTTTTCGTATCTGTTATGGTTCAGTAATAAATTGTATATCTTTTGACTGTATTCTAACTTTATTATAAATTTATTATAAATTTATTATAAATTGAATAAAAATTTTAATAATCATCGTAGAAAAAAATTGCTTGTACAGATATTCGTTTCAGAGCAGACTGAACTCAAATATCAAATAAAAAATGCCTTTGCGTCTGTAAGTGTGTGTGTGCGTGTATATGTATGTGTGCGTGTATACCGTTTCTTGTAAATACGATATCTTTTGTTACACTTAAAATATTTAATTACAATTTGGAATATATATATTATAAAACAGCATATTACAATAATCCCTATTGAAATTGGGCCATATCTATACACCCGGTATATTGTGGTTTATAAATCTTATATATCTTCTTATTTTTGTAGGCTTAATCAAACACCTTAGTAATATTTTCTGAAATTAAAATAGAACCTATTTTACGTATGAGAGTTTGTAGGCCTCTCACCATGTATTACAGATACATGTATTACAGATATGGCCCAATTTCAATAAGGATTATTGTAATATGCTGTTCCAAATTGTAATTAAATATTTTAAGTCTAATAGAAGTTACCGTGTTTACAAGAAACGGTATACACGCACACATACATATAAATGCATACACACACTTACAGACGCAAAGACATTTTTTATTCGATATTTGAGTTCAGTCTGCTCTGAAACGGATATCTGTACAATTTTTTCTACGATGATTATTAGAATTTTTATTCAATTTATAATAAAGTTAGAATACTGTCAAAAGATATACAAATCATTGCTGAACCATAACAGGCACGACGAAAAAATTAATAGAAACATTATTGTAGAAAATTTAGTCAGCTTTAATTATGCAAAAAGCCACTTTTTGAGATATGAGCGAAAAACCAAAAACCGGGACCTCCTTCGTGCCCCCCCCCACCTCCTACGTTCGGGGACTTTTGGTATGTTTACCTCCTAAATAGTCCAAACACAGCCCCCAAGTCAAAAATTGTGATCTCGGCATTTCCCTCTAGACCCTCTTATTGAATGTTCATTGACAAGGCTAAAAGTCTTTTTTGCTTTTTTAATCCGAAATACCAAGTGTTAAAATTTTTATTAATTTTTAACACTTTGTATTCGTATAAGTTCATGTATCAATTTTAATTGTGTTGTTGTAATGATATTACATTAACGACTTGGATAATTATGTAAATGAATTATTGCTCCTTTGCTGATGATATTACTGTTGCCGTAGGTACCAAAAACATCCAAGACCTGATTAATAAGTTAAATTCTACCCTACTCACCATAAATGACTATTTCACCTTAAAAAAATTGGTAATGAACCAAGAAAAAACATTATCGTTACACTTTCATCCTGTTAAAGCTCATTACATATCGAGTTTACTCCTATAGCTTCATGGTAAATCCATTGAACAAGTGTCAACTTTTAAACTATTAGGTCTGTATATTGACCTATCACTGGATTGGAAGTCACATGTCTCCTTTATTTGCAAAATAAATGTTCATGTCACTGCTTTGCGTTGAAAAGATTACGTCACTTAACCAATTTAAAGACCGTGAAGATATTTTGTTTTTCTAATTTAGAGTCCAGACTGCGCTATGGTATTATTTTTTTGGGGTAATTCATCGTCATCAAACCGTGTGTTTTTACTGCAAAAAAGAGCCATTCGTAATATGTTTAATTTAGGCTACAGTGAATCATGCAAGCAGACATTCATCAAACATAATATCTTTACATTACCTTGTCTGTACATATATGAAATTTTAAAATTTGTAAAAAAAAATTTATCGACCTTCAACTCCTTAAATGCTAATCACAGTTATCCTACACGGTATGGATCTAACCTGCAGTACGATATACACAGACTTGAATTATATAAAAAAAAACCGTATTACTTTACAATAAGTTGGCTTTTGAAATTAGAAATATATCTAGTGTAAACAAGTTTTTGTCAGAGTTAAAAAAAATGCATTCTACTCGATAGAGGAATTTTTAATGTATTAATATGTTTATCTTTTCTGTAAATGTATTTGACGTATCCTATATCATTGTATGATCTACTGGATAAATAAAGCATTATTATTATTATTATTATTATTATTATTATTATTATTTTTTTTTTTTTTTAGCTAGCTAAAAACCAGTCACCCTTCTCTGTGGCTCTGACCCTCACGGAGGGGAGCTGGTAGTACCGGCAGCCACTCCCCACACCCGTGGGGTAAGTGACTACTGGGTCCGGGAATCGTGTGCCCTGAGCAGACGTAATGAACCGAGGATGACGGCCTTCTGCATTCTGCCGGCTAAGATCTCTGCCGAATTTCGGCATGCCGGTATGATCTTAAGTTCTGAAAGCAGTGTGTGTCTCGTTCCACCGAGGGCTCCTATAATCAGTACCACTATCTTAACAGTATGGTCTGGATACAGTCTGCGGAGTTCGAAGAGCAGATCTCGATATTTTGTCCGTTTTTCCTCCTCCTTCAAGACAATGTTGTTCTCCGCGGGAGCCGAGAACTCCACGACAAACATTGTCTTGAGTTGATGGTCGAGGAGTACTACGTCAGGCTTGTTGGCTTGTATTTGCCTGACGGTGGGAAAAGAGTAGTTCCAATAAATTAGACACTTCTCATTTCCCACAACGGACTCAATATCCCCCGGAGCGTAAGGCAGCACTGGTGTCTCGTCTATCCCATACGAGTGCCTTAGGTGATAATAGAGCACTCGTAATGCTCCGTCGTGCCTCTGGATATAGGCCGAGACTGCATATGTCGGACAAGCCGACAACAGGTGCATTAAAGTCTCTGGCGCCCTGCGGCAGGCCCTGCAGCTGACATCAGGGACCTTTATACCCATGACACGACTACGATAGACGAGGGTATTAAATACACCATCCTGGCAAGCCATTATGAATCCCTCCTATTATTATTATTATTATTATTATTATTATTATTATTATTATGTATACAGTTCCATAATTATTACATTACTTCAGTTAATTGCAATGGACTTTTCAAAGAAAAGTCATCAACAATTATAATATGTGCATCTTCTAAAAGATGTTAAGGAAACTTAAATAACTACCGTGAATGCATCTGAGAACATCAATCTAAACTTAATCAAATTCTAACGTCCAAATATCATTAAAATATATATATTGATATACATGTGTTTCTTTATAAATAGGCTATAAAAATGACTAACTGAATAAATAAGGAAAACGGTGATCATAGTAAAATTTGTACAACTTTTGACCACAGGCGCAGTAATAAATGATATAACCCTTGTTCTAAATATCCTTTTTCGGCGAAGCCTCATGTTATTAAAATCGCAGTTGCCAGAAGAAAGTAAAATGGATATAAGTATAAATATTGTAATTTAAATAATATTACTACAGCCTTAATATTTTAATCCTACGTTATATAAATCGTTTCATATGAGAGGCGTATCTTTAGAGAATTAGTATTTGCAATATAATAGGAATGTGGTGGATTCAGTCACTTTGGAAACTGAGGATATATTTTTACTTAATTTATTTGGAAATTTCACACGTCAATAAGAAGTTTGTTCTTGGTTTCGTTACCATAGCAACCTAAAAAATTTCCGGAAATTTTCATCCTCCAGGGTATCCTGAACGAATTAATAGTGGAAATTTTTCTGTAAAATTATTGACATATGATCATATTTAATACTTGCTTTTACATAAAAATGGAATTTTATTTGTAGTGGCGGCCCGTGGCTTTTAGCTGTGGGTGGGCACTAGTTTAATTAACACTAATTTAATTAATGTCACACTAACTTCCTTTTTTTCTTTATTATTTATCAAATATCAAATTATAAATTACAGAATTAATATTCTAGGTATTTGATATTCTCAATATTCTCATACGATTAAGAAATTAATTAATCATTTAATCAATTTTAACACATTTATTAATTAATCATTTTTCATTTTCCAGTTTGATTTGTCACTTTAGTTTTTTTCATGTCGATACCAATACTAGCTCCCGCTGACTTAAACCAAGTGGATATCGTATTTTTTCTGACAGGACAATTCTTATACCATCCTTTAGACTCAGGACGATTCC
Organism: Rutpela maculata; assembly: GCA_936432065.2. Classification (NCBI taxonomy): domain Eukaryota; kingdom Metazoa; phylum Arthropoda; class Insecta; order Coleoptera; family Cerambycidae; genus Rutpela; species Rutpela maculata. Next base: position 48,452,057 of record OW386292.2, read on the forward strand.
AATTTTTTGAACAACCGAACAGGGCAAATATCAGGATTTTCATTATTTGTAACCAGATGTCAGATAGCTTTTATGAACCACCCTGGGTGGTTTTTGAAAATGTAATACGGATTGTACTCAATCCGTCCAGTTAAATTACCTTCGTTGGCAGTTTCATTCATAAAATATTGAATGCAAGCTGAAGATTCTTCTCTTCCTCTCCACGCTAGCTCATAGGAGGCGACATAAAAAATTTTTCGTTGCAGACCTTCTGGAGAATCTTCATCACAAGTCTCTAAAATTTTTGAAAACTCCTCGTTAGATAAAGCTGCTGAGCTTGATTTTCTTTTCGAAGGACCTTTTTTGTAGGTGTCTGCGTTTTGCATCTCTAGCAGCTCTGGCGGGTGCAAACTCTGGTTCGAAAAATGGGTCAAATTTTACTTTATATTGATTAAAAGATATTTCCTGTAATTGCTTTGCAGTGCTATTCCACATAACTCTTACCACGCTTTCTTAATAATTTTCTGAGTTTTTTTCTTCATATTGAATGCATAATATTCTAAGATTTGACAGAATGCTTCGATGGATTGTTGATAACGTAGGATTTTTCATTACAAAACTGCAAACATTTTCTCCACGCACTCTCTTTGGACTTCGTATTTTGTGGCATTAAATTTTGGACTTCTTGTCTAATATTTTCTTTACTTTTCTTTCCAAAACGCGACATTTTACTAACTCTTATACTTATGACTTATGACACAACAATACTAATTCCGATGCGTTTCTGTCATTTTGTCAACAAAACCCATTTATGGCCTACTAATCTTATACCTTGTTATGTTTTCGAATAACCTTAATGTCAGTTGAAATTAGTATTTATTTAATTTATGTATTTATAAATTTTCTTACCGAATTACCCGCGTGCATGAATTAATTGCAGGAAATTTTTCTCGTACATGAATTTTTTAAGAAAATTCACGTATTCAAGCACTTGGGAGATTACAAGTGACAATTTTGTATTAGGTATTTCAGCAAAATCAAATACTGATTTTCATCGTGTATAATGCCTATGTGCCTTTAATTTATAACATCCTTTCTGGATTTACGAAAACTTTCTCTAAAATATAATATCGCTTTCTTCTTAAAGCAATTATTGTCATTCCCATGAACAAATTGTTGCAAAATTATACATAATGAGACAATATGAGTGCTTAACATTGGCAATGAAATGATAAACAACACAAAATGTGAAACTACAGGAAACATGATAATTTAAAAAAATTGCGATGATAATTATTTATGGAAAAAAGTGATGGTTTCAAACGTTTCTTTGTAGTTTTTAATATACATTTTTACTGATGGAATTGAGAAAGTACTAGCGCTGAATTTTAGAGAAATGAAAAACAACTCTAATTACTTTAGAAGCTACATATTTATTGAATACCAACTTCACATTTTGTATTGATAGATAGATATTTTAATTGACCAAGTTACAAAACACGTTTTTGGTAAGTCCAAAATAGAAGATACAAAAATATAAAAATATAAAAAATGTATACAAATCACTACACAAATACTTCACACAATATAAAAATACAAAAAAAAAGGAGGCAAGCCCCCACGAAATGGCCAGAGCATACCAAACAAGCAGAGGTTAAACTAAAAGATATCAACAAATTTGTGTGTTAACAAATTCGTTAATTGAATAGAAACAATATTTAAAATGCGTTTTTTGAAGTTGAAACTGTTAAAATTAAGATATTTTACGTCATTAGGAATGTGATTCTATAATTGAAGGTTTAGAGACTTTTTCTGTGATTTTGTTAATCTAAGAAGAGGCTGCCGATTGGTAGACCTAGTGCTATACGAATGAAAATCTGAGTTAGTACAAAAAGAAGTTACGTTCTTCTGAATTTCAAGTAAAGTAACATAAATGTGAAGAGAATGAAACAGCATTATACCAAGACTCTTAAATATTGATAAACAGTGATCCCTCCAACCTGCATTAACAATTAACCTGACTCCTTTCTTCTGCAGATGAAAGATTACAGCTTCCCGAGATGATCCACCCCATAGGGCGATAGCATAATTAATGAGCATGAAATAATAAAAAATAGCATGTTCTCAACGTTTTGGAACGGAGTTGATTTTTTAGTCTACGTAGCATGAATGTCGAACTTGATCATTTGTGTAACAGTTGCTCCACATGATTGGACCAGTTAAGAGTGCCATCTAAAACAACGCCAAGAATTTTAACACGTTTACCCTTGGTTGGTGAATTATTTGTTGAGAAAACAATTTATTGGGTTTTCTTCATTTAATTTAAGATTATTCGAAGAGAACCAAGCACCAGCTTGTTTGATAGAACTAAAGCTATGCCCACTTAGGTCAGGAATATTCAAATTAAAATCAATAGTGGATGTATCGTCAGCATAGCGATGCATATTTTGGTGACGTAAAGTGAAAAAAAAATCATTGACATATGATATAAAGAGTGGGGGCCCCAAAAGAGAGCCTTGAGGAACCCCAACTTTAACCGGAAGAAGTTTTGAGTTTAAATTATCTATAGAGACACACTGAAGTCTGTTTTTAATATAGGAATAGAAAAGATTCAATGGAAACTCAAATACCATAAAACATATCTTTTCCAGAAGTATTTCATGTGAGACACAGTCAAAGGCTTCGAGAGGTCGCACAAGCTAATACCTACATGTTCGCCCTCTTCAAGGCCCTCAACTGTGTCGCACACTAATTTAAATACTACCATGGTGGTGGAACATTTATTTCTAAAACCAAATTGACGACAATTTAAAACATTATTACGGTCTAAGAAATTTGTAAGTCATTTTTTTGAGACTAATTTCAATGATTTTTCCAAATATGGGGATGATGGAGATAGGACGGTAGTTGTCGATAACATTAATCTTACCTTTCTTAAAAAGAGGTAAAACTTTAGTAACTTTTAATACATCGGGGAAGTGCCCCTCGCGAATTCAGGCATTAATGAGAAGAATGAGTGGGTGTATAGTTATGTCAATAGTTTCTTTAAGGATTAAGGTATTTATACCATATACATCAGTGCATTTTTTAAGCTATTAACTTCTTTATTAACCTTAATAGAGGTTGCCGAATCAAGGAAAAAGGATGAATTAGCATTAGGTACATTTTGTAAATGGTCTGTGGCAGAAACGCTCACTGATGGCAACAAGTTAATCAATTGTTCAGCAATTGTTGAGAACTAGGTATTAAAAGAGTCTGGAGAGATATGTGTTCAGGAGAGCACGAGCTGGATTTATTGATCTCGAAATTTATTAACTTTCAATTATCATGCATCTTGTTATCAGACTTGTTTTATGAAATTGTCATATGCAATTTTTTTGAATCAACAATTTTAGATTTATAATCGTTTTTCAATAAATTATACTATGTATAATCTTTAGTACAGTTAGAAATAGTTTTTACACAGCAAAGTGTATTTATCATTTTTCTATGTGAGTCGTCGAACCATTGCACAGGTGGCTTACTATTAATTTTGCATTTTTTTAAAGGAAAATGTTTGTCAATATGAGATGAAAAGGTTTTAACTAAAAATAAAAAGGTGGAGTTGAGCCCTATTGTGTTTTTAGCTAACTAGATATTTTAGAAAAGATGCACTGAACAGGAGAAAAAAGTAAAAATAATAATGTTATATTATTAAATTCAAATCCAAATTATTTATTGGTGTTATTATTTATACAATTATTTATACAATTTACATCCAAAATTTGGTTACAAAAGTTTACAAGGTTGCAATTCAACGTATTCATTTGCATCGTAAAAAGCTTTCTTTGTTAGAAAAGTTCTTATAGTGTTATTGAAAGTATTCTTCGGAAGACTACTGACGTGTATAGGTAATTTATTAATGAACTTTGGTAAAAAAAAAAATTAATTATGATTATGTCCAGTATCATGAGAATGTAAACTTTTGTGGGTGTTAAATAGATGAATATTTTCGTATGTATACTTTAAACAGGTACATCTATATGTATAATGACGGAAACGTTAATACATTGAGTTCAATAAAATTGTGTTTGACATTATCTCTCTAATCCAAATTGGTAATAATTATTCTTATTACTCTTTGTTTTAACTTAAAAATTCTGTTTGCGTTAGCTGCGTGGTCTCAGTTTATCACAGCATAAGTCACATATATAATAACAGCTAGTAATGGGCCATTAACAGTGCATTAGTAGGCACTAACGTAACTAGCTTCCTAATAACAAATGTGTTGTTTGAAATGTTTTTGGCTACATGTTGAGTATGGTGGTACTGTAACGGTGTATTTAATTTTACTCTTAAATGTAATAGTACAAACTAACGAGAGTGAAATGGGTTTATCATAATGAACAGATCGTTCTAATTTAACTATAACAACGACGTAAATAATGATACGTCACGTACCTAGCAACCTTCCACTATAAAAGCCTCTGCAGGAGCTCAGAAATTCATTCTCATCCCGGAGAGAATACTAGAAGGTTCGCAACATCCTAACCTCAAATATAGTTGTCACGGCGTACGAATGACACTTGTCGGTGGGTGAGAGTTCTTGGTACAACGTCTGCGTCACAGAAGACCTATACCTATAGGTCTTCTGTGTCTGCGTCTTGTTCGTCTCAGCTAGTAAATCCGCCGCTATCATATACTTGATAATCACTTTGAGTTAGATGGTGAGAGGATTAGCCCTAGACGAATTTGATCTTTCTATTGTTACTACGTACAAGACCGCCGCTAACGTATGCAAGGGTCGTTCTTACGTTAAGCATCAGTATTTGTCGAGAGGAAGTTGCGAACTTAATTAATTGCCTAACGCCGCGTACTTTTCAGAACCTGACTAACGCTGCGTCAACTGAGTATCAAATCAACGTATGTCAAAGAATTTGGTTATCGATATAACAGATGTTTATTAATTGTCAAAATGACGCATTAGATTGTTAATTGTTGTAGCGACAGCTGTGGGTCGTTGGAGTTAACTTCTCAGAGTATTTATATGTATGATCTGATGTCTATGTTGAATAAACCTTGTCAAATTGAAAACATCCTATCTGACTTTCATTGAACCCTGGAATTACTCCACTGATTACTACCCACGTTACAGTACCAATTCAAGTTTGGATTCACAAGAACTTTACCATATCGGGTATGTGAAATCTTGTACTAGTCTATAAGTAAAAACCATGTTGACTGTTTTTGCGTGATTAAGTAATAGCCTGTTTGTTATAAACCAATCGGTAGCTTGGGCGCAAGAATCATAAATGGATGAATGGATTGTTGAATTCGCTTCATATCTTTATTAGTATTGATAAGTATGGTATCATCTGCGAATGACACGAGTTCGGCGCTGTATACCACCACCATAAGATGGTTTACATAGATCAGGAACAAAACTGGACCTAATACAGAGCCTTGTGGGACTCCGGGGTTTATTTCACTTAGCTGTAAACTTTTATTATTAATTTGGATAAACTGTTGTTATAATAAGTATGACTTGATCATATTGCAACTAACAGGATTGACATTAAAGACGTTAAGTTTCTCCAATAAAATCGAATGTGATACACACATTAATGGCTGAATACAAGTATTACCGCTTTAAATGAATGCTGTATTTATACGAATATTTTTTTAATATTTCAAGATACTTTATGCGCTATTATTTATAAATTGGTATAAATTCAGCTTAAAAATAATTGAAGTATATCATTTTAGAGAAACATTATACATATAAAGGGTGATTCGTAATTACGGGACCGATAGTGGACAGAAGTAGATTATTATATGGACCATAATAACGGTGATACAGACTTCCAAATGGAACTCATGAAAATCATTGTTTTGATGATCTCCTAAACGACATCAAATATGAAATTGTGATTTTAGGCAAAAATAAGTTTAAGTGGGTCCTGAAATTGTTTCCCTTTTTTAAGGGCGAGTGGTCCCATCTTTTCCCCACCGGTTTATTTTCGTCTTTTTGAATAAAAATCAACAGGAAAAATATTTTTTGGTTTGATAGGTCAAGAAATTATTAGTATTTTTGTTGACATGTGGAAAAGCAAGCCATTCTCGAGTAATTTTTTTTTAATTTTTCACTTCATGCGTTTTTTCTTTACCCGAATAATGAAATAATTTAATTATATGTGACGAAGTTAATTTTGATTCATATCAAACTGTTTAAAAATACTGTCTAAAAAGCTGTCTAATAAACGAGCACAATTTTTCCCTGGCGATGTCGTTTATAATAAACTTATATAATTATTACGGATTTCTGTGTTATTCTACAAACTTTTACCTCGTTACAAACCACAAATAACTTACTTAATTTTGCATTAATAGTCATTATCATTCAGTTTTAATGTATGTTGCAAAATGTGATTTAGTATCTATTCAATTTAAACCTTACAAACATTGCTACTTAAAAGTTTATAATTATTTTTTAACAACCTTAACCTGGTAAATCGCTTTATGAATGGCTGGGTTTACTTTTGACGTTAATTTGATTTTCGTAATTATAGCAGTGCATAATTTTTCATACATTATTAACAAAAAAGCACAAAGCGTATCATTTTACTAGGCAAATATTAATGTGTTACCTTGCAAGATTTATTTTAATCCAGTCAATTCTTCTTTGTGAAGACAATTAGATAATTAGATTTAAATATCTTAACCCCTCAGGAAAATTACCGATATTAGGTTTACAAATGAAAAAAAAGGAGTCGTAGAGGTTTCGAACCACCGATCTTTCAATTAAATCAACTCAGTGTAATTTCATTTATTAACTGAGATATCTTATTACATGTCTCACAACATCTTCATAAATAAATTAACATATTATCTATTATCTCGGACAATAGCAAATCGTTTGTATATTCTTATCTAATAAATAGACTACAGCTTATTATACCTACATAAGAGAAACAAATAGAGCCAGCGAAAAGTTTACTCTTCTTAATTTATATAAGTAATCTTTTAAAGTCTTTTTTATTATTTTTAATGTCTTATTTAGATTAACGTCCTAGAGGAATTTAGTGATAGGTATTTCACCACTAAATCAGGACAAACCCACACACGGATAACAACACAACAGCCATTCCTTGTGGCGCAGCTGAGACTCGAATTTAGGAGAGAAGAGATAATAGCGATTAGTCGTGTTGTCTCACTCATTTGCGGTCTAGTCCACTACTATTGCCACGATAACATCTTAAAAATGCCACTATATAACCATATCCTAGCCAGGATTCGAACCTGAGACCCTTTGGCGTCCAGCCTAAAATATAAACACTGAGACACTGTGTCATTAATGAAAATATTTTAGCCAGACTGTTCATTGATGACACAAACTTGACATCTCCCATGATAACGTTAAGGAATTTTTAAATGAAATCCTAAAGCAGTACAATATTTCTTTTTGTTTTCCGACGCGATAAGGACTCATTCACTTCTGGAGGCTGGGAGTGATGACATGGTGCCTTCCTTCTCCTTCTCAGAACCCTTTGAGGTTGTCATCCCCGAAAGGGATGACTGGAACCCACCTGAGGACTTACTCGGGCCTGCTGATATCGTCTGGTTCACAGATAGATCGAGGTATGAGGAAAGTGCTGGAGCGGTGATATACGGTGAACAACTCAGGGCTGAATTTTCTTATAGTAGTAAATTCGCCACAGTATTCCAGACTGATATCTTTGCAATTTTGGGCTGCGCACAAGAGAATATCCTTAGGAAATATTGCATATATATATGCATTGATAGTCAAGCGGCCCTCAAGGCCCTTGCATCAGTCAGAACCAAGTTAATTCTGGTTCAAAACTGTAAATAGGCTCTCTCTGAATTTGGCTCATCCAACTGGGTCAAACTTCTCTGGGTGCCTGGACTCAGCAACATTGATAGTAACGAACGGGCAGACGCTCTGGCCAAAGGTGCTCTCAGCGGCCCCTACTGGGTCAGGAGCCGGCTCTCTGCTATCCTAGATCAAATGCCAAGTAGTCAATAGAAAACTGGACTCGTTGACTTCTGGGCCGCCTACCCAGGCCTCCGGGACGCGAAGCTCCTTATCTCAAGGCCCTTCTCAAAGCGAGCACAACAGATCCTGCGACTAAACAGGAAACATGCCAGGATCGTGGTTGGTCTTTTGACTGGACACAGAAAACACCTGCACACCATAGAGGTGGTAGACAACCCTGACTGTAGGTTCTGTGGGAACGAGGAAGAAACTTCCATCCACGTCCTAACTTCTTGCCCTAGTCTTATGAACTTGAGGCACAAACACTTCGGCATTGGTTTTCCGGTGCTGGAAGGAAGGATTTTGGCTTTTGGGTTAGAATCCGGCCTGAAGAGGGGAATTCCCTAAATTCGTAGCGGTAGCACAATGGGCCACAAGGCCTGATTGCGGCGACCCTTCGTCGCTAAAAAAGAAGAAGAAAAGTACAATATTTTAATCTACTTGGTGTCCTGCATATTATGCTTAAATGCCTCTAAAATTGATTCCGTGGTATTTAGCAAATGCACACTCGGGAAATAAGTTACCCAGGGCATATTGAATTCCTAACGAGTCAACTTAGACTCAGACTTAACCTGAAACACCCACAACACTAACTATTATGAGTAACAAAATCTTAAAATTAACCTACTCCACTATATCATACACAATCCTTTTATGAAGAAATACAACATATTTAATTTTATTGCTACAATTTTTGTAAACAATGTCGGTATCTTGAAACCAAATAAATATGTCCATCTATTTATCTATCTAGAATTCCATGTTTTATCTAGACTCTTCTTGACTGCACATATGGTCTAATTTGGATAAGATTGATTCGACTGACGATAGAGAAACTCTATGTGTACTTATACATTTTTACCACGCCCAGAACTTCGAATCTGTGGAACAAAAATTATGTGGCAGGTCGTAAAAATGATTGCAAAACGCTAGCAGGTATCGACCTTAATCTCTTTATTATCAGGTTATCACTTACAAGGACCCGCCACCCGCCACTGAATGGTAATCGGCAATCAAGACCTCATTAATAGTCGATTTATTGTTAGTAATATTTTGATTAAATTATTCAATAGAAATTCCAATGGACTGGAATCTTTAAATAATCAGGATAAGACAACTATTTCTTGTGAATCTTGACATTCATATGTAAATATTTTATAGTTATGTGCAGAAGTAAACTATATCTGCAACTAGTTCAGAGCCACCCATCTAATGATTTTGCTAGTAAACGTCTGTTGAAGCTACCGAATTCCTTAATAAGTTAAATGTGTTTTCAGATAATCAATTTGGATCTGCAGAACGAAAATTAATATACAGGGTATCTAGTAAGTAAGAGGACATAGAGTAACTATGCGTCCATTAGCTCATAATAACGATTTATCAGCACGATTTTCTCTATGATTATTCAGCATGTATATTTTTTTATATGTGTACAAGGTCTTCTCTGGGTTCAAGGGAGTGGTATTCCATTTTGTAGATGAATGGATTTACGGTTAACCTTCATCGGTTTACAAAAATGTGGAAATATTTCCTAAGAATTATTTTTTAATATGACTAACTGACAAAGTACGTTTAGAAGGTCGATTCTGAAGAATATTTTTCACTTCGTGATGGTTTGAACATTTTCGGAAGTGATGTCATGTGTTTCGGCATTTCTTGTGCTTTTATTCGTAAATCAGGGTGTGCTGTACTTTGTCTGCACGTGGTTTAGTAGCCTGAGGCGCCAGCTAATCAACATGTAAAATTCGGTGGTTTTTCCTAAATTTATACTTTGGCCTTGAAGTCAAATTAAAAAAAATACATTTAATTAAACAGACAGGTAGTTTGTTTTTAAATAAGTCATTGAATTTTAATCTAGTTATTTATTTAATTAGGATTTTCATGGGCTGTGCACGCGGGTAGACAATTTCTGTAAAATAGGGAGCAGGGCTGTGGAGAGAAAATATGGGCCCGGGGGGAATTTTTTTTTTTGAAAATTGATGAGCGGGGGTGAAATCCAAAAAAAATTTTTGATGAGTTGGAGGAAAACTCCAAAAAATAGCGGGGGGGAGAAATCCGAGAAAAAATTTTTGAAATTGTTATACAAAACCGGGCCCCTCAAAACGAGCCCGGGTCCGGGAAGAATCACCCCCCTCCCTCTCTCGACAGGACTGATAGGGAGTTGAAGAATTAAGGCAAGGAACTCAAAAACGGCATTTTAGCCGTTTTGGGGTTCTTGTAATTGCAAATTATCCATTCGGTATTCTCGTCGTAACTTTACGCTGATCGAAGCAAAGTAAGGTCTTCCAATTCACTCGCAGCTAAATCTCACTTTCTCACAATTCCTTAAAATTAATGCGCATACCGTGTGTGTAGCCGAACGCTAGGCATAGGGAGTAAAATTACAACATCGCGCGTGCCAGCTGGCTGAAATGAAATAACAGACTGGAATGCTCCGCTCGACGGAGGAATTTACTGCAGCTATGTTGTCAAATCTATCGCGCTACGTGGATGTACATGCCTAACGGGAAATTACACGCACTGTATGTACCGTCCATTCGAGCGCTGCTGGTGGGAACTTTTGTTGATTGCTGAAATTAAAATACGGCTTACGGCACGATTTAATGCTGGAAAAGCTATATATGGTATTTAATAGCTATTTTAATTATAAACCAATAATTACAGTTGTTAAATATTCGACCGCTTGGAAGTCCTTTTAGACCTGACACCACTACACATATTTATCGAAGGCGAAGCTTGTTCAGTGGTACACAGGCTAATGCAAGGCTCAACGAACATAAGGCGACAACAATAGAGAATAGAGTACTAAAAGTTATACTCAGAGCTGAAGGCGGATTCCCATTCTGGAAATGCCCAAGGACACAATGGTCCCAAAGTATAACTTTAATAAAAATTTTCAAATCAAAATATCAGACAGAGAGGACTGGAAAAACGGTCCTCCAATATCGACGCAAACGGTCTGGTATACGGAAGGCTCCAAGACAGAACAGGGAGTCGGAGCTAGGATTTACGGGATAAGGTCGAAAACGAAAATCCCGATAAGTCTAGGAATACACGCCACAATATTTCAGGCTGAAGTGACCGCTATACAGTGGTGTGCAAAGGAAATAATGAGGCAAGGAACTGTAAACCAGTCAATTGCCATTTTTTCCGATAGCCAAGCAGCGCTAAAGGCACTCGATTCCATGCATGTCGGTTCAAGACTACTACGGGATTGCATAAATGCCTTTACGGACCTAGGAAGTCACAACAAAGTGACCGTGGCATGAAGGACACAGAGGAAAGGAGAAGGCTGATGAACTGGCACGGGAAGGCACATCTAAGGCCCTAGTAGGACCCTTTTGCGAACCCTTTTGCGGTGTGGCTAAGCCACGCATACGAACATCCATTAATGAATCTCTAGAGTGGTGGAAGAATTTGCCACGGCAGAGACAGGCCAAAAAGTTAATTAAAGAACGATCGGACAAATTCACGGAAGACCTACTAGGCCAAAATAGAAAGGCTATTAGGACAATGGTAGGTCTTCTAACTGGACATTGTAGGCCTACTAGACATATGAGTCTAATGGGTCTGGCAGAGGATGCAACATGCAGATTCTGTCAAGAGGAAGAGGAGACTTCAGTAGATGTGCTGTGCCATTGCGAAGGCCTAGCCAGACTGAGGTTCCAATTACTTTGCGAAGAGAAACCAAGGGCAGATAGCTATACCAAGTAGCCCTTATCAAGGATATGGAGTCTGATTCAAAAGACAGAGCTGGATAAGGAGCTCTAAGTAAAATTAGACAAGGAGTGCCACAACAGATCCACGGGGGTCGCGGTGGTCAAGGCCAATCAGCCAAGTCCTTTCCAAAATCTAATCTACCCTACCGCTGGTGTAGGTATATAACCGCAGGTTAGGTTGGGTCAGGTTAATAGCTACTTTACTTATAAACCAATAATTATAGTTGTAAAATACCCTACTGCTGGGGTAGGTATAAAGCCATATGTTAAAAAATTATTCATAGATATATTTGCTGAAAATCATGTAACATATTGTTTGGTGGTTATTTGACGCTTGTTATAATTTCTTTATAAGTTAAAGTAACTCTATATACAGTGACAAGGGAATGATTTTAGTAATTTTCAAACAAAAGTTTAACAAGAACATAAATACAAGCCACCATTTTTTAAGATAAGATCTTATATATATTTTAATTATAAAGCAATAATTAAGGTTGTTAGATACCTAGCTATAACCTAAAAAAAATTCATAGAAATATTTATTGAGAATCTGGTAACATATTATTTAGCGTTTATTTTAAGGTCAATATAATTCCTTGACAAATTAAAATAACTTCTTATATGTTGACAAAGGAGTGAATTTATTTTGCACAAAAGTATTTCCAGAAAATAAACACAAACAACCAGGCCATCTCACTTCCCAACGCAACTATCCACGCATGCGTAAATAAATGAGGAATTGTGACTCTTTGAGGTCTAGACGCGTCTCTTGGTTCACGTTATATCTAAAAAAACATTTGACCAAGAAAAGTAATATTTGACGGGTAGTTGCCAAGAAAAAAAACTGCTACATTTTGTAAAAAAATATCCATGCTGGTCACACAAAACAAATAATTCATTAAGAAACGCTATGTCTTGCTGCTTTGTTTTGCTCTTCCATATCAGGTATAGAATAGTGACAAGATTGGTCGTGATAATTTTTACAAACAATAAAGCAATGCAATTCAATTTTTCTGCAGCCGCACTTTGATCCATAGTCTTTGGAGCAATTGCAAAAAATACTATTTAATAAAATCTCCAGAGAAGGTCGTAACAACGTTTGAATTGGCTCCAAAAGGCCATTTACAATCATGCAATTCTCTGGATGAAGCGTGTTGTCGAGCCAGGTTTGTACTTGATAGTACACTCGATACGAATGTTGCTAAACTGCACTGGATGCTGATGGAAGTACCGCTAAGTTCACAGCTTTATTGCGTTGCGTAGACTTAGTAAGGAAAAGATATTTCAAGGTATCTAAGGAATTTTCATTCTGATGAGCACCGTACATTGCCAAAAGCATTCGAGGTCCATTATTAAACATTATTCCAGAAGAACATTCTGACATCTTAAAAGACTCTGCTGAATTTCTCAAGTGGGCACACTTCTCCAAAAATTTTAATGCTTTAGATTTACCGTTGTTAGACAAAAACGATGTTGTATCACATCTGGTAACTGAATGCAAAAATAAAATAGGATCTTTACTTAATTTATGAGAATCAAAACTTTTTGAGAAATAAATATTTGTTTCTATTTTTGCTTTTCCAGTTTTCAGATAATAAATCTCTCTATCTCTAGCAGAAGAAGTTTGTGCAAATTAAATCAAGCTCCTCACTTACAACGATGCTAAAATTTGTATCGGATTCCTCGAGTGCAGTTTCAATAATGAGAACGTTAGCATCGCCTGTGCTTGTTTTAGTAATAAGTTCTGTGGGGGTTTCGTTGTTATAAGCTGAATTTGATATAAAATTAATGATGATATACTGATGTTTCAAAATCTCAAAGCCGTCAAAAAATGTCCTACTCAAAAGATTATTATAATCAAAAAACGAGTTACTTCTTAGTGAATTAGGTGTTTTGATATTTCTACTTTTGAGTAATAGCAAATCCTTTTAACCTTGAATAGAACTAGTCAAAATAAGTAGATTTTCGAAGGAGAAATCATGCCTGTTCCCCCTGCCCCTCTCAAAGAGGCTGCCTGTATCTGCCTATATATATATTTTTTTTTTCTGAAAAACGGTAGAAGCTAGAGGAATGATCTTGGCGCCATTCGATAGAGTATAAAATTTTGCATAAGACCCTCTATTTGCTTTTTGCTATTTTCTTTTTTTTAAGGCCCCACAGCAAAAAAAAGAGTGAGAAGCCTTCCAACAACGACACATGTTTGGCTACACCTCTAAAACGGCCCAATAAATCAAAATTCTACAAGATATAAAAAATAAAGACCAATATTTTTTCTATCGATTGGTATATTATTTGTATCTGTTATTTGTTTATATAAAGCCGTCAGTGGCGTACAAAGAGAAAGATGCACATGTGCAAAATGAATTTATTTATTTAAGTAAAATGTACCCCCACAGAAGTCACAATAAGCGTATTAATGCACTCTACTATTTTACATTGATGTTAACAGCTTCAAATTATCTACCCAACATCGAAATAAATCGACTTTAATTTTTTTATTGGAAAGAAATTCTTCTTTATCTGCTGGAACTTTCATTAACGCGTTAAGTAAAATTTCTTTCGATTTAAGCTTTTTAAAAGATCGACGAAATTGTTCACCAGCTTTTGAATTTTGACAATTATTATCATACTCATCGATTCAACAATTGGAATAGGGACTGTAATACTTTCGACATAATCACAATACTTATTAAAGATGTAATCAAATGTAGCTTGAGGGTCCCATATAATACAATGTAAAAGAAAACAACCTCCATCGACGATTTATGTACGATTTGTAAAAGGAAATTCGATTACTTGAGGTATAAAAGAATCTTTTTGGTTTTCCGCATTCCTACATCATGAAAAAGAACCTGTGAATGGCGCTAATCAAATCAAATCAAATCAAATCAAATCAATTTATTTCTGGAATATTACAAACATCAGGTATATATTAATTTCACATAATATATAATATGTACAAAAAGAAAAACAAACAGAACTTGGTCAGATCACCTAGGCATGAAATACCTGTATTGTGATATAGACCAAGTTTATATATTATATATACCTATTATCAAAAATCCATATAGTATGGCAGGTAATTATTCTATACTAATATACAACTTTTTTTTAATTACTACGTTTTCTTTTTTTTTTTAATTGGAACTACTGAGGAACTAGAAAGAATAAAGACGAAAATAAAAACAACAATAAACAAAAAAATTTATACCTAAATATATACATACACACATATATACACATATACACATATATACATATATATACACATATACACACATATACACACATACATACACACACACACACATATACATATATATTATAGTTAATTCATTGGAGTATCAGTTAGTTGAAAATTATTTTAAACATAATGAAATAGAGTGGGTAAGCAATTAAAAAAAAAAAGATTAAGAGTACATTGTAAAACACTATTCACCAAATATTCTGCTATGTGATAACAATAATACAACCCGCATTGCTAATTAAATATACCTTGAAAATTTTCAAAATGCGAACTAATATGTTTCTTGACTTCTTTTTTAAATTTGTTATAATTTGTTATACTTTTAATTTCAGGTGGTAATAAGTTAAATAATTTAGGACCTAAATAAAATATAAATCTTTGAATATGGGCTTTTTTACACAATGGGATAATAATGTTTTGTGATGAAATAGATCTGGTGTAATGATTGAAAATGCTTTCAGTGTTATTATCATTATTACCATTATTATTATTATTATTATTATTATTATTAATTCTTCTCATCCATAGTATACATTGGAAAGTATAAATCTGTCTGATGTTAAATAAGCCCGTTTCCTGGTATAACTGATTTGTGGAATGTCGTTGGTGTTTTTTAAAAATAATTTTTAATATTGTATTTTGTGTGACTTCTAGATTATTTAATGAATGTTTATACAATCCACCCCATGCAATTATATAATACCTTAAAATGGACTCAACCAAGGAATCGTACACCGTAATCACAATTTTTTTATTTAAAATATCTCTCAGCTGATAAAATTTGTGTATTAATCTTTTAAGCTTCTTTGTTATAAAATCTATATGTTCATTCCATTTTAAATGCCGATCAACCACAATCCCTAGATATTTTAACGAATCAACTCTGTCGATACGTGCACAGTTACAATTTTGGATATTATCACAGTTAAAATTGTGTATTTTGAGATTATCATTTTGTGGTTGATCTGCGGATGTAGTGGAGAAGGTTATAAATTTGGTTTTTAATAGGTTTAAGCTTAGGAGACTAAGATTCAACCAGTTTTGCATTTGCATTCCAAACTCTGCATTGGTGTATACTTCATTCCAAGAGTCCCCGACGAAATTTATTACGGTATCATCTGCATAACATATAATCTTACCTTTAATATTTAACTTACCCAGTAGATTAATATATATTAAAAACAAAATGGAACCTAACACTGTCCCCTGAGGAACGCCCATGGATATTTTTAATGGGTCACTTAAGCAGTTATTAATTTTTACTACTTGTAGCCTATTAGTTAAGTAATTCTTGAAAATCTGCAAAGCAGAACCTCGTACACCACTATCCTCTAGGCGTTTTAAGAGTATATTGTGATTGACGGTGTCAAACGCCTTGGCCAAGTCAAGAAATACAGAAAGACATTTTTTATTTTCATTATTATTTTTTACAATATTAGTAATCAGCTCATGAATTGCAGTCTCCGTACCAATATTTTTCTGAAAACCAAATTGATTTTTGCTTAGAATATCGTTTTTATTTAGATAATTCATCAGTTGTGTTTTGATGCCATGTTCAAATAATTTGGCGAAGTTATTAATAATTGTTATAGGTCTATAATTTGCTGCATCTTTTTTGTTACCTGATTTATATATTGGAATTGTTACTGACTCCTTAAACTCATTTGGGACATAACTAGTAGAAATTGCAATGTTAAAAATATGCACTAAAGGTTTTAACAAATGTTTGTGACACGTTTTAATTAATTTTGCCGATATTCCATCCGGCCCCGGGGAGGAGTAGTTCTTTAAATTATTAATATGTATAATTAATTCGTTTTCAGTTACCGGATGCAGAAACAAAGATGTAGCGATTTTATTTATATTCACTATAGTAGGTAATTGAACATTCTTGTCTATTTTGCTAGCCATTTTCTCTCCAATATTGATGAAAAAATTATTAAAATAATTTGCCTTACTTATGTCACTTTCTAATACCCCTCCTTGCTGATCTTCTATATTAAAATTTTCTTTATTCCTTTTATTTTCATTATTTGAAGCTTCATTTATAACTTGCCAAATTTTTTTGTAATTTTTATTTGCATCTTTTATTTTATTTTTATAATATTCGTTTTTAGTTGATTTTATTAAATTATTTAAACGGTTTCTGTACATTTTATACTCAGCTATATTTTCGTCCGTGTTGTTCTTTCTCATTTTCTTTTTTAGATAATCTCTGTGAATTATTGAATTTATAAGGCCTTGTGTAATCCATGGTTTTATTCTCCTCATTTTGTTATTTTTTGTTTTTAATATTTTTGTATGTAGTTTTATAAAGTTTTGGATTTTATTTATAAATATAGAATATCCTTTCTGAGCATCAGTTTCTAGAAGCACTTCATCCCACTTTTCACGTTTCAATGCTTTATTTAATTGGAACATATTCTCACCTATGACTCATTCTACGTTCTAAAATACAAATATTTTTAGTTGTACACATCATATAACATGTACTAGTCAACTGCGCGGCTACTGGCAAGTAGCCGCGCAGAGAGAGAAGAAATATCGTCACCATTAGAGAATATTATTTAGGTATTATGCAAATCACAACTTACACACTTTTTTATTTATTATGAAAATACCTACTTTCTGTATATTGTTGCCCTAATCTGGGCACGCTAATATACTAGTCAGGTAAATACTTTAAAACACTCATTATTGGAGAACCAATCAAAACAACTACTCTTCTAGCTAATACTGACGAAGTATTGAATTACATGATAGGATTCTTAGCATTTTAAAGAAAAAAAAAAAATTAGAAATACTTAAATCATTTATTTACATTTAGTCATTCACACTTTTTTTATTTCATATGAAATTATCTACTTTCTGTATATTGGGACCTTAAGAAAGTAGATAATTTCATATGAAATAAAAAAAGTGTGAATGACTAAATGTAAATAAATGATTTAAGTATTTCTAATTTTTTTTTTTTTCTTTAAAATGCTAAGAATCCTATCATGTAATTCAATACTTCGTCAGTATTAGCTAGAAGAGTAGTTGTTTTGATTGGTTCTCCAATAATGAGTGTTTTAAAGTATTTACCTGACTAGTATATTAGCGTGCCCAGATTAGGGCAACAATATACAGAAAGTAGGTATTTTCATAATAAATAAAAAAGTGTGTAAGTTGTGATTTGCATAATACCTAAATAATATTCTCTAATCATGATAAAAGCAAATAAATAAAAATAATTAATTGTAAAAAATATCGTCACCGTTGGACAGATACAAACAAGATTTTTCTTAAGTTTCTTAAGCTTCTTACGCTAGCTAGCTAGCTAGCTTAAGAAGCTTGTTTGTCTCTATCCAACAGTGACGATATTTCTTCTCTCTCTCTGCGTGGCTACTTGCCATCCTAGGATGGTTGACTAGTATATAGGCATATTACCATTTCAATTTCCCGTGATCATATCTCCGAAACGGTTACTCCTATGAGGAAAAATAATAGAACCTTTTATGTAGAAAATTTTCTATACTACAAATTTATTGCTAACAATTTTTTCGTAATGCCAATAGTTTCCGAGGTATTTGCAAAAACTGGTTATTTTGACCTTCCACCACTTGTAATATTTAAAACTCCATTGGTATCTATGAGGACTTTTGATACTTCATTTAAAATGTTGAAAACATGCTTCATGCAAAAATTCAACTAAGTGGGAATTTCTATTTAGATTAGGCATTTTTAAATATAATTTGACCGGTTTAATATTTATTTAACAAAGTATGAACGCTTTAATAACGTTTTGTTTTGAACATCTACGAAAAGCATAATTTCTGATAAGTATGGCTGGTGTCTGTAGACGTCAAAAATTTTAAAATTTGTTTGTCAAGCTTGAAGATATCACAACCAAAGCAGATCTGTTTTAGTAATACCAGGTAAATTAGAACATGTTAATCTACTTGATTGAATCAAATTTAAACCTTATTTTACTAGTACTATAAAGGGGTTCTTTATGGTCCTACAACTTTTTCTTAAACAGTACTTTATAATGCAGTCGTACGTAAACTATTTTATGCAATAAAATATTAATATCAAATTTTTTCGTGTCTCAACTATCCAATGATTGGCCTATTATATCACAGAGAATATGCAAGTGAAACTATGATTAATACGAAACTGGCTAAGATCATTTCCCAACACGTTATAAAATTTAAATTAGCCTCTTAAAACGAATAAATAACCTTTTTAGGTGCACCTAAAATATATTTACAATTATATTTGCCAACTAGGTAATAATTATAATTGTCGTCGACCCCAAAATATGTTTAATGATTCTTTTTATTTCCTGATGACTAATCCATTTTTATATGCAATTTTAGCTATGCATGTGTTCTGCGGTACGTATAAGAAACTAGAACACGTTCTCTTACATAACAGAAAAAATCTGATTGCAATCGCCAGAGAGAAATTTTATGGGCACTTTCAGTGCACTGAAACCTGTAGCGAGAGAACTACATTTGCACAACAATTCTTGAAATGCTTGGCAAGGTCGTTCGTTAATATAGGTGGCAACGAGTTCAACCAATTCTGCAAAATGGTCAATTACTGCATTGTGCTTACGAGGTTGTAGAATATGTTATGGAGGCAAAAAATATATCTAAAGGTTGACTTTGTAAATATGTTTTCTAAAAACGAAACAAAAATATTTATGTACAGGGTGTTTTATGAACAACAGATTCATCTTCAGCTGTATAATCCAGAGATCAAAATATCAAGATTGAAGCGAATATGCTTCAGAAGAACGTTATTGAGAAATTATAATCGATTATATAGTTATTTTTCGATTGCTTAGAGAGGGTGCCACATACTATACAGTAGGTATCAACATTTAGTCTTAACTTTTTTGCCATAGCCCAGTCATATGATTCCACTTCGGAATGAAAGATAATAAGCTGTAAACTTGTATAAATCTTTGTTTTGGCATTTTATAAATTGGCTCAAAAGTCTCATAGAATCTCGTGTACGCCAGTTAAGATATTCAAGGTCGCAAGAATCGGTTTTTGTAAATATCTCGTTTTCTATGCTCTAAATGACATTTTTATCTATTATAAAAGTTGTAGAGCATAAAATTCTCTACAAATTCTGTATTAAGCAATATTTTATACATTCAACCGTATATATCATAACGCAAAAATAAAATGATTTTTTTGTAGACAATATAATGTTTATTGAAAATGTTGTGTAAAATTTCCTTTATTCAGTGTTCAAAGTTCCTGAAGTAAAGATCACTGAAGATGTTCTTTGCAATCATAGGTGAAACGTCGAAATGTAATTCTAACATGACTGCTATCATGATTCATGAGCCATGATTTCTTAGTAATATTTATTGGTTATGTTTCCTAATAATATAAAATAGGCACAGTTATTGCGTTCCAGAACCATATTTACCCAAATATTTTAAATACTGTTTACTTAAAAGAAAACACTGGAATTACTTTTTTTTTATATATATTTTAATTGTCTTTAATATGAGCTATCACAAAAGAAAATAAATATCTGAGATAATGTCAATTTTATAAATCTCAATGGCGGCCATCTTGTTGACGCCATTAATGCTATACGCCACGCATCACTATGGTGTCACATAGAAATTATTCATGTATCGATAGTTTATTACCAAAAAATCAAGCCCCCAGCCCCCCTTCATTAACTCCGCCACGGAAGATAATTTTCCTGCATAAGCTCCTAGGCTAAAGTATAAAATTTATTCAACCAACAGAAAATCCAAAAAAAATTTAAAAACTTTTAAAACGAACCCGGGCCCGGAGGAATCACCCTCGCCCCCTTCCACCCCCCCCCCCCCCTCTCGACAGGACTGGTAGTTATTAGTAAAACTGTATGCTACATGTCGAGCTGTATTACTTAAACAACAAACAATTAAACAATATATATATGTATAATCATTAGCTTAGTTGCACAGTTGAGTTTATGCTATGTAACTTTGTTATTTATTATTAGCCACTTTTTAATATTGTTACTATTATTTAATTAACTTCTGTTAGTTTCATATAAGTAAGTATCCATTTATTGGTATAAGTGGTAGGAGAGCTATATAAACTTTGTGGATCATTTTGAATGATATTGGCGGCTTCATTAACTATATTATCTACAAGTAGGTAAAAGTATGAACAGAATTTGTATACAGTAAAAACTACATACAGTTCCAAAAGTAAAAATCCAATGGATTGTAATCTGGACTACGAGCTGACCAAGGAAATCCAATTTCACATCCAATCCAACGTTGTGAAAAGTGCACCTGTAAAAAATATTACTTTACTGTCGTTAAAATGAAAGACTGGACTGGGTAATTAACAACTGCTAAAATAAAAAAATGAAAAAGTTGACATTAACACGTTCACGACATGCATGATTTTCGCTGTCATTCCCCATAGCCTAGATTTGTAACTTTGTCGTAACTGTACCAATAAATTAAATTGTTAAAAAAAAATGAATAACCCGAATACCCAAAATAATATTTTTTAACAATGATGTAAGCAGACATACAAGATATTATTTTAATAAATTAAATTAGGTGCAATGCAATGTGAGATCAGGCGTGTACCACCTATGGCGCACCGAATCTACAAAAGAACATAGCAATGTATCACCCGTGTTACACTGTGAACGTGTTAACTAAAATTTCCCTTCTCATTTAAGTCACTTAAGCCTTTGACATATTTTCGTCTATTTGGCTACAACTCCGTAGCTCGTGATGTACACTGTACAGATTTGGCTTGTAAATTATTATTATTTTTAGCAAAACCTATTACATGGTCCTCGATCATGCCACACCAATCATTGATTTTAAATCAGTGTTAAAAATGTCGCCTTTTTGACGTTGAATGTTCCTCGATTCACAATTTATCCAATTCAAAGCCTCATTGATAAATAGAAATATGTTCAGAAACAGACTTTGAACAGTACTGAAGTCACAGAGGTTCTTTTTGTATGGTATTCTTAAAATGAATGAATTAGTTATTACAACCGCCTCAGATAAGAGTCTTGAAAATGTCCTGCCACACGAACCAAAATACGTTAAATAATTTCCGGAACATTATTCGGAGCAATATTTTGTTTGTTTCGGGAAAGTAGCAGTAACAAACTTTGAACAGTACTGAAGTCACAGAGGTTCTCTTTGTATGGTATTCTGAAAATGTATGAATTAGTTATTACAACCGCCTCAGATAAGAGTCTTGAGAATGTCCTGCCACATGAACCAAAATATGTTAAATATGTTCAGGAACATTATTCGGATCAATATTTTGTTTGTTTCGGGGAAGTAGCAGTAACAAACTTTGAACAGTACTGAAGTCACAGAGGTTCTCTTTGTATGGTATTCTGAAAATGTATGAATTAGTTATTACAACCGCCTCAGATAAGAGTCTTGAGAATGTCCTGCCACATGAACCAAAATATGTTAAATATGTTCAGGAACATTATTCGGATCAATATTTTGTTTGTTTCGGGGAAGTAGCAGTAACAAACTTTGAACAGTACTGAAGTCACAGAGGTTCTCTTTGTATGGTATTCTGAAAATGTATGAATTAGTTATTACAACCGCCTCAGATAAGAGTCTTGAGAATGTCCTGCCACACGAACCAAAATATGTTAAATATGTTCAGGAACATTATTCGGATCAATATTTTGTTTGTTTCGGGGAAGTAGGAGTAACAAACTTTGAACAGTACTGAAGTCACAGAGGTTCTCTTTGTATGGTATTCTGAAAATGTATGAATTAGTTATTACAACCGCCTCAGATAAGAGTCTTGAGAATGTCCCGCCACATGAACCAAAATATGTTAAATATGTTCAGGAACATTATTCGGATCAATATTTTGTTTGTTTCGGGGAAGTAGGAGTAACAAACTTTGAACAGTACTGAAGTCACAGAGGTTCTCTTTGTATGGTTTTCTGAAAATGGATGAATTAGTTATTACAACCGCCTCAGATAAGAGTCTTGAGAATGTCCTGCCACATGAACCAAAATATGTTAAATATGTTCAGGAACATTATTCGGATCAATATTTTGTTTGTTTCGGGGAAGTAGCAGTAACAAACTTTGAACAGTACTGAAGTCACAGAGGTTCTCTTTGTATGGTATTCTGAAAATGTATGAATTAGTTATTACAACCGCCTCAGATAAGAGTCTTGAGAATGTCCTACCACACGAACCAAAATATGTTAAATATGTTCAGGAACATTATTCGGATCAATATTTTGTTTGTTTCGGGGAAGTAGGAGTAACAAACTTTGAACAGTACTGAAGTCACAGAGGTTCTCTTTGTATGGTATTCTGAAAATGTATGAATTAGTTATTACAACCGCCTCAGATAAGAGTCTTGAGAATGTCCTGCCACATGAACTAAAATATGTTAAATATGTTCAGGAACATTATTCGGATCAATATTTTGTTTGTTTCGGGGAAGTAGGAGTAACAAACTTTGAACAGTACTGAAGTCACAGAGGTTCTCTTTGTATGGTATTCTGAAAATGTATGAATTAGTTATTACAACCGCCTCAGATAAGAGTCTTGAGAATGTCCTGCCACACGAACCAAAATATGTTAAATATGTTCAGGAACATTATTCGGATCAATACTTTGTTTGTTTCGGGGAAGTAGCAGTAACAGACTTTGAACAGTACTGAAGTAACAGAGGTTCTCTTTGTATTCTGAAAATGGATGAATTAGTTATTACAACCGCCTCAGATAAGAGTCTTGAGAATGTCCTACCACAGGAACCAAAATATGTTAAATATGTTCAGGAACATTATTCGGATCAATATTTTGTTTGTTTCGGGGAAGTAGCAGTAACAAACTTTGAACAGTACTGAAGTCATAGAGGTTCTCTTTGTATGGTATTCTGAAAATGGACGAATTAGTTATTACAACCGCCTCAGATAAGAGTCTTGAGAATGTCCTGCCACACGAACTAAAATATGTTAAATATGTTCAGGAACATTATTCGGATCAATATTTTGTTTGTTTCGGGGAAGTAGCAGTAACAAACTTTGAACAGTACTGAAGTCACAGAGGTTCTCTTTGTATGGTATTCTGAAAATGTATGAATTAGTTATTACAACCGCCTCAGATAAGAGTCTTGAGAATGTCCTGCCACACGAACCAAAATATGTTAAATATGTTCAGGAACATTATTCGGATCAATATTTTGTTTGTTTCGGGGAAGTAGCAGAACAGACTTTGAGCAGTACTGAAGTCACAGAGGCTCTCTTTGTATGGTATTCTGAAAATGTATGAATTAGTTATTACAACCGCCTCAGATAAGAGTCTTGAAAATGTCCTGCCTCACGAACCAAAATATGTTAAATATGTTCAGGAACATTATTCGGATCAATATTTTGTTTGTTTCGAGGAAGTAGCAGTAACAGACTTTGAACAGTACTGAAGTCACAAAGGTTCTCTTTGTATTCTGAAAATGGATGAATTAGTTATTACAACCGCCTCAGATAAGAGTCTTGAGAATGTCCTGCCACAGGAACCAAAATATGTTAAATATATTCAGGAACATTATTCGGATCAATATTTTGTTTGTTTCGCGGAAGTAGCAGTAACAAACTCTGAACAGTACTGAAGTCATAGAGGTTCTCTTTGTATGGTATTCTGAAAATGGATGAATTAGTTATTACAACAGCCTCAGATAAGAGTCTTGAGAATGTTCTGCCACACGAACCAAAATGCGTTTTTCTTGATCTGCTAATATAATTTTTTGACGTTCAAGAATGTCAAGCTTCTTAAGCAAAATGAACCTTGTTTCGCACAGTCGCTAGTCGGTTATAAAGATTTAAAAATAATTTATGATCCAGCTATCTTCGATTGGAATACATTTCTAAATACTTTCTCGCTTCAACATGTACAGGGTTATTTATTATATTTAGGCCACCCCTCATTGTCGTTATTATTGGAGATTGGAGACAGAAAAAAAAGTTTCAGACGTAAGTTGTGGGGCTGTAATTGAACCCCTTTAATAAGTTAATGGAGGCACAGTGGCGTGCAGAAATTGAATTTTTGAATTATTCTTTTCTTTCTGATTTCAGAAATATGACATATGGTAGTCCTATCTTTAACCGTTTTCGAGTTATTGAAGATTGAAAGTCGTATTTAAGCTATTTATTATACGAACAGAAATTATAATTATTAAAGTAGTCTATAAAAATGACAAGTATTCTGTTATTAAATCTGAATACTTGTCATTTTCATAGACTACTTTAATACTGGTAATTTCCCTTCGTATAATAAATAGCTTAAATACGATTTTCAATATTCAATAACTCGCAAATGGTTAAAGATGGGACTATCATATGTCATATGTCTTAAATCAGAACGAAAAGAATAATTCAAAAATTCAACAATACACAGGACGTTCCATTAAAAAATATATTATTGTTTCTTGTACCCCTCAATTTCTGCACGCCACTGTGCTTCCATTAATTTATTAAAGGGGTTCAGTTACAGCTCTACAACTTTCTTCCGAATTTTTTTTTCCATCTCCAATAATAACGATAATAAAGTGTGGCCTAAATATAATGAATAATCCTGTACATTAAAATGTTCTTGCGCATAAACAGAAATCATCTTGCATTTCAGAGTTAGGAAAACTGTTATATCGAGCTTAAAATAATTGTGGCACATAAATTTTTCAGCAAGACTATATTGACAGATGTGTATTCGAAATGTTAATTTCTGTTGCATTATATTTTTTCTAAATCACATTTTTAGGCAAATACGTAAATGAAAAGACTAATTTTCTATAGCCTACATTATTTGAGAGGTTTGTTTATATTGTACGAAGTTACAGATATATCAACAAGAGAGAGATACCACTAAGGCAAATAATGTACGATGCAGATTTCAAACTTTTTTAATCACAAATAAATTAGAAATTTGAGAGCACGTTACCAAACACACGAATATTATTTCAAGTTTAATCTAACATTGAGTAACTTCTATTTATATCAATATTATACAACTTCATCGTTTAATTCATTTTAAAAAATGTGCCTGCTTATTTCGAATAGTTCAATAACCAACATGTAAACGATCCAAATAAATTGAAACCTGGCGTTAAGAAATATGACTGATATATTCAGCTGCAGGACTAGAAAATGAAGATAATAACTCCGTTTATGAGCAGAATTTATACAATTTAAACATTATTATATGCTAAAAATGTATCTACGTTGCAGTTTCATTAATTTAAATTTAATATATAACCTTATTAGGAACGAAAAAGAAACTTGACAGACAATATATAATATGTTTCATCAAAGTTACAGTAATGCTCTATTTGCAGAAGTAATTATTGGTAATACAAGAAAGTGAATAAAATGCATGATGATATAAAAAATCTAAAGCTAAATACCTAACGTAGGTATACTTTATTGAACAATACTGCATTTAAGTAAATTAAAAGCCATGAACTTGTCCAGGCAGCAAAAATACGAGGCGTTTTAACTACATAGTCACCGATTATTGACAAAAAGGTACAATTTTCGTACACTCTCATTATATTGTATGAACGTTTTGAGACCATTACTTTGTTTGCTAACCAGACTACAGTATCAACATAAAGTATTGACTGTGCAGCAAAAATGAGCAGAATATTTATTAAGTGAAATTGCAGGTATATTTATTATAAAGGCACCGTTATTGCCTGCGTTTTACCACAGACCAGAGATAGGCATTTTTTAGTCGACTAATCAATCATATATTAGTCATGACTAATGACTAATTGATTAGTCGTTAGTCGTGGATATTCCGAGTGATGATTGATTAGTCATTAGTCGTAGATGTTCCAATTGATGATTAATTAGTCTTAGTCTTGACTAAGGACTGATTTATTCATTAGTTATGACTTGTATATGCAATGACTAATATCGTATCCATATATTAAAACTAGGAAAATATTCTCGCTCCTTCTCCAGAAAAAAGTATATTTTTCTGTTGCTATATCTGTAGATCCATTCGTGAACAATTAAAAAGAAGAAGATAAAACTAGGTGTTTTATTAAATATAATATTGTGATAATTGATATTGAATAAAATAAGCATGGCACCTTGAAGGCACACTTATAAAATTAATTCTTTGTTCTAAAAAATAATAACAAATAACTTGATTAACTGATATAAAAGAAAATTTAATTTCTTTGATAAAAAATGAAAAGTGTATTTCGATTTTCTTCTCCATATGTATATTTTCGATTACCCGTCACAGTCTAAGGCAAGTTGCAAACATTCTATAAGTTCGTGATTGGCTAGTCGATCTATTCGTAACGTTTCGGACATGATCGGTTCAGTTCGATTATCGTAATCTCCGTTTGACGCGTCCGCCACTAAAATAGTTTAGAAAGAAAGTAAATCGATCGTTCCATATCATAAATAAGTATAAACTTCATAGTCGTAACATGAAGGGGCTCTGTTTACAGTTGTAAAGGTGAATAGCAATTAAATGTTAATATTATTTCAATGCGTACTCTCTACCCATTATATTTGTTAAATCCGCGGTTATGTACCTAGAGGGTATGGAAATTTAACCGACAATTGTTTCATAAAATAGGTACAATATTGTCGTTATTTTAATAAATATATATTTATCTTCTCAGGTAAACTTCAATGCATGGAAATTACACAAAAACAAAAATGTGCTTATCACACAACACATTATGTGTGCGCTATGTTAATTTCATTGCTATTACTTCCACATCCTGTGGATGTTTAGAATGCAAAAAAAAATTAAAAATTTTTATTGTTCAAATGGAGTTAGAATGTCATGAAACGTCGAAATTTTAAGTTTGAACAAATAAAAAAATTTCTGTCTGTATTTTTTTTGTGAGCACGATTACTCTGGAACCGTTTAAGATATTGACTTGAAGTTTGGTACACATATGTATTTTAACGAGATCTGGAACTAAATTATTCTGATCTTATTCCGTTAAAAGGTTGGGGGGTAAATTGGGGTAAATAAAGGTAAATAGGTAAATCAAGCAAGAGTCCCATAAAATTGGTATTTAGTATATATAAAAGAAGGTCTCTTTTTTTTTGGCATTTGCAACTCCCATTACCACCCCCACTCCATTATTAAAGGAGGTGAAAAAAAAAAAATTGTGATTTAGAGTTAAGGCCTCAAAAAATTTTTTACTTCACCCAGCCAATATTGACCTTGAATTTGAGGCTTGTCTGATTTGTGTTGTGTTTAATAAATATGAAATTCAATAGTGCAGAAAAGTAATAAAAACCGCTGCCCAAGGAAACACTACTTCCACATCCAGATTATCCAGCCAAATCTCACAATGAAAAACATTGTTTATGGAAATTTAATGATATAATATTTGAAATCGTCTACCTTAAAGATCCATAAAACGATATGCAACATCGGTAGTGTGAGTGAGGGTGGGGGGTAGGGGGTGGCAGTTGAGGTGGATGAAGTAAAAAAAAAATTTGAGGCCTTTGGTTCTGGTACACGCACTAAACACAATTTTATTTTTTCACCCCTTCAATAATTGGTGGTTAATGCCAAAAATACCAATTGTATGGTCTCTTACCTACTTGATTTACCTATTTACCCCCTTTTACCCCATTTTACCCCCAACCCTTCAACGGAATAAGATGAATCTAGTTTCAGATTTCATTAAAATACATAAGTGTACCAGATTTTAAGTCATCTTAAATGGTTCCAGAGTGAGCACAAAAAAGTTAGAGACAGACAGAACGACAGACAGAGTTTTAAAATCTCGATGTTTCATGCCATTCTAAACCTATCTGAGCAATAAAAATTTTAAACAAATTTTTTCTCGGTATTATACTTCCACTGGATGTGAAATTAAAATATAACTATCAACTAGAAAATATTCTATTTTATATTATAATAGTTGTTGCTCGTTTTGCTTTCACTGTCAGGTGATTTTTCGAGAAAAAGAAACAAATGCCTTTATCTTAGTAACAAAAACTAACAAACAGAAAAATCATAAATTTTTTGGCCCATCACAATCAACCTAGAGCTGGCAAATCTGTAGAAAACGTTACCAACCTCAGGTTATTTAAGGGATTACTAACCCACACTATAAAATGTAATGGATAAACTGATGCGAGTTTAACACTCACTTTCATCTGAGCCTAAAATTATCCTGGTGTTAGTTAACACACATATTTGACCCTGCATTGATAAGCCGGTCCTCAGTGGCATATTAAAAAAAATGAGTAAAAATCTTTAGAAACTTTTCACCACTTTCTAAGTAAACATATACTAAGCTTCGGTCAAAATTAAAAAGTTGAAATAACTTTTGAACCATAAAAAATTTGATGGTTATTTTGACTGGAGATGACCTATCACTCCCCTTCGTTGTATCCACGACTTCTGGTACGCCCTGTACAGCTATATCATTTTGCTTTTATTTCTTGTTTATATTCAATTTATGCTATTTATTTCGGACCCCACCTTGTATTAATAAATATTCCAATAACACCAACTTTTTTAGCCAAACCTAAACACAATTACCGCATTATATAAAATAGGATAATGTGAATACTTTCCTTCACCGTTGTAATACCGGTTATTATTATATAATCGAAAGTGGATTTTGGACGTCTGTTTATGTATAACAGAGGTGAAAACCACATGGATGTTATAATGGTGTTATGTCACTCTGGTATCCTCATTTTAAGATGTAGATTTGTGTACCAGAGTTTACGAGCAAGTTTGGAATTAACCTACATTTTTAATTGAACACCTATGCGGCTTAGAAACACAGTTTTGTGAGTATATGCAAATGATCTATACAAACAAGGTGTCCCGTATCGTTATGTTCAAATTTTGTAGGTTTAAATTATACTTAATTGTAAGATTCTAGAACTAAAGAGTGGTACGCCGATCTTTATTTCTTTCGAAAAAACAAGCCTATTAAATTTGTGAACAGTAAATAAAAAAATGAAAACTTAGTCATCCATGGGAATAAATAACAAAAAAATAAATTTAAAAAATTCCAAAAATGTTTTTAAAAATACCAAAAAATATATTAGGAAACTTCTCTAGTCACAGATTTGTTATCATTAGGGCTCGGGAATTTTATCTCAGCCCCAGAGACGGCTCTCACATAGACATAATATTATACTGCGGACATCTGCTGAAACATTCTGAAAAACGACAAAATGATAAAATAGTCATCATTGCCAGCTATAATGTATTTTTGGTAATAAATTTAACCTTAAAAAGGTAATAGTTACAAAAACTACATATCTAGCAAATAAAAAAACAATTTTGAATCAAGCATATATTTTCTTGTTCAAATTTATTGTTTTTAAGTATAATTTAGATAAATTATATAATTGTTTTTGTATTTAACCGATTCAGAGTTGATTAAATACAAAACAACGCGTTTTCACATTTTTTAACATTTCAAAACTACCTAAATTATACTTAAATACAATAAACTTGACGCATATATACAATAAGCAATTGTAGATAATATCAAGTACATACTTTCCCTGATGTCGCACAAACAAAAAAAATTAAATGCATGTAATAAAAACCACATGCTAGGAGAATATTGTTTTTACTGTATAAAGCATATACATCTACACAAAATAGTAAAATAAATTAAACATACATCACAGTAAATTACGTGAAATAAAACTTCATCAGGAGGCACTATGGAGTATAAACGTATATAAATATATTTAAAAAATTAGCGTTTACATAATGAGAAGTAGCAATGTGGTGTGTAAAACGAAAATATGTTTTAGATATGAATTTGTAAGCTGGCTGTATACATTTAAATATAATTCCAGGAGCATTTTGGTGGTAATTTTGTTGGCATTCATGCTTATACCATGATTAGTGTGACAATTATTACATTTAAATGCTATATTTTGGTTCATTTATTTAAAAATACTTACTTGTGTTTTATAGATTTATGATTTTAACGAAATTTAATGAGTTAATCACTGCCAGAAATGATAAATGCACAATGGTGACAAGTTTTATGATTTACTTCAAGTTGTAGTTTATAGTCTTCATCACGTGATAAAATTTGCCAATGCTATTGGTTACACCGCTATAGTATTCTTGTAATTTACAATAGTAACGTGAATTCACATGTTGGTTGTAACATTACAAAAAGGTCTGTCAATTTTCACTCAGTATGGATAATGACATTGTAATTTAACAGACAGTTGACGTAAAATCACATTAAGACAGGAATAAATTCAAAAGTTATATATAATTCCATGTGGCATGTATTTTTACATGTATTTGTCTGTATCAATTCTTTATTACATTATTCTAACAGGAAAATTCCATAAATTCTAATGTAATGAAGCTGTTTTACGTGCACTTTTTTCAGTCCATGTATGCTGTATGATATTGATATATTTTGTGCTACTGTGAATAAAATTAAGCAAATTTTCAATATGTATTTATCGTATAAAATCATGTAACAGTGTTTGTTTTGTACCCTGTAATTGGGCAGTTGTATCCTAATTAACCAAATTAATAAATAGACTTGCTTGACCGAAATATACGAAAACTTGTTTCTTCAAAAAATATGCCCTCTAAAACTCTCCAGTATCGTATTTTCCAGCATCTCTTATTTTTTGACCACATTAACCAGGGAGAGGACAATGTAGAACGATTTATGATTCGGGAAAAACTTGATGGTAAGAGGCAATGAAGATATTTGGTTATAATTGTGACGAGGACACACGCTTAACAGTCAACGGCGATGCTGTCAGATGTACCAAACAGTAGAGGGAGGCCAACTAGATAATGCTAGTTTCACAAGGCGTATTTCAAGGATAAGATGGTGAACTATAAGTGAAATAATTATAATATCAAGATACTCTGAGTACAATTAATATATTATTATCCTGTTAGTAGATATAAACATTAAATTAACTGTAATTACACAGCCTCACAAAAAAAAAAGTTCAAAGCAGCAAACCAGACCCATGTATCCCCATGTATTTTCGGTCGCTGAATCCGAATCCGGGGTCAAAAAAAATCGTACACCTCAAAATCATTAGCTAGAGCCAAAAAACACCCCTGAAATGGCATAAAAAGAAACTGCAGCGTACGTACAATAGATATGAAACACACCCCCAGGGAGTGATGAAAACTAGCCCCCATATATAAAAAAATCGATCCAAAACAGCAATGACTCCTGAAAAAGCTCAAAATGTCTAAGTTTTGTTAAAGTGTTAAGAAACTACATCAGGTCCAACGTAATCTTCATAAACTGTCTCTATAGGGTTGAGAACAACCACCCTCAAGTTTAAAGGACACGAGAAAAAAAATAAAAAGCGTAAAATCCAACAGGATTTCTATTTTCATGGATGCTATGATTGGCTGAAATTGCGTAGTACTCTAAAATAGAACCAGAAACTTACGTACCATCAACATCCTACACTGTCAACCCTCAGAGGGTGTGAAAACTACCCCCTATGTAAGATTTAACTATAAAAAATTTCAGTGACTTCTATAAAAATTCGAAACACCTGCGTTGTATGGAAGAGAGAAGAAACTAGACTATGTTCAACGATGTGCTTGAAAACCACCCCCACAGGGTTACGAGATACTACCCTATATCTGTAGGATGCTGGAAAAACAGAGAGAAACTAACCGGATTTACATTTTTATGAATGCTATGATTGGCAAACATCGTGTTGCACACTCAGAGTTTGAAACTCATGTCTTATAAATGTTATTAAGTGACACCCCCAGAAAGGATGTAAACTATCGTAATTGAAGATGTAACGAAAAAGCTATACTGTTGCTTATTCGTTTCATTTCATAGTTTTTCTTTATATAGGGGTGGCGTCTCTCAACCCCGTGGGGGGTGGTTTTCAAGCACAGCGTCGAACATAGTCTAGTTTCTTCTCTTTTCCACACAACGCAGGTGTTTCGAATTTTTATAGAAGTCACTGTAACTTTTTATAGTCAAACCTTACATGGGGGGTAGTTTTCACACCCTCTGAGGGTTGACACTGTAGAATGTTGATGGTACATAAGTTTCTAGTTCTATTTTAGAGTAGTACGCAATTTCAGCCAATCATAGCATCCATGAAAATAGAAATCCTGTTGCATTTTACGTTTTTTCTTGTTTTTCTCGTGGTTGTTCTCAATTCTATAGGGGCCGTTTATGAGGATTACGTCGGACCTGATGCAGTTTCTTATCACTTTAACAAAAAAAGTAGGTATTTTCGTAATAAATAAAAAAGCGTAAGTTGTGATTTGCATAATACCTAAATAATATTCTCTACTTTAACAAAACTTAGACATTTTAAGCTTTTTCAGCAGTCATTGCTGTTTTGGATCGATTTTTTTATATATGGGGGCTAGTTTTTGCCCCTTCCTGGGGGTGTGTTTTATATCTATTGTATGTACGCTGCTGTTTAACCTTAATTTGTATAATTCGATTGATTAAGATGCAGCAACTATTCTTGTAGCTTAATATTCTTTTTACCCCATTTCAGGGGTGTTTTTTGGCTCTAGCTAATGATTTTGGGGGTGTACGATTTTTTTGACACCGGATTCGGATTCAGCGACCGAAAATACATAGGAATACATGGGTCTGGTTCGCTGAACTTGAGCTTTGAACTTTTTTGTTTTTTGTGGGACTGTGTTATTTTCAATTCAAACATAAAAATCAATTCAGGTTTACGCCAATCAATCGATATTTATTTTCAACCATATTGAATTCATTCGGAAGTAACTATTTTATCGTATTCTTATATCACAGACGAATTGCACAAGGCCCAAGGAGTATGAAGTAACTTGGAAAGTGTTGCATAAATGCCTTCAAAAAATAATAAATTATTCATAACTATCAATTAAAAACGCAAAAATTAACACGCAAACACGCGAAACTCTCGATCGCCTAACCAAATTTCAATTATTATTACATATCGGTTATGAATCCATGACTAACACGAAACAAATAAATATTTCACAACGGCAAATAATTGTACGTTGATTAACATCCTGCAGACGCACGTGAAGTAAATTCGATTCTTTGTGGTAGGGGTCGTTTCAAAACAAAACACTTTTGTGGTTTCCTGAGGCATTGAATTATATCATAAGTTAAATCGAAATAAATATGACAGCCTAGAATTTTTAAGTTCTATTTTCCAAGCCTCGTAGATATTGTTACTGATAAGTATTGCGATACTTAAAATTTATTCAGACCGTGACCATGATACAACCCTGGAATGTACAAAACCACATTTTTGGGAAGGTCTAAACAATAATTTTAAATTGCTTAATATCAGTGTTTCATTGCCTTCTGTACAAAGAAAGATGAACATAAAATGTATTTTTTATCATTGAGACAATTAACTAAGAAGTAAATATATTGGACATAAGAAAGTTGTACATTTTCAAGTATATCCATAAAGACAACTTATGTTGACCATCCATACAAAACCCGATATAAGGTAAAAGATTAGGTCAAAACTGGAACTGCATCAAAGTTACGCCTTTTTAGCACCAAGGGTGTATAATTATCTTCCCGATGAAATCAAAAACATAAGAAGTCTAAAACTATTCAAGAAGAAAATAAAATTATTTATTTCACATTCTGAACAGGATATTATACATAATTTAACCTATACAGATACTTCCTAATTTAAGTGTAGTCCCAAAAGTAGTAATAAAATTAAATAAATAAGTAAATAAAAAAATGTATGAATATATCCTCGTATATATCTCTTTATATAGCATGTAGTAATGGTTTTGTGTATATAATATAGTAGGTAAATATCTAGTAGTTATAATTTTGATATATTTTTGGTACATATTATTGTCACAAATACATCTACTTAACGTATTATGTATAAGGCAGAGTTTATTACAATTATTGTTATAATTGCATATCTAATATTATTAGTGTTATGCTCTGATGAGCAAACATAAACGATACGTCGCAGATTAAAGATCTTCACTTGCTGCTTATTTCCCGAAACTAGACGACTAGACCCACGAGCAGGCTAAGCCTTTGTGGGGTTATTGTTTATTTACATATAATAAATCAAGTGTTCTCTAATCTATGTATGTATATCAATCTAATATTAACATGTAAACCATATTTCTTGTAAATAAATTATTATTATCATTATTAATTAACTAAATTTAATATTTGTCCGCAGACCAAAACATCTTTAATACACTCACCGGCAAAAAATTCAAAGGATTGATTTTATAGATTTTTTTTAGCAGGTTGTAGATAAATTCTTATCGAGATTATCATGTGTTTTATAATTTTTAAAAAAGAATTGTGTCATAGTATAGCAGGGGAAATATATTCAGGTTTTTCCGAAGCAATACCCTGTGAAGTACTTGGCAAGATGGTCATGTCCAGAATGCTTCATATTTAAGCCACATTTATTCTTAACATTCTTTTTTTTCAAATCATCACTTGCAACATCTGTCCTTTCGTAGGAAATACAAATTTTAAAATAAAACGCGGACAAAGTTACAGTATTTTCTATTTATGAAAATAAATGTAGGAAACTGCACTCATACAATGAATAACAAAAATTGTGTAAAAAAGGAAAAAATCAGTAAAGTGAATTTCCTCCACTAGCACGAACTGCAGCCTCTGTACGCCCTGGCATTACTTCGCACGGTGGCCTACAGCCAAATTTAAATCAAAGTTGTTGCCACTCGGATTTTTTTTTAACACATTCTTAGATGTATGTAGAACCAATTTCCACGATATTTAAAATCAATCATCTCAGAATTTTTTTTGTTTTTCACCCTAATCCCAAAGAAACACCCCCCAAAAAGTGGTCTGTCCGGAAGACCATACTAGTGTTTAGTGGAAGTAAGGAGTCGGAAAGTATGCAATATTGTGCTAAAGTTATGAAATCTATCCCCCTCCCCTTGTTTTCGAGGATGCTGAACATGAATAACAGGGTGAAAAAAGTTTTTAGTCATGCGCACCCCCTGAAACGACCAAAAACAACCCCTTCTTGCTTATGTCTCATCTAACAGCTTGACATCGACTATGTTTGCAGGGATTCTTTATTTCTTTCATTGGGATATAACAGATGATGAAAGGTGATGTCACGTAGTAGACCGCAACCGCCATTAGGGGTTAAATCTACCCTGTCAGGGGGTGTAAAATAGCTTCTTTTTTTTTGTTAAAGACGTTTACTCCCCATTTTCGAGGATGCTAATCAAAAACAATGGTAAGAATGTTTTGTGACAACCTCGGGAAGTTGGTTTCACCCCCTCCCCCCCCCCCCAGGGTGTGTTTTTTTATTTTCTAATTTGTATATTGAGTGGAAGTGGTTACAAAGTCACCATTTGTCCATTTTAATCCTTATCAAAAATGAACCTATCCTTGCAAGGATTTGAAATTCATGTTCCTTAAAGCGGAATATAAGGAAGAGAATACCTTTGTTAAATATTTCTGTTTTTAATAAATTATACATACAGGACACGATTTTGAGTTTAATACAATATTTTTTACAAAACATTAATACAACCTAGGGTGCTTACAAAGAGAATTAGATGGTTCATATTCCTCGAAATGAAGATCACATTCAATGTTTCACATTCAATGATTCATAATCGGAAATATACACTTCGGGTATAAAATTTAGGAAGTTTACAGCACTATTATAACTATTATCGGATTCGTCTGTTTCTATGCTTGGTTCAACGTCTTCATCCTCTGACTACTGATACCATGGGGACACAGTATTTACCCAGAAAACAGCAAAAACAAATAAAATGTTAGTACGAGTCCCTAATATCAGCCAAGTCACTACCAATTATTATTATTATCATCAAAGGGGTGGTTTTCGACAGTTTGAGGATGAAGGAAGGGTCGAACCAGCGTATAACCAGCGTATAACCATTTCTTTCTTGATAAAAAAAAAAGAAGCAATTTTACACCCCCCGACAGGGTAGATTTCACTCCTGAGAGCGGTTGTGGTCTACTACCTGACATCACCTTTCACCATCTGTTATAACCCCATGAAAAAATAAAGAATCCCTGGAAAAATAGTCGATGTCAAGCCGTTATATGAGAAATAAGCAAGAAGAGGTGATTTTTGGGCATTTCAGGAGGTGCGCGTGACTAAAAACTTTTTTCACCCTGTTGTTCGTATCCAGTATTTGGACCCTCTGAAACAGAATCTGAAGTCAAAATTGTCAAATTCGCTCATTTTTCACCCTCAACTCTAAAAACCATCCCCAAAACAAAAACAAAAGTAGTCTGAACTTCGGACCAGACCAGTGTATCCTTATGTATTTGGACCCGATCAAACCGAATCCGAAGTCAGAATGATCAGATTGTCGTTTTTCAGTTTTTCAGACCAATGCATCCTTACCAACTACTAGGGATTGCATTACCGGTTAACCGGTTAACCGGTTACCCGGTTATTAGGACAAAAAACTCATGACGATAATTACCGGTTATTTTAATTTTTTACCGGTTATTTCGGTAAATTCTGAACTTATGATATGTCACGTATTCAACGTTTCTATTTATGTCACTGACTAGTATTCACTAAATACAGAGTGACTGTCCCAACACCGAGCACTTTTAACAATAAATAAATAATATTATAAAAGTAAACTCCAAACACCAAGCCCTAAGAAATACAAGAGAGACATTGACAATATCTTACGACAGAAATTGAATATTTCACTGCCGCAAATATCCGTGGAATACATTTAGAAGTATGTTATTATCAATTCTTATTAACTTATCGACCCACCAATATCGATTGAGGAAGGACATCTTCAGCTGGTGGTATTCTATGCGCAAATATCAGACGACTAACAGATATAGCTTTGAAAAACTAACCCTTTTAACAGGATATTTTTAAAAAAATATTGTATTTTTAGATTAGGTATTCAGTAAATGCCCTATTTGAGTTTATGTTTATAATTTTTGTTATTTAAAGGGATATTTTTGTTATTTGCAGAATAATTATTTCATTTATATTTTTTCCTTTTGATAAATTAACTCCTATATAAAAAAGTCTATTTGACAGTCACATTTTTGTCACCTTGACAGCGATAAAAAAGGTGCATCGTTTTTTATCACCGATAAAAATGCCTGTTCCTCAAAAGCCTGGTAGTCGCACGTCACCATGAAATCTGTACTATCAGCTATAATTTTTAGGTATTGTATTGTGGAAACTATACTGTACGATATGAGTCGTTTTGGGAAAATTATAATTATTTTTAATAAATTATTGTTGTTGTTCGTTCACATTCATATTCTGTCGTTAATTTATCTTGCCAAAAAACACTCGAGCTTTTCTTTTATGGATAAATTTCTTTTTAACTCAAAATTTTGCCAATCAGTAATTTTGCTCGAAAAACTGACATTTGACAAAATCGCTCGACCTCCGGTCACGCGATTTTTTCATTTCAGTTTTTCTTATAAAATCACAGATTGGCAAAATTATTTCATTACAAAGAGAAATTTATCCGATAAAAAAAAGCTCTTGTAATTTTACTGTTGATAAAAAACCTTTTGTTTGTTCATTATATCAAATATACGTATGTTTTTTGTTAAATTTAGATAATTTTGTACATGGAAAAAGACAATTGCCATTTTCGCCACCATAATCATCCATTTTAAAATTTACCGGTAAATACCGGTTAACCGGTTATTTACATTTTTATTTACCGATTTACCGGTTATTAAAACTTCCGGTAAATTGCAATCCCTACCAACTACATAAAAGATACACTGGTATGGTCCGCCAGACAGACCATTTCTTTGGGTTTTTTTTGAGGTTAAGGGTGAAAAATGAGCCAATCTGATAATTCTGACTTCCGATTCGGTTTCAGTGGGTCCAGATACATAAGGACACACTGAGCCTGATTCGCAGGCTAGGTAACTTTTTTTGCGTGGCTGTGTTATTAAACAAAAAAGTAAAATACTTGTAAAAAAAAATCTGCTATGAATGATTTCAAATATCGTGTATATATATCTAGGAATGTGTTAAAAAAATCCTAGTGGCAGCAACTTTGACTAAAATTTGGTTGTAGGCCACCGTGTTCGATAAGGTGTCAAATATGATCCTGTTTAATTTGTTACCACTCTTCATGTGGTGCCCCTGTAAGGCTATCAGAGACGCCGCAACGTTCCACCCAGCATGCCCTAGATATGCTCAATGGAATAATGGAATTCGAGTCTGGGTGGTCCGTTTTTCAAATGATACTTGATATTTGTCTCATCAAAAAATCTGTCAACAATTGAGCGA
This sequence comes from Rutpela maculata, assembly GCA_936432065.2. Classification (NCBI taxonomy): domain Eukaryota; kingdom Metazoa; phylum Arthropoda; class Insecta; order Coleoptera; family Cerambycidae; genus Rutpela; species Rutpela maculata. Next base: position 48,491,313 of record OW386292.2, read on the forward strand.
ACGTTGTCACGTATCCGCATGAAATTGTTCCCAATAAATGATAATAGCAAGAGAAAGGACATGCGGCTCCAAGATGTCGCTTATGTATTTGTAGCATTCATAGTTTCCTCCGCAAGTACTATTCATTTCGTTTGAGCATCCATGCACACCTCATCCTACACCATTGCCGAGCAACAACCATAACTTGGATATGTTACCAAATTGTTTTGGTTAAATCTCTCACGTTTCCTTTAATAGGTAGGTCTTTTGCACGTAAGCAATATTCTCTCAATGCCGTACTTCCTCCAATCTATTTCTTGCTTGAACAGCAGTAATGTATTTGTTAAGCAAGATAGAATGCGACAAACTGTCTCTCGGGCATTTGTGCTTCTGCTTTTGTCAGATCCTATTCGCCTTGTAAACTCACCAGTTTCACGAAAGCGCTCTATGGCTCTCTGAACACTGCACCTCAAAACGCCCACTACTCTAGCTGCATAATACTGCGCCCTGCACCAAATCAATTGCTCTTGGTTTTACCGCATTGGTTGCTGAAAAAACAATAATTTTGATCTGATTGTTACCAACAATCAACACGATTGATGAACTAATCTGGCAGCTGCAACAAAGACAAAACTTCTACAGTCACCTGAATGAATCAAACCAAAAAACCAAACAAAGAATACTGTAAAATTATCAGCGTTTTTTTGGAAACAAGTTTTTACAGGGTTAGTTGTACCTTTAATGAAATTAAATTAAATTTGGCTAATGCAAAAATGAAAATGTAGAGAATAGATGTGGCTTCAATATAAGGCATGTTGGAATATGGCCATGATGTGTAAATACTCCACTGGGTGTTTTCGACATAATGAAGAAAACTAGCATATGTTTTTCTTGCTATAATATAACACAATTCAATTCTTCGAAAATTATAGAATACGTAATAATCTCTATGAATTTATGTACAACTTGGTAAAAAAATTATTAAATTTGGTCCAAGGGTAAGAAAATTATCGAACATCAAACTTCATCAAAATTATGGGTAAATAAAATTTTTTGTCAGTGAGTGATTATGCAATGTACACGGTGTATCACCACAACCTTAAACAATCCGTATTTATGAAAATGTTCGGATTACACCTAGGAACCTACGTACATAAAGGTTTTCCATATTGCTGTGTACAACTAAATTATTTTTACTTTTCTGGCACCTCCGGTTATACAGGAATGGGAAACCAATTCCTTTATTTTCCTGTATATTATCAGATTTTTAAATTTTTTGATCCTAATATCCGTTTATGTAGCATATCCTATTTTAAAAACCGTTTAGGGGTTGGGGTATTCACTTATTTTTAATATTTTTGACAGATGCAGACCTTTCAAAAAGGAATAATAAATATCAGGTAGATATAATCTCAGTATTTCAAAGAGACACCTTTTCCTGGAATGGAAGAGATTTAAGTTAATATAATTTTGAAAAATATGTCAACATTTTGTTCTTTAAAATTGCAACCTCCAAATTTTATTTCAGTTCATGATCTTTCATTAAAAAATAATACAAAATTGTGTTTATTTCGTTATATCAAAATTGTACTATTTTCTATATATTTTACATGATCATTTTTGCCGTTCGTTCTATCATGATCATTAAATCGTATATAATTTGAAAATATCAAAGGTAGACGTCCAAAGCTGTGCCTTACCAGTGATGGTGGCTATAGTAAAAAAATGCAATTCTATCTTTCAAAGTAAATCTGCTTTGTTCATTTTGATCATCTAAATACCAGAATCTCATAAGCAGAGGTATAAGTTGTTACGCTTATCTTTACCGCGTCAATAAAGGGTGATAAGCCAGACATTTGGCTTTATTATTCACCGAGTGTATGGAGAAAACTCTGCCTTGGTAAAAGTCAGCAACGCTAACTCCAGCAAATGCAAAGTTGGAAAAGGAGTCCGGCAGGGCTGTGTTCTGTCACCAAATTTTCTTTAACGTCTGCAACGTGTGCTGGAGGATTGCAATGTGTAGTAGCTAAAGGCGGAATTAAAATTTCTAATATATACAGATGATGCCACCTTGATTGCAGCAAGCACGGTTGAACAACCAAGCTCTGAGTGCGGTTTAAGCACAAATTACAAGACGAAAACTGCTACAGAGCAAATAATAGTCACTCAGGCACGTTAATAATAGATGATTGTGGTAAAAAAGAAGATAGTATAACTTGGAGCCCTCGTGGACAATACCAGCAACTGCAAATATGAGACCTACGAAGAATACTGATGGCAAGATTAGCAACTTGCTAGTTAAGCAAAATTTTGCGTGACAGAAATATTATGGAACTCACAAACATCAGACTTGCAAACGCCTTAGTTTTCTTCATCTTTCTTTGCGCCTCTGAGATATGGACCATTAGGAGGCAGGCCGATTATGCACTGATGCTTCGAAGATCTGGTTTTGGAAACATTTGTTATGAATACCCTGGATAACTCATCATATCAACAGTTCGATTCTCTAAGAAATACGCCCCCCAAAGTAACTCTCTGGAATCATATTCTTCCCAATTCTTTAATTTTGTAGCCACATTATTCTGGGAGAGGACAGTATAGATAGGCTGATAGTTTAGGAATAACCAAGTGACAAGCGGCGAAAAGGACATCCTCTAAAGAGGTAGTCGTTAGTCGCATCAGTATGTTTATTGCAGTTAAAAAATATATAGTTCAAGTCACTCTCAATGTTACATACGTCGCATAAATTTGTAGGAGACAGTCCCATTCCATAACGATGTGCAGGGTAACAACCGTGCCCAAATTTCATTTGACTGATCATCGTTATATATTTTCTAGGCAGGTTAACGTCATTATGCCAGAACTTGGATGGTATTTCAGGATTTATTTTAGTGTATCTTGTGGGGTTGATAAAAACAAATTCATTCGAGATACTTGACCACTTCTCTTTTAATAAATCTTTACAGACGTTTACAGCGTCATCGTAGTTTCCAAACCGGATGAAACAACTTTTTCGTTGAAATAAATGCCAACGTGCGCTTTATCCCACATAAAGACGATATGTCCCCCATTTAAATGTATAACTTTTTTAATATTAGTGATAAAGGGTTCGTACAGACATTTGGAGGATACCTATGCTTAAGAGATGTTAAATCCGACAAGGAATCTGAGATTATGTTATAATAGTCATTATTGTTTGAGTCAACTATATGTTCAATTGATAATCAGATCATGGAATCCATATCCAGGTCGTGGGTATAATGGTTCGATTAATTTAAATAAGCCATATGTTTCTCGATAAGCATTAAAGAGAATTTTTCTTTTGCCAATATTTTTCTGACAATTCGGAAATACTAGGTTTATAGATTTTGTCCAAAAGACTGGAGTTCTTAACTTTGGATATTAGGATGAAATTCATCGAAAGATATTCTCTTCTTAGCTGTAGAGATGGTTCTAATGCTTCTATATTCAGTGGTTCAATGGGAGTAGATGACAAAGCACTTAAACAAATTCTGATGATTTTTTTTTGAATTATATCAACCCGTTTCAGAGTTGTATTTGAGGCGGCTCTGTGGAAGATTGAACCGTAATCTATAATAGATCGGATATAAGATTTATAAAACAATAAAACTGTTTCTTTATCAGAATCCCACCATACTTTCGTAGTCGTTTTAAGAAAATTCAATCCTTTGTCACATTTAGATGCAATGTAACTTATATAAGGTTTCCAAGTTAATTTTCTATCTAAAATGATACCTACATATATAACTTCGTTTTTTAACGGGGGAAATGAAATTTGCCTAATTAACCCCTGAAGTTTATCGCGTATGTTTGTTTGTCTGTCTGTCTGTCTGTGGCTTCATATCCCTTCAACGGGTGATTCGATTTTGATGTAGTTTTTTTATTTGAAAGAGTATTTTGTCGAGAAGGTTATAGGCCATATTAGATTTTGATGTTTGGTCGCCATCTTGAATTCGCCATGTTGAACTTCTCTAGAAATTGTCCGATTGAAGTAAAATTTAAAATGTGCAGATAATTATGGTAGCCGAACATGATTTAGGCCACCACCGATTTGCTTTCTGAAATTTCATATCCTTTGTTCAATAACCAGAAATCACATTTTATGATTTCATTATATATTGTCTTTTTACAAATATCCAATTTTTTATGTTCGTATGATAAAACAAAATCATCAAAATGCGTACTGAGTAATACGTATTTTAAGATTCAGTTAGTGGGAGTCGGAAGTGTATACATTGAACAAAATAGGGTTCAGAATCTATGAAGTTATAATTGAAAAGCATTTGCTTTCTGAAAATTATTCCAGATTTATTCTGATATATTTTCAAAACCGTTATTTTGATTTTGTAATCTAAAACGGAACCAACAATCAAACATATAATATCCACAACCATAAGTAAAAAAATGTATATTTTTTGCGCTGGGCACCGAGGTGTAAATTCATTCATCATGGCAATTATTAACGTAATTGTTCAAAATAACTGCTTGCGCCAGGAAATGACCGCCTTGCACTTGACTACACGCCCGACCACACTTCATCATAGAGCACCTAAAAAATCGTGACATTACATTACCTTAACTGAAGGCATCCTTGATCAGAAAGCTGACGAAGCGTTTTGTTAATGGGTGTTTCATAAACAGTTGATTGGCATGAGTAAATTTACGGTTTCAGAAAATAATGTTCGCCGCATAATTATAATTACAAAATTTTTACATAACACTTTTGGCAATATCGTGATAATAAGGGCCTAAAATGGTGACCTCGAGGATCACCCGATTTCACATTTGCGGATACTCTTTCTTACCATTGTTTTTTCAACTTTTTGCCGACTTGTTTAATTATGATCTCTGATTATTTTAATTGGATTTGCAAGTCTATTTGTTTTTCAGATCGCATGACTAGTTTGTTATGATTGCTTTGTCATATCATATTTCTATCTACTAACATTCTATTTAATCTCTGTGAACCCGTTATAGTATGGGCGGATAGTGAACATTTTTTTAGCCAATTTTTACAAGCTTACTTTATGAAAGTTATTGTTATACTAATGTGACGATTGCTGAAACGCCGCATGCCAGTGTAGCAGTGGTGTTGCGACTGTTGCGAGACTGGGCAAGAGGGTAAGCTGCTAATTCTGTCAAAAAATATAATGCACTCGTGGCATTGACGCAAGAGTAAAAATTGAGAGGGGCAAACCGCGAAGGAAATCTTTCCATTTTCGGATTTCTTCCCCCCACTCTTCAAAAATTTTTTGAAAAAAGTTCGAGGAAATCTTAAGAAATCCGAGGAAATTCCAGGAAATCTCAGGAAATTCGAAGAAATCTTAAGAAATCCGAGGAAATCTGGAGGAAATCTCAGGAAATCTTTTGTTTTTCGGATTTCTCCCTCCCCGCTCTTCAAAAATTTTTTGAAAAAATTCGAAGAAATCTTAAGGGAATCTAAAGAAATCTGGAGGGAATCTGTGTAATCTTCGTCAAAGAGGAAATCTGGTGTACAAAATTTTGGGCGCCTCGAAAAATTGTTCTATTAACAATTTTTTTAATATTATTTTGGATATTCAGCAGATAACTTTCAAAGAAACCATTCACTCCTTTCATATACCATCGTAGTATATCATAACTTATACACTTTTTTATTTATTATGAAATTACCTACTTTCCGTATATTTTTTTCCTAATCTGGACATGCTAATATACTAACCAGGTAAATACTTTAAAATACTCATTATTGGAGAACCAATCAAAACAACTACTCTTCTAGCTAATACTGACAAAGTATTGAAATACATGATAGGATTCCTAGCATACTAGGGCAAAAAATACGACCCAGCTTGTCAACTTATTTCGTCCACTTTCCATATCTAAAATTCAGTATGAAAAACAAGAAAATAACCATTCTTTCTATATACTGATAAAAAGCCTCCCTCCCGAGGCATTCTTTCTAGTATCTCTGGCCCTATTCACTGCAAGCATGTCAGTAAATAAGATATTTCCTTCTACTTTCGACTACTTTCCCTCTAAAAATTACTTTTTTTTTCATTATCTTTAGAACTCATCAGTTCGAAACAAGATTCTAAAATAATAATAATAATAATAAGAAAATATTTTCATGTATAAAACTGACAGGAAAGCATTTATTTACTTGACAGATATCAAAGATAAAAAAGAATAACTCTTTTAGAGCCCCATAACTCGTCTAGTTTTTAAAAATAAATATGTTGTACTTTTGCTTACATTATTGTCAAAAAATATTATTAAGGGAGGAAAATCGCGCCATATACCCTAAAGAAGAAACACCAAGCAGCTACGAACACGTGTTTCGGAATTATTGTTCCTCATCATGGTAGCGTAGCATCAAAAAGGATCTGGAAAACATAGAGAGGAACAATATTGAGGGTTGAAAGTACAGTACACAGTACTCTTATTTATGCATTCATATTCAGATCGGCCTAATTTTAGGCCTTCACCGACACTCGGCACGTAGAGCCCTATGTGGACTGCCCATTTCAACCTGGCGAGTTAAATGAAATGAAATAAAAAGGAATTAGTAGGGACAAAAACAAATAAGGAAGGAAAATCGCGCCATATACCCTAAAGAAGAAACACCAAGCAGCTACGGACACGTGTTTCGGAATTATTGTTCCTCATCAGCGTAGCGTAGCATCAAAAAGGATCTGGAAAAGATAGAGAGGAACAATATTGAAGGTTGAAAGTACAGTACATAGTACTCTTATTTATGCATTCATATTCAGATGAACGCATAAATAAGTTGTGATATGCTAGCATGGTCAGATTTAGACCAATGGTGTGTGTAAGGAACGAATGGTTTTTTTGAAAGTTATCTGAATACCCAAAATAATATTTTCTAACATCGTAGAGCGCTTAAGAAGCACTTCAGGAAAAATAATTCTTGTTTTTTTTGTTTTCTTGACGACGGAAATCACCTTTGCTGTACAATTTCAGTCCTATACACTATGCTCATAGGCACTTTGATAAAAAAATATGTGAAGCGTGCACCGATCGGAGCTTAACACCTTAGTTTTTTCGTTCATTGCTCGAACATCATTGCGCATATCGGAAATATGCATGGGACCTTATTTGCACTAAATATATCATCAATGAGTATAGAATTTTTTGGGGGACAAACTATTTCGCAGAAATATATGGAAAACTATTCCACTGTAATCAAACATTTGTTACATTTCAAAACCAAGAACTACTAAAAAGCACAAAGAAAATAGGTATATAATTTCATTCACCGTAAGCATGTCAATAAATAAGATATTTCCTTCTACTTTCGACTTAATAATCCCCGACAGGGTGTGAAGTGTGAGTGTGAAGCTACTTCTTGAGCATTGGGAACTCTTTCGTTTCTTAAAAGTTCGTATAATTCAATAAGCGCTAAATATTATAATATATTACCGCTATTCGCCAATTTTAAGTCTAATATTAATGGACTATAGATAAACTGTTATTCATTACTTTCAAGTTATGGTTATTTCATTCAGCACTTTGGCTACAATTTTTCCAATAACTGAACTTTGATGAACAGATTAACGTTTAGATAGTCTTTGTCGGATAGCGACTCCTGTCCCACAGCAGCTATGGAGGCAATGCTGGACTTACTTCCTCTGCATTTGCATGTAAGGAAGGAGGCAGCACTTAGTGCCCTAAGGCTGCATCAGGCACTTAAATTCAGACCAGGCGACCTGGTCAGTCACTTAAGGATTCTGGACCTAATCCAATTTGAATCCGTGATCGAACCCGCTGACTTAATGCCAATCAAGCATGACTTTGACTGCCCGTTTGATGTGCTCATTGAAAGGCGTCAGCCGAGCAGGGCTGAAATAACGCGATTGGAGAAAAAGTCATACATCTGGTACACTGATGTATGTTGAAGATTGATGAAGGGGTTGGTTTGGGCATAGAGGGGCCTAAATGCAGGCTATTTAAAGCTCTTGGTAGTACCCCAACCATCTTCCAGGCAGAAATCTACGCTATTGATCAGTGTACCCATATGCCTCAATAGAAGCACTCGAATGGCAAAGATTTATATACTTTTAGATAGCCAGGCAGCACTAAAGGCTCTCAGGTCCTATACCTTCGAGTCTAAAATTGCCTGGGAATGCATGCAGACAATCCATGAAGCAACTGGCAAAAAACAACAATGATGTGGGTGGCAGCGCATGAGGTAATAGAAGGCAACGAATTAGCTGACAACCTCGCAAGAAACGGGGTTGAAACCTCATTTTTTGGACCCTAACCATTCTGTGGCTTATCTAAGGGACACATAACGGAGGGCGTCCAAAAATGAGAAAAGGAGCAAAAGATGGAGGAATGCTCTAGGCCAAAGACAAGTGAAAAGGTTTATAACCTATTCAACAAAGAATGCCACAAAGTTCCTCAAACTTGAAAAGTCCGATATAGGGCTGATCACAGGCCTTCTAACTGGCCATTGCCCCTTGAGATATCATCTCCTCAAGAACATGGGCATGGTAAGAGATGATAAATGCAGATACTGTGAAGCTACAACTGAGACTGCGGAACACATACTTTAATGCCTTTAATTAATGCCTGAAGACATAGAGAAATTAGCTCCCAGGAAAATCAGAATCTTTGCAAAAAACTTGAAATCCTGGGCAACAATTAGTTGTAGGGTGATTCACAAAATACCTTTAGGGCGAGGTGAAGAAAGGCCAACTCAGGGCCAAGCGATCTCTTAAACAATTTACAATCTACAAACTAACAACACAGCTCTGAGAAACTGACTCTCACTTAGATTTGAAAGACAGCTGTGGCATCGGTAAACAGTTCGACAGTTGCAGTGTGTCTACAAGCATTTATATTTTCTATGGTAACAAGCTTCAACAAAGAGAGTCTATGTTTCTTGCAGCACCACACGGACAAACTTAAATTTATTTACACCAGATTGTTTAAGAAAATGTAGACATTTTAAAAATTTGTAAAGAAATAATTAAAGCTTAAAGACATGAATTTGCCATCCAATGTTAATGATACTGAAAAGTACCATCTGAAATGTTAGATATTTCGCAGCTTTGATAGGGAGACATCTGTACCATCTAACATGTCTTTTGCGACAACTACATCGTCACCAGAACCATTAACATCTATATACAAGTACAATTAACAACCATAATTAAATATCTACTAATTAACATTTATTACCCATTAATTATTTAAAAAATAACACTAATAAATAGAGTGTAAGCATACGATTAATGCAATGGTATCATTTTCATCCAATGTGATATCATTTTAATCGACTTGACAATTTGTTTATAGGCGATAATGCAATAACAGAACTTCATAACTAAGAAAGTGATTCTGATGATCATCAAGATGCCAATGAAAATGGGCTTGATAAAGTAGATGAGTGTGCACTAGAAGTGAACAACGAAGCAGAATCTTATTGATTTTTGATTTATTACTTTACTAGTCATTGTAATATGAATACAATTGATCAATCAATATTAAAGAATTATTATGCAAATAAATCTAATTCCATATAATTTCATTATCTTTTATGATTAATCATAAAATAAGTGTTTATAATATATGTTTCAATTAATACCTCATTATTAATATCAATATTATCATTAATTAATGTTGAAGCACGTACGGTTTTTAAAATACATGCTTTAATTATAGAGATTCAAAGATTGCTGATACAATCATTAAACAAATTACCATGCAGATCTATGAGCAATAGAATGGCTATACAGCGCCTGCAAGACTTTACTACCGTCGATGGGCTGTCAGACAATATATTTTTTCATTTAATATGTAATGTATGATTTCACAAAATTTTAATATACCGTACAAATAAAATTTATTGTTGGAACTAGAATTGTGACACGTACTTTTAAAAAGCACTCCTAGTAGCCAGTATAAGTAGTCTAAATTTTTATTTTTGCTCCCAGTACTCAGTACAAATACTTTGAAAACGTACTAGAAGTATCAAGTAATTAACTCGAAATTTAAAATTTAAGTAACCAGTACAAAGTGATTACTCCGCGAAGTACTATGGGTACTTAAAATACTTAGAGTACCTTAAAAAAATTCAAGTATTCTTTTAAGTACAAGTAAATATTATAAGTACTTAAAGTGATTTTTGTTACTTTGAGTATTTTGAATGTACTGTAAGACTTTTTTAGGTATTCGGTACCAGTAATTTTTAAATATGTGTGTCTTATGCTGAAGTACTCCCTCTTTACAGAACAAAATATTTAGTTAGCAGTAATCATGTTTTTCGTTTCAATGCAAATTTCAAACATTGGCTTCTATAGAAACCTGCAATCTGCATATTACTCTATAGCATTTCTAGCAGCTCTTTTAAACATGATTATGCAATGTGTTGTTCTTAAGCAACACAAGTTATTCAAAATTAGTGTCACTCAAAACATGTCGTCTGGGTGCGTTTATCATTTGCGCAAAAGAAAACTAGCGGTCAACAAGGGCTGACGAGTGCAAAACTGAATTAAATTTAATAAATAATTTCTTCATCATTGGATAGTCTGTTAACATTTGAATATTGGATCTTGAGCCATTTAAATATTTCAATAATTCATATTCATATTGGAGGATATTGAGGAGGATATCGGTGAGATTAAAGAGTTAAAATTCTCTTTGAAATCGAAGAATGGATCTACTTCTCCTTCAATATTTTCATCGACTGCCACCTCAGACTGTTGCACCTGCTCCAAATTCAAGATCTGCCTCTAGTACCCATGATTGAATATCTTTACAAATAGTTAAAATAATATCAATTTTCGACCCGTTCAAACAGTACATTTTAAATATTCGATTCGGGACCGCTGCTATTACTGCCATTTTCGATTTAAGTGTAAACAAATCTTTGAAACATTTTTGGTGGATGGAATCTAAAATATATTCTAGGGGCATGGACAGTTGCCTTATTTCTCCAGAGAGCTTGATTTAAAAATTAATATGATACTAGGAACGAGGTAACCTTAATATCTGATTTGGTCCCCTTGAAGAAACTCCAACGTTTCAGCTACAGGCTTCATAATTATTATTATATATTCCTCCAAAAACAAAATATCGTTTTCTGTAAATGAAGGAACTAGTAGTTTATCAGATAGATCATTTAGTTTTTCCTTGTACGATAGAATTTGTTTTGTGGCGTCATACGCCGAATTCCATCTGGTCACACCAGAGTAACTCAGGGTATGACCCAAAACTTGTTGGATTATTTCAGCGGATTTTTGTCTCCTGACCATTTTCCACGAATTTGAATAGTTATTAAAAACTAAAGTGTTTTTGCTTCCTAGTTGGTAAAACTTCTTTAACGAATTGCTGTAGTCTGTTGCAGCTATTAATGTATGTGTGCGCATCGAAGGTGTTCTGACAAAAACTTATCTGGTGCAGACGTAGAATCACTTGGTATTTCCAGAGAGTCGATAATACTGACAAAGTCTAAATTTAACGGAATTTCAACTTCTTCATCTAAATCATCTATCTCGTCAAACTCGGTGGTTGATGTTTCGGAAATAAATTGGTTTCATTGTAGTTCCAAATTTCTGAAAACATTTTACAAAATTTGATCCATAAATAATTGCCACAATTTTCTTGTTAGTAAATCATATGCCCTATTAATTTCATCCAGGAGTTCTGACATCCTAACATATGAATGTGTCCCTTCAAATCTTCGACAAGATAATGCCACAGAATGACTTTTCAAATTCTCATCTATATAGTAACAAGTAACTCCCATAAAACTTCTTCTCTTAGAAGACTATATAATATATATTCTGTTGTAGTACACACAAAATTGCATGTTGAAAATTTCAGTTTAATATGTTTAAAACGCTTTTTGATACATATTATCAATTTTGCGTACGGCAGAGAAACGGTCAATAATTTTCACATTCGGGCATTCAAAAATACGAATAAAGCTGGGTTGAGATATGGAGATTGGTGACATAGTCCCTACAATAAATCGAACTATTTTTTTCATGAAAAACTTTTTGGTTTAGGTTCGCCTGGGACCACTGCGAAAATGAAATCTGACTTTACTTAGTCCTTGTCTTAATAGTTCTTGTAAGCACTAAAGAAGATGTTGAAGATGTGTCGCTAATATCAATATCAGAATCAGATGCAGCTGGAACACGAATGCGTTTTTTCCCCTTTTGTATTCGAGATAAGACTCGTAGGTTTTCTCATGTTTATTTTTCATGTGTTTAATATAATTGGTCGTTATATCTATATAGCCTTTAATTAATCTGTTTATATAAGAAAGTATAAAATACTTGGAATACTTATTATAAGCAACAAGTATTACTTATTTAGAAATAAGTACAAGTATCCAGTACTTTTTATGTTAAGTACTGGGAGTACTAGTAGCACTACATGGATTTTAAAAGTACTTAGAGTAAAATACTATAAGTAAAAATGTACTGATTACTTGGAGTATATTTCAGTACTGAGTACCTCAACTCTGCACTGGTTGGAATACAAACAAACAAATAAATGGTTTTAAAAATTAAAGGCAATACTTCGTTCTCGTGAAGTCAAGCAATGTGTAACGCCGCGCCGTTTGCACTTGGGGCTGTTCGATGTCAACCAAGTTTAGCTCTGTTCAATAGAAATAGCCGATAAAGCAATTATTACATGTGTAGACACAAATGACAGCGAGATAAGGCACATATACAGGCAAATTAAACATATCAACGTTTAGAAGATATAAAGTAAAAATGCATTCGTAGCAACTTGTTACTAATTCGGAAAATGAAAACGATGCGCTCTGCAATGTACTTTCATTTGGTAGCACTTATTTAATCTTTCAAAGAGTACTCTCTACTTAACTTGAACAGCCATAACGTAATTTTGAAACAGTTTCCCTCTGTCACCCCCAGGAGATAATACGGGGTGGCAGATAAAAACTGACCCGATAGAAATTTTTTTAATCCAAAATTGTCTTCGGCCCGTCAAAATACTTCAGAAAAGTTAAATCAGAACCTTGGGACAAGACTTTTTTTTTTTGTAGACCTGTGTAATTTTTAAATCCAGTAACTGAAACATAAACCACCAGTAGAAATTGTCCCCGCTGTGCTCAAGTACAGACCTTCCGACACTGCCACCTTCCTGTAGAAATTTTTAGTACTTAAACATTTATTGTTACAGCAAGGACGTTTATAAAATGTAATTTTTCGAGTATTAAAACTTGTTTCCAAATTAGTAATTCCCCTATATTAGTATGCACATATTTTTATCTTTAAATTCATATACCACAAAATGGTTATTTTTATGTACGTCTGTTTAATTTTTAAATTAAGACTTCCTGATTGTTTTACATTAGCAGAAGACAATATATTGTATTTAACCGGTATCAAAATTAGCACATATATTAAGTTGAAATTAAATATTTGACGTAAAGCGAAGGTTATGGCAAACATATTTTCATACACCTGGGAATTCCTCTTGTAAAGTCGCATATATTATGAGTAATATACTAATATTTATGTTCCTTCTCATTCATAGCAAAACTGGTCCATTATAGTGACTTGGGTTATAAATTAAATGTTCGAGATAAAAATTTGAATCATTAAGAAAATCCTAAGCAGAGTCCTTCCTAAGCACTGTGCTTAATAATAATAATAATATGCTTTATTTCAATTGCCAAAATACATTGGATATGAAATGTCACAAATGAATAATTGTAAACTGTGGAGACATTGTCACTACAGCTATTAAGTAAAACATATAAAGTAAAATAATTTTAAATATAATTTTGTAATATAATGACAATAACATATAAGGTAAATATACTAAACTAAATAGTATTTTATAAAAAAAAAATTAATTCCACCTGTGCGCCTGATCAAAGTACTCAGCTAGTGAATAATAAGCTTCGTTTTGAAGTAACTCTAGTAATTTTTTTATAAGTTTAGCTGTACCTAACTCTTTTAACGGCCGAGGGAGATTATTATATATATATTGCTACAGGTATATTTTGGGATTTTTTTTAAATTACTTAGGTTCAACTGGTCTATTTGAATATTTGTGTTATTTCGTGTAGTATAGTTGTGAATATCATTCCTGTGACTATATAACTCTGGCTTTAGCTTCTAATATGAGGTTGCTTGGTAAAGTTATTATTTTGTTATCTTTAAAAGTAGATTTACAAGACTATCTTGGTGATAGCCCAAAAATTATTCTTATAATTCGTTTTTGTAAAATAAAGACTCTGTTCCAATCAGTTCCCTGTCCCCAATATATGATTAAGTATTTTAGATATGGATAAATTAATGCATAGTAAACATTAATCAGATATTTTTGATCTAAAAATGATTTGAGGTTTCTAATGGCGAAATATCCACTGTTGAGTTTACTCACAACATTGTCAATATGATTTGACCATGAGAGTGTCTCATCTATTGTATGCCTAGGAACTTAGTATGTTTTGATGGTGATATTATTTTTTGATTTATGAGAAGCTTTATTGGTTCTATTACTTTTTTTTAATGAAATGTGATATATATGGTTTTAGGTACATTAACTATTAATTTATTTCTAATACACCATTCCTCGAATCTGATGAGTAGATTCGTTGCGTTTTTATGAAGAGTCTCTAGAGATGTGACTGATATCAGTAAACTTACATCATCAGCGAACATGACTAGTACTTGTCTAAGCACTTTAAGCACTTTTGTGTTCGGGAGCACTGTGCTTAAGCATAGGATTTTGTAGAGTGCGAGGGAAATATGCGTTTATTTTCGATTTATTGTAAATATTTAAAAAACCAAACGTAGTAAGTATGATCTTAAAATTGTTTTACATACTTGCTATTGTTCTAACGAATACAACTATATATACTTCTTATTGTAAATCTCTGTTGTATTTGAATATTGTAGTTTGTCAATGAAAATAGTTCCAAATTTCATTATTAAATTACGGCATTTTGCTTTATATAAAATTTATGATAAAAACTGTATATGGTTGTATTACTTAGAACAATTGGAAGTATCTGAAACTATTTTAAAGGTTATATCATTTATGATTTTTTAAATATTTATAATAAACCGAAAATAAACCTATATTTCCCTATCGCTCTGCAAAATCCTATTCTTAAGAGCACGTCTCAAATTCGGTGTTTAGTGCTTAGGGTTTCGAGCACTTTGCGAAAGGGTTTAGTGCTTAGTAATCCCGCAAAGGGCTCGCGAGCACTCGAAAAGGCTTGCAAGCACTTTAGTGCTCGGGAACATTAGAGAGGGCTCGGAAATACTCGAGAAGGCTTGTAAGCACTTTAGTGCTCGTGAGCACTAAAATGCTTGCGAGCACTCCAAAAAGGTCCCAAACACTTTATGACTCGTGAGTACTTTCAAATTTTCGCAAGCAAAGAATCATTTCTGCATGAAATTTGTGAATTCACACCCAATTTAGAAAAAAATGTTTAGACTGAAGAAAATTTATTTTATGACGAAGAAAAAATGTATAATTAATTACATCAAAATTTGATTTACATCACATCTCGTGCAATAATAATAATTCTTAAGAAAATGTTTTCATTGATTACTTTTTAAAAATAGTCTCAAATATTTTTTTCTAAATTGGGTGTTTACCAAGCCAATGATGGTTTCCTGTTTCATTTTTGCTTGAAAACGGCTGGGATTATCAAATTCATTCATACATCATCATTAGTCATCATATTATGTTACATTTTACATAATAAGCACAATAAGCATACTTCTTACCAAATTCACGTAAAAACGATACCTTTAACATTTATCATATTATTATCTATATTCTGATCTAGTCAGAAGCACAAAATGGTGTACCCTTCTACCCCTCTACCTAAAGGCATGATGTGAGATGTGATAGTGATAAATTGTCCCTTTCCTTAAAATATAATTGTCCACAAGGTGAAAATGAGAATAATATTTAGTATTACAGTGTGTCGTCGGACGAACCTAACACCTAACTGTACTTGCAATCTTTCTTATTTTGCATTCTCATTTTGCATATTTAGGGAAAAAGTCACTCTTCATAAAATGTTTTGCTTACTCTGGAAAGTCCTCAGCTATAGTCGGAATTTCGAAATAACGTTTAGGATGGTTAACAAATAAGGGAACGTGAATTTGTGCCAAAAGTAAAGAATAAGTATTTTGAGAGGAGATTATTACAGGAAAAAGTTGTTTCTACTGTCAACAAAAGGTCAGATATGAAAGGACCCCTTAAGCTCCCATGAAAATGTTGATTCGGTGGAATCGGCTGAAATTTTGGTATTTTTGGTATTTTGTAGTTCAAGTCATGCTGATCAAAAGTTCTTGTCACATCAAGCCAATCCTATGGACAGTTTTTGAGATACAGCTTGTCAAAGTTGGTAATTTGTGTCATTTTAGACATTCAAGAACTTTTTACTCCTAAACTATTAACTTTAGCAAAAAATTGCAAGGATCGAAATATTTTTG
Source organism: Rutpela maculata (assembly GCA_936432065.2). Classification (NCBI taxonomy): domain Eukaryota; kingdom Metazoa; phylum Arthropoda; class Insecta; order Coleoptera; family Cerambycidae; genus Rutpela; species Rutpela maculata. The sequence goes on from OW386292.2 coordinate 48,507,764, forward strand.
TTCTAGTCCAATAAAGCTCAAGAATTTTTTTCAGAATTTTTTTATCAATTTTTAGGTTAGGTGAAATATATATATATATATATATATGTATATATATATATATATATATATATATATATATATATATATATATATGACATATTTCGGCATGCTTCGGTGGGATTGGCTGAAACTTTACTATTTTGTAGTTAAAGTTATGCTGATCAAAAATTCCTATTGCACTGAATCTATCCTGTGAGTGGTTTTCGCTCCAGGAGTGCCTGAAGGTCTAACAACGAGGTAACGGGTAATCTATATTTACGTGTTTATGGATGGCTTCCAGCGTGTTTGTATACGTGCGTGCATGTGTGTGTGATTATTTTTATCAAAGAACCTGCTCTTACCGGCACTATGTTTCTTATGAGAGCGTTCTCATTGCCAACCAGGGTGATCCTATTTTTTTGATTTCACTTTCTATCTGTTTATTTTTACTTTTTGTTGTTTTTTAATATTTTCTTTTTAGTTTTTAAATATTGAGAGCATCCATAGGATTTTCAGGAACAAGTGCTCTGTTTCCAGCATTATGTATCGTTCGAAGAAGAATCATTGATGGATATTTTATGTGATTTTCATGCCGTACCCCAAAAACCATAATACGCTTGCATTTTCAGCGGTTCCGCATCAAACTCATTAGAACGATTTTTCTCACACTAGTCCTACGACTGAAATGAAAGAGGACATTTTTTGTGTATTTTTAATTAGTGAATGAAATTCTTGTACCAGAGTGAAAAAAAAATAAAACACAAGAAATTAATGCAAAATATCGACAGCCCCCCTCAATAGCACCAACTTACGGTAAAAAATATGTTTAAAAAATACTATAAAAATAAGCTTGTATTATTGTTCAATATGCGTATAAAGTCGCGTCCTTGTAAATCAAAAGGTTTCTGAAATATAATAATAATAATAAATATAATAATCAATTTTTGGGTGCCATTTTCAAAGGGCCTTAGCTCAAGGTATTTGCGAACATATTTTTGCATGTAGAATCTTCACCAGAAGTTTGTCATCGATATTTCCGGAGAACTCTGTATACACTGGCACATACATATACACAAACGCATACACACAGTACACAAACACGCTTGAAGCCATTCATAAACACGTACATATAGATTACCCATTACCTCGTTGTTAAGACTTTCAGGCACTCCTGGAGCGAAAACCGCTCATAGGATAGACTCAGTGCAATGGGAATTTTTGATCAGAATGACTTTAACTACAAAACAGCAAAGCTTCAGCCAATCCCACCGAAGCATTCCGGAATGTGACATATATATATTTTACCTAACCTAAAAATTGATTAAAAAATTCTGAAAAAAATTCTTAAGCTCCATTGGAGTTGAACAAAAATATTTCGACCCTTGCAACTGTTTGCTAATGTTAATAGTTTAAGAGTAAAAAGTTCTTGAATGTATAAAATGACGCAAATTACCTAACTTTGACAAGCTGTATCTCAAGAACTGTCCATAGGATTGGCTTGATGTGATAAGAACTTTTGATCAGCATGACTTGAACTACAAAATATCAAAATTTCAGCCGATTCCACCGAATCAACATTTTCATGGGTTTTGTTCCGGGGTCCTTTGAACGTCGTATCTCAAAGTTGCTATTTTGCCAAAATTATGATTAAAATAATTTAAAAAAATGAACAAAAATGACAAATAAGAAAATATATAATTTTTTATTGATGTTTTGTTATCATGTTATTGCACTTTGGTTCAATTTAATTATGTTAATCATAATTTTGACAAAAATATCAACTTTGGGATAAGATGTTCAAATTTCATATCTAAACTTTCATTGGCACTAGAAACAACTTTTTTCTGCAACATGTTTCCTCTCAAAAAACTCTCAATTTCTTTCTAGGTTGTTTTTGTTGACCTTTTTTTTATAAATAATAGATAAATTCAATGAAATTCTAGCATCAATCAATAGATAATTCATTATTTAAATTTTTAAAAAGTGCTTAGTGCTTAGTGCTCCTGAATTTAAAGCGCCTTTTCAGAGTGCTTAGTAATCGCGAGCACTCTACTATTAACAGTGCTTAGTGCTCGAAAAATAAAGCACTTTTTAACAGTGCTAGCTCAGCTCTGATCCCAAGTAACATTTTTTCGGCGTCCGACGGTTTTTGCACTAATTGCAACGTCGACATTATCGCAAATGCGGTCGGACGATGACTTAAACACTATATCGACGGGAGGACGTTGTCGCAACTTCGCAAGACTGTCAGGCTAATTTCAATTATTGATTAACGTTTGTTAGACACTGGTTAATTAGTTATATTTGGTATGATTAGAAAACGTTGATTAAACTTCGGTAATTAACCAAATATAGCGGCGCTCTTGATCCTCAATTGATCGACGTTGAGCTGACGTCAGTTGCTGATGTTTTCATTTCAATTTTTGCATTTATGTTGCTTTTCGTGAATGAGATATGGTTTGTCAAACCGGGTTCGTACAACAGTTATGTTTTCTATATAGATATACACAATAATTTTGTTTATAGAAACAGGAAAAAGTAAGACTGGAAAAAATGGAAAATCATTTAAGGTTTAATACGCGATTATGTAAATACTTGGTCCCTGATTACAGAAAAGGTAAATTTTGTAAACAAAGAAAGCAACTTCCTGAATAAGCTCTCTAGGTACTACTACGCATCCAACTCAAACTTATTTTAATACAGGTGATACTGGTGCAAATATATTGTAGTCACAGCACGAGATCTAATCCACTGAATAAGTTCGATTGATTACATCAAAGTTCTCTCTTAGAGAGAGACCGCTATAAAACTCCGTCCTGCAGCCACTGGTGGGGAAATATGATCTACTTCGTCTCGTTCATTTATGCAAATAACTTTAATTAATTTATTATTTGAATAATAATTAGAATAAACTGTAAACTTCAACGAATCTAAGACTACCAGCGACATTTACGTAAATTGGTTTTCTATCGAACAATAGAAATGCCGGACGTCGGTCATAACTTGACCACAAAGATTAAAACTTACGTTACAGATTAGATTACAAAAAATATTTCAATAAAGACAAGGAAGAACTCCGGACGATATTCCTTACAATATACGACCGGGATTCCATCAGCGAACAGACTTTGTATAGTAAACAACCATTAATCCGGCAATAGTTAAGATAACACAACTTTATTGGTAACTCGCGACGCTAACCCCTGCAAGGAAAACAATTATTGTAAAATAAAATGTCGATTCACCAAAATCTCCTGTCCAAGGCTTCTTACACAACTTCCTCGTTTCAGAAATACGAATTTTATTCCTTATTTCTGCAAAACCCTGTAAACAAAAAAGTGACCATTATGAAATGCCAGTATATCTTGCCCGTCCCTGCATTCTATTATGTCATTTAAAATGCTATATTATGTAAAACTACTCGTGATACCGGAATTGATTTGCATTTGATTTACTTCATTTTGTAATTTGCTTACCATATGGTGGAACAAGGGTTCGTGACAATATTTCTTAAATGTTATTAATGTTGATTTATTAGGTTGTAAATAACAATAGTGAAGACGTCTGCCAGCATGGAGTCGCTGCATTGTCAATCGAATGCGCTCTAAATTATATGAAAACCAAGGATACACCCGAGATGGACATCGTTAATTCTGAATTAAAAATAACCAATTTTTAATTTTTTTTTTTTTTTTAGATATATGAAAACACACGTTAGGAAGCAAGTATTTCTTTCTTAATGTAGATGGCAACAACTTCGCATCCTTAGAGACATCGAATTTTAAATCTGCCGCCTCCCTTTTTGAGATCTCTTTCCGGGCATATACTTTTCCGCAATTTTTGTGTACCAGAACTTCCGTCAAATTTTAGAATAATGAGTCAGTAGTAGTATTTGTTCTTTCATTGTTATCTCAGTAATCGCCGCCAATAAGTGATATTAAATGACAACATTTCTAACATAGATTTTATTACAAAGGGTGTGCCACAGGGTAGTGTTTTAGGACCTCTGTTATTTTCTATATATACATCGGATCTCAACAAATGCCTACAGTTTTGCTCTTCACCTCGAAATACTATCTAACAACGAAGTTATACTATTCTTTCGTACGACGAAAAATGTGATCGGAAATACCGTTTTCCGGAAATCGGCGATTATCAGAAGCGGATAACTCGAGGATGGTTGAAGGTAGAAACTTTTTGTTAAGTAAAAAATATAGGAAATTTTGTCAGCTTTCAAAAAGGTAAGAATAATTTTTTTCCAAGGACCAATAGTTATCGAGTTATAAGCTAAAAACCAAAAAAAGTCAAAATTTAGGGCCTTCCGGAAGCTCCCCCGCGAGGGTCACCTCCTAGGGTCGGGAACTTTTAGTATGTTTATCTCCTAACTACCCCAAACCCATCCCTGAAGTCAAAAATTCTGCCGCTCTCCATGTATCTCTATATTGTTCAATTCGTTGACTGGACTAATGATGAATATTTCACCATTTCGTCGTTTTCTGAATGTTTCAGTAGGTATTTGCAGTATAATATTATGTCTATATGAGAGCCGTCTCTGGCGCCGAGATAAATCTCCCGAGCCTTGTTTATTATATTGTCCCTTTTCGAGGGTAAAAGTCTGTTTGCTCAAACTTGGCCGCATTTTCTTTAATTTCTAATATTTTGTTCAGGGTCTTAGGCTTTTTCAAGGACTCATTTATAGGAATAGTTTTTAAAACAATCAGATCAGATGCTAAAAATGTCACGATGCTGTAGATGATTGGTTCATTCAGTAATTAATGGCAAATAAGCTTTTTTGTTAATATGTTAATATCCTAATAAAATATGATTTGAGAATACATTTTTTTTTTTGACGTGAAACAATTAAATTAAAAACTATAGAACTTAATTTTATGAGCCATTTAGGATATTTTGCAACTAATTCATGCAATTTGCAAGTATTAAATTACATACCTTTTTTTTAAATACTTATGCATAATATATAATTGAGATTGCATTTAAAATAAATGTTTTTATATTGAAAATTATAGCGATAATTATGTGTGTTATTAATATCTGTAAATTAAGGAAAAAAAACATCGCAAGGTAAAGTGTGACGGATTGTTTATCTTGTACATTAGTTCAAAGATCATATCATTATTGCTAAAGATATTCAGACAACGTACGAAGAAATATGAAACCACAAATTAAAAAACAAATTGTTTATAAAATATAAAAATTTAAATATATTTACAAAATGACGTCGTTAAGACTGTTATTATTAACTATTATTTTTTTGGTGCCAATTGATGAGTCTGGTACATCATATCTGTGTATACAGTATGCACACTGTAGCGACATATTGTGCCCAGCTTCATTTTCATATTTTTGATTTGGTATTTCTGCTTATATATTTTGGTGGGGATATAGAGGGTATATTGTATCTACGAACTCAAAAAACTTATTCCATGTGTTTTGATCCATTTTCCGATGGGTCCGAGAACCGAACTTATTGAGCCTCCTCCATTTATCAAACGGAATTTTAAAAATATGATTTAGTGAAAAATATCATAATATTTTCTTTAAAGGTTATAGAATTAAAAATAATCTTCACTTTGATTTTTGTCTCTGTACGATAAGAATTGACAGAATAGATTTTCTTTAAATTACGACATAAAAAACGATGGGTCACAGCTAAAAATTGGGTAATATAAAGCAGTCCATTTTTAACGATTTTTTCTGCATGTCCATGGGCTCCGAAAGGCTCTATGCCTGAGCCTTAAACTTAAATTACTGGTAGGTAAATAATAACGTAATGTGATATACCATAAGTTAATTGGTTTAATTTACCGGGTGTCTCGCGCGGTGTTCGGTAATAAAGGCAAGGTCACAAATTCGTAACATTAACATAACCCAAATAAAAAACTCTTTGAATTGGTTGGCAATAAGGCGGGAAGTTTTTATGTTGTTAAAAAATTTGCTTAATGTCAAACTAAATGTTGAAGTAGACAAAGCAATGAAAAATATGATTGTCATCTTTTTATCAAAGTCAGAAACGCAAATATAACCGCAGACCGATCACTGACTGAAAATCTGTACTATTCAGAGAAAGTAGGGCACAGATTTTGCGACTGATGTGTGAAACTACTGGCTTATGGCTCAAGAAATTGGAGACACCTATACGCTCGATGAAGGTACCAAGTATACTACTAAGTTGAGAAAGGTTTAATTATTGTCTATATGGCTGGTCCTCCAAAAATTACTAGAGTAAAAATGTAGTAAAGCATCGCCTTAAGCCTCGACTCAATTCTATTAACAAACGCATACAGGTAAATGCACTCATTTATAGTGAAGCCTCAACTCAAAGAATTAATCAACTATGTTTGCTTTTTAAAACTCGATGCGAGAGTTGATATCTGAAATGGAAAACTCTGATTGATACGATCAAGAGCATGCACTAATCTCATGTGGTTAATATTCCAATACGTGACTGTTTGAGGTAGAGTAAAGAAACATGTACATATTAGGTAATATTACGAATTTTTTTAAACTTAAAGAGCTAACTCGATTAGTTTATTGGATTAAATTAAATTCACTTCCAGCATTATTATTAACCCATCGCATTAGCAACAAATTACAATCACTGTTAGACGGTATTTTTAACAAAACTACCAATCACGTCCAATAGCGTCTAACAAATCTGCCTCAATCGATGAATCACTATGTGGGCGGTGATGCAAGTGTTTAGTCGCTTCTTGAGTTGAAGCATCAGTTCCCCATGCGCGCAACATGAACTGCTCGTAAGCCGACAAGTCCTAATGAAAGAAATTATATCCTCTACAATTGATACAGTTCGTTGTTGTACCTTCTTCTTCATATATGTCGCTTTCATGGATGGGTCCGTAGATTTTTCTAAGTATTTTCCGCTCGAATACTCTTAGAGTGTTCTGATCTTCCAGACTAAGTATCCAGATTTCGCATCCATATGTAAGCATTGGACTAATTGTGGTTTTACGTAGTGTTACCTTGGATTTCCATCTCATTAACCTGGACTTCATAAGTTTAAAGAGCTCTTAGTAGCCCCTGTTTGCTTTTAAAATTCATCTTGGATTTCCCTGCTAGTATTGCTATTTGTTATTTGTTATTTATGTCCACTAATGAGCCAAAATATTTGAACTCTTCCACTTTCTTGATGCAGTGGTTTTCTGACAACAACGTTCGTCCTATCAGGTCTAGGTCATCCGCATACCCCAGTAATTGCATTGATTTAGTAAAAATTGATCTCACCTACTGAAAATACAATTAACGATCGACTCTTAATTTCACTCAATAGGATTGGAGCAGCGAATTCCGACCCTAGATCGGCAGTTGCAGACTTTTTACGGACAAAATAGCATCGTTTTAGATTTCAGTGTAAGCGTTATAATTATAACACTTAAAACAATTGCTCTGCAAGTTTTTAGGGATTTCCCAACATGTCAAATACTTAACCTCCCCCCCTCCTCCACTCACACCCAATATGCATTCAGATTTAAGAATTTGATGAATAATTAATTAGCAGTTTACAAAAAAATCCACACTTATATACTTACATATTCGTAAAGCTATATGCTTAAATACTTACTAATAGGTATAAGGTATAAGGGGTATAGGGTTGGAATTCACAGAATATTGTTTCTACGGAATCAAGAAATGTATTCCGGATTATATAAACTTTCCAAGTAGTCAATTTAGACAAAATCGTTAGATCTATTCCTATGTTATTTTGAATGACAGCAGTTTTTGTCTACAAATATATCCGTAACCAATGAATAACATTACTATTTACGTAACTGGATTTACTATAGGGAAATCCGAGCGCCTCTATTAGCCAGAGTAGATTTTCCATTCGCTCAGTCAGATAACGGGTGAGTATGAGAACTATACCACCGCCGATGAAGACAACCCACAGAAGAGACATGACGATAACCCAACCACCCACTCACTACCCTGCAGGTGCCGGACGAAATGCCATCCAGTACCCGTAGTCACCTAGCTCCGTGCAGATCAAAAGTGCTACCAAAGCACTTAGGTCTGCACTTCCTCGAGCTACATAGCTCATTCCTACCTAACCGATGATCCGGATGGCAGGATGTCAATTGACATTCTGCATACCGGCAGTCAATCCCAGCCAAAAGTACCCCAAAGTTTCCGAACAGACAGATGACTACCCCGGGGGTGACAAGCTGGCGAAGAAAGATCATCAAGACAGAAGAGCGCCAGAAGATGAAGGCCTTAGCCAGCAAGGTAAAACAGACCAGGACCCGAGGAGGTGGGCCGAAATCATCCACACCGCTCACATTTGTGAGTGGGGTTAATGTAAAGTAAGCTCGCCCACCCCGTACGAGGCCGGCCCAGGTCTACAGCGATGTACTAGGGTAAAGAGCAGTAGTCCTGCTCGACCTTAGATATCTGAGACCGTCATCACCTTCGAGCATATAAGGGAAAACAGAAATGCCTTTTCTATTTTACAACAATGCGTATGATTTGTTCTCAACACCTTATTTATATTAATGTCCTGGCGGAGTTTAGCCGTAGGCTATTCTACCACTCAACCAGGACGGACACACACACATAGACAATATCACAACACCCATTCCCTGCGACATTGCCATCTGCCGCAGCTGAGACTCGAACTCAGGAGAGGAGAGCGACTAGATTGTGTTGTTTCTCACACAACAGCAATCTAGTTCACTGCTACCATCTCGGCAACACATGAAAAACGCCACTACACATCCATATCCTAGCCAGGATTCGAACCTGGGACACCGTGGTCGCAAGCTTAACACCTTAAGCACTGCGCCACCGAGCCGGTAATAAACACCCACAAAACACAAAAAAACGAAAGTAAACAATATGCAAATGATACTAAACGCTATATTAGAAAGGGTCCCCTACGAGGATGAGATTATTATTTTGCACGAGCCAAGGGATCGGGGATTAATAATTTGCTTGTTTACAGTTGTAGCCTGAACAAACAAACAGCTGTTTGGCGATCTCTATTTTCCCCTACATCCTCGAAGGTCATCACTGTCAAAGAATATTGGCGTCGCTCGGTCAGTTACTCTTTAGTCTTCACTAGGCAAACAATCCAAGACTCCAAGAGTGAAAATTTTCTGTGACCATGATTAAAATCAAAGAAATCATGCAAAATGCAAATGCAATGCAAATCATGCAAGAACGCACGATGAAAATAGATATTTTCTTTGTCTATTTTATAAACGTAAGAATCACGGATTGAAGAAGATAACTGATACTTAACTGATAGGTTGTTTGAAATATGTCCGGGTATTCAGAGGCTTCAAAAATGTAGTAGATTCTTGTTTTTATCAATGCAAAAAATTGGTTTAAAAAAAAGAAGAACAATAAAAGTGAATGTTCTAGAAAACGGCCAAGGGAATGATTTCAGATTTTACGGGAGTTGTTTCGGGACAGATAAAGCTACCATTTCCCGTAGGAATTGAAAGAGTGCATGCATATTTCATTTAAAGGTGGTTCTAGCCCACTGTGTTTTCACTCCTACTTTTATTTGTTAAATAAACAAATGAGGCAAGTGGGTTAAGAAGGTACACTTTTCGAATAACCGTGTCTATTGCTTTTAGGAACATCCTCTGAAAATTTCCGCAAGTGAGAATTTCTTCCGTAGTAAAACACTAATCACAATCTCTTTCGGCACGGCACTGTTTAGCAAATGTGACAGCTTTAATAGTAAACGGAATAATGATGCAAAAACTCCTTATTACACTAATAAATGACTGCTAACCGTTTTCTTCCGGCTGTAAACAAATTATCCACTCATATTGCTGGCTCAGCATTGAAATAGAAAGTACATGCATGCGTGATGGGTCTCTGTATTAGCAATAATAGTAAATAATAATTAAAACTAATTCGAAAGGATGGTTTGTAAAGATATGTTTGCAGAAATAGGTGAAAAAAATGAGAAATGATTTGAGATGGATCAATTGGCAAAGAGTTGTTATATAAACAAAAATTATACATCAGTAATGCACCATCAGGTATGTGTAGCACAGAGCTTTCACATAAATAATTGACATCAGATTTCTTGCAACATATAAAATAATTATGTAGTATACACCGAGAATATCCCTTCACATAAGAAAAACCGCTGACCAAGGAATCATTACTTCCACACCCAGATATTCTATCCAAATCAAAAAATTTTGTATATGGAAATAATTGTTTATGGAACTTTAATAACATAATATTTGAAATCCTCTACCACAAAAACCCATAAAACCATACCCCACATCAGTAGTGGAGTGGGGATGGTGATAAAGGGGTGGTAGTGGGGGTGGATGAAGTAAAAAATATTTCGAGGTTTCTGGTTCTTGCACACACTAAATCACAATTTTTTTTCATCCCCTTTAATAATGGAGGTGGCTAATGCCAACATTTTTTTGAGACCTTAGCTTCTCTTGTATATACTAAATACCAATTTTATGGACTCTTACCTGCTTGATTTACGTATTTACCCCAAATTTACCCCAATTTACAACCCTTCGACGGAACAAAATGAAAATATAATCCAGTTCCAGATTTCGTTAAAGTACATATGTGTACCAAATTTCAAGTCAATATCTTAAACGGTTCCAGAGTAAACGTGCGCACAAAAAAAGTTAGACAGACAGACAAACAGAATTTTTTTCGCTCAAACTTAAAATCTCGACGTTTTGTGATATTCTAAGCCTATTTGAACAATAAAAATTTTTAAGAATTTTTTTGTCGTTACTATACTTCTACTGGATGTGAAAGTAAAAGTATGTTTCTTCAGGTGTTCTCTATGTTTGCGATATTTCTTTTCAAGATGGACTGACCAGATGTACCTAAATCAATTAAAGACTTAGGGAATGCTTTTTTGCTGATCCATTCTCCATTAAACATATTGAAAACTCAATTAAACATTTTGTTACTGGTAATTCAAAATTATGAAAATTTTTCCAGTGAATTAGCTTTAAAATTCTATATATTTCTTAGTTTGATTACAATTTAGAATAGCTGCTGTTCACTGGTATTTAGTTCTTCTATGCGCGTAAATAGTAAAAAAAATTTTTTTTCTAAAGAAAAATGGAATCTACAAAATAATACAATTATCCAATAAGTATATTACTAAAAAAAAGTATCTACGCCTGTAGTCCTTACGTCGAAGGAACAGTTAGACGATGTTTTTGATTTTGTTAGGGTTTTCTTATTTTTGAACATATCCTTACAGCTTTGCCTGGTGTCTAACTTAAATATTAGTCGTATATGTCCTTTTTGACATAAAAACTGTGCCACTGGTGGTAGAGTTTCCCCAGAAAATTACGTTGTACTATATGTGCAAGTATGCCAACGCATAATATATGTTTAAAAGCCCAGTTTCATCTAAAGTGCTTTTCATCGTTAGTATTGCAAAATAGGCCTTATTTAGTTGATTCTAAAGATGTTCAATTTGAAGACCAATTTGGAGACCGAACGATAATTTACAATTAATATAGGTTCCAAGTAGCCTAACACTATCATATCTTATAAATTTATAAATACTGTATGGTATTCAATATCCATAGATACTTTCTTTTTACACAGACCTGTTGATATAGTTGACAGTTTTATTTTAAATAATGTTTTTGTTAAATTGTTCTTTTAACATTGGTAGCGTGCTTGCAAATCTTCTATCTCTAAATTTCATTCTTCATAATGCAATTTTTATGTTCACTCAATCCTACCCTGAAAGGTGTTGATGACTCACCCACATAATGTTTGTTACACTTACACGGAATACAATAAATGTGGTTTTTTAAATTTTGGTATTATTTTAGCGGTTTTGTTTTTGTCAAAATTGATCTCAAAGTATTGCTCGTTTGAAATACCGTCCTAATATTAAACTTGTAACCTATACAGAGTAGCTTTTCAGATAATCCGTATATAAAAGGAATTCATGTTATCTAACGTTGTTTAAGATTTTCTCGTACCCGATTGTTATTTTCAATATTTATGAAAGTTCTGTCAAAAAAAACTTTTGCGATCTTATACTGTTTAATTGTCTTGTCGTTAATTTTCGCTTTAGTAATAATACAAATGCTGGTAAATTTTCTGTGAAAGGTTATTGTCTCTGTGTTGTTTTCGTTTATTTTCATTTCGCATGTTTTGTAATACTCCATTAGTTATTACTTTGTTAGGTGGTAGTTTACTTTCTGAGTTGCGATCTGCATGTAGATAGTTGCATCATCTGCATATAATAACAATTTTTTCATCGCTTATGTCGGTATGTCCGTTGTGTATCAGTTAAGCCGTAATTAACAGATGATGGAACCATGAATCGCTGATCTGACAGTCTGCTGCCCACTTGTACCGATATGTATTGACCAGATATTTATCGATAGCGATACAATATAGTCTGGTACTCCACATAAATTTTTAAGTTCATGCTTAGTCCGTTATGCCACACGGTACCCAAAGCTTTCTCGATATTGATCAGCAATACAACGGTGCATTGTATATATTCTGACCTTGAGGGTTGTTTCTCATGACCTTGCACAATAATAATCTAGTATTATGACAGCTCCTGATGCCAAACCGGTGGGAAATGATAAGTTTCTTTATGTCTATATTTATTTAGAGTATAATTACTTTTTCATCCAATTTGGCCATGATGTTTAGTAACAAAATGGCATGATGGCTTGCTGGATTGTAAGGTGGTTCATTTGGCAGGATTGGTATTTTACAGGATTTTGGAAAATACTGAGGTTTCAGAATGGAATCTAGGATATGAATGGGAGCTTTATTGCTTGGGAGGTACTTCACAATTTTCTCTAATTCTATGGCTAAGCCTAACACGTAAGCACTGAGCCACTAGGTTTGTTCCATTTTCCATTCATCAGGTCCAATATACTAGAGAACCTTTAGAAGCCTAATACACTGTATTAATTAACTTCAGAAGTCGTATCTAAATAAATAAATAATAAATAAAATACGTAAAAATGTACAAAGTTGTCATACGAGCGTAGCTTTGTCTAAATACCATATTTGGGCTCGATACTATAAGTTAAGCAATAGGAGACGCAGCTAGTATTTGAATGGATAACCCCCAGAGATACGCAGGGAATGTGGCCCATCTCCTAACGGCCTGTACACCAGCTTAAACACAGAAGCTATGTCATCTTAGGCGAGGATTGCGTAGTAGATATACCATCCATACCAGGAGATGTAAAACGGTTCATTATTTATTAAATGTTAGGCAAGTAAAAGTCTCTACGTTTCGGCAAATTTTTCGGGATAGTTATTGATCTTAGTCACGAAAATCGGCCTACGTTAAATAAATAAAAATTAAAAATACTTACAACCCACTTATCTGCAATATTTAAATGATATTTAACATTATTTTCTTTTTGTTTTCAGGATACCCTGATCGGGTACAATACGATGGGACTTTATAAACAGTACTTCAGGTTATCACAATATGCCAAAAACCAGTTTCTTGGGGTTGATCCAAATGGGGCGCAGAAAGATGGCGTGCCTGTGCAAATGCTCATATCTCAACATTTTAGCCACAGTAAGTACCGTTCTGTTAAATCAAAGTTGCAAATTATGCACACAAATGTATTCAGACTGTAATTAGTCTTTTGTAATTAAAAAAAACTGGTAATAGGGACCGAATAGACTAACAAAAAAATCTATATGAATTTTCCTGTAGGGGCACTGACCTATGTCAAAAATTGGAAGGTTAAGGTAGGAGACATTTAAGAACCACTGCTTTTCTGGTCAATGGATGTATAGTTCCGAGTCATATAAGTTTGAAAAAGTCATAAAAAAGTGTAAAAACCACCGACTTGTGTCCTCGCCGTCGCACGGTCTCAAAACCAGAAGTGCGGTACTTTGATGGGCCCGCTTCAATCGAACTTTTTATACCAATTACGAAAATGTAAATAATTCGGCAGCTCTTTCTGCAGAACCGCAAGAACACGATGGCCGCAGAAGTTTATTAAACAGGCCGACCCATTTATATGCACCAGCTTATTCCTTTGCCGGCATACCCGGTGCTATCTGCACAAATGTCAGAGTATCATGTGCGACCAAATGCGAAGAAAAACCTACCTCAATATTCCAGCAGTTCTCAAACAATATTATTGAAAATTTTCATAATTTTTGTTTATTCTTTTTTCTCGTTTAGAGCCCATGTTATATACGTTTTTTTTTTGTTTGTCTAGTCGTTCTTCACCGCCAGTTTTTTTAATGACATGGAACTAATTAATTACACCCTGTATAATCAAGATATTTTCCAAAAAGAAATAGGAATATTTACTTATAAATAATATTGCAACTAAAATTAGAATATCTAGAACCTAGATAAAAACCACAATAAAACATCCAAAATAAAATAATATTTAGGTTAGGTTTAGGTGTCTCGCTTATTCTCGAACCGAAAAAAAAAATGAGACGATCAATTTTACCTATTTGGTTTTCCTGTGACCTGATATAGAGTGTGTAAAAACAACTGAAATATGACCAAAACGTTTAAAATATTAATTGTTTTAAAAATAACCCTGAACAAGTAGATTTATATTTTTAATTACGCAACTTTTAGTGCAATTTATAATTTTTAGTTTTACACACCCCCCAACCCCAGCCACCCCAACTTTTTTAAATAGCAACCTATCCTGCGTGATACTCCAAAAGAAAAGGAGTTTAATAGACTATTTATTGATTAATTGATTTACCAGCGTGCGGTAGGTATTGCTGGACCGGCTACATCCACGCTAAGTAGGATTTGGATCATGCTTGTTATCAGCGAGAGCCACATGACGCATGGTACTGGGTGGTGGTGTATGGACTGGGCAGTGTAAGAGTTTGTGCTTTGTTATCCTTTTTGTAATCGTTTTCCCTCCTTCGTCTTCGTTCCGCATTTTTTCGTAGATCCAATGTTCTTGTGTTTTCGAAGAAGATATTATTTTCCTGAAAAAAATTGTATCGCGTGTATTTCCGCTGACGTGCTGGAAAAAAATCAGTTTTGGCGAGATATGCCAATATTGCACCACTGATTAGTTCTAATTTAATTTAGATTCAATATCTATTGAAAGTTGACGTAAATATCTACTGAAAGTTGACGTAAGAAATAATTTTTTGCCATATTTTGAGAATTAACTACCTCACTCTAAGTTATCTTACCGAGATTTTCTTTTAGGAACTTGATATGAGCAGTTCATACAAACAGGTCAAAGTTTATTTGTCAGACTCTCTTTCTATAGCAACTAGTAATGTAAAAAAATAAAAATTATTATTAAAAGTGATTAGCATGTAAATTGCGTGTTATTACACAGATAAAATGATTATAACAAAACTTATCTTATCTCTGATGTTTCTGTTTTCCTTTTCTGGTATTTGCACTGATTGCTTCTTGTCTTGTCTGATTCCTTCTGATGAATGATGTCACTACACTCAAGAAAGGGATTCTAATAGACTATTCAAAGAGGTAAATTCGAAATTGAAATCTGTTGAACGATTTTAAAATAAATGAAATTTTCTTCTCAAAGACAAAATGAATGCGATTAATGTCAAAAATAGTGTCGGAAAATAATCGTACAATAGATATTTGTCAGAAAATAATTTATATTTCAAAATAATAGCTGTGTGAATCTTGCATTATTGCTGAGCGTTTAAATGAAAAACAACGAATTGTGGGGCATGGTGACTGCAAATGACTTAAGATGAGATGTGCTTTCTTTAATGAATGATATCCAAGTAAAAATCCTGTAAGTAGATGTGTTATTAGTGATAGGGTGATTAAAAAATTTCGATAGCCTGGTAAAGTAAAAAAATATCCAAAATCTGGCAGACCTGGCACAGTAACCGGTGGTGAAAAGGCAAGTTGTTACAATTTTGCTGTCTCAGGAAGAAAATTCAAAACAGTTTACATGGAATCTTGCTGACGATTTTGATGTTTGCCCAAAGTCTACTGATTGTAACTTTTTTAAAAACTAACAATTTTTTAAAACAGAAAACCTGTACCCACAGGCATAATTGTCGCTATTGCACCAGAAGCTGTTCTCATTTGCAACATCCGCAAAAATAAATATGTGGATGGGTATCATTGGACATAATTTTATTGGACTTTTTTTATAGAGGATAATTTAATATTAACAATTTAACTGGACATCGCCTACATTGTTTTGTGTTCCATAAATGGAACGCTTGTACTTAATGGGTTAATATATCTCTCTTTTGAGGTAACAAAAGGCAGATTGCTGTTCGAAAAGAAGTTGAGGTGGCTCGAAATGGGTACATATAAAAGTAAAATTTATAAATTGCACCAGAAGTTGCACCACATTCAATATTTTAAAAGTTTTGGCCATGTTTCAATTCTGATTGAGAACGCTTCAAATTAGAATTTGGATTCACTAAATTTTCAATTTACTAAGTTTTGCAAAGAAAGTAAGCAAAAATAATTATAAAGATCTTTTTTTATATTGTCATTCTTTGTCAATCATTTTGTTTGTTCTTCCTCACATAACTTGAGAATGGCGGAACAGATTTCGACAAAACTTTTTGTATCATGTTCAGCATCTTTCCAGTTGGGTTATAACCTATTAAAATCATTACCTATCTCTGTCCTTTTTATACAGAGGGGATATTTATACGCCAAAAGAAGAAAATGTGTTTTAATCGAGACATTTCAACCCAGCTTCAATAGAGTTAGTGGGTTGAGATTTTAGTATAGTTACAGAGATTACCTTCAAAGCAAAGAGAAAGTTAAAATTCGACCTGGTGAGAGAAATGGTGTAAAGAACCGTATATCTCCAGCTAAACGGCAACAATTTGCCATTCTCATGGTGGAAAAGAAAAAAATTCAAAATTCCTTTAATTTTGATCTGGGGTTAAAAAAAGAGGATCAAGACGAATAAAATGCGGCATTTTTCGCTAAATAATAAATCGGCTCGGTGGAATTATGAATTGGGGAGCATTCTTCTACGCAGACTTCCCGGTTTCACAAACTGGTAGGATGATCATGTCTGTGGATCAACGAACCTGTTCGCGTCATCATCATTCGAAAAAGATGCGTGTTCCGTATATCTACGATGCGAGCATGTTAAAGGCCTCACGACAAAGTGCGGTTTCGAAAATATTTCCAAGTTAGAGATGCCAAGCATTGATGAGTTTATCTCCCGCCGTCGATGATTGTCCTTGGTAGCAGATATAGGCCAATGTTAAACAAGAGATTAAGAAAATATTTATATGAAATAATGTTTCATTCAGTTTTACAAACGCTTATCTATTACTAGTGGAAGTAAACAAGGAATTCAACCTTGTTATCTAATGTCAATTTGAAGCCACCTTAATCGTCTTCAAATGTCACGAGCTTGGATAAAAAAATACGTTTTGATGTTTACTCTATAAAACTGTATAAACAAAATAAAATTATTATTTAGTCTTCCTATAGAGGGTGAGCCAGTAGTCTATATTTGGTTTATAATTACTATACTCATTAAAAATAATATCTTATATCTATACTCTTCTTTTTTTATTCACAACCCCTCGACAAAAGTTTTGTGATCCATGTAATTTAGTTGTATGGCAGCATCACTTACACACATTTCCTTGAACTATCAATAGTTCTGTGTTTCCCTCCCATCGGTTAATGTGACCAAAAAATATGAGGATATATCGTCTCTATTTTTAACTCTATATTGGCCTGGATCATTCCATAATCCTTTTGGTCCATTTGTCGTTGGACATCCTTGCAACATATTCAGACCAATTCCACTTCAGAAGATCATTTTTTCCATTGCATCTAGTTCTCGGATGTGATAGTTAATTTGGAATTTTGTGTCTCATTATGATTCCTAGCACGCGACCTTCCGTGGCTCGTTGAACTGCGCTTACTTTGTTAGCTGGTCTCTGTGTAAGGGAATTAGATTCGTCATGAGATGTCTTTAATTTGAGTCCGATTTTATGTGAAGTAGATGCTAATAGTAATACCACTTTATCTAAGCTGTCCAAAATCAGCACAATATCATCAGTGAACCAAAAATGGTAAAGTTTTCACTATTGATATTTATGCCCATAGACTAGAATTTCATATTCTAATATAATGCCCTTCCAACAGTTTGAATTATTCATTTCAAATATAAAACTTATCATTTCAAATAAGATGTTTTTTAACACGAAAATCGAATGATAATTGAAGTAACAAAAAATACTTTAAAAAACTTAATTTGAAATAAAATAGAAAATAGGAATAAATTATATCAAATACTTAGGGTATTCAGACAACCAACTCAAGAGACCAGAATATACCGGGTGCCACAAGCTAGTGCCCCCCCCCCCCATATTTCCTTTATTTTTTAACTTATAAAAATGGATTTTTGGACATAAAAAACGGTATCAATTTTTAAATGAAACACCCTGTATATTTTTACATATTCGGATTCAAGACAACATTCTGAGTATACCATGAGATTTTCGCGAATTTTTGAGTCTATGTTCAGTTTTTTTAAAGCATTTTAAGACATTCGTCTAGAGTGCTTTGGAATATCAAAATTTGTTCTACGGCAGGTAAAGTCCAAGGGAAAAATATAATTTTTCGTTTAATTTCATTAACAACTATCGACAAAGCCTCAAAAATTGAACAAATCACTCCTTCATCGAAAACTTTTTTTTTTCAAATGGGAGGGTAGTGGCTCATAGTGTTCAATAAATTATATATTTTTTTCTGAATTCATTGATATCCATTTCAAATCTATGCTATTTGTTTTTCTATTTTATTGAATTAATTAACGTTAAGTAACGTAGTTGTCTTCGCAAAAATCATGTGTCTAATAATAAAATGCGAATAACTACCTTTTTGTGAGTAACAGCCTTTTGGTTCTCTCTTATTTGTTTCTTAATAGATATAAATACTAGTGCAAACTATAAGGATAAAAAAAAAATTTGAAAGTGATTTTTTATTTTTAAATAAATTTAATAAAATAGAAAAACAAATAGCATAGATTTGAAATTAATTCAGAAATCTATAATTTATTGAACACTATGAGCCACCACCTTCCCATTTGTTTTCGATAAAAAAGTGACTTGTTCAATTTTGGAGGCTTCGTAAATAGCACAGGTTTACAAAAAAAAAGTTGTCTGGATCTGGGATCAGACCATACGTTTCTTAGGTATTCTTCGACGGTGAATTCGAATCTATTTTTAGTTTTGCTCTATTTCGTCAGGATTTTGAGATATCCTAACTTAAAAGTGCAAAAACACAGTTTCTTGACATATTTGAAGTTATGTAGCTTTGCGAATTTTTTTTTTCTCGAAAAACCATGTATGGGATCTTAAAGTACAAATCTTTCTCTTTAAAATGCCGTTGAGTTTGCTCAAATATCTTTTTTATTTGCTGAGATATCGAATTTTTAAAATTGTCTGTTCATGTCATATCTTTCCCAATACATTTAATTAGTACGTAAACCTTATGGTCATTATTTAAATTGTAATATCTCGGCGAAAAAAAAAAGATATTTGAGCAACCTCAGCGGCATTTGGAGGTTCTCGATTTGTTGCTGTGTAGTTTGAGGGTCTCAGAGTTATTTTGATTTAAGGAGCAGGATTTTAGGGTTTTTTAAGTTTAATGTTAGTAAATTGCAGGTTTGCTGGTTGATGCGTTTGACTTTTCACATTTGGATTTTGTGGGTTTAAGAATGTAGTGGGGGAGAAAGGGGAGGGCGGGTGGAGTTATAGGCTTAAAGTTCATTGCTTGAAGGTTTATTCTATACATCGACCTTAGTTAAGTATCATGTAAGATTCACAGGCCTACAAAATTAGGCAAGTTTTTTGTATCAAAAACGCTACTATACTTTTCCGAAGGTTTTCAGTGCACTAAATCTGAATCTGATCTCAAAATATCTCTATCACGTCAGGATTTTGAGAAATCGTAACCTAAATGTGCAAAAAACACGGTTTTTTTGACATATTTGAGGTTATTTAGCTTCGAGAATTTTTTTCTCAAGAAACCATGTATGGGATCTTAAAGTACAAGTCTTCACCTTTAAAATGCCGTTGAGTTTGCTCAAATATCTTTTTTTTTTTCGCCGAGATATTGCAATTTAAATAATGACCATGAGGTTTCCGTACTAATTAAATGTATTGGGAAAGATATAATATGAACAAACAATTTTAAAATTCAATATCTCAGCGAAAAAAAAAGATATTCTTCGTTGTCAGACATACGAGGATTTGTTGGATCTGTTCTTTTTTGAGAAAACTCGATATGTCCTATAAAATTTCGCAACCAGACATCCTATCGACTCCATCCTATCGCCCCGGGGGCTGAAACCACCGCTTCCCTCAATACCGAAATATGCAAAAAACATCCAAATGTGCTGAAAATTGTTTTTTACATATTGCTAAGGGCGGGGAACACGATGCTGATATTACTTAGCCTCCCACCCCAAACCAACTACCCCTCAATGCATAAAATCACCCTTTTTTATCATTGTTCTTTGTCAGGCATGCGAGGACTTATTGGATAGGGTTCTTTTTGAGAAAATTCAATATGCCCCGTAAAATTCAGCAACCAGACATCTTCACGACCTGTTAGGTTAAACCCCAACCACCTACCCTAAAAGAAAAGGCTTTAAATATGTTATCCCCGTTTTCAATGGTGGAGAACACGATCGTGGCATTACTTTCTCTCTTAGTCCTCAAAATTTACCCTTGCATGAACAAAACCATCGGTTTTCCTTATAGTGAGATCACAAGCGCTTGGATCAGATTTTTTAGGGAGATTATTTTTTTATTGCAGCTTAAGAAGAGTTTGATAGGACGGGTTATGCGCATGTATTGTATGTATTCAGTGTGTCCCAGGATAGATGTAACAAGAACAAAAA
This sequence comes from Rutpela maculata, assembly GCA_936432065.2. Lineage (NCBI taxonomy): Eukaryota > Metazoa > Arthropoda > Insecta > Coleoptera > Cerambycidae > Rutpela > Rutpela maculata. Next base: position 48,528,661 of record OW386292.2, read on the forward strand.
TTTTGGAATTTTGGAATTGTATTTGGGGATTGAGTCCTGCTTGTTGTAAAACTAAAGTATACCAAAAATGACTTGATTTGGTGTGTTTTATAAGCAAAGTTGTAAAAATCACCACTAATAAAGTACCTTTATTTTTCAAAATATGAAAAAATTCCACTAAGAAAAGTTATTTAGAATGCAATTTTATATGTCTTTATCAAATTTCAGGAATATAAAATTATTTTTTTGAAACTTCCCATTTTTTCAATAAATTAGTATTTTATTTTGAACCATTCAATTAAAACTGTATAGAAATTATTTTTTGTGAATTAATATTTAAAGTTATGTAGAAGCTAAAAGTAGGCTATGAGAAAAGCAGTGGATGATTAACATTTGCTTCTATACAACTTTAAATATGAATTCAACTCTTAATTCGCAAAAAATGGGAAGTTTCAAAAAAATAATTTTATATTCCTAAAATTTGGTAGAGAGGTATAAAATAGCATTTTAAATAACTTATCTTAGCGGAATTTTTTCATATTTTGAAAAATAAAGGTACTTTATTAGTGGTGATTTTTACAACTTTGCTTATAAAACACCCTGTAGAACACCAAATCAAGTCATTTTTGGTATACTTTAGTTTTACAACAAGCAGGACTCTATCCCCAAATACCATTCCAAAATTTTTGGTCCATTACACCTCTTGTTAAATCTATCCTGGGACACACTGTATATTGTCGTATATGTGCGACTTTTCTATTGTATATTTATTTTTATTGGATTCATTTATGTATTTATTTGCATAATTGTATTGTAAGTATTGGAAAACTCCCGATTCAACAAGTCCTCGCATGCCTGATAACGAAAAATGGGAAATGGTGTGGTTTTATGCATTTGGGGGTAGTTGGTTAGGGAGGCTAAATAATATCAGCATCGTGTTCCCACCCTTGAAGATGCGAAGAAAATAATATTCAGCCCGTTTGGATGTTTTTTGCATGTTTCCATATTAAGAGAGGGGGTGGTTTCAACCCCCGGGGGTCGTTGAGATGTCTGGCTGCGAAATTTTACAAGACATATTGAGTTTCCTCAAAAAAAAAACGATTCAATAAGTCCTCGCATGTCTGACAACGAAAAATGGAAAAAGGGGTTGTTTTTTAGCGTCGAGGGGGAACCGCGCGACTATCACCATCGTGTTGGCCGCCCTCGAAAATGGACGCTAGCCTTGCACTTTTGGTATACACTAGAATGTCTATTCGGTAGTCAGCTTGTGCTTTGAACATCTCCCTGTACTTGATAGACTCGAGAGACTCGTAGTTCACAAATATTAGCAAAAGTGACTTGTATATTCGAAATATTTCTCGATCAAAATTTTAACGATTTGCTGAGGATCGTTAGTTCCATATTCACATTATTACCACAGAATTCAAATTCACATTATTTAATGACCTGGCGGTGCTTTTATCGTATGTAATATCACTAGTGCTTAAAATTTTATCGAAAAAATTTTCGAAAGCGTTGTTGCCTGGTAATATAGAGTGCAAAATTGGCAGTTTATTATCTGATTAAATCCCGACCGCTTTAGCGGGAGGGATTTAATCTTTGATATTAATTTATATTAACTTTTAGGCAACTTAGCTTGAGAAAAAATTTTTAGATAAAATTTAAAAGCACGAGTGGTATTTGGAGAGAATATTTCACGAATAAATAATTCATTAAGTACATCTTCAATATTATGTTTTGTCACTAATTGCCTTCAGACGTTTTCTTGTCACTTTTTAGAGTTCACTGACCTTTATTTTCAATTTCATTAATAATTTGATACAAAGAAATATTTCCAAAACGACTCATATTGTCAAAACAGCAAATTTGAAACAAACGCAGAATTCGCTATATTTTAAACATAATCTAGTGGCGGTTTCTATGGCAACTAGTAAATGAAACGAGTTGAAACCTTAGATATTATAACATATAGACTGGCTTAACACCTTTCAGGCGTTTCTGAGGTGCAATATGACGAGGAACGATAGAGAGAGCACCACATCTTAATCTGTGAGCACTACTTTATTGCCGATGTCCCGCCCATATATACTATACAGCTCGAGTTACCCTATTTGCCGAACATTTCACGAAACAAAACGTCAAAAAATTATCGCAATATTTCCCGCTGCAGCCATACAAAAAAAAATTAGAGCGATAAATTTTGCATGTTGGTACTGTCAAAAGCCGATCTAGGTTGAATTACCGCTAATAATGACGTTTGATTGGTGCAATGTTGTGAAAAAACGGGCTCTCATTGGCTACAGCGTTAATGAGTGAAACAATCGGTGTAAGAAAATTATATGTATATTATACAGTTAGAATGTTTGAACAAGGTGACAATGATTCAAGGTATTGCTCTATAGATAATCAGTAAAAACTATTGTTAAGGCGCCATTATTAGGACGTATTTCCAGCGTTATGTTTATAGGAACTTTTACTATTGTTACGTGTAGAATCAGCTCCTAAACGATCCAGAGATACTTTCCTAACAACCTGTATAGACAAAAATGTCAACCCATTAGGTGTTTGTATTTATCATTTTTGAACACAAGTTTAACTAATTTCTTAATGTTTCAAAATTTCCATAATGAATCCAACACCAAAATGACGAGCAAATGACTAAAAACAATCGATTAATTAAGACATTCTAAATGCTTCATTCTGTAAGTAGGTTTATCACATGATAATTATTATCGCATAAATGTTAATAAACCGGCTTTTTATATGGCTAGTATGCTATTAGGAATTTTTCCCAATTATAACACCTTTTGGAATTAAATGGTTGTGAAAATACAATTCTCCTTTGCGAAATAACCCATAAAACATTCGATATTTTATTATCAATACTTTTTCGCCTGCTGCCAATCATTTAAACAGGGCGATTAAAAATTTTGTGAACATAAAACAGAAATTAAATATACCAGATCATCTTTGCAATAGTAACAAAATTGAATATTTTATCGAAACAGTTTCTAATATTATTACGCCCCTCCTCGAGTATGCGTTGATTTTCATATACTAAACAAACCTAATCCCTACAATACTCCTCAACTTGTACATGTACATGGAGACGTTGAAAATGCTATTAATAAAATTAAATCTAATGCAGTTGTCAACGATAAAATCAGTATAGAAATGTTAAAGATATGCATTCCCCTGGTGCTAAGGCTTTCGCGTAGCCGTTGATCGTTGTGGAGGAGGGGAAATCTTGCATAGACTCCGACAGGAGTGTCATATTCTTACTGAGTAAGACCCCTCCTCCTCACCTCGCTTCTCCCACCGGAAACCACTTTTACATTACTTCAGTGGGGAGCCAGCCTTTAACTTCCTTTATCGGCTTTCTACTTCCTTCGTCTTTATTATTGTACGAACTCTTCCGTACGCTTGTTGCCATGATTCGTCGGATGCGCATAAGCTTACCATCATGTTTATATAGTTGAAGGTTGACCCAGTCTGTTGGGCATAGTTCCTTCTGGTCTCTTCCCACCTTATGCAAGTAAACAGGGTATGCTCTACATCATCCACCTCGTCGCAGTAGCTGCATCTGTCTGTATCTGCCCTTCTACTATCGTAGAAATACCCGTGTCCCGAGAGAGCTTGGGTTAGGTAGTAAGCCACCTCTCTGTAAGGGCGATTCATCCATGTCCAAATGATAGGTATCAATTTATAGGTCCATCGTCCATACGTTGCGGTTTCCCATTTTTATTGCCATCTTGTTGCTCTGGCCTCCACTCCATTGTATTTTTCTGTCCTTTCTTGTATTAGAAATTCTATAGACTACCACTGCCTCAGTTGAAATGGTGCGGTATGCGCTGCCGATTCTGATTGACATCAGCCTTTGGAGTCTTGCCAGCTTTGCTGTTAATTTTTTATTTCGAGTTACCGTATGTCAGACTGGTGTAGCATACAGTATTTGAGAGCGGACCACACTTGCCATTACTCTCCTTTTCGATGCTATCGGTCCTCCTATATTGGGCATAAGGCTTGTCAATGCTGCGATTGTTATTTCCACTTTCTCGGTAGTTCTTTTGACGTGCTCCGCGAAGGTAAGTTTGGTATCAAGCCACACTCCTAGGTATTTTATTGCCTTGCTGAGCCTGATCGGAGTATATAAGGCGCTATTTTTCTTTTGGGGTAAGGAGGACTGCCTCCAATTTGTCTGGTGCCAGCTTTAGTTTTCTTGCTTCTAACCATTCTGCAACTCGCTGGAGGGCAGTGTCTGCTTTGTTCATCAGTATATTCTCGATTTCTGCAACTACTGTCATGGCTACGTCGTCCGCAAAGCTGATTAATGTAACACCCGCAGGTTGTTCCATTTTTAGGTGATCATCATACAGGACGTTCCACAGGGTTGGACCAAGTACTGATCCCAGAGGCACGCCACGGCTGACTTCTATGGTCTTTGTCTCGTCTTCTGCTTCCAGGATTATTTTCCTCTGAGATAGGCATGATGCTATTACCCTGACTAGGCTCTCTTCTATTCCCCTTCTTCGCAGGTCTTCCAGGATTATTTGCCATGATGCGATGTTGAAGGCATTTTGCACGTCTAGGGTTATTACGACACATAGTCTTCGATACTGGTGCGCGTAAGCAGTTGCTTCTCTGGCGATTCGGGTTACGTTGTTTATATCATCTACTGTTTGTCGACCTTCCATGAAGCCGTACTGTCTCTCTGCCAGTCCACCAGTGCGTACTAGCTCTCCTTTGAGTTTTATTAGGATGAGCTGTTCGTACAGTTTCCCTTCTACGCCTAAGAGACATATGGGTCTATACGATGCTGGGTGGTCTAGAGGTTTATTTCCTTTCCTAAATATACAAGTTTAGCCTGTTTCCAGTCTTCTGGGAATACTCCTCTGCGCGCTAGTTCGTTGTAAACTCTTAGTGCGTATTCAGGTTTATTGTGAACTACTTCCTTCAAGACTTCCACTAGAATGTACGCTGGTCCCGGTGCTTTGTTTGGTTTTAGCTTATTGCAAGCTATATGCAATTCTTCTACCGTAAGATCTCAGAAATCACCGTTCTATCGCAATCAAATTTCACGTGGTCGTGCACGGGAAAAAGGTGGTTCATCACTTCTTCCGTCATTTGCATGGACATTTGAGGTCTTGGAGGAAAGCCAAGCATCTGTTTCATCACAGTCTTATAGCCATCTCCCCAGATATCAGAGCCCAGTTTGTCACGCATGCCTTTCCAGCATGCTTTCTTAGAAGCCTTGATACAATTTCGCAGCCTTTTTTGCTGCTTTTGTACTCTTCCCTCAGTTGTTGATTTACTTTCGGAAGGTTCCTTCTTGCATTTCTTGTACATATCATGTTTTTTCCTCAAGCATTCCCTGCGAAGTTCGGCAATTTCATCTGACCACCAATATAAAGCATTGCATTTTCTTTCCGACGTAGTTCTGTCACAGATTTCCGAGAGCGTTTGAGAAAAATCTTTCGCAGAAGATACACCCTCCTCCCGAATAATTTCGACGTCGTTCAGTGTTTCTTGCAGCGTCTGTTTGTTCAAACTTGTCATCTGCCACCCTCCGATTTGCATCATACTAGCTCTTTTCCTCCCATTGTCTTTACTTCAAATATTACGTTGGTGCACTTCCCTCATTTACACATGTTAGGTCATTTTCTGACATCCATTCAGTTAGGACGCGGCCTCTCTCACCAAAGACGTTCATGCCCCATTGTATAGATTTTGCATTGAAGTCCCCCACAACTATGGCCTTCTCTTTGTTAGTCCTTATGTTCCTTCCAATTTCAAAAAGAATTTCCTCGAGATCATCTAAATCTCTATTTGGGGAGGCGTAGCAGTTGAATAGTATGAAAGAGGCGGTCTCGACGTAAGTGAAACCATGTCCGTAGCCCTGTCTCTTCTATCCAATACTTTTATAGCGGTATCTAGATATTCGTCAAGTATCAATATTTCTTGCCTTTAATTGCATTTTTATTCGCTTATCGCGATTAACCCTGCGTCTATCATGTTGGAGCTGGTGATCTGGCTGCTGGTTTCCGGGTCTTCCTCCGCGTAGACTTGGTTGAGTGCTTGTTTCGACTATCTTGTCGTGATCTTCTTCTGAAGCGAAGTGGAAGACGGCCACGACAAGATGGTCGAAACGTCAAGCACTCAACAAAGTCTAGGCGAAGGAAGACCCAAAACCAGCAGTCAGATATGCATTCTTATCTGACACCCATAATTACGTACATTTTTAATTCAGCTATCGTTACCGGAAAGTACCTGTTCTGGAAAAAATCATTAATTTTTCCAATTAACAAATTTAATAAACTCACAGACCACTGAGATTTGAGATCAATAAACATCCTACCAGTTTTATCGAAACTTCTGGAAAGGCTGGTTTATAGTCAAATATCCCAAGTAGCACAGAATTCTTTAAGATATCTTTAAGAAGTTCTATTTACTGCCCGCGAGGATATCTTGTATTTATGTACTCTAGAAGTCCTTCCGAAATCAAAATGAGAAATCTTTATATGTGCTCAACTTTTATGCACTGGGGAAATGTAAACTGGGCATTATATAGGAATTTCAACTTTTGTTAACCCACAGACATCTACTAGAAGTTCTAAAAGGGAATTATCATACAGCTCAATTTTCTAAGTATTATAGAAATCAAATAAAAAATTAAAAGGGAAATAGTATTATTATCCTTAACAGAATACTTGTAGACATCTTCTAGAAGTTCTAAAAGGGAATTACCATACAGCTCAATTTTCTATGTATTACAGAGATCAAATAAAGTATTAAAATGGAAATATTATTATTATCCCTAATAGAACACCTATAGAAATCGCAAGAAGAAATTCTTTTAATGCAAAAAATTTGTTTGCTTACCACGTGGTTTGTTACAGAAATTATTCCTAGATGACGCCACGTACAAACCACTGACGATAATCAGTCATGCATTATCTTATACTCATGAATTTATAGAACATTAATAACATTACTGCAACGTTCAAATTCTCTCAGGGATCATCGATTTATTTGGATGAATCTTATAACGATCTCTAATCTTTGGTTTGGTTTGGGCCTGATGTCTCATCATACTGAGATTTTGATTAACCAACATTTCACCACATCTAATAGAAATCCTATAAAGATGTTTTCAGTACCGTTTATATTGGTAAGCGATAACATACCCGAAAGATTACTACAGAAATTAAATCTGTTTGCAGGATCGATGCGGTACATCTAACAGAAATCCTGTAAAGATGTCCTCGGGACCATTTATATTGGCAAGCGATAAGATATCCTAAAGATTACTATGGAAATTATATAGGTATGCAAAAGGCTGCTCACAGGATTCTATACTAATAGCTTTTTTCGATTACCATGGGAAGTACTATTTAATACTGATATGCTGACATTTGCCCATCTTAGGGAACTCTTACAGACCTCTAGAAGATATTTACTAATTCCTAAATTTTTATCCTCGGGATATCTTAAGGAATTAATTGTGCTACTTGGGATGCTATTACATTCAAGTAAATGAAATTATACCTACCAACCATTCCGACTTCAGTGAGAACAATAGTCCTACTCCTGATGTGCCCATCTAAAAGGTAACTTAAGATAAGTTTGCCTAAAGGAAAAGTCATTATACCTCTCACTGGATTATAGCAAAGCATTTGATACTATGAACCATAAATTGCTATATTTCCATCTTACATCTTTTTACCATTTGAGAGGCGAGGAAACACCGAGGTGCATAGCTTGCGATGAAGTACTTACTGTTAAGCATATTATATTGGATTGCCAGAATATACACAACAGCGACATATCTTGAACATGCTAGATAACTTAAGGGAATATTTAAAAAATGATAACAGGCACATACTCAATGTTCTTCAATATCTTAAGAGACACTGACTTGTTTTACAAATTGTGAAGGCATTTATATTCACTTGTACCTCTTTGTATGTATATACATTAAGAAAAGGGCTAATGATCTTAGGAATCGATGCCCTGTAAAAATTTAAATAAATAAAATTTTAAAAAATTGCTATGACCTAAACTTAAACAATATGGATTTGATGAAAGTGCAACATATTTTATAAAATTATTTCTCGGTAATAGAAATAAAAGTTAGGTTATAAATGATAAATCCGTCGTATATAGTGCACCTCAAGGATCAATACTGACTCCATTGTTATTTATATTATAATTTACCCATCTGATTTTCATCGCTATTAAAACCATTTTACACCACATTTTTATGCAGATGATACAAAATATAATTCTGTATCATCATCAATATAATTGTACCTCTGATATTTACATCTTGAAAATAGTGTCGATCAGTTCAATGAAGAAATCAATACCTTGGTTCTTATTTCTAAAAATTCCTGCCTTTCTATCAATCTTAATAGTACGTTATAGTATTTGATACAACCAAAGAACACCAGAGGGTCATACATGGTGTCACTTTATTAGTACATGGACATAAGTTAGAATATAAAGACGGTTTAAATGTTGATATTTATCTTCGATTTGTTGCCACGTTAGCCAATAGCTATTTATGTAACCAGTTACGAAAGACTTTATTTTGTGTAACGAGTGGATGTTTGCGGGACGAGGGAAGCGAAATCCCGCAAAATAACACGAGTTACACAAGATTGTCTTTCGATGCGTGTTACATACATGATTTTTTCTCATTTTAAAAGTATACAAACTTTAAATATAAATGAAATAGGTGTATTTAAAGATCTTAAAAATTAGTAGTATTTTTCAAAGTTATCTTTGCCGCTATTATTACACATTCTAATTTTAATGTCAAAATTGATAAACGTCATTTAGCCAAGTTATACGTTATTTGAAATCGTAATTTGATAGCATGGATTTAGTGGCATCAGTAAATATTGGTACGCCAGTAAAAAAATATTGCACGTATAAACAGTTACTGGCGAGCATGCATCAATTCATGCAAGGTCAAGACTTGCTCACTAGTTCTCGCCAGTAACTGTGATGTTTCGTGGTTATATTAATTTTACTTACTTACTATTTACAATGAAAGCTATATATTATTCTAAGTTTCTGATAAAATTAATATGTAAATATTTCTATATGTAAATTGTCTTCGTTTAGTGGAAAAACAGCTAGCTGAACTTCGTCAAGGGAGAAATATAAATAAAGGCGATTTATTGTGATTATTTATTATTATTATTATTAACAATTTGCCGAGAAAAAATTGCCTAATAGTCGATCTCGAAATTCTGACCCATTTAGAGGAGCTTAGTAGGCCTTGAAAATATAAAAATTATAATTTTTTCAAAACAGTCGAATAAAGCTCATCGAGCAGTATATCTCAAAAAGAAAATTTTAAAATCGGCCAACGCGTTCCAAAATAATGGGATGTTGCGGTATAAAATAGTACACACTGTATGAAATTAAAGTAATTAATTAAGACTAAAAAGTTAAAAATAAATATATTTTTTTTAAACAATGGTTTTATTTTAAAACCAAATTGCACCAAAAAGTAGAAAATTAATTTTATTATAAGCTGATCAGACTAATTTTCAACTTTGTGAATAGAAAACCATTAGGCGTTCATAAAATATTACTTCGTCTAATCATTTTGATTTACGTTCACATTTTACGAGCGCCCAATGGTTTTCTAATTACAAAATTGGAAATTAATCTGATCAGTTTATAATCACTGAAAAAAAAAAAATTTCTACTTTTTAGTACAATTTGGTTTTAAAAGAAAACAATTGATTGTAAAAGGTTTTTTTTTAAATTTATTTTTACTTAAAAAATTCCAACCATTCATGCTGTTATCGACAACCTTCCCATGAAAGAAAATTAAGATCACAAAATTTTTGCAGTCTTTTTAAGAATATGAATTAACTTTACATGCATATTTACTTCCACATCCAGTGGAAGTATAGTAACCCAAAAAAAAATCTGAAAATTTGTATTCAAATAGGCTTAGAAAATGTCATGAAACGATGAGATTTTAAATTTGAGCAAAAAAAAATTTTGTGTCAGTTGGTCCGTCGGTCTGTTTGTTTGTAACTTTTTGTTGTGCGCACGATAACTCTGGAACCGTTTAAGATATTGACTTGAAATTTGATACACGTATTTTAGGTGGCAGTTCCCTTTGCAAGCATTTTACGAGTCATGTTTAAAGGAACTTTTTTCTTATTTTCACGGGTATTATACTTCCATCAATTGTTTACCCTTGTTTTAATAGGTTCTATGTACATATTTTCATCGTATTTTAAAGCGTGCACCCGTAAATGTTGCGTGATTTAATTAATTTAATTTAAGTTTAATGCCAGACTAATCGTATTCGACATCACGAGACACAACTTCACAGATAAGACTTGCTTATCCCATTCTTATTTTCCTCCGGTATAACGTTTACCAAACACATATTTGTTAGAGAAAACCATTACGACAGCATGCTATTTGGTATCTGAGAGTAGATGGATCTCGGCGATAACCATCGTACATATACAAGAAAAAGTTCTAATAGCGTTCACAAGGACGTCCGACGACCGACTTATTCCAACGATAGTGAAAGTGTCGTGCATTTTGTACAACTGCGTGGAGATGACGTAGCCCGGTTAGATTCGTTTTGAGTGTAAACATAACCTTTGGTTTTAAAATATACATATGAAACAGCACCCGCGCTAGGGGTGGATAACCCAGACCACTTCTACAAAAGAAAGCACAGAATTATCAGAGAGTGATGATGACCAACAAATGGACGATATTTCTAAAACAACTGGCACCACTTCACCACCAAATAAAAGCACTCTACAAACTGACACCACCCTGATAATGGCATCTACAGAAACCATCTCAGAAAGTATAGATCTAGTATTATGGTCAATAACTTTAGGAGATCCGAAAAAAGTTTTTAATAAGACAATGCCCACCTAAGTCATTGCATAATCATAAATTTCCTTATAAAGTCACTGGTTGAAAATTTAGCGCAAATTATTATACCTACTCACACTTTAAAAAATGAAGAGCAAGTTCCCTTTCAAAAGAGGGTTCTAACGGCTGGAAGCACCTCGTTGAAACTTTGAAAGAACTCGAAATTTTTAAAAATCATATTCAGGCCCAAAAATCATGCCTAGAACTGAGTTAAAGGTTAAAGTGTTGAAAAACTATAGATACGGCTGCTCAGAAATTGTTAATGCCCAAACAAACCATTGGTACGAGGTGCTTCTGATAATAGCAGTAATCACCAAAATGCTTAGTAAGAGTTGTTTAGCCTTTCAAGGTACAAGCGACAAGCTGTTTGAGCATAATAGTGGTAACTGTTTAAAGATATTTAAGCTGTCTGAAATTATAATTGAGAAACTTCATGAAATGGGGTTAAATTTGTAGGATATTAGAGGATAGGGATATTACAATAGGCCCAATATGAAGGGCAATAAAGCAGGAGTGCAATCTAGAATTAGGAATTTAAATCTGCGAGCATTCTACATTCCGTGTGTAGCCACTTTCTCATTCTAGGGGTTAATGATATAACAAAAGCATTATTGGAAGTCGCTGATAGTCTTTAATATTGTCCAAAAAATATATTTATTTTTTTCGGCATTTGCTTTCCGTTGGACAATACTTTTAAAATATATCCAAGTATATTAACTTTAAAACCATTGAGTGACACTATATGGGAGAGTAGGATTAGAAGACTTAAAGTCTTTAAGATTTCATACGGGAGATATAAACGACGTTTTGCTAAGCATTTATGAAAACCAAGATATTGATAAATTCAACAAGAGATGAAGCATCGGATTTGTTAAATTGCATTAAACAGTTTCAGTTTTTGTGTTCAATAGTCATATGGTATAAAATACTAAACTGTATTAATCTATTAATCAATTAATTTCTTAAATGATCTTCGATCAGATAAGTCTTTTAATGCAACTACTGTTGATGCAAGAAAACTGGCTGACAAAATGACGTTGAAGCTACTTTCGAATTAACAATGCCACGATACCGAGTAAGAAGAAAAAAGATGAACCGGTTGAAGAGAAAAATAAGACAGATTATTACTTTACTATTTGATCAAGCACTAAACGCACTAGAATCTAGATTTGAACAACTTAGTCGCCATAGTAACAATCTTCAACTCTTGTATATAATTTAAAAACCATGTCTTTTGAAAAACTCTTAAAATATTGCAAAAATTTGGAAATTATTTTAACTGATTGTGATTCAGGGCTTCAGTTGACATTAATGGTGTATAACAGAGAAAATTTCTACGGTTCACTTTTGGGTAAACTAAATAAAATTTACAACAACCTCAAATTTTACCCCTCCCTTAATGTTGTCTGAAGAATATTGCTAATTATACCAGTAACTGTAGCAAGTGGAAAAATGAGTTTCTCTAAATTAGAATTAATTAAGAACTTTTTATGTTCCACTACCACGCATAGACGTCTTAATGGTTTGGCCATTTTGGCGATTTAGCATGAAATTGCTGATGAAATAGACTTATAAGAGATAATAAGAAAGTTTACAGAACTAAAAGTGAGAAAAAAAAGTTTTTTGTGATTCTAGCTCAGATGGTGTTACTTTCATAGGTACCTTTTATTTACTTTTTATAAGATATAAGTTTTCTTTCTTTATGCAGTAATACTGGTTACTAATAGCATTAAAATCTGACTAAAAATTTGTAGCTAGGTACAGGTACTTTTTTTGTACTCTTTTGTATTACTTAAATGTTAATTTTATTTTGTAACTTTCTCTCTAAATATACATTTTTATTTTATTTTAAAACTATTTGATTTTTATTTAAAATAAAAGATAGCGACAATTCGCTGCGTAGAAACGCAGATATATGTTGAAGGTTTGAAGAATGACTGGTATCACAACCAGGGGCAAAGAGATTACTTCTGGAATGCAGCCTACTTAATGGAAAATCCCAAGAAAACAGGTGTAATATGATAGTAGTGGAGTCAATGGAGTTTTTATCTCTGAATTCTCGACCAGTGTATAAATTTTCACAGTTCATTCTGTAATGTCTTTCTAAGACTACGTAAATTAAAGTTATCGACTTTTTAGTTGGGGATGATGCCCATCTATGCTAGAGGGGCAGACAAAAAAATAAAAAGTAACCACTAAATTTGGCAAAGACTCAAATGTTAAAAAAGGTGATGCATAATTTTTTCATAAATTATTTTTCAAGTTATAACGATTTGAAGTTTGCAATTTTAGCACCGAAAAATTGTTTTTCTGTAAATAAATAAAGAATTATTGCATTTAAGGTAAAGTGGTATAGTACAAAAAATAAGATTATAAAATGATAAATATATTTTGTTTCTTTTATTATATCTATATGATAAATAGTTTTGAATATATGGCAGTTTAAAGATGGCGATGAAAGGTCTATAAAGAGAGAAATAATATTTAAATTTCAAATATCTCAAAAGCAATAAGCGTAACGTTAGAAATGCATATGATAGAAATGAAAGTCTTGATATTCCCTTTGAATTAATTATTTTTTATCCCTATAGCCAGGGCCGGATTATCCATAAGGCTAACTACGCTATAGCCTAGTGTCGGCAATGCGTAAAGGAGCGCGCGCTAGTGCACGAGGGGCGTCGCAAGCTCTGCGCTCTCTGCTTCTTAAAAAAATTCCAGCAAACTAATTTTCGTTTTCGAGAAGAAAATCTCCCTGATTACCAATTTCGGTTTTATTTTTTTTTATTTTTCCTCCTCGCTCATCAATTTTGAAACCGGGACAAAAATTTTTTTTCCCCCCGCTCATTATTTTTTCCATTTGAATAAGAGGGCGTAAATACAAGATTAGCCTAGGAGCGCACCAATCCTTAAACCGGCCTTGCCTATAGCTATAAAAGTTACGAAGTTATATGCGAAACAATGAGTGCTTTATAATTTTTTCAAAGAGTTTAAGGTTTTTTTTTTCTGCCATTGGCCATATAATGAAAATTTAAAAAATCCTTAAAAGTGCTCATAACATAAATTAAAGCTTTTAAAACTCCCTTTATCTTTTTTTATTCGCTATCATTAAAAACAACCGAGTCATGACTAATATAAAAGAAGCATATAGATGTGGCAAAAATATGTCATTACGCCTTTTATTAATTGAGACATAGGTATGTATCCAGATACTTATACGCCGTACTCCCGATTCTGGTACGAAATCTGCAATTTACGTCATTTCCGGTACAAACGGATGTGAACAATAATCGTTATGATATAAATGACATGTACTTATACACGTATCGTTCCCGGTGAGTTTTACTTCAACGGTTTTACCGGAATGGAATCAAATATAAAACTTACAAAGACAACTTCAACGTCCTCTCCTGTCTAAACTATGAACCCCATATGATTTGTGCTTTTGCAGGGTTGGTAAACATAACTTCAAGAATTAACATATAAAAAAATCAGAAAAATCTATTGATCACCAAAATACCTTTAAAAAGTGCAGGGTACTTTATTAGTTTTTATAATAGTACTCGTCCTAATACATTTACTAGTAGCATTAAAGGATGACCCGGGTTATGGGAGGTTATGTGGTTATAAAAGCCTGCACACTTCAAGTTATATGGTTTTTAAAGTCAGATGTGTAAAATTTATGTTTACTCCAAGTTTTGTGGTTATAGAAGCTTGCACACTCCGATTAATAGGCTTTTAGGGTTATGAAGTTGTATGGTATGGAGTTGTAGGGTTATGGGGTTAAAGTGATATGAGGTTAAGCCCCCCCGAACAGATCGGGAGATCACTTTTTTGTGGGCCTGTGTTATTTATTCTTTTCAGTTACCACTTTGTAATGCTTTGGCTGTGTAAAAAATGGGTTACTCAAAACATTCATAATATTCCCATTCATGAAATTTTGTCTCGGTTGTTCGTTATTATTAACTAAATAATGGGAAACAGCGCCATATAAACAATTGCCGCCACTTAAAATCACTTATCATGTTGTACATAACAGATTTTTGTGAAACAATTTTCGTTAAGCTTCTAAAGCAACAATTGCTTCATGGTTAAGTTGCCCTTCTTTCCGGTTGCTAAAACTGCTCTGTGTCATTAAAAGAACCTCATGTGACGATGGCATTAATTTAATGCTAAACCAACAGAATCACTTAGGTAAAAATTGTGTAAATAGAAATTTCAGCATTTTACATTATAATATACAATGTTTGAGAAGCAAAGTTAATGAATTTAATGTTTTTTTTATCGGAAAATAATTTTGATATTTTATGCATAAATGAAGATTGGCTTCTAAATGATGAGATTGATTATGTAAATATCATTGATTATAATTTAGTTTCTTCGTACTGCAGACGTAATATTTTGCATGGGGGTGTTGCAATATTCTGTCTAAATAAATAGAAAGTAGAAGAATAGAAGTACATTGTGAACTAGCAGCTGTGGTGTGTGAGAACGATTCTCAGATTCTAACTGTTTACCGATCGCCTAACGGGGATTTTGATATATTTTTGGAACAGCTTTCCTGTGCCCTAGATATACTCACACGGAAAAATAAAAAAATCTTTGTGACTGGAGACTTTAACGTACATTTCCATAAACCCGATAAACATGTATTACTACTCCTTAATCTATTTGCATCGTTTGGACTTTATGATTTAAACAAATCTACACGATATTGCAATTGTCTTGACAATATATTCATAAATTTCTCACAAAATATCTGCAAAACTGTTACCGAGGATCCAAAAGTATCTGACCATTTGGGTATTCGCTTAAATGTACAAGATTCTAAACCTGCAACTTCGCCCAAAAGAATCAATTATAGACCTGTTACCGAAATCGGTCTTTTTAAATTAAATCAGCACTTAAAATCCGTAGACTGGAGTTTTGTAAATAAATCATCACTAGACCTGAACATAAATTTGAAGTCTTTTTAAACATAATCACTAGCGCGATAGATATAAACTTACCAGAAAAATAAAAAATTGTATCAGATAATAGAAGAACTTCAGTTAATTGGTTTTCTGACCATTTAAGGCAAATAAGAGAGACATTACATTTTTTGCAAGATCTCTACAAACTAAGTCCAACACCTAATTTAAAATCTTTACTGAATATTAAAAAAGCACCTTATAAATCCGAGTTAAGGAAGGCTAAAGTTAATGCTCATGACAAATACATTTCCCAAAGTAATAATCGAAATAAAGCAATGTGGAATGTCATTAAAAATAATAAATCGCGAAGAAATACTCGCTCAGATTCTGCTGTTATTAATTCGGAGGATCTCAATAATTATTTTGGGATGATTGCCGAAAAGACAATAAATGTATTACCCCCGTCAAACAAAAACTTTGAAGACTACTTACTTAACACTAACATAGGTGGACATAGTACTGAATTTAGTTTCACCGGAGTCTCGTATGTCCAGATCCTTGATATACTAAACAACTTAAAAAGAGTAAAGTAAAGACGCTTATGATATAAATCTGAAAATCCTCAATTTTATTAAGCACATTATATACATTCCATTAACCAACCTTGTAAATCAATGTATTAGAAATAATATATTTCCGAAAATTCTCAAAATATCAAAATTTATTCCTATTCACAAACAAGGCGACATTGATGATCTTGCCAATTATAGGCCAATATCCATAATACCTTTTTTTGCAAAAATTTTTGAAACCGTGTTAAAATTGCAAATGACATCTTATTTTGAGAATTTTAATTTGTTTAACAATCACCAGTTTGGGTTCAGAGCTAAAATGTCCACTACTTTAGCTATAAATACACTAACGGATATGATAAATGGGGGTTTCGAAGGAAGCGAAATTTTGTACGCTCAGTTTTTAGATTTAAGTAAGGCGTTCGACTGCGTCTCTCATGATATATTGATAAGAAAGTTAGTTTTTTACAAATTTTCTATTACCAGCCAGAAATTACTAACATCATACCTTCAAGATAGATCTCAGTTTGTTAACTATAGAAGCACGAATTACAAATATATAAACGTAAAATATGGTGTACCCCAGGGCTATATTTTAAGCCCAACTCTTTTCCTCATTTTTATCAACGACTTGCCATACAATATCGTCTCAGCAAGATCTGTCCTTTTTGCGGACGACACCACCTTAATATATAGTAATAATGATACTACTAGATTGCTATCAAATGTACGAGATACTCAATCCTTTGTTCAAGACTGGTTTTTAGCAAATAACTTAAAGTTAAGTGAAAACAAAACGGAAACGATGATTTTTAGTTTAAGACAACACACATTAGATAACATGATATCCACGGATTGTGTTAAAGGTGTTTATCTGGATACCAAATTAACGTGGGAAAAGCACGTACACATCATCTATGGTAAAATGTCTAAAAATATTTACTTACTACGTAATCTTGTGAATTGTGTCTCACAGACAACTTTATTAACAGCATATTTCGGTTTAATTCACTCTGTACTTGTCTATGCAATATTGGTTTGGGGTCACTCTTCGCATGCTGCAACTGCTTTTACGGTGCAAAGAAAGGCAGTAAGGGTGATCGCGGGTTTGGGTTGCAGGGAGGAGCGCAGGGAATACTTAAAAAAAAAAAATTCCAACATTATATAGCATCTATATATTGCAATGCCTTCTTTATGTAAAAGAAAATGAATCAAAATATTTGTCTCGCGCCCAGCTACATTCTTATTCCACCCGAAGTAATGGGAACTTACATTTTCATTTTTTACGTTTATTGAAAACACGAAATGGTACTATGCAATAAAGTTTTTCAACGCATTACCGTGCAATATCAGGGAATTAGATTAAAAACGTTTTAAGACAGTCCTAAAATCGTTTTTAATTGACAATGCATTTTTTTCATTGAACGAATTTCTTACCGCTGATTTTTCTACTTTATGTAAGTAACATAAATACATGTTTATTGTTAAAAATTATATATATTCGTTGTTTTTTTAAATAATATTTATTACACTTCCAATCATATTGTTTGTGACCATGTACATATGTGTATATAATAATATGTGTGAAATGTGTATATGTATATACTTGTGTATGTATATGTATGTGTACATATTATTATTATTTTTCATAATAAAATTTTCTTATACTGTATACATATATACATTTTTTTAAACATTTTCATACACTTTTTTAATACATTTTTTTTACATTGTAATATTGACTTATGTAAATACTTTTTTGTATAATGCATCAATAAAAATACTACTACTACTACTACTACTACTACTACTACTACTAAAACTAATAATGCCACAGGCACACAAAATAAAAAAGTGGTCTTTTTCTGATACTCCATTGGGTAACTCATATGTACTTCGACGTGCTTAACATGAATCAGGTGTTCGTTTGGCCACAATTTTTTTGTAAATCGCGAAAATAACCTAAAAAAAACTCATAATTTAGGTTATTTTCTCGATTTACTAAAAATTGGTGGGTAACGGAGCTAAACAGATACCTAATTCGTATTCAGCATATCGAAATACATGGGGGTTACCCAATGGAGTCCCAGAAACAGATCACTTTTCACTTTTTTTGGTGTCTGTGTAATAAATATATTTGCATACGCGATTTTCTAGAAAATGGCGGAGGATCCGGTGATAGTCATATAATACACAGACACACTCACAAAAAAAAATAGTCTGGTTCTGGAACTTCATCATATGTGTTTCGACATGTGTTTCGACATGCTGAATACGAATCAGGTATCCGTTACCCACCAATTTTTAGTAAATCGCTAAAATAACCTAAATTATGAGTTGTTTTTAGGTTATTTTCGCGATTTACAAAAAAATGGTGGTCAATTGAGCCAAACGGACACCTGATCCGTGTTCAGCACGTCGAGATACATATGGGTTACTCAATGGCGTACCAGAAAAAGACCACTTTTTTATTTTGTGTGCCTGCGTACTTAACGCAGGGGCCAAAGATATTTTGATTCATAGCCGATTTGCGATTAGCATTTACTATACCTGTGTACCTTCGAAAAAGAACTGTCCGATAATAATAATAATACCATGAAATTGCAGCCCGCAGAATTTTTATACTATAAAAGGATGCTTGGTGTCTTTCCTCAGGGTTATTTGCACACCAATATCGATAATTTCTTTACTGACATCTCAGTTCGGGTGAAAATATAACGTTGTTGATCGCTTTTACTGACAATTCTAAGCCGCTTGTTTCCTTCAAAGCTTGCACTAACTAAATCTAGAAGGTATGGAAGTGTAAATTCTGCTTCAATATGCAATGCAGAGTGTATAAATGTCCTGTGAGCCTTATTCCAAGATATTTGACATAAAAGCGTAGTACCATTTTTGTATTAATGACACGGTATCGCTGTGGGCTAGAGCATGTTGTATGGCGAGCACACTGTCTATTGTGTACTGAGTTCGATTCCCAGCTTCGACACTATTAATACCAAAGAGTAATGGCTATAAGTCTGAGTTTTTTCAAGGACAGCTATGGTTTTAGATTTAGAGGTTATCTAATACGTCTAATGCGTTTATGTTTATGTTAATAGACAAATTAAATGCTCTTTCTGTCTGGATAATGGATATCATTTTCATAGCCTCGTTTGGTTAATGGCACTATTGGTCAAAATGTTTTAAGGTCAGTCATAACTAAGGACCACTGTTTGGTATTCTAAGGAGAAGCGGACAAAACTGACCTTACCGTAACACTAAATTACCGGGCTAACATTGCGACCTGAAATGTTTTATACGTTTTCATATGTTATGCGGAAAACGTGAAAGACCTGTTAACCTGTTGCTGTCTCGGTAATAAATTATGTTATGACTCGTTTCTATAATGGTTTGTCGTATAAAAAAAATGAATTTAAACGACAACTAAATATACCGTGAGATTGAAAATAATTCGTTGATATTTTAATTTAAATACTCCAAAAAATGAGTTTGGCATTTTTCTTATGTTAAAGTCGGCCTGTTTAAGATTTGTATGTTCGATATATCTATTATTAAAAAAAACTTCTTCTTATAAGGGAAGGACTTCCACATATAGAAATTTACTAATAAATTTAAAATTCATAAAATGAAACTCTCTTGTAATAATAAGATAAACGATATAACATATTCTCCAAATCCAATTTTAGCTTAAATGTTATTGTTTAATAGTATAGTCGAACTGATTTAATTTAATTTTTTTCGGCGACAACATTCCACCTGAAATTTTATTGTTGATTCTTATGTACTATGACCTCTTGATTACGAAAAAAATATTTGTGTCTAAAAATTCCGTGTGCGTCAAAAGTTACATTTCAACTTATCTGCTTAATGTATCTTGTACTAGTAATCGGATGGGAATTTTAAAGGAAAATTGATTTTACTGATAAGGAATCAAGAGATCTTTATCAAATTTTATGCACAAAGATGGTACGATTAATTTGAGATGGCCAAATTAGGATAAATTATAAATTTTTAACGTGTCTGTTTTTATAAGAGTCAATAATAATTTATCGATGCAACTTCTTGTTTAGTACGCTACAGCGCGACAGTAAGCGCGTCAATTGTGTGTTCCAATTCCTCGGAGAAGTTATTTTTAATTATAATTTGCATTTAAGTAATTCTCTTAGAGACTGGAGTCTCTATAAGATGTAATTCTGCCTCATATTTCATTCCTAAAAAGATAGATTATATTATTTTACAAAACCGCAAATCCAGTCGGCAGCAAAAGCAATAGGTCTGGAGACTTCATTGAGACGAGCAACATTTGGAATGTACAGAAATAAAGTACTATACTGATAGTAATAAATTTGTGAGTGTTAAATCTCCAGAAGAAGATATTTCTGTATTTATTGAGAAATTACGTCAAACACTAGATCTATTAGTAGATAAAACCAAACAACATATGATTATCTGTGGTGATTTTAATATTAACTTTCACACACAAGGTAAACAGTGTAAGGAGATTAAAGTATAATGTATACAACATATTATAATGTCACCCACATTTATTTTACATCAGCCACCCCGAGGCTATTGGCTCTTATGCACACACTAAATCACAATTTTATTTTTTACTCCATTTAATAATGGGTGGAGGTGGTAATAATTTTTAGTAAATTCCAATAACAAATAAAATACAGATAGGAACAACGGAAACAAAAAAAAAACAGAAATATGTATTAGAACACAAATTTAAATGCTCTGAAAATTTGATTGTCAACGATCCTGAATATGTATCTAATGAATATGGTAACTTTTTCAAGAATATACTACCGGACCAACGACGACAATAGTCGCTCTATCACATAAAACAAAATGTACCACCATTACTCTTGGATGCAAACATATTAAAACATAATATGCCTAATTTTTCGTTCAACAATAACCTTAATTCGTTTTATTGTGAATCTGCTAATGAGTCAGACATCCTCTGTATATTATTAAAAAATTGAAAAATTCTAACTAATCTGGGGGCGATAATATTCTATATTAAAAAGTGTATGTATCGAATTAGTAAACCGTTACCGGAATTATTAAACTGCTCACTTAATAAAGGGATTTATTTCGAAAAATTGAAAATTGCTAAGATTGAAGCTTCGTTATTTTTCTTTTTACTTAGTTGCGATTTACCACACAGGCATATGATGTATCTCAAAATAGTCAATAAAAATTATTATATTATTATTAAAAAAAAATCTAAATCGATTATTTTTTAAGAAGTAATCGTGAACGAAAGAAAATTTCACAGATAGACACACGCATAGCTGCTATGAGGAAAACCATATTTTTTTTTCGTTTTGAGTCTAGTACAATCAGAATCCGACACGATTCTTCGATAGTTGTCACCATACTTCCCTGTTCCCTTGGAATACAATTATAGTAAAAATGTTGCTGTATAATAACACTGTGTTTATTTTCTCTGAAGCCTGAACTATATTGTGTTAAACTCTACATTTTTAATTAACTGCAAATCATTTGGTACTTGTTACGTCAGAGAAAATAATTTTTGCTTCGTCATTCTGCTCATGGTGAAAGCAATACCGACAAACATTAATTTCCAAAATTTGTTACTTCCGTGATTTGAAATTTAACACCAATTAAAATAAAAACAAAGACAAATATAGCGTGAACAAAGGAATTATAGAGACATAAGAAAATACTAGATAGTATTCTTATTATCTTTTTATATAACATTACAGGTACATACTCGATGTACTATATGCTTTCACCATATCGTGTATGATTTACCAATTTTCATTAAAGCAGTTGACACTTCCAATTAGAGAAGGAGGAAGTGGAGTAAAATAATCGGTATAAAGTAATTTAAAAAATCATTATACTTCTATGAACTATTCCTTGTTAAATCATTTTAACACAAACTCAATTAAAAAAAACCGCTGCCCAAGGAATCCCTACTTCCACATCCAGATTTTCTATCCAAGCCACTCACAACTAAAAAATTTTGTATGTGGAAATAATTGTTTATGGACCTTTAATAATATAATATTTGAAATCCTCTACCCCAAAAACTCATAAAATGATACCCCACATCGGTAGTGGGGTGGGGGTGGTAATAGGAAGTGGTAGTGGGGGTGGATGAAGTAAAAAATATTTTGAAGTTTCTGGTTCTTGTACACACACTAAATCACATTTTTTTCCATCCCCTTTAATAATGGGGTGGGAGTGGTAATGGGGATGGCTAATGCCAAAATTTTTTTTGAGACCTTAGCTTCTTTTGTATATACTAAATACTAATTTTATGGGCTCTTACCTGCCTTACCCCAATTTACCCCTCACCCTTCGACGGAACAAGATGAAAATATAATCTAGTTCTAGATTTCATTAAAGTACATATGTGTACCAAATTTCAAGACAATATTTCAAACAGTTCCAGAGTAAACGTGCGCACAAAAAAGAGTTACAGACAGACAGACAGACCGACAGACAGACAGAAATTTGTGTTTCGCTCAAACTTAAAATCTCGACGTTTCATGACATTCTAAGCCTATTTGAACAATAAAAATTTTGAAAAATCTTTTTGTCGTTACTATACTTCCACTGGATGTGGAAGTAATAAAGGCCTATTATCCAATACTCGTGATTCTTCCGATTTGTTCAATTTTATTTACTACATTCAATACCAACACGATACAAGTTCCTCTTTGTTGTGGGATTGTTCAGTGTCGTCAGTACAAAAAAAATACCATAAATACACAGGGTATTTCATAAGTAATTGATACTTCAGTTGTATATATTACAGATCCAAATATTAAGATTGGGCCAAATCAAACTTGCAAGAATTTAAAACTCTGGATAACAGCCAGGCTTACAATATGAGACACGGGAAGCAGCTTGCGATTTCAGAGCACAAAGCAGCTTAATTTAAAGAATCACTTCACTATAATAGTATAATACTATATAATACCTTTAATGAAAAAATATAACATGGTTGAGTTCTTAGCTTTACGATTGTAGTTTTTCTAGTAGATATTGTGCGTAAGATTTGCGTACATTTGATTGTGTATTTATTTTAACTACTTTTTTAATTATGACAATTAATATATTTATGTTTGTATGTTAATGCTTTATATAATATTATATTATATATTTAGAATGTTTTTAAAAAAAATATGTATAATTTTGGGTATTCAGCAGATAACTTTCAAAGAAATCATTCGTTCCTTTCATATACCAATGATCTATATCTGACCCAGCTTGAATATCAACAAGAAGTTCCCTTACGAACCGACTTGTCAACTTCTAATAATTTACGTTTACATTTAGAAAATAGGTATTTTTAAAATACAACTATTTTTTTCACTGCGACTTGCTATAATAGTCTGGGAGGGAGCGTCTATATTTTATGCGTCATTTCAACACGACTTCTTTGTTTTTTTAATGTTAGTTTTCGTTCGAAAAACAATTAAAATAGGTGTCAGCTGATGCGACCGTGGAGATTAAGAGCGTGGGAGGCTGCGCATTTGGTAAAATAATTTTGTTTTTTGCGTCAATCCAACAAAGCTACAAAGCTATAAATAGTTTGTTTATGTAATATAAATGAAAAAAGAATGTGTCAGCTGCATAGGGTAGGGAGCGAAAGTTGTCAGCTGTCCTAGTCAATGTGGATGGAAAACACGTGAAAATTTGTTATTTCAACAAAGCTGAAATTCATGTATATGATAGTTTGCGATATAAAAAAAAACAATTAAAATGTGTCGGCTGATAATAGCATGGGACAAAACCTGTCAGCTAGGCCTTTTAAGTCTACCGCAGCGTCCAAGTGCTCACCACGCGCGGTATCTTTAATGCCCCAATTAACGTATGAGACTTGTATGAAATATTAGACATACATATTAGAGAATACTCTGAGATTGCAATCATTGATTGAGAATAGTGAGGATTAAATAATGAGAATTAATATAAAAATTTCTATTATTTTGGCACATTCAATATGAATAAAATAAATCAATTCTCATCTGAATCACTCTCACTGCTGTATTTATTATATATATTATTTTTACATTCAGAGCATGTGCTCGGAACGTACTTTATGTACCCATGGAACTAAGAATGAATATTCATTTTGTATTCCGTGTAGAAAATCTGAATGTCAGAGAGACGTACAGATGACCGCCTCTCGATACACAAGTAAGATTCCTACAACGTACCCATAGACCAAAACGGAACTTGATATGAACCAGAAACGTATATTGATATACTGATAAATACATGAGGTATAAAGGAGGAAGGTCCATCCTACATTGACAATGTACACTGCATGTTCACGGTATATGAGTACTACCTTCGTAGGAATTAAACCGTAGGTGCCTGGTATGTTACACATGGATCATAAATCTATGATGCATGTATATTGTAGGAATGAACATTATGTATCAGTGGCAGCTATAAGTACTTCACTTACAATTTTAAAGTTTAATTGTTACAGTCAATTATTAGGTACTTATTCTAATTTTCCACATTTCACATTCCTTGTGAAGAATATTATGTAAGTAAATGTGGAATATATGGACAGAAAATTTGTTTTTACCATTAGTTTTCAACTAAAGTCAAATGTTTTATTCATCAAATTTTATTGAATGGAGCATACAAATGCTAAATAAACTTAAATAAAACTGTATTTGCTATAACAATACTTTACAAAGATCCAAGAATATATGTAAAAAACCGCTGCCCAAGGAATCACTACTTCCACATCCAGATTCTCTATCCAAGTCACTCACAACGAAAAAACTTTGTGAAAATAATTGTTTATGGAACTTTAATAATATAATATTTGAAATCTTGTACCCCAAAAACCCATAAAACGATACTCCACATCGGTAGTGGAGTGGGGGTGGTGATAGGGGGTGGTAGTGGGGGGGGTGGATGAAGTAAAAAAATATTTTGAGGTTTCTGGTTCCTGTACATACACTAAATCACATTTTTTTTTCATCCCCTTTAATAAGGGGGTGGGGGGTGGTAATGCCAAATTTTTTTTTTGAGACCTCAGCTTCTCTTGTATATACTAAATACCAATTTCGTGGACTCTTACCTGCTTGATTTACCCATTTACCCCAAATTTACCCCAATTTACACCCCAACCCTTCGACGGAACAAGATGAAAATATAATCTAGTTCTAGATCTCGTTAAAGTACATATGTGTACCAAATTTCAAGTCAATATCTTAAACGGTTCCAGAGTAAACGTGCGCACAAAAAAAAGTTACAGACAGACAGAAATTTTTTTTTCGCTCAAACTTAAAATCTCGACGTTTCATGACATTTTAAGCCTATTTGGACAATAAAAATTTTTAAAAATTTTTTTGTCATTACTATACTTCCACTGGACGTGGAAGTAAAAAAATAGTTTTACGTTAATAAGATCTGTTAAAAACCATTTTAAAATGGATCAAACATTTATCACTCTAAAACTTCAGTTTAAAAATAATATTTAACGTGTTATTTATGAAAAAATCTAATGATCATATTACATTACCTTAAAGTTTTATCTATTTCAAATCGTGTTTTAAACTGCCAAGAACAAAACATGATTTTATTTAGGAAGAGGTATAAATAAAACAGTTGTTACTTTAAATATATTTTTATTTTTTGTTACAAAAATGAATTGCAATAATAAAAAACAATTGTGACAAAAATTTCAATTGATTTTTTTTAACAAAAAAATTTTCTTTGCAACTTATGAACTGTCATATTTTACTATAACGAATTTTTTTGTCAATAAATAAAAAATAGTAAAAATTGGAGGGCTTGCATTTTCAAAACCAGTGTCCAGGTGTTGCCGATGGTGATACTTGTAATTGCGAAAGTCCACTTTTCATTCTCGACACATCATCTGTGACTGATCCTACTGGCTGAATACTTTCTTTTGGCTTTTCCAATTTTTAGGAGAAGGTATTTCCTTCCTGTCCAGCGGAGGAGATACACGTGCTAGTCCAACTGCAAAAGAAAATACATTGTATTATATTTGAATAGGTACTTATTTCTCTTTAAAAACTGGCCATGATAAAGTTGAAAAATATAAAAACATCTTACAAAGATCTTACAGAAAAAATAAAACTGATCAAACATAAATTAAACAAATTGATATTATCATAAAGGACACGGCAGGCACAAAACAAATGGAAAAGAAGGTAAAGTCAAATGGGCTGAAAATGTAGTATGTTGTACTTCGTAATATCCTGATTAAAAGTTTTCATGGGCACAATATCTGAAAATCGCCAGTTTTTGAGATATGAAAGGTCAAAGATCAGGAATATCGGTACCCACTGTCATAGTTGAGAGTATCATATTATGATGAGGATTTGTTTAATGTTGTTATTCTAATGTATTTGCACATATGAACCAAAGAGTTCTGACTAGAGGAAATAAGCCGTTGATTTGCTGGACGGCGCGAGCATCCTTGTCCTTGTCGCACACCTCGTACCCTCTTCTTTGCTCTCCACTCTGTTTTACAAAGCAACACAGCCCCTCATGTACTGTGCGACAAAGAGAGAACGAACTGTGGGAGAAGGATGAGAATGCTCACACCGTTTGCGCGCTGTCCACTGCTCATATATTACAACTCTTTGATAGGAACACACTTTCACTCTCTCACGCACGCTAACCAACCCCCCCCCCCACTACACACATACACACACATGCACACCCTCACTTTAAAGTAAGCATAGGAACTTTAAAAAAATCACCACCTCATTCATGAAACCTGCGGCATTTCCGGTCTTATGAATATGAATAACAACATTAAACAACTCGTTGTCACATAATACTCTCAACTGACATTAGTGGGTACCGATCTTCCTGATCTTTGACCTTTCAAACTGGCCATTTTCAGACATTCTGCATTTTCAGCCCATTTGACTGTGCCCCCTTTTTCATTTGTTTTATGCGGTGTCCTTTACCTATAAAACATAGATATTTTTTTGGAATTCGGAAATATTTATGCTTGTGATTTTAAATGTACCTGAAGTTTCGAACGTTCACTTGAATGAATTTTAGATGAAAAAGAAAAGTTAATAAAAACCACACATCGATTTAGGCATAAACACTTCATTGCCACATTTGCTGACAATAAATATCCACAATACACCTAAATCGAAGTGTGGCTTTTTTTAATTTTTCTTTTTCATACCTATGAAATTCGTTCAAGTGAACATTCGAAATTTTAGGTAAGTTCTTGATTTTAAATGCCTACCAGAGTTATTAAAAGAACATATCTTCTTTCAACTTCTAGTATGGACAAAATTTCTTGGGAAGTCGACGGCTTCCAATATGTTCTTCGATATCATTATGTTCATCTGACGGGAGGAATAACGTATTTTTTGTACATAGTCCTTTGATTTGTTTTTGTTCACTCTTACATCAGATGTGATCTCTGCCCTTTTCAATTAATTGCAGCTATTCTATAATCCTCTGAAATAGGTATAAAGCAAATTACTACAAATAAATACCTATCACAACTCGTACGTTGTAATCAAATTCAATGATTGTGATTTAAATAAACAAAAGCTCCTTAATATTGAAATAGATCGAACCTACCTTCTTGAAAACAAGATTTAAACACCCCGTAAAGTGTCCAGGTTTCTGGGGGGTTTTGTTTCCATTTGAATGGTGACCACCAAGCTTCCTTTTCGTGGACCGAGACCATTACAAAGACCACCTCAGTTTTTTTTTCCGAAAAATCGATACCTACAAACGCCGTAATTATTATAACTAATATAGGTGGTATGCTTAGTATAATATGTACAAAGGGATACACATTAAACTTTAGTGTCTAAATATAAAATATCTGCAAATGACAACAAAACTATGTGGTAGTTATATTGTATACAATAATTGTAAAATACTTACTGCAATGCAATTAATGTATACTTGGACTAATTAATAAATCACGGGAAAACAAAAAACAAAACACAAATTGAAATCGACATTTGACAGCAGAAGCGTGACGTATCTGCTAGAGCACGATGAGCATGCGCACTAATCTAAGGACCGTGGCGCGCATTTAAAAAATTTTACAAGGGGATTGTATTGACATGGAAAACGGAAATCTAAATATAAAAGGTAAAATGTAATTAAATAACCATTCTAAGTCTGAACTACCTGCTTAAGAAATGCCGATAGTTACCGAGATAGTTACTAATTAATTGAACACAGTACATAAATTAAAAAAGGATTATTATTCATTATTATTTAATATTTCATTCATTATTATTTAATATTTCATTATTCATTATTATTTAATATTCGATCATAAATCTAAAGTCTGGATTCAAAATTAAAAACATATTTCATATATACAATATTGACGAACGATTTCAAATTTATAAAACGTCATACACCACACAGGGGATGATTATAAATGTACTTAAACCAGATCTATATAGATAGAGAAACATCATAATTATTTTTGTAGGTAGGTGGATAGGTACTATAAAACTAGCATTGCTGTCTCATCAGTTGTGATGCAGGTTTATTTTTATTAGTTCAAAAATCGAACCAATCAGCGTTCGAGTTAAAAGTGCTGAAATTTTGATGATATTACTATCGGCGCGGCGCTCGGGCGATGCAAATATTTCTACAAAAAATATACCTGTATTATACAGATAAAATCATTGACGAATGTCCATACGATGTACATGAACACATATACGAAGAACGTTCCCTGATAAGTGTACACAGTATATGCGACTGTGAACATAAACTTTTCTGTATATTCCATTTATATCGTATGTATAATCATATTGTATATGTGAAAATATTATTTATATGGGAATGTTGAGGGAACATACATGGCAAGTACAGAATGCAATTAGAACATTGGGAATGCAAAATCATTCTCATTTTCGTCTTCACAAATATCTGCCGAAAAATATTGAAAATCATTGAAGTGAATAAAAGAGAATACATGTAGAAGTAAAAGATTATATGCATAGAATACCATTTATGATATTTTCAATTTTCGATCATTGATCGCCTTGAAACCACTTGGAAATATACTTTTCATCGTGTTCTTCCAATCCATAATCAGTTGGCAAAGACAAACTTGGAGTATGAAGATGTGCATGACTCCACAATTAAGCACTGTAAGAAATTCGCAAAAAATGCTGTTTAATTATGTCTTACATGGAGATAACATAGAACCTTCGAAGTTCTGATCAATCTTCAAGACATCTTTCTGATTGACATTATACGCCTTCATAAAAGTAGCTACGCGTAGAAGATTAATATTCTTGATTCTTTTAGAACCGTACATATGACAAACAAATTCCTTCAGAATAGTAAAATTCTCCTTCAGGTGCGTTGAGAAATGTTACGTATTAAAAAACATGCCTCCTGTTATTTATCTGTTATGTATGACTTATAAAATACTTTGTTACTATTTGTGCATAATATGATTATCTAATATTTCATACAAATATGATTTTCTTTCAAGTTTCATATGAGAAAAACGATACAGCAGGGTGAAATATTTCATTAGTTTGTGTTGAGAGAAACTTGAAATTGATCATCAGGTGGTTAAAAAAAATGAAATAATGCGTTAGCTGGGGCATTAAAGATACCGCGCGCGGTGAACGCCTGGACGCTGCGGTACACTTAAAAGGACTAGCTGACAGGTTTTGTCCCATGGTATTGTCAGCTGACACTTTTTAATTGTTATTTTATATCGTAAACTATCATATAAATAAATTTCAGCTTTGTTGAAATAACGAATTATCACGTGTTTTTCATACATATTGACTAGGGCAGCTGACAACCTTCGCTCCTTACCCTATGCAGCTGACACATTTTTTTCATTTATATTACATAAATAAACTATTTATAGTTTAGTAGCTTTGTTGGATTGAAGCGAAAAACGAAATTATTTTACCGGATGCGCAGCCTCCCACGCCCTTCATCTCCGCGATTGAAATAGCTGACATCCGATTCTTCGATGAGCAATGAAAAACAACCTGTACTGAAAAAATGAGCTTTGTTGAAATGATGTAATTAAATTTGACGCTATCTCCCGGACTATAAACATTCTATATGTGATATAGTTAAATAAATGTAAAATCTTTAAATGTTCTTTCGTACACTTACTATGTCTAACATTCAGTATGAAAAACAAGTAAATAATCATTCTTTCTATATATTGATGATCTAAGCCTGATCATGTCATATATTATAAGAATCCTCCCTTACGAGGAATTCTTTCTAGTATCTCTAGCCCTACCTAGAGAGTACTCCATTATAATCAAACATTTGTTACATTTCAAAGCCAAGAATTACTAAAAAGCACAAAGAAAATAGGTATAAAATTTCAGTCACATGTTTTAATAAATAAAATATTTCCACTTTCGACTGATTAAATCCTCTAAAAATTGTACAACTTTTTTCATTGTCTTTAGAACTCATCAGGAGGGATATATATTCAATTCGAAACAAAACAAATTCTAAGTATTAAAAAATAGGTAGATAATATTTTCATGTAAAGAACTGACAGGAAAGCATTTATTTACTCGACAGATATATATACAAAATAAAAAAGAAACACTCTTTTAGAGCCCCATAGCTCGTTCAGTTTAAGAAAAAATATATTTTTAATTACATTATTGTTAAAAAATATTATTTTGGGTATTCAGCAGATAACTTTCAAAGAAGCCATTCATTCCTTTAATGGAGTATCCTCTAAGTGGGGCTAGAGATACTAGAAAGAATTCCTCGTAAGAGAGGCTTCTTATAATATATTGGCATGATCAGACTTAGATCATCAGTATATAGAAAGAATTGTTATTTATTGGTTTTTCATACTGAATGTTAAATATGGTAAATGTATGACAGAAGTTGACAAGTCGGTTCGTAAGGGACTCTTTGTTGATATTTAAGCTTGGTCAGATTTGGATCAACGGTATATGAAAGGAAAGAATGGTCTCTTTGAAAGTTATCTGCTGAATACCCAGTGGCGGTTTTACCACTGGGCACACTGGACGAGTGCCCAGGGCGGCAAAATTTTTTTCTTTTGAATATTCCTTTAGTCATTTTTATGAATTCCATTGAAGCTAAAACAACGCATCGAGCGATATGAATGACAGCCAGAAGCGGCTTTCTTTCATACCTAATTTATGGTAGTGGTGCTTAGAAGACTAATACTTTTCTATTCATTGTTTCATTTAAACAAGTAAACCGTAAACCATTACCGAAATACAAAATAAATTATTTCGGGTTTGATAATTGATAAATAATAGTACAACTCGCTCAATTTCTTATCATCTAAATGAACTAAAGAAAATTGTAATATATAAGCCATTAAACAAAATAAGTAAAATAACTCTCTGCAGTACTTAGTACCGTAGTTAGAATTTAGAACAGATATTATTTATTATGTCCTGCTCCTGTGTTCAATGTTTTTATAAAGGCGGCCTTTCGGCTTTGTTTTTTGATGAGAGCGACAATAGTGCATATTTTTTGGGTAATATATATATGTGTGTGTTATATTTTTTAAGAGAGGGGCGGCATCTTAAAATAATGCCGGGGGCGGAAATCATGTTAAAACCGCTCCTGTAGAATATCCAAAATAATATTTCTTAACAATAATGTAAGCAGGAATACAAGATATTTATTTTTTAGAATGTTTATGTTGACTATATTGGTGATCTATGTTGTATTTTAATTAATTATTTGTCCTTTACTATACATATGACTGTATTATAACTGACCTGCCATATGAATTGGACTCTACATGGTGAATAAATATTATTATTTTTTATTATTTTAGGCCTGCGTAAAAATGAATAAACAATTAATTCAAACGTATTTTTAAATGACAATAAGGATATTAGGTAATAAGGTTGAGTCAACAGAGCAGGGCGTTGGTGAAATTTTACTTCATAATTTTTAGCTACATTTTTTTCAAAATTCTTTTTTCAAATTTATTTTTGATGCCTAATTTAACTCCACTATTTGGCCACTTTATATATTATATAAAATATTAATGAGCCTTACGTCATATTCTAAATTAATTTGGCAATAATTTTTCGGTTAATTTATGTTTGCCTATAATTATGATCACACCGGCCGACGCGAGATCGCTAGTAGTCATGGCCACATAGCTACGAAGGTGATTCAGTTTCTAAATTATTACAAAAACGAAACATACCACGACATTTAAATCGTGCACCAAGGAGGCCATGACCGTCGTCGTATTTAATTGCGCTGCATTCATTACACCTAATTGATATGGCCAAACAGGTATAATATAGACAGACAAAAATCTTTAATAACCATCATTGAAAAACTGTTTACTCAGACATTCGTTTCATGAGACCCTGTGAATAAATATAGAACAAAAATTGCATGTATGTCTGTAGCTTGACTTCGTTGTGTATTCAATTTGTACTGGAAATGTGTGAAACTAAACTGAAAAGTAACAAATCAACTTTGAGCAACGAAATACATAGTTTCCTATTTTCTCTATTATATGTGTAGAAAAAAAAATAGCGATATTTTAATCAAAAGAAATAGTAGATAAATGTATTTATTTTTGTTTGGGATACAAATATGCGCCTAGTCGGAGCTCGACCCGGTGCCAACCAGACAACCACGGCGCACATCGCCGTGGTGAATGTGTGATTGGGTGAGGTTGGTCTAGTTCGGCTTGACGACAATGTTGTAATAGCTAAAGGCACCTGTCCACCGCAGGCAGACTTAAAACTAGGTTACTAAATAAAAATGTGCTCACATGAGCCTAAAACTACTTGATAAAACTTAAAACTAGGCACTACACTCACAAAATTTATAATTGTTGATACGGGAAAGCAGAATTAAACGAAAAACCCGTTCGAATGAATGACAACCTTGCGGTCCGTTCGCCGGCAAGGAAGGTAGAGTGGTTAAAGGCTGTGGTTTAAAAAATTAGGATTTATCAGAAATTTTCGGATTTAGAAAAAATAAAAAGAAGACAAAAAGAACAAAAAGGATAAAAGAACAAGACTGTATAAACATAAAGATGGGAAAGGAGGCATTGGAAAGTTGTAAAGTTGAGGAAAGATAAAGAGAGAGGTAAGTTGTCGTAGGAGGAAGTGTGGCTAAGGAAGATGCCGGAGGATAGGCAACGCCTGGTATGGCAATGGGTGTTTTATATTGAAAAGTATAGCATTATGCTCTCTGATTCGGGTCATATTGCGGGTTAGCAGACTACCGCCCAGTTTGAATTGATAAAATTTTGGTGAAGTTTCTTGGACTTAGTCCGCTAGTTGGGTTATGTCGTGGCAACGTGGATAGAGATCTCTCTACCTATCTAAGTCTGAAATGAGACGCATTTTGTGTTCTAATAGTCGCCGCGTATGTGATGGCAGGCCTGATTACCATGGTGTACAACAACTTTTTATTAGTCCTATCGAGTCCGCTACCCCTTGCAGGAGCGGATACAGACTCTTGGACATGGAGTAGACCTTGCGTACAGTCTCGTTAACGTGGGTGTTGAACATCAGTCGCTTGTCCAAGTGAACCCCCAGATACATCACACACCGTTTGATTGGAATTTGGCGACCCCCGATCGAAAGAGGCGTTAAAATTTGGTTTTCGGTGAAACAGCGCGAGAATAGAATTGACTCTGACTTCTCAGCGTTGATTCGAACCTTCCACTTGTCGTAATATGCCGCGGCACGGCCCATGTACGCTTTTAGCAGCATATTAGCTGCTTGCGCGTTGTGAGAGTGCACGTACATGCCGTATCGTTGGCGTACTTGGCAAAGTTCGAATTCGGGAAGTCGGGAACGTACGAGTTGTTCAATTTTGGTGACAGGCATGACCACTGGGGACGCCCACGTGAATGTCCGGCCGAATTGATAGTTTATTATTCACCCGGACCGGTAGCGATCTGTCTGACAGGAAAGAGTGAATAAGTTTAGTTATGTGCGTTGGGAAGTCAATCATAACTTTTTGATCTCATCTGTAACTGAATTATTTGGAGGAGACCTTGCGTTACGGTTTACAATATCTGTTTTATTTTTAATAGTTCCAGTCAATAACTGTCTGTCAGTTTTGTGTTGCTCTTGTTATTGAACGTTCCAGTTATTCCTTTCGCTACGTAATGGTAATTAATAATATGCTTAGTCTTGCTAGGAATATTCATGACCTACAGAGGAATTCAACCTTGATAATCCAACGCAAATGCTCAGCTAAAATTAATAATATTTGTTAATGTAATTTTGTTAATGGCAAAATTAAAATAGACGAAATTTTTTGGATCGATACCTCAAATTACTACCTCTTTCGTTAGTTTTTTAAATTTGATTTTCTCTACATAGTAAAAGAAAATATCCGCCCTTTTGAATTTTTAAGCTTTAACATCCTTATATGTACCAAATTTCATGTAAATTAGCTAAAATTTAGCAATTATAGTAACTATTGATTCGTTTTTTTTTTCAATTTCCAACTTTTGACATCCGATTAGGTATTAGCTACTCCGAAAATACGTAAACACCAATTTTAATGCAATCCTGACAAAATTTGAATTTTGTCATTTTGAGTCCCGTCCTGTGCACTGGAGTCGAACAAGATCAAGAAAACACCGCCGAGCAATAATACCCCGTTTATAAAAACAGTTATTGACCTCGAAAAAAAGCCACGACAAGAGCTTTAGACGAAGTAAAAAAATGTGAAGTTCGCAATACAGTATATACCATGCATGAAGAAAGTAAGAAAACAAACACTTACCTGCTAAAATAAAATATATACTTACGTATACCCTACCGACCCGGGGGTCTGCTGTCTGTGTTTTTTCAAATGTGCAACCCCCTTCCGGACAGCCTTAGCTTTGAATTGTGGTGTGTTTTATAAAAAAAATCCAGAAAGTGTGTTACATTAAAAACCTTGCAAAAAGAACTTCGTACTAAATATATTGTTGACACAAACTATGATAGTTTACGAGCACTTCTTCGACATCTGGGATTTAAGTTTAAAAATAGATAAGCATTAATGGAGAAGACAAATATGACTACTAAAAGATCCGAATTTTTCAGAAAATACAAAGAGAATAGAAATTCACATTTTCAAAGAGAGTTAGTATTTTTAGATGAAACATTCCTTTGTCAGTTATTTGAGTCCTTAAATACACAACCCCGTTGAACAATTTCAGAATTCTTATTTCTTACGGGAAAAATCCAAAAATAGGTATTCTTCTCGTAAGAAAAACGCGATAGGCCGAGCTTTTATGTTTCATAAAATGTAATGTACCCAAGAATGTACTTCTCAGAGATGCACGTTAAAAAAATGATGTAAATCGGACCTAAAATAAGCTTTTTATGGGGATAGTTCCAAACAAAATAGGACATACTGCTGATATGAATAAATAAACATTTTCAAAAATTAATATTTCATTTCACGTGTAAATGAAAGCATAATTAAAATTGCAATATTGTGAAAAGATAATGCAAATGTATGTAAAGTTTTTATAACTTTTTACAAATATCTATTGCTTTAACTATAAACGAGAATGGTGACTACTCCTCCTAAAAGAATTATAAAATATGCCGACGAATAACATCCTTCACCTTTTTTTTTTTTTTTTTTTTATTATTATAAACCGGCCTTTCCAGATGCACCTCTTTAATCTTTGGGGAATTACCTTTGGCGTCGTCGCATATTTCTTTCGATCGTAGAAAAATTCTTTTCATATCGTGTTAGTTACTGAATTCTGAATAACTTTCAAAATATCCATCTATCTGTCCGTCCGTCACGTTTCTTGAAAGTTAATTTATTTAAAGTAAAATAATCCATTGCCCAACTAATTACGTATAAGAATTAGGGACACATTTATCAGGGAATGTTTAATCCCAACTATATACAAGGGTCTTTCGTTTGGCATTGCGCTATTAACCGACATCCCACAATAAAGACGTCTACCAGTACTCTAGCAGAGGTAAAGAGTGGACACACCATCAAGAGGGATGTACACAATTGCATGCTTCGCTCTCGCTTGCCGCCCTCTCGCTTGTTCTTATTGCCAACCCAATACGACCACTTTTCGATACTGTATAACTTGTTTGGGACTTTTATGTTTTTTACACATGCTAATAGCATATAACACGATAAGGTTAATGAGAATTGCTCTTTCGAACTACTACTACAGAGATATCCAACTCCTCATTTTCTGGCGCCTATTTAATCTTGCATGAATTTTGGTTAAAATAAAAAATTTGCCATTTCACACGAATAAATCTTGGTTAAGTCACCATCCAGTGCCTCTCAAAGCTCTTGTCGTGAGATCAAAACCATTATTTGTAGTGTTAAAAACTATCTCAACTCATAATTTGACTTTTCTTTACGGAAATCAGATTTGAGCGTATTTCCAAAATGAACATATACTTTTTTGAGTCAGAATTTATGATATTATAACTAGCTGGGGTGCAACTACGTTCACGTGGAATTTTGAAATTAACTTTGAGGTAGAATCACCAGGCACATGTACATTGTACATCCCCACTACGAATGTCATTCGGGAGGAAAACTATAATTTTCCAGATAAATCGATACTGTTAACCAGGGAATATAATTTACTTTCTGCTCTACAGCTCTGGAATATTCCAAAACATTCAGAACTCTCGATTTGACTGAAATGTTCCAGAATGCTCTTTCATAAAATATTAACAAAAATATACAGGGTTGATCAAAATGTAATTGAAGTTAGATATAAATCATAAATTTCTTAAGAAAAATTGTCATTTCTGCCGGTAACGATTACACAATACGGAACTTTTGGTATCATTTAACCCCTACTAAATAGAGCTTTCTGAATATCCGGGTGGCCCATATCATAATATTTAAAACTAATGAGTCATTTTGGAAAATGTGATTTTAATGAGTTTACAGCATCCTGTATGATGTATTATTGGACATATTGACGTTTTCGTATTTTTTATATGAATTACATTGGAACAAAAATAATTTTAACATATTCGCGGCCATTTAGATTGACAACTAAAATTCGAATTATTTTTCGTGAAACACTGTATAAATTGTTCAAAATAGTATAAATGTATCCAAAATGTGATCTTTATTTAAAAGATGTAAAAACATACAGGGTGGTCCATTTAGAAAAGACTATTGGGGCCATTTCCGGTGAAACCGGAAGTGATAAATATGGCGAATAGGTCTCAAAAAGTTCCTAATCTTATCTCTCTTACCTCTTATCTTAATTTCACCATACAAAATTTCATCCCGATGTCTTTAAAAACAAGGAAGTTACAGGGGTGGCCCACTATTCGTTTACACCCGGTATAGCTAATTTAAGTCGTGATCGAATAGTCAAATAATTTACAGGGTGTTCGATTTAAAAAAAAACAAAAGTTATACCTATATCTCGAAAACTGAGGCATGCATAATTTTCTTCTTATCAGCAATAGATTCTACTCAAAAAAGTGCCTTAAGAATATCTTACTCGATTTTCGATTCGACACTTGCTAATTGAGATATACTCCAAAAATGCCAATTTCCCAAAAATATTCTGTAACTCGGTAGTCGAAAAAGATCGCGGTTTGCGTCATTATTTGTTCCTCGAAAATCGAGCTCAGGACACCTAAATTAGTTTTTGTCTGTTTGCCATAGTTTTAGAGAAAACCGCAAATCCCATTTAATTTGGCCCACCACCCTGTATAGCACAATTATTTGTTATTAATAAAATTGTATCAATAATCAAATAAATAGTAAAAACTATTGCACACATGATGCAGCAGGGCCAAATTAGGTAATCCCAATTACTTATTAGATTTCCAAGTAGAATTTGTGGCTCATGAAATACTTACAGAACGAGCTATAGAAATCACGTTTCAAATTGTAAACAAAGATATTTGTCACATGTTATAATATTTACTATAATCCTATTGACTTTGAAATTACCATAAAGTTATATAACACCCATAATGTCAGCCTCAGTTTAAGAGTAAGACCGCTGAAAATAAGGCTCGGAATTTAACACACTTTTATTTTAAAGCAAATATCGCAACAGCGAAAAAATGCAGACTTTCCAATTTCAAGTAACTAGACTTT
This sequence comes from Rutpela maculata, assembly GCA_936432065.2. Classification (NCBI taxonomy): domain Eukaryota; kingdom Metazoa; phylum Arthropoda; class Insecta; order Coleoptera; family Cerambycidae; genus Rutpela; species Rutpela maculata. The sequence goes on from OW386292.2 coordinate 48,567,137, forward strand.
AATACGGCTTTATACAACGTTGAGAAATACCTGTAGATGTAAACAAATTGCTCAGTACTTGCAAGCCGTTTGTACCATAGTACAAGCTATGTAAATGTTATATTGGTAGATAGGTGATTTTAATTTATTTATATTTATTCTAAGATTCGTGGCGCAATAAGCTGTGTTGGATGCTATTTCATTTTGTTTGTTTTTGAGTTGATAAATATGTACGAAATATGGCCAGCATAAGTTATAATTAAAAATTTAATATATTTAAGAGTTTTCCATGGCCCCCTCACAAATATATTTTTCGAAAATTAACCACTTTTTCTAGAGATAAATATAACATATGATATATCGTTGGATAGCTAATTTAAATTGTGATGAAATAATGAAATAATTTACAAGGTTAAAAAAAAACAAAAGTTATGTCTATATCTTGAAAACTGAGGCATGCATAATTTCTTCTTATCAGCAGCGGATTCTACTCAAAAAAAGTGCCTTAAGAATGTGTTACTCGACTTTCGATTGGACACTTAGTAATTGAGATATAGAGGTCATCCAAGAATGCCAATTTTCCAAAAACACTCTGTAACTTGGTAGTCGAAAAAGATAAGACAATCGCGGTTTGCACCATTGTTTGTTTCTCGAAAATCGAGCTCAGGACACCTATATTGGTTTTTGTCTATCTGCCATAGTTTTAGAGAAAACCCCAAATCCAATCTAATTTAGTCCACCCTGTACAGGTAGAAACGATGAAACTCACCTCAACAAAGACTAGCGAGGGCAGTCCATTTTTTGGGGGGGGGAAATGATTATAATAGTACTTACTTTTGAAATGGCGATGAGTTCCTATAGCTTCGCAATTTTTAACAGCAAATGTGACGAATATCGATAATAACAACAATTTATACTCAATAATAATAGTACTAGTCATAATAATCTTCCCTCTAATTATAACAAGCAACGGGCTAGCGGATAAATATCTGCCTATGGTGCCAGACTAGGAAAGGATAATCACTTTATCACAGAAATCTGTCATACTACCGATATGTCACACAATTCGTCGTGTGTTAGTCACTGATGGAAACGCTGGCCTTTAAAAGCCCCGTCTCTGTCAGAAGTCACATCATCAACGTAAGTTGTGGAGGCAAAAAGAAAATAATAATAATAATTAGAGACCGGAGAGATCTAGTCCGTTGTCGAGAACGAGAAGTGCCGAATCTATTGGAACTACTCATTTCCGACGGTCAAGCAGATTTAAGCAACATAGTCCTCCTCGACTACCACGACATGGATTTCTCGGCACCAGCGAATTACCCGGAGGCAAACATCATCTTGAAGGAGGGGGAGAAATGGAATAAATACCGAGATTTTTGGTATGAGCTCCGAGCGCTAGACCCAGATTACTCGGGCAAGATCGTCGTAATGATAATCTGTGTACTCTGTGAAATGAGGCCTACGCTGACCTCGGAATTAAAGGCCAAAAGTTAGCCAAATGGTTGGCAGACCAAATGCAGAAGGCAGTTACCCTGGGGTTCCTCCATCTGCTTAGGGCACATGAGTTTGGAATCTACAGTCACTGACCCTGCGGGATGAGGGGAGTGGCTGTGGGTAATTCGCTGGTGCTTCTCTCGTGAGAATGTCGGAGACACGGGAGAACTGTCCTACATCGCGTGCGTGAAAAATAATAATAACAATAATAATATTTTTTTTCTTGAAACTATAACAGTAGTTGTTTAACAAGCTACGACCAGTGCACAGTGGGTGGGACTCTCCTAAATGAGACAAAACTAAAATTTTTGCCGGAATTGCATTTCAAATTGGTGGTTAGGTATTTTCGGAGTATCTGATGCTTAATTTGATGTCAAAAGTTAAAAATTCAAAATGGCGAATCCAATACGGCTAATTGCAAAATTTCAGCATATTTACATGAAATTTGATACGTGGAGTTCAAGATTTTCTAAGCTTAAAAATTCAAAACTACATACATATTCTTTTATCGCCGGCGCTCGTAGTCCACCTGGCTATAGTAGAACCGCATGAATAGAATTATCGTATGTAATATCACTAGTGTTTAAAATTTTATCGAAAATTTTTTCGAAAGCGTGTTGCCTGGTAATATATAGAGTGCAAATTGACAGTTTATTATCTGATTAAATCCCGACCGCTTTAGCGGGAGGGATTTAATCTTTGATAATAAACTGCCAATTTGCACGAGTTATATTAACTAGGGGCAACTTAGCTTGAGAAAAAATTTTTAGATAAAATTTAAAGCACGAGTGGTATTTGTGGAGAATATTTCACGAATAAATAATTCATTAAGTATATCTTCAATATTATGTTCAGTAATTAATTGCCTTCAGACGTTTCCTTGTTGCTTTTTAGAGATTACTCACCTTTATCTTCAATTTAATCATTTACGTCACATAAAAATGCATTTCCAAAGCGACTCATCTAATAAAAAACAAAGTAGGTTTAAATTATGACAATCAAGAAAAACAATATACGTTAAACCATAGGTACTGTAACTTATAAGAAGTCATCACAACAAAGCACGCTTCGACCAATCACATTACGGGTGAAATCACACAAATTGCATATTACCAATCTATCTTACGTTCTAAGGCTGCCGGCTCAGATGGTATGGTACCGCCATTTAGTAACGCTAGCTTAACTTAGTTACTAGCCTAAACAGTGAATTGAATTATTATATTAAAGTGTTTATTAATATATATTTATGTATTTAATTCTTGTTTCCAATTTGAGAAGTTTGATAGTTAAGTTAAGGTTTACTTGTTTAAGTAGAGAGACTTTAAGTACAACGAATTATAATGTATATAATGATACTGCAGAGTTTTGATTTTCCAAATAAGTGTTAGCTGCTTTGTAATGATTGATGAATTCCCATATGTAAGTAAGTACCTATATTATTAATACAGTACTACAATTTACAATTTACGTTAACAATTAGTAATAAGCTAGAGAAGATATTTATAGATAACATTTAAAAGCACGATTTGTCCTATTTGCCGAAAACATGTCACGACACAAAACGTCAAAAAATTTTCGCAATATTTGCCGCTGCAGCGACCTAAAAAATTAGAGCGATAAATTTAGCATGTTGGTCCTGTCAAAAGCAGATCTAGCTTGAATTACCACTAATAATGTCGTTTGATTGGTGCAATGTTGTGAAAAAACGGGCTCTCATTGGCTATAGCATTAATGACGGCTATTCGTGAAAGGATATTGCCGTTTGGCACACTAACCGGTATTACCGTAAGGAACGTATTTCGAAGGAGCGCCACCTTTAGTTACCATTTGGATCTAAGATGGTCACCATTTTCAAGAAATCAATTGAGGTAATTTCCTGGCGAATCTATTAACTTCACAAAAAAAAAGTGTAATTAAAAAGTGTTGCATATTTTATTGCCAACAGAAAAGTATTTTATGTATTTTGCGAAATTTTTGAAAACAAGGCCACTATTTACGAAAATTAAATAGTGGGAGCTATGTCTGGAGTTGGAGCTTTTACTGCTTTTATTTGTAAGATCCCATCGATAAGGTAATTATTCCTCTCTATAAAGAATCTCTTAAAGCTCTCATGCCTTGGTTCTTCATATTTGACCACCCAAATTACTCGAGATGGCTGTCAGTTTATCTTAAAGATTTAATGGAACTAAATGAAACTAATCCAGATATTCAGAAAGCTTTTGAAAACGGATGTTTTGTTGTAAACAAAACAACTCGCCGCTTCTCTGGAATTGGAATTGATCAAGCTCATGAGCAGCATAATGCCATTATTAAAGGCGATGGTGGATTTATAGGTTTAACCAACAATCCATCAGCCTTACATAGATGGATGCTTTCTGGTCCGGAAATCTCGAGAGTGCTAATAGAATTTACAAACTTAGATGAAGAAGTATCCATCGACAATAGACACCATGAGGAATCGGCAGCTTTTCAAATGAAATTTAAAAAAATATAACTTTTAAAAGAGGCTTACACTGAATTTGGAAATCCGTTTCTTAAAACCAAAAGAGACTTTTTCAGCATTGATACCAAAATAACAATGGATGACGAATGTCTAAATAATATATTAGGTAGGTCTTCAAACATGGTTATTTCCGCGACACATTATAATATATTTCTGTTGTTTTTAGGTATAAAGGAACGTGGACTAGATCTATATAATAAGTTTGTTGATGAACGCTTAAGCAGCAGAGATATATATGATCATATGATCCAATATGATCCAATAAAAGCGAATAAAATTTGCTTATTTTGTAAACCTAAAAAGGTTGTAAAATCCGCAATGTTGATAAAGTCCCTGAAATCTGATGTGGATTTATTCTCTAGACTTTTCATAGTATGTTCAAATCGTGACATAGATTTGGATGATTTTTTTGCACATGGAAATCAACCATTCCCAACAACTATATCTTTAAACGGAGTCCAGAGATTATCAGATAAATCAATCCTTGTTAAGATTCTGGAAAATGTGCTTAATGACGTACCTCTTATTTTAGAAGAAACCGATGCTATGCCAAATTTACTTCAGACAGAAAAAACATCAGAATTTCAGTATGATTGTGTGGTCTATGATGGACCTGCATTGGTACATCTTTTACTGCCTAAGGGTGTTTTAAATTTTGCTGAATACTCTGCCAAAGTGTTTCAATCGCACATCAAACATAACGCTGATAAATTTAATTTAAAACGCGTTGATATCATTTGGGACATATAGAAGAACAATAGTTTGAGAGAAATTCGTGGAGGAGGAACGCGACGACAGGTTGGTGGTAATGTACTACTTCCTAAAAACTGGTCGGATTTTCTTAGGAACAGACAATAAAACAGACCTGTTTCACTTTCTATCCAATGAATGTACAACATCATCCATTCTTTATCCTGTGGAAACTATGCACAATTGACGATAGGATCATTTCAAACCGCAATTCCCAAAATTCACATATATCGCTCTGCAGCCACGAAGAAGAAGATACACATATTATATTACACGTACAGGATTGCATCCGCCAAGGTTGGAAAAATATTTGCATAAGAACAGTAGACACCGATGTTGCAGTGTTAGCTACTGCTTTTTTTCATCGATTGTATGTGCAAGGATTAAAAACTCTATATGTTCACTTTGGTGCCAATAAGCACTTTAGAATAATATGTGTTAATGGGATAGCTGCACATTTGGGTCAACAAAAATGTGAAGCTTTGTTGAAGGTTGAAGGTTTTCACGCATTCACGAGATGTGATACCGTCTCATTTTTCTCAGGCAAGGGAAAGTCGACTGCTTGGAAGACCTGGCAAATTTTCCCTGAGGTAACGGAAGCTTTTTCTTTTATGTCTAAGTCGCAAAGATTTATTTCTAACCATGTTTTCAATTTGTTGCAAAGATTTGTTGTCTCAATGTACAACATCCCACTGCTTTGAAGTTAACGATGCCTGAAAGGAATTTTTCACGTCGAAGGGAAGAAATGCTGCAAACCTTCCACCTTCTAAAACCGCTTTAAACCAACATACTCGAAGAGCCACATGCCAAAGTGGCCATGTATGGGGACAATCATTGGAAACAAATCCTTCTTTGCCAGATACTGAATCTTGGGGTTGATGTAAAAAAGATGGTATTTATTCACCATACTGGTCAACTTTACCTGAGGTGTCCACAGCCTTGAGGCAACTGATACGGTGCGGCTGCAAAAAGAACTGTAAACAAAATATAAGAAGTAAGAAAGTAGGTTTACATTGCACGTTGTTATGTACTTCTTGTAAGGGAAATTGTGATTTAAATTAATATTTTGTTAAAAACATACATATAAATAAATGATTCTGTAAAAAAAAGAACAAATTTTGAATTTTATTAAATAACGGCTTTATTTCAATTCTAATCGCGAAATGTCCGAAATACTTTTTTGTTGGTTGTTCCAAGTTCAACAACTTTGTATAAGGCTATTTTTTTATAAAGTCAATGGATTTACCAAAAAATCATATTTATTAGATAATTAGAAATCAGCCGCCATCTTGGATCCAAATGGTACCTGAAGGTGGCGCTCCTTCGAAAATGATTCTTTAGGGCACTACTAATAAGTATACCAAGCGGCAACATTCTTTCACAAATAGCCGTTTTTTATTGGTTTGCTACTCTACTATTAAGTAAAATCAAATCAGTGGCGGGATTTCATTGGAAGGGACCCGTGTTCCAGGAATTTTGTTGGCCCGGACTATTGGCTACTGAGATTAGGGGCCCGCCAGAGATCTTGACAAGAAAAATTTTTCACATCCCCCCCCTCCCCCCTCGCTCATCAAGCATGGGAGCCCGCCAGTGAATTTGGTACCGGGGCCCCTGATATGACGTGGGGGGGCCTGCAAAATAGATGGAAAAATAAATTAAAAAAGTAGGTAAAGGAATGTGAATAAAAAATAATTATCTTAAAACAGTCATATATTTTATATTCCACTAAACATATCAGAGAGTTATCAAAACTAGGAACTTTTCAAGTATAATTTGCACTTTTCAAGTATAATTTGCACTTTTCAAGTATAATTTGCAAATTAGATAGGTTACAAAAGTAAAGGAACGTTTACTATAACAAATCTGAAATACAATATCTCGGCTGATGTTGGTGGGCCCCCCTGAGCTGGGGGCCCGTGTTTTTCGAACACTCTGAACACACTTTAGTTCCGCCACTGAATCAATTTGCATTTTCTGAAAGAAACCCAGACAGTACATGATATCCTTAGAATATCCTAGCATATTTCATGATAATTTCAATCTCAAATAATCATAAAAATAATTATTAATATTTGTACAAGAAATCGTACTATCGTAAGCAAAAAATAGGACAACTATTTTTTTCTAATATAAATCTGTCTCTATTTGAATATGTAATATGAATTTTGACAAATAACCGACAATGTCACAAAAATTAAAGTTAGATGTACACAACTAGATTTAAGCAAAAAAACCGCTGCCCAAGGAATCACTACTTCCACATCCAGATTCTCTATCCAAGTCACTTACAACGAAAAAACTTTGTATGTGAAAATAATTGTTTATGGAACTTTAATAATATAATATTTGAAATCCTCTAGCCCAAAAACCCATAAAACGGTACCCCACATCGGTAGTGGGGTGGGGTTGGTGATAGGGAGGTGATAGTGGGGGATGGATGAAGTAAAAAAATATTTTGAGGTTTCTGGTTCCTGTACATACACTAAATCACAATTTTTTTTCATCCCCTTTAATAAGGGGGTGGGGGTGGTAATGGGGGTGGCTAATGCCAAAAATTTTTTTGAGACCTTAGCTTCTCTACCAATTTTATGGACTCTTACCTGCTTGATTGACCTATTTACCCCCAATTTACCCCAATTTACCCCCCAACCCTTCGACGGAACAAGATGAAAATATAATCTAGTTCTAGATCTCGTTAAAGTACATATGTGTACCAAATTTCAAGTCAATATCTTAAACGGTTCCAGAGTAAACGTGCGCACAAAAAAAAGTTACAGACAGACCACCAGACAGACAAACCGACAGACAGACCGACAGACAGACAGAAATTCTTTTTTCGCTCAAACTTAGAATCTCGACGTTTCTTGACATTTTAAGCCTATTTGGACAATAGAAATTTTTAAAAATTTTTTTGTCATTACTATACTTCCACTGGACGTGGAAGTAATACGTTATAAGACTTGTCCCATTTTTGCGCACCACAGTACATATTAATTAATCCCTTTCTTGTATTCGATATTCAGGTACAAAAACTTGTGCCTCAGATTGTACTTTCGAATAAATCAGTATCTCGACTGAAAATTTTACAAAATTACTCCAGTTATGCAGCACAGTACCTGAAATTTAAATTTACACTTAAAATTATTCTCTTTATATCTTTTTAAGATTTTTACCGCTCGGTAGAACTTGCTTTCGAGCACCTGTGCTTGAATTTTAATTATTTCCGGATGATGACAATATGGTGTGGACTATCACAGTTAATTATTGACCTAACATCAATATCGTCGTTGTAAAAATAAACAAATAAAGAAATCAAACACATTTTACCGACTTTAATATCGATATTAAGTAATATGTTTCAAATAGCCGCACGACGCGACGCACAGTGGGGCAGAAATTCAAAACGTGGCAATAATTCTAATTTCGGAACAATCCCTAAAAAAATTATTTATACGGGTTTTTGAGGGTGTAATTTTTAAATCTGACGTTGAAATGTAAAAATATAGACCTGTCCAATATGTAAAGGTCAATCTGCCATCTTAGAAAAATAAAATACTGGCAGAAATAAAACTCATCTATGGTCAAATATAATGCACTAAACTCGGACGCTCTAAGTCAAATATAACGGTCAAAGATGGTGGACGAAATAAAATTCTTTAATTTTTCGTCAAGTATTTAGGTACATAAAAAGGAGAAAGTTCATTTTTTTTTATTTTCAAAAAAAGTGCATTTTTTACAATTGTCAAAAATGCATTTTCCCTGGCTCTTCTTTTTTTCATCCAATTTTCATCGAAACAAAATTAAATATACTCTAGAAAGTCTCGTATAACTTCAAAAATATAATACAAAATGAAACTCCATTAATTTGATAACGAAATTTATTAAGCATACGCAAGGTAATAATAATAATTTATATTTTTCCAATATGACGGATTGACACATACATATAGGATAGGTTTATAATTTTTATGAATTTTATTTCAAATAAGTCAGTATTTTTAAAATTCCCGTTCGATTACTAGTACAAGATATATGTATTAAGCAGATAAGTAGAAAATCCGCGAAAGTGCGTCAAGAAGTGAATATAACTTTTGACGCATTAGAAATTTTTGGGCGTAAATATTTGTTTCGTAATCAGGAGATCATAATACATAAGAATCAGCAATAAAACTTCTAATAGATTGTTGTCGCTGAAAGAAACTGAATTAAATCAATTCGACTGTACTACACGTTTAAAAAATATTCATGAAATACATTTTCGGGAATTCAATTTAAATTTTAAGGAGTACACATAAGTACCAGTTTAACATTAATTTTTAAACTAGAATAGCTCTTATATTTTAGAGTTAGGAGGTTTCCAGCTCAGAAAATGGCTTTCAAATGAGCCAAGTATATTTGACAATCTTCCAGCAGGAAATGAAGAATGTAATTTTCTATCAATTTGTAATGAGGGTTATCAAACAAAAACATTGGGTATACTATGGGATCCTAAATCGGATGTATTCTGTTATTCAGTTCAAGGTTTCAAAAATCAGAGTAGTGTTACCTAAAGACCGATTCTCTCATTAACAGCACAAATATTTGACCCTTTAGGTTTACTTGCTCCAATAACTATTAGTGCTAAGATTTTAATTCAGAAGTTGTGGCAAAATAAATTAGGTTGGGATGATTCGATTCCGTTATGTCTAAACTATGAATGGTTAGATTTTCGTGATCAGCTAATACATTCAAACAATTTAAAAATTGTTAGACATTGCATTTTACAGAATCATATAAAAATAGAATTTCATGGATTTGCTGAGTCATCCGAATCTGCATATGGCGCTTGTGCATATATCTGATGTATGGATATCTCAGGAAAATGCACAGTAAATTTATTTTGTGCCAAATCTAAAGTCGCTCCTATGCGTAATGTTAGTCTACCTCGACTAGAATTATGTGTGGCAGTTTTGCTTGCCAACCTATTTAGGAAGATTTGCGACACAACTAAGTTTAAATTTAGTAATATATTTTATTGGTCTGATTCCACAGTAGCATTAGGATGGATTCGGGGCTCACCTCAACGATGGAAAACTTTCGTAACAAATCGTGTTGCCGAAGTTCAAGATTTTACTGACATAGGTGATTGGCATCACGTCATAACCGATTGTAATCCTGCAGATTTAATAACGAGAGGTATTGCATCTAAGAAATTAATTGAATCTGATTTGTGGTGGCATGGACCTCCTTGGTTAATGAAAGATATGTCAAAATGGCCAATTAATCGTAATGAAATAATTCCATTAACTGAATTACCTGAATCCAAAGAGGTAATTAGTTCTTTCGTAGTGCAGGTAAATGACTTTGACTTATTTACCAAATATTCTACTTTATCTAAATTAAAACGACTAGTTGCATATATATTGCGTTTTATCTCAAATTTACGTGGAAATCGTATTTTAGGTCCACTGACTTCTCAAGAGCTAAAGGAGTCTATTTTAGCTCTAACCAAGATAGCTCAACTACAAAGTTTTAATTGTAAGATAAATTGTCTCATTCAAGGTAAACCATTGAATTCTAAATCTAATATATTATCGCTAAATCCGTTCTTGGATGAAAAGGGTGTCTTGCATGTCGGTGGTAGGCTGCATATGAGAAAAACATCCAATTATTTTACCACCGCATCATAACTTGACCAAATTGATAGTTCAAAATGAACATTTTAAGCTTTTGCACTGTGGTCCGCAACATTTATTAGCTTCTATACGGGAATATTACTGGCCTGTATCGGGACGTAACTTAGTGAAAAAGGTGGTGCACAAATGTTTTGTCTGCTTTAAAGTAAAACCTAAGGGACTCGAGCCTTTAATGGGTTCCAAACCAGAATGTCGTACTGCATCATTATTTCCATTTAGTAACACAGGTGTCGATTATGCTGGTCCCTTTTTGGTACGAGACAAAAAATCGCGTGGATACAAACTTATAAAATCTTATATTGCATTATTTATTTGTATGTCGACAAAAGCCATGCATTTGGAGCTTGTCTCTGACCTCACAAGTGAAAATTTTTTGGCCGCTTTAAGGCGTTTTACTTCAAGGAGAGGTAAACCTCATAACTTGTATTCAGATAATGCGACAAATTTTGTAGGAGCGAATTCCACACTAAAGGAATTATATGAATTTCTTAATAAGCAATCCAATACTATTAAAGATTCTTTGAGCGAAAATAGTATAACTTGGCATTCTATACCACCAAGATCTCCCAATTTTGGTGGACTATGGGAGGCTGGGGTCAAATCTGTGAAGGCACATTTAAGACGAGTATTAGGTAATGCCTGCCTCACATTTGAAGAATTTAATACGGTTATAATTCAGGTTGAATCGGTTTTAAATTCGCGACCTCTATCTCCTCTGTCTGTTGACCCAAATGATATAACCCCTCTTACCCCTGCTCATTTTTTAATTGGACGAAGCCTGACATCAGTTCCCGATCCTGACGTCCAGACTTTCGGTGTATCAAAGGCAGAGCAATTAGTGCAATATTTTTGGCAACGGTGGCACAAAGAATATATTGCCGAGTTACAGACTAGAGTAAAATGGAGAAAAAATGTGGACAGTCTTCTACAACCTGGTGCCTTAGTGATTTTGCGTGCAGACAATTTGCCCCCTTCAAAATGGCAACTTGGCGGCATTTGTGAGCTCCATATGGTCCGTATGGTATAACTAGGGTAGTGACTGTACAGTGTTCTAGTGCGAAGCTTAAACGTGCTGTTTCAAAAATATGTGTACTTCCTATAGACTAATGTTCATTGTTCATTGCATTTGTTTAAGAAAATATTAATCGTGTCTTTTGAAAGTCTCATCTTTCAAGGTGGACGGCTTATATTAGAGATAAGTTGGCGAGAGTCAATTGACATATGTCAGAGAATAATAATAATTAATGTTAGAGTTTCTCATGTAATATCATTGATATTAATACACAGTTAATTACAGTCCGCTGAGTTAGTTTTTTATTCAAGAATTGGTTATCTACCCCCAACATACATACCTGACTCTATTTTATCCATAGTTATTTAAGTCAAAAACTACAGATCTAAATGAGTTTTTCCACTTAAAAGTTGTATCAAATTAGCGCATCGATCATACGCAAATACTACTTAACAACAACAGTTTCGTGGAGGTGGTGGTAAGCGAGGTGACCTTGAATAAAGTTAGATAGTGACGCAAATGATACACTGATATGCTCCTTTGCCATATGTCAACAACAAATAGTCCTTTAGCTCGTTTCATTTTACGATTAAATGTCACGTTTTCGAATTCCTTCCCCACTGCGCGACGGTGGAATCTTATTTCATAATTTCTAGTGATTTTTTTTGAAGGCGTTTCAATTTTATCAAAAAAATATTTTTGGTAATTTACATGGGGAACTTTTTTGTTCAGAATTTAATAACCGTTAATTTTTCGACCTTTTATGTCGATAAATTCAATATGTTTCGAGAGCAAAAGACCATAAAAAGGAGTATATTTTTCAAGATAGCAGCTTAGCAGATTAGTCCCTGAAAGTTTTTACTTTTACAGTGGTAGTGGGTCCTCGAATTCATATGTACAAATTTTCATTTGTATTAGTTTTATTATATACTGAATGCCCTCAGTTAATCTGAAATAACTGGTTTATAATAAATAACGTTATAATTACTAGTTCGGTGTTAAAAAACTCGTCATAATAAAGATTTATGTATATTAGTGTTCTTTTTCATTTCGGCATTTTAGAGGTAGATGTTGATGCGATTTATAGTTGGGTTTTTCTAAAGATCATCGTATCGATATAATGTATCTACTGTTTAATATGTATCATTGGGTTTTTAATAATTACCACGATTTCGAATCAGTAAACAAACTATGTAGTTTGTTTGCTTTATTTATTTTTATAAAATTAATGTATTAATATATTAATTAGTATTATTGCAACTTTCAATATCGATATAGACATACCTACAGTTTTATTGTTTTTTAATTTTGTAGTTAGAATTATAGTTTGAATCTCGATTCCTAAATGGTTAACCGACTCGAAATTAAGTCGATCAGGTTTTCCCCACTATTGCAGTAATCGGATTCAAATATACATCATAATTTTGTATAATTGGACACCCCCCCCACTCTAGAATTTTGCACCTCCCAACTTTGGAAATAGTGAAGAAAATTAAGTGCAAACTTGACGCTTGATTCCTGCTTGCTTCAATTAAATTAATTTTTCCATCATAACCGCCGCCAGAATTGATCCCACAGGGGTCAATTCTGCAACCACTTTTATATATATTTGCTAACGATGTGGTTAGTCATCTACAAAAAATACCAAATGTTCATGTGATCTGTTACGCTGATGATACAAACATTCTTGTTACCGGCAACAACCTTATCGAAGCAAAAGAAACCACTGAAAGAGTTTATCAAGAAATCATACATTGGTCCCAAATAATAACCTAATTCTAAATAAAACAAATACAGTTTCAGTACAATTTTCACAGTATACTAGGTGTTACTTTTGATAAACACTTACAATGGACTCAACATATCGAAAAATTAAAGCTGAGAACAAGTTGTTATGCTCTAAAATTTATGTCTAAATATTGTAGCCAGGAAATTCTTAAAGTACTCTATTATTAAGTAGTTCGACATTGTAGATTTAGCCGTCTTCCGAGCAGCCAATAGGGCCAATAGTTCCCTTGTTATCTGGAAAGAACGAAAAATTAAGGAAATCGGATTTTTCACGAAATGGAGCATGACGAATTGCAGGACTTTTGTAAAGGATAAGAAAGACATAACTCAGAGGAAAATGGTTTATATCATGCAAAATGAAGTTGAGTACAATTAATAATAAGGTATTATCAAAATTATATCAAAACTGTACAAAAATTATTTTGACAGTTTGGGGGACCTGGGACGTGAAATTTTGAACGTTAAGTGATGGCGGGACCTCAGATGACTCCTGCGATATAAATAGACAACACAATGTAAATAAGTATTTGTGAAATGCGCAATCAATTTTATAATAAATTACAACGAATGGGTAGGTATGTAATATTAGACTTACCTTTACGCACTTAGCGAGACAGTCGTGTACTTTTGGAAGGCCCAGATTCGTCAGACGACTCTTCTTGCATTCATCGGTATAAATATATAACGACATAACGAAAAAAAAAAAAGTAATTGTTAGTTGCGGTGTAATAGCGTAATAGGGAGTGTTTAATAGTAATAGATCTATTATAAAAGTAATAGTGCTCGCAACACTGGATAGCGGCCGGGGAGAGAGGAGGAAAGAGGCGGAATTCACGGAAATGGTCGAGAGCGGGTCGGAGAGTCAGGAACGTGTGACTCCTTCCACCTCAGCTCTTCACTCCCGACGATTGTAAACTTAACATTTCTTTTTAGTTCTTTAATTATTAGCTCTGTATACCATTTATTTTATACTCAATTTACATTGGAAGCTCTATTTCTTGAAAAATCCGATTTCCTTAATTTTTCAAAAAAATTGCCAATTTTGAAGTGGTGTATCTCGGGACCTATTGGACCTACAGAGCTGCAGTTGCATTCAAATTGTAGCAAATTTTGTCTACTTTAAAAGTGTGCACTATAACTTTTTCCGTAGGATGCACCTTTTCGAAGTTATCAGCCCGAAAATGAAAAAAGGCCGAAAATTTCCACGCAATCAGTATAGGTCTTTCGAAGCTGCAAACTTGGTTTTACACTACTGATATCTATCCTAACAATATCCCAAAAAATCAGAACAGTGCAATTTTTTGCAACGTACGATGTTTTAAATGACCCAAACATCGACGAGCTAATAAAAAATATGATTAATAAATGAATATAGTACTATTTATTTCTCTGCCGCTAATAATGTAATAAAATGGTATAATTAAAATATACAGTACATTAAAGTTAATGAACCTTGCATAATATTGTAGTATTAAAAAATTGTTTTTCATGCAGGGCGTTAAAAATAGGTGTGCCTAGAAATAGTTTCAGAAGTTTTCAAACTTGGTGAATTTGTAGATTTTACTGTCCTTAACATACTAGATCTGCACCCTCGGTTCCTATTTTATTCACCTGACCATATTAGATAACGGCAAATAAAGTTTTTCAAAATGTCTTATTTCCAGTGCGTTCTCCGATAAAATTAATTATTGTGAGTAAGTAGAAGGAATTTTTTCACAAATTATATTCTATACATTTGTATCCCGAAGTGCACAATTTCGGGAGCAGCAGATGAATAAACTGAAGATTAATTCTTACTCACTTCCATTTTTCGCTTCAAACCACCTTATCGTCGGTCATATTTAATTAATATTTTTGCTACAGCACAGCTAAAATACTCGTTTTCAGACTACCATAAAGTAGAATACACCGCGCCTTTTTTTATTGTGACGTGCCCTGTAGACCGAATCCATAATAGCGTGTTTATCTCAATTTTTTTCGTTTCAATATTGCCGATGTTGACGGACCAGATTCTCCAGACTCTCTTTGGTATGTTACTATGACTGAATCCATTTATTTTCATTGTCCTACAAATGAATTGATTCAACTGTGTCTGTGTTTGAATGGAACGTTTTGTATGCCTAAGCAGCACAAGGGGTTGTATTTTGGTTATCATCCTGTTATGTTAGCTAAAAAGGATGGCTATTTGGTTGTAGTGGCTATTATTAAAACTGAATTATTACGTTTTGAAAAGGTAATGGTGACGAACATGGGAAATAATATTTTGGTCATCAAAACGTAACTGGAGCCAAATGGCCATAACGCATATGCAACTCATTTGGCTCTCTTTTCGATTTTTGTGGCTGCTTTATGAAATGGCTCTTATGGCGAAAGGGGTGATGTATCTATTTCACTTCAACTAAATCATGACTTTTTAGGCATAAAATAAAACAAGAACACTATTACGGCCATCTTTTGGCCCTAAGCAGATGCTGTTAGATAAAATGGGCGACCATTATCTTTATAGTATACTTTGTTCAACTTCAAAATTATATGAACATCATAATTACATATATGGTCAATCAAGAGGGTTAAATTTTATCAACGCACGAATTTTTTCTGTAAACTTATATAAAATACTCATAAAAACAAAGGGACCTCCAGAAATTTCAAAATTTTAGGTGTAATTAAATTAATTTGAAATATATACATACGAACATTTTGTAATTTCAAGAAGCACAATCGATGGTAGTTTATTAAAGCTGATTAAAATATCGAATTAGTAAATCAAAACGTTACTTTATAGGTATAATTAATAAAGTATTGAAAATGAACGTAATGGTCGTTCGGGTTGTTCTTGATTGATAGAAAACATGGCGGCAAGTTGTAATAATTTGGCATGTTTTCGCTAATGATGCTAGAAATAAACCAGAATAAGACCACAGAAAAGAGAACTACCAGAAACGACACTTGGGCTTCCCGCCAAAATTCCATTGCCGCCATTTTGTTGTTGGTACATCCGTCAGTTTATTTATTGTTTTAGGTTAAAACAATAAAGTGCCGTAATTGACAGTCTGTGACATAATACCGAAATAAATTCTTAAAAGGTTTTAGTGTTATTGTGCTGGGTTAATAGTAATTTTTAATAGCGATATGAGTAAACGAGGTGAAACCATTTGCGCTGTTAAGGAATGTACAAGTAGTACGACAGGAAAAGACATTAGTTTATTTAGGTTTCCTAAGGATTCCCTCCCAAAGGTATTTTATTATTGATGTAAATTATAAGATATTTCCAAATAATTGTGAACCTTTCTTCATTTAAGATCCGTATTGTGGTTGGAAGCATGCGATCGTGGGGATTTGGCAAGTACAAGTTCAGCCGAACTTTATAACAATTTAAAGTTGTGCGCACGACAAATATGTATCAAAATAGATTGCTACTAACAGCACTACCTACTATTTTTCCTCAATTTGGTAGTTTAAACAGAAAAAAAAAATATTTCCCCAGAACGACCTCCCAGTAAGAAATTACAGATTTTCTCAGGCGAGATATTGTATTGATTTTAATACACTTTGTGACTTTATATTAAGAATACTATTGTTCGTAAAGACAATTTTGTCCAGTTTACTTTGATAGTTTTAATACCCATTATAAATAGAATTCTTATTCGAATAACGTAATTGTATTCAGCCCATGTAAAGTATTCTGTTTAAATTTCCCGCCAAAATTACCAACAACAAAATGGCGAAGGTCACAAAAAAACATCAAAGGCGGTGTTGAGAGTGCCGCTTCTGGTAGTTCCTTATTCTGTGATAAGACTGTATAGGATCTAATAAACTTTTTTCGCCAAATGGCAAATTTAACCGGTCATATTAGTCCAACTATTACCAGAAAATTGGTTGAAGTGGTTAGCGAGTTTTCGCATCAAAATACGGCTAAACTATGAAATACATAACCTCTCTTTTTACGTTTTTTTGTTTCTTTTAACTGTTGTTTCTCCAATGTTTTTACATTTCCTTGCTCCAACCAAATTAAAATTTGCTACTAAAGTTTCTGAAAATGTATAGCGTGGTTCAAACATCGAAGAGAAGCATACTTGCCCAAGTGCAGTTCCTTCAAGTTGGGTAGTAAACAGCCAAATGTACTGGTCAAATACAAAAACATGCATACATTTTTTATTAATCCGCAATCAAAACCAGACTTAAAATGATTCCAGCAACCATGTACAAACAATAAAAAGGAATAATATTAAAATGTTAATGATAGCTAGGGCCATAGAAAATGAAATGTCAGCATTCTTGGACACTGATGCACAAGATAGGTTGGCACGTTCACTTTAACCATCTAAATATTTATATTAATGCATAAGCTTTTGTAGACACAAACGTCACAAGAAAAAAATACCCAGTGAAAAGTGTTATGCCGCTATACAAGTATCTACCCTTGAACTTACTTTTAGGACATTCCTTTCCCAATAATAAGTGGAACAATGCTTATATTTTCTTTTACACTTCATTCTTATTTTTCTGTTGATATAATACTTATTTGCGTATGTATAAAATTTTCAACATTATCAATACCTATTTGTTTTTAGGTTATATTTTTATTCTGCCGTCTGGCCTCAACTTAGATTTGAATTTATATAAAATTACTTCCAAAATAGTGATTTAATAGGGATATTTTTTCATTATTGTTTTAGTCATAATGCGGTAATAACAGCTAAGAAACCCGCCAGAACAGAGCCTAACTAATATAGTTATGATTAGGCTATTTTTTTAGTAATAGTTTGGAGACCAACACTATATTAATAACTAAAACCGTGTCAACATATTCTAGCCATTTTTGTAGATAGAATAGCAGTATTAGGACTTAACATTTTTTCTATTTAATTACTTGCTCATATATGACATCTTGAAAACGACTTTATAACCAAACCTGCATCAATCAATCAATCAATCAACAAGACTTTATTTATAATTAAAAGTACAGGTGCGCCTAGTCGGAACCTGACCCGGAGCCAACCTGGCAACCACGATGCGCAGCACCGTAGTGGGTGTAAGGTTGGGCGGAGCAGGTCCGGTTCGGCTAAGAACGGTAATTCGCCGAGCGAATTTAAAAACAACAATGCCTTAAAACTATGCTGCCCATAAGAGCCTAAAACTAATTAATGAATATTTTAAAAATTGTCGCACTATGCACGCACAAAAAACACTAAAGAAATTTTGGTTACTGTCACGGGAAAACAAAACATAACGAAAAAACCCGTTCGAAGTAATTCTCCACCCTGGTGGTCTTCCTGCCTCCAGGAAAGTAGAGGTAGTTAACAGTTGTGGGTTTTAAAATTTCAAGAAGGTTATCGGTCGAGGGATGAATTTTGGAACAAAAGAGGACAAAAAGAACCAAAAATATAAAACAATGAACAAACAGAAAGGGAATAGAGAGGGAGTTAAGATTATAAATTTGATAGGTGAGGATAAAGATAGAGTAAAGGTAGATTCTAGTAGTGAAGAAGTTGGCTAAGGCGGAAGTTGCCTGAAAATAGGCAACGTCTGGTATGGTAATGGGTGTTTCAAATTAAATAGAATTGCATTATGCTGTCTGATGTGTGTTATGATGCGGGTTAGCGGACTATCGCCCAGTTTGAATTCGTAGAATTTTTGTGAAATCTGTTGAACGTAGTCCGCTAGTGGAGATCTTTGAGTGAGGTGTATCTGCCCGAATCAGAAATGAGGCGCATAGATTTTTGCTCTAGAACACGAAGTTTTCTCATTGTCGTGGCCGGGATGCTGCACCACACCGTTGCCGCGTATGTGATGGCCGGCCTGATCACCATCGTGTATAACAATTTTTTATTAGTCCTGTTCAGTCCGCTACCCCTGGCCAGAAGCGGATTCAGACTCCTGGCCATGGAGTAGACTTTCTATATAGTCCCGTTGATGTGACTGTTGTACGTCAGTCTCTTGTCCAGATTAACCCCAAGGTACTTCACGGACCGTTTAATAGGAATTTGGCGACCCCCGACCGAAATAGGCATTAAAATGCGGTTCTCAGTGAACCGGCGCATGAAGAGTATAGATAGATTCTGACTTTTCGGCGTTGATCCGAATCTTCCACTTCCACTCGTAATACACCGTGGCACAAGCCATGTGCGCCTTCAGCAGCATATTCACCGCCTGAGCGTTGTGTGAGTGCGCATACATGACCGTGTTGTCGGCGTACTTGGCAAGTTTCGTATTCGGAAACTCCGGAAAGTTGGAGACGTATAAGTTATATAGCTTAGGTGACAGGCACGACCCCTGGGGGACGCCCGCGCGAATGTCCCACCACGTTGATAGTTTAATATTCACCCTAACCTACAGCTATCTACCTGTCAGGAAAGAGTGAATGAGTTTCGTTATGTGTATGGGAAAGTCCAGTGCGTTCAGTTTGTTTGGCGATATTAAGGCTACTAGTAATGACCAATATATAGCTAAAAAGAGATCATCACAACTATTTCGTTTGTAAATTTTAAGATAAACCACGACTAAAATAAGATGACCAAAATATAACTAAACAAAAGCCGTTGAAACGTTTTAATGGCTGCATTTTGGTTATCTCAGCTGAACAGCATATTTGAGCTACTTGGGTGGAAATCTCCATCCTCTTTAAGTGTAACAACCACCTGTACTTTTTTGACGGGATTGTCCATTGTCGAAACCGCAATATAATTAGCTTGAAAAGAGTTACAAATTTTGCACTACACTGGTCCTCCATGGAGTCCCTCAGGAAATTCATTATGGCCTCTCTTATTTAATCTATTTGTGAACGACATAACTTCAGTAATAAAAAATAGTAATTTTCTAATGTTCGGGGAGGATTTAAAAGTGTTCAAAATAATTAAAAATATTTCTGGAGCTGCCTTGTGATTTGGAGGGTTTGTCTCCTCCCCACAATTTTATTGTGGGGAGGTTAATAAACTATCATAGGGCCTTACCAAATGTATGTACATAGCCATTAAACGGCCAACGATGACATATGGAGTCAAAAAACGCGGCTACAACAAAAGCTAATAGAAGAAGTTTTTGAGAAGAGCAGAAAGGGACATCGTCCAACTATTCGCAAAAACAACAAGATGAAAACAGAGACATAAAACATCAACACTATTAGGAGGAAAGACAATTAAAAAGGAGAGCGTGGACGTATCAGGACAAGCTGTATAACTCTGGGAGTGGCAGTAATGCCTACCGCACGCTGGTGAATCAATCAATCATTAGAACAGAAGGTTGGAGGCTGGTATGTGCTTCTGCATAAAATATTGAAATGTCCAGAGAAATATTTTATATTTTTGTGAAAAGGGCTTGTCCTGTAAATAAATAAATAGACATAGACGAAGTGGGGCAACAATGAATATATATACAATTATACAAACAGTATAGCCATGACGATCTTTTGCCTACTTGGTTGAAATTGGAATTTTGGCACAGGCCCATCCGGTGCATAAATCAAATTAAAAAAATCATTGACGTCAATGAGTTGACCCTGTAAACTTGATACCAAAGGAATCGATTTTTACAATATGACTAAAAAACATGGAAACAGATAAATTACCATATTAAAGACAAGAATATATTTAAATATTTTGCTAATATATTCTGATATTAATGTTAAATCTTTAAGCAAATAGTTTATTAGAAGCAAACTATTTTTACTACATAGATAGATTTACTAAATATTTGCATATCCACCAAGTTTTAACAGTACTTTAATGATTGTCATACTGTGGGCTGTCACACTATAACGGTAAATTGAAAAAAAACCGTTATGGGTTTTTCTGATACAAAAAAATCCCTTCATTTTCTTTGATGTGAATATTATCCCTCAAATTGGGTACGTGACTCCGTTTTTCTAAAAAAAGTAGTCAGAAGAATTCAATAATATCTCAGAATACGAAATAGTTAACTACTAGCAAAGGTGGGTAGGGATGCGTGAGATTTTGCAGGGACACGACTTTAGCTTCTTTTTTAATATATTTTTTTGTTTGGCAATTTTAAAAAAACTTTATGTTTTGTTATTTCTTTTTGATATTTCATTTCTTCTCTTACTTACATCTTTGACGATGATTTGTTACTCTTGAATGAAGATATATGATGGAACGTCTAATCTAGGCACAAGCAGCGACCTAAACAGTGACGGTTAATTATTAAGG
Source organism: Rutpela maculata (assembly GCA_936432065.2). Taxonomy (NCBI): domain Eukaryota; kingdom Metazoa; phylum Arthropoda; class Insecta; order Coleoptera; family Cerambycidae; genus Rutpela; species Rutpela maculata. Next base: position 48,588,506 of record OW386292.2, read on the forward strand.
GTGGGTCATTTAAAACTATCCACCCCCTTGCTTCCTATTCCGTAAATTTTTATAAAAACGCTGGAAAACGTTTTCGAGGGAGACGTATAACCGTGATAAATTCAATCCATTTATTTCATCCCCTAGGTGAGGACGCAATTCCTCCAATAATTTTAAATTGTAATACGGGTCTAGTTTTAAAGGCCTTTCAATTCTCTATACAGCTGCGTAAAGTTACTTAAATTTGAGTAAATATTCTTTGAAATATTGTATTTGAGAATTTTACCATCATCTTAGATTATCGATGTAAAAATAATTTTATTGAATTATATGTTCGACCACCATACAATAATATAACTTCTGTTGAAGAATTTCAGGCGTTACTCTTCATACTATTTTGTGGCACAAATTTTCAGAAGAGTTTGGCTTGGTGGCAAACACTTTGCTTTTTAAATTTTACCATAGGTGAAGGGAGTGGAAAGATTTAAATGGCTTACACTGTATATGGACAGAGTGGTCACCCTAAATAAATAGTTAATAAAAGAAAATATGACGGAGGACAAATATTGGGTATGTGGTTAACATAGTTATCAAGGAAGAAAACCTGCTATACTTTTATTGAAAAATATAAAGTTAATTAAGAAAAATAATATCTGAAATGTAGTTGTCAGTTATTCCAGAAAGAAAACCTCATACAGTGCGTGTAATTGCGGTCTGGGCATGTACTTCCACGTAGCGCGAGAGATATGACAACCCAGCTAACAGCAAACTCGCCCGTCGGCGGCATAGATTAAAGAGTCGGCGCTAGATCACTGAAGCATCCCCGTTCTCAGTTATTTTATTTCAGCCAGCTGGCACACGCGATGTTGCAATTCTAACTCCCTATGCCCAGCCCGCCACTACACACAGTGTATACTTTTAGTTAACAAAATATACAGGTAGGTCATTTAGCAGAAAAAATAATAAATGAATGAAATAGAGTGAAATAGACACTCACTCTTGTGAAAATACTTTATAGATTTTTTTATGAATAAAGGAGTATACAGACAGCCTAACTTGTTAGGTGCAACTTAGGCGGTATGCTTTGAAGTATGTCGGTACCCAACGGTTAGCCTGACAAACTTCAAAGCATACCGCCTAAGTTGGCCCCACAAGTTAGGTCATCTGTAGACCCATTAACAGAATTACAAACATTCAATAATATACCGTGCGTGTAATTTCCCATTAGGCATGTACATTCACGTAGCGCGATAGGTATGACAACACAGCTGCCGTAAATTCCTCCGTCGAGCGAAGCACTGAGCTCTGTTATTTCATTTCAGCCAGCTGGCACGCGCGATGTTGTAATTTTACTCCCTATGCCTAGCGTTCCGCTACACGCACGGTATTTCTAATCTTTTTGCTTTTATTTATGAAACTGAAATGACCTAAAGTTTACATTTTATGAAACAACGTTTATCTTTTATAATTAAATTAGCATAAAAAATTACATTACACACGGCTATTTGTGATTTATTATGAACTTTACAAGTACTTGACCACCATATACGTACTTAAGAGTTATTTATAGTTTATAGTACTAAATAAATATGAAAATAAAAATTCCTGCAATTAACGGTCATAAAAACACCGCTAGGGATTTTATTTACCTAAGGAATTATGTTTCAATTTTTTTTATACTATTTCATCATCAGTCAAATATTTACCTAAGCATCTCAGTTTAGGCAAAGTATCGTAAACAAAAAATGTAAATTTTAATTTTGAGATATTCTGTGGATAAACTATTAAAGATTTAAATATCTATACTCCGAATTGGGTATTTTCAAAATTTTGTTTAACAATAGAAAAATACGATGTTGTTCTTCGAAATCATTTTTTGTGGTCATCTTTGTTCGTTATTCGGTTAGCAATACATTTAAATATCAACATGCTTCTATAGTACAGTGCTTAGTTGCAGATTTGCATCTTTTTTTTTTTAACTATTTAACGTCGGCCTATTTCCACTACCAGGGCCTATCACCGACGCCAGGAGACGAGCTACCCCCAACCTGGAAATTTTGCCGAACCTCTTCCCTTAAGAAGAGTAGGGATCTTTTACTTGCCTAACATGTAATAGACAAGGGACTGCCTGCTTAACATCCCCTCCGAAGGATGGTATATCCACTATGTAATCCTCGTCTGAAATTACGTAACTTCCACGTATACACTGATATACAAGCCGCTAGAAGGTGGGACGAGAACGCTGTATTTCCCAAGATGGGACCCCATCCAAGTACTAACCGCGCTCGACGTTGCTTCAACGGAATATCGACTAATATTCACATTGAAGTCGCCTTTACGCCCGCCCCAGATTTGCATCTAAACCTCTTATTAATAAATTTGGAAATTATGGTCCAGTCTTAACTTGAATAGAATCCAATCTAAGGAAAAGAACACAATCCGTCGTCTTAAGAGATGCCGGCAATATTGTTAGGTTTGCTAAAAGTTTCCAGGGGTATTCCGCAAGAAAGTATTTTAGGACCCTTATTATTGAGAATATCGCGGTTCACATAGAAGTTGGTTTCATAACGCTTTTCACTAAGATTACTGAGAGCATATTCCTTTTCTTCGTTGGCCACAGCGTCTCCTAAAAACCAAATATCATCTTCCTCTGTCAAATAGTTTTGTAGATACAGCGCAAACAGACAAACACCAGGTCAACAGACAGACTGACGAAATTAAAATAGTTTAATTTTTGTACTCTAGTATGAAACGTGAGGATCCGAGTAAATCTCGGAGTGATTTTTTCGCGATTACAAGACTTCCTTCGGTATGCGTGGAAAGTAAAAGGAACGTTTTTTCGAAGATATAAAAACCGAGGTAATTATCATTGATATAAAGAACCAATAAATACTGCATGATAACCAAAAAATGGATGGTGGAGCGAAATAGTCTATAATTTTCATACTATGGCAATCAAAGAGAATATACGTGGGCTATTTGAAAAAATTGTTAATAAAACATTTATTACATAATATTTATTAGATTCGTGCAAATATACATAAAGATTTGTGGTAAAAATACATATTGACTGCCTGCTTAACATCCCCTCCGAAGGATGGTATATCCACTATGTAATCCTCGTCTGAAATTACGTAACTTCCACGTATACACTGATATACAAGCCGCTAGAAGGTGGGACGAGAACGCTGTATTTCCCAAGATGGGACCCCATCCAAGTACTAACCGCGCTCGACGTTGCTTCAACGGAATATCGACTAATATTCACATTGAAGTCGCCTTTACGCCCGCCCCAGATTTGCATCTAAACCTCTTATTAATAAATTTGGAAATTATGGTCCAGTCTTAACTTGAATAGAATCCAATCCAAGGAAAAGAACACAATCCGTCGTCTTAAGAGATGCCGGCAATATTGTTAGGTTTGCTAAAAGTTTCCAGGGGTATTCCGCAAGAAAGTATTTTAGGGCCCTTATTATTGAGAATATCGCGGTTCACATAGAAGTTGGTTTCATAACGCTTTTGGCCTGTTGACACTTGTTTGCAGGCGCATTATGCCGTATTTACAGAACATTGAACATAGGTATCACGAGACACCAAATTCAACCAATCAGCGCGCTGTACCTCCAATGTATTACCATTACTTTTCTGTCCATTGTACTACCGCGTACTATCGTTTTAATTACATTTAGCTACTTCGCATCCATTGTCCAGTTGTCAAACATAATTACTTAAGGTTAACTCAAGCTTGTGTGGAGTTTTATGTTTATCCAAGTTCAGTTTTTTATAGTTTCAGCCCAGTCGATGAAGGTATTTACCTATAAAAACTTGAATGATTTAATGAGTTAGTGAAAGTATATAGAATAATATCCTGAAGAGTTTACATTTCTCTCGGATGCAAAACATAAAAAAAAAAGTGAAAAAAAAATTTTGAAATTAAGTCAAGCTAGGAAAAAATAAAAAATTGATGGATATATCACGTATTTATGAACAAAAAATGTCCCTAACAAAATTTATCGCTAAAGCCACTGTTTTCTCGGAAAAAAGTGTAAGCGAGATCCATGCGTGCGTACGCTAGAATACGCATAACTGCGACACCGACGCACAGTGGTCCCCAATTGAGTTTTTTTATTCAAAAATAGCCAGGAAGCGTAAATCTTGTAGGAAATGAACGATTTTTTTTAAATTAAAGCTTACCGAAATTCCAACAAATCCTCGGAGACCGAATTTTGAAAAAAAAAATTCCTTTTTTATTTTATTAAGTTAAAGGCCAAAAAAACGTTTTGGCGTTTCTATCACGTGGAAAATAAAAAAAGTTTGGGTACCAGAATCGGAAGAAACAAAAATACGAGAAATTTCTAAAAATAGCTCACGCCAAAGAGAAGAACGTTTAGTCCTTACTGCATTTTTCGCAAGTGCAATAACCATTTGGCCACAAGATATGCTCAAAACAGACAACGTATTAGTGGTTTCAAGAAAGGTGAATGGTTTTTAAGGAAAATGTGTAAAGGTGTTTACACAAAACTTCCCTCACTGTTTGACACTCTCTATTTATCAATTATTTTTCCTATTGGATGACCACCTTGTTTTTTTTTAATAAAAACTATGTCAGATTTCCTTCCTGGCAATAGCTACAATTACATTCTAATATTATTTTCTTCGTCGTCATTTTGATCATAGTTTTTTCGTCTCTTTATTGTTATTTTTTAAGTACCCATCCTGTATATTTGTACAAGTGTATCAAGTTTCCTCTTTGATAATTGTCTTAACTGCATGCCAAACTTTATTGTCTTCCCTCACATTTCTTACCTTAATAATTTTTACCTGTATATCTTTCACTAAGATTACTGAGAGCATATTCCTTTTCTTCGTTGGCCACAGCGTCTCCTAAAAACCAAATATCATCTTCCTCTGTCAAATAGTTTTGTAGATACAGCGCAAACAGACAAACACCAGGTCAACAGACAGACTGACGAAATTAAAATAGTTTAATTTTTGTACTCTAGTATGAAACGTGAGGATCCGAGTAAATCTCGGAGTGATTTTTTCGCGATTACAAGACTTCCTTCGGTATGCGTGGAAAGTAAAAGGAACGTTTTTTCGAAGATATAAAAACCGAGGTAATTATCATTGATATAAAGAACCAATAAATACTGCATGATAACCAAAAAATGGATGGTGGAGCGAAATAGTCTATAATTTTCATACTATGGCAATCAAAGAGAATATACGTGGGCTATTTGAAAAAATTGTTAATAAAACATTTATTACATAATATTTATTAGATTCGTGCAAATATACATAAAGATTTGTGGTAAAAATACATTATTGACAATGAATTTATTATAATATGTATTATTTTTGATTAATTTTTTCATTAAAAGAAATCGCAGAAATTTTCCAGAAATTCTCTAGGCGTACCATTCTGATTTATCCCTAGATTGATTAATTGATTGATTGATTGATTGATTGATTGATTGATTGATTGATTAATATACAATATTTTAGTACGTTAGTTTATAAGCAAATCACAGAAATTACAGTGCTTAAATAACAGGTCTACAAGAAAGTCTTGTCCAAAGGTTCTAATCTAACTTTTCTGAAGTATTTTGAAGCTAATTTTGGACAAAAAAAATTTTTATCGCGTAAGTTTTCATATACTAACGGCTAAGAAGGGCAAAAAGGTATTTTGATGCTCTGCAGCCAAATTTGGACAAAAAAAATGACTATCGTTTCAGTTTTCCTCTACCACCCCTTTTATCCCTTAAAAAAGGCAAAAAAGTCTCGTGCTAAGGTTCTAATCTAATTTTTCTAACTCATTTTGAAGCGTTGAAGTCAATTTTGGACAACAAAAATATCAGTTTCTCTGCCACTCCTAGGAGTTAAAGGGGGATGGTAAAGGAAAACTGACACGATAGAAATTTTTTTCTTGTCCAAAATTGGCTTCAGCGCGTCAAAATACTTCGGAAAATTTATATCAGAACCTAAAACAAGACCTTTGTTTGCTCTTTTTAGAGGTTAAAGGAAGTAGTAGACAAAAAATCACGAATTTTTTTTGTCCAAAATTGGCTTCAGCTAGTCAAAATACCTCAGAAAAGTTAGATGCGAGAACCTCAAGACAAGACTTTTTTTGTAGACTTGTGTAATTAATTACCAGGAAATTTATGGCTAGGCCACCCTGTATATGCGTTAGATACGTTTTGCTGAAGTAGTGTTCAAGTTTATTAAATGTAATGACAGCTCAGTGACAGATAATCAAATAAACAAAAAAAAACATAAACACGGCGCAAGAAAAATATGAAAGAAATATTGCTGAAAGAATTTCTTCACTACACATATCATCATTATTTGTTTAAACACAAAGGTATTTATTTTATTCTTATTAATTGCAACTTGGTCTTGCACGAAGAAGTTTCCGACACATCAAAACAAATTAATTCTAACACGTATACTGTGTGTCCCACTTTTCATGGATTCATCGTCATATCTCGCTCATCTGACATCCGAATGTTTTGAAATTTTTGTGGTGAATATATTCCTATAAAGTGAGTCTGTAGACCTAAACACATTTGATTTTAGTCAGAGGCGTCCGATTCTAGGATGGAAAAAGAGGTTTGATTTTCAAAAAAAGTATTAGTGATTTTTTTAGAAAAAAAACGAATGGAATATTCTTAATCAGCACCTTTGTGCAAAATTACATTGTAGTGGGTTTAAAAATGTTTGAAATAGGGGCCGTCAAAAAGACATTTTTTTCAATTAAAAAAAATTTTTGTCTGTAAAACAAATTCTTAAATGAGAAAAGGTATTCTTCATTTTTTGTCAGAATAATGTACTAGTTTGAACTGATTTTACAACAAAATAATTATTTATTTAATAAGGCAAAAATTCTAGTTCGTACATACCTACCGTTTTTCTAACAAAGAATTTTCAATTAAGACCTAAGTAAGCCATGAAAATAAAAGTTATTACGTCACTTAATTTAATTCTATTACTTTATTTTATTTTTTAGTTTTTGCCTCATTAAATAAATAATTATTTTGTTGTAAAATCAATTCAAACTAGTACATTATTCTGAACAAAAAATGAAGAATACTTGTTTTTTTGACGGGCCCTATCTCAAACACATTTGAACCCACTATGATATAATATTGTACAAAAGGGTTTCTAAAGGTGTCGATTAAAAATATCTTACTACTTTTTTTCTAAAAAAAAAAATGACATGCAAAATAAAATCGACTTTTAGAAACAGAGGTAACCAAATATTTGCACTTTCTCTTTGCTTTGTTTCAAATTGCTTTGAGTAAACGAACATAAACAATATGTCAATAATAGTTCTCGAATTTAAGACACTCTGTATAGAAAAATATTCAAGGTGTATAATAAAACTCAATTTATTCCCAAATTATTTTTCTCATATTAGTGAGGTAGAATTCGAATGTTGCAATATTAACTTAAATAAACTATGGAAAAGTACAAGTACAATTTTATTTTTATTTACTTGAAATCTTATTATTTATTTAAAATTTTATTTTTATTTATTTAAAATAGGTATTCACCTTTTTACAGTTTTTTTTATTATTTTTATTTTTTTTTTTCTTCCAGGTCGATTGGCTGTTATAATGATAGGAATATTCACATTAGCCGTAGGCATAATTTTATCATCAATACCATGGTTAGATTATATTATTTTAAAGGTAAGTTCCATATAGTGCATTTCAGCCATATAAGAAATATTGAAAAAGCGTAAAGAAGAAGAAGAATGCGTGCTTTTGATAACGCGACTTCACTTTTAATTGATATAGCATAACGATATTCTTTTAAGTGAAGTTGAACTTTTACTGATTGTTTTGATTTAATATAAATAAAATTATATTTTCCACTCTTCCTCTTTGCTAATTCTATAAAAGTTTTTATGTTTCTTATATCACTGAAATGTACTATACATAACATTGCACTTTAGTGGACGACTTAGTTTACTATACTCTGTTTGGAAAAGAGGAAGGTCAGTAAAAATTACTTATAGCCGAAAATCCTCTAACGACGTGGTCAGGGGACTTGTAAGGAATTTTAAATACGGCTTTCTATTTTAAGTGGGTTACTTGAAAGCGTACTCGCAATAGTCATATTACGACAGCTCTTGTAAATTACAGTACACAGTTAGGTTATACATAAAGCTATACGAGGCGAGCTGTTCTCATCTCTGTCGCCATTTGATCTCTCATTTACTTGTATAACCAGCATCACATACCTTGTGCCAGCATTCACAATTCCACCTTTGAAACTAAGTGAGATCAAATCTGAGATTTATTACTCTCTCTTTCTCTTTTCCAGCTAGAGTTTAGCATACAAGCAAATTTTTCTGTAAAAGTCGAAATAAAGAACACCTCACACTTTAAATGTAATTTGTCTTTCTGTGAAATATTCTGAAATTTTGATATATTGTAGTACTTATAATCCTGATCAAAGCTCTAATGATATCATGCATAAATACATTTGCATTATCAACATAAATAACAGAACTATAATCTAGTTACTTCACAAAGACCCTCTATATTGTACATAAATACATTTGCATTATCAACATAAATAACAGAACTATAATCTAGTTACTTCCCGAAGGCCCTCTACATTGTACACCTATATTAATATTTTCAAAAAAAATCAACACAAAACACAAGATCCAATTAGGGAATCCAACGACCTGTCAAAAATATGGGGTTGTGGGCAAACAATTGGCAAATACGGGTTTATTTTTACTAAATTCCGGAAACGTAGCCAAGCCAACAGAAAAACACAAACGTTTAACGAATGAAAATGAATGATTGCCCTCAACGCCCACAGACGCCATGTTGGATGTCGCGTGGTAATAGTCATTACCCAGATAACAGACTGCCATCATGTTGATGTCGCTTTTATGTGATTGTTGGTCAACGATTTTGTAAGACGAATAAATTACGTGTCTGTGACGTTATATTCTTGACGAAATTTTGACGTTAGTTTGTTGCATCAATTTGACAAACTTGTAACTTTTTATACTTAGATAACACTACATATAAATCATTAATAATAAACACTCGCCAGTCACTCTGTATCTTATATTCTAATAAATTCACAAACAGTAAATAATTTGATTTGCAAACTCCACTCTAAAAACAACGAATAGTGACTTAATTGCTTGGAACTTATAATTGTGAAGTTAAAAATCAGTATTCTGTATCCAGGCCGAGACGGTACAAAAACCAGCGTGTAGTTACAGCTACCATCGATCCACCTCTTAGCGACCCTTCAAACATCAGAAAACGGGGGCCATTCTTTAGATGCCTTAAAGGTTACGACATTTTGTACTAGATTAAAATATTTTATTTCCTATATATACAAAATTTATACAAATTAATCTTACATGTGGTCAGAAAAACGTCAAATGTCAATCTAATGTCACAAAACGTCTTTGAGCGGTGAGATTCAGACGTGACTTTTATGTAAATTTAACGTCACCTCTTAGGTCAAAATACGTATCATCTAACAAAAAAACTACTTGTAATCCTTGTGGACATACCTATTTTTGTGTGTTTATTGTCTATTTTTTTTTTTTTTCAGAATTTAAAACTGAGGGATGGCTCGTTAAGTTTCCAATATTGGCAGAAGCCAGGCGTAATACGATTAACAAAAGTTTATATATTTAATGTCACAAATCCGGATAACTTCCTCGCTTTAGGGGAAAAACCGAAACTGCAGGAGATTGGCCCTTTCGTCTATAGGTAAGTGGTCTTTTTCTCTATGTTCGAAGTACAAAGGAAGTTTTTTTCAGTCTAAGGTTACCTACAAACTTTCGTTTACTAGTTGTAGTTCCTAAGTGACTGAAATAATCCCTTCTATTAGATGGAAATGCAGTAAATTACAGCTATTTTTTAAACTATAACGTTGTTTATAATGATAGTGGAGTAAAAATAAAGCTAAAAATCGGAAGAAAACATCCGGAGAGCGAATTTTTTGCTGGTATCTGGACAACGCAATGCAAACCTTTCACTATAATATTTTTCCACAATTATTAATAAAGTTCTTAACGAAAAAAAAGAAAATCGGAATGTGTAGGGATCGAACCGCCGACCTCTTGACACGCAAACAAGCAAGCAAATAAATTTGATTAATGTTCTGAACTACATATATACGCTTTCCCGAAGCCTGGCCCGGAGCCATTCCGACAACCACGCGTAGCGCCGTGATGAATGTAGGGTTAGGCGGGGCAGGTTCGATTCAGCTTGAGGATGACGATAACAAAATAGACAATTAAAATTCCTTGCGTAAGTTTAAAATAATAAAATATATTTAAAATACTGCCCAAATGGGTCTAAAACTAATACATAGAAAACTAGAACTAGAACTAGTCGCTGGTTGTAGCACTGAATAAATTTGGGCTGTTGGTGAAAAGCTAAACGAAAAAACCCGTATGTGAATTGCCAACGTGGTGGTCTCCCTGACGCCAAGAAAATGTGGTGGAAATAGAGTTTAAAATATTTTAATTTTAAAGGTTATCGGCTAAAATGGAATTTTTGATGACAAACAGAATAAAGAGAATAAAAAAGTAACAAAAATAGAACATAAAGAAAGAGAATGGAACGGATTGAAAAGATAAAGTTGAGGAAAGATCAAAGGTGGTGAAATGGGAGGTTGTGGTATAGGAAAGTATGGCTAGGGAAGAGGTTGCCGGAAAATAGGCAACGCAACGCCTGGTAGAGTAGGGGGTATTTTATCTCGAATGGGGCATTATGCATATTGATTTGGGTTATGTTGCTGGTTAGCGGACTATCGCCAACTTTGAAGGTGCAAAATTTTTGGAGATATCTTGGTCGTAGTCCGCTAGTGGGGTTATGTCGTGACGTCGTACGTATAAATCTTTGAGGGAGGTGTACCTGCCGGAATAAGAAATGAGACGCATAAATTTATGTTCAAGAACTTTGAGTTTTCGCATTATCGTGGCCAGGATGTGGCACCACACAGGCGCCGCGTATGTGATGGCCGACCTCCTGGGCATGGAGTAGACCTTGCGTAGAGTTTCATTAATGTGCGTATTGCACGTCAGTCTTTTGTCCAAGTTAATTACCAGACAGTTCACGCACCGTTCGATTGAAATTTGTTGTCGCCCGATCGAAATTGGCATTAATATGCGATTCTCTGTGAACCGACACATGAAGAGAATCGATTCGGACTTCTCGGCGTTGATCCGCATCTTCCACTTGTCGTAATACTTCGTGACACTACCATGTGCACTTTCAGCGGCATATTATCTGCTTCAGAGTTGTGAGAACGCGCGTACATGGCCATGTCATCAGCATACTTGGCAAGGTTGGTATTCCGGGAAGTCGGAGACGTACAAGTTGTACAGCTTTGGTGACAGGCACGGGGGGTAAACTAAAAATTTTCTGTTATCCAATATGATTAGGAATTACGCATCAGAACAATGTTCGTGTTATAAGTCTTCTCTTCACGTACTTATGCATTTTATAAAAAAAATATACATAATCTACTCTATATCTAATAGGTCTGACCGATTCTCGTTTCTACTATTTTTTCTTATTATCTTGTTTGTCGACTCTTCTTTCTTATTTTCGTATTGTTGGATTCCTTGAAATTTTTCACTGTCTGGGAGCGGAGTTAAGAAAGCTCTATTTTTTCTTATGTCTCCTCCTTCAATTTCAGCAAGATATAAAAGTTGTTCTTAATTTTTCCTGATAATTCTTCCCTTCTTTTGTATATCTGTATTGTTAAACAAAAGAAAGTAGGTACGTGCATTATTTTTCTTTAGAATATTCTTTAAATATCCAATGCAGTTTTCTATAATTCCATTACTTTTAGCATATTTGGACCAATTCTAATATGTGTTATATTATAATTTACAGTAATCTGTTTAAAATCCAAACTAGAAAACTGAGGACCATTGTCTGTTCTTAAAATCCGTGGTATTCCTTGTCTTGAAAAAATTCCTTTAAGTTTTTTTATAATATTTTTACTTTTCGTTTTGCACAGTACACAAATTTCAGGATATTTGTTGTAATAATATACAACTGCAAGGAATACCTTATTTTGGTATTCAAATAAATCTGCTCCCACTGTAGACCAAGGTAATTCCGGAACGTCCGTTGGTAGTAACGGCTCCGTTTCTTTCTTCTTATGTAACAAACACTTAGTGAAGTTCCTTATCATATCTTCATTACATTAAATTACTACATTAAAATTTATCTAGGCCACCACACAGTATTTATCTCAACTTTGATTTTATTATCCTTTGTGGGCCCAGATGAATCTTCTGAAGCTTGTCTTTTCTAAAAGAATTAGGAACTATTATTCTGCCATTGTAACAGATTACATTTTCATACATATTTATTTATGTTGTCTTTATATTTATAATGAGGTTGAAATTCTCTATCGCACTTTTTTTTTGACCAGCCATAAATGAATGTATTCTTTCTATTTCATGAACAAATAATCCTTCTGAGCTAATATCAAGTCATATTTAGATTTGTCAAAAGTTGATTTTATTTCTGTTGTGATGCTGTCAATGTATGCTATGCACGTACCTACATTATTTATTACATTTAATATCTAGTGCAGGAGATTCTCTTAATGCATGACTTGGTTTTGCGTTGCTGCATTTCTTGGAGAATTTTACGTCGGCCTATTTCCGCTACCAGGGCCTATCACCGATGCCAGGAGACGAGCTACCCCCAACCTGGAAATTTTGCCGAACCTCTTCCCTTAAGAAGAGTAGGGATCTTTTACTTGACTAACATTTAATAGACAAGGGACCGCCTGCTTTACATCCCCTCCGAAGGATGGTATATCCACTACGTAATCCTCGTCTAAAATTATGTTGCTTCTGCGTATACACTGATATACAAGCCGCTAGAAGGTGGGACGAGAATGCTGTATTTCCCAAGATGGGTCACCCATCCAAGTACTAACCGCGCTCGACGTTGCTTCAACGGAATATCGACTGATATTCACATTGAAGTCGCCTCTACGCTCGCCCCATCTGATCTTTTTTGTATTGTTTCTTTTTAAAAATTCTTTCAATATTATCCTCGTGTTTTATAGAGCGGGAGCTAGGTGGCTTTTTCGGCAGCTCATCGTTTTATGAACTTTGAGATATTTTTAAGGTTTAATGGATGATACGATTCATAAAATCGACTTCTAGCGGGGCACCTCCTGTCAGGAGTGTCACGAACATTGTTTAAAAATCAGTGAAATCATGTCATCGTTACAGGGGCGAGCGTAGAGGCGACTTCAATGTGAATATCAGTCGATATTCCGTTGAAGCAACGTCGAGCGCGGTTAGTACTTGGATGGGTGACCCACCTATCTTGGGAAATACAGCGTTCTCGTCCCATCTTCTAGAGGCTTGTATATCAGTGTATACTCGGAAGTCACGTAATTTCAGACGAGGATTACGTAGTGGATATACCATCCTTCGGAGGGGATGTAAAGCAGGCGGTCCCTTGTCTATTAAATGTTAAGCAAGTAAAAGATCCCTACTCTTCTTAAGGGAAGAGGTTCGGCAAAATTTCCAGGTTGGGGGTAGCTCGTCTCCTGGCGTCGGTGATAGGCCCTGGTAGCGGAAATAGGCCGACGTTAAACAGTTAAAAAAAAAAAAAAAATGTCATCGTTACAAGACTCATTTTTTTTGTATGTACACATTTTATGTTTAGAATGAATAAAATAAGATCGCCAGAAAGTGTGGGCCATCAGGAGGCGCAGCCAGAAAGCTAATAATGATCTGAGGCATGGTACAAAGTCAAGTTAGCCGAAAGTGTTAAATTTCTGTATATTTAAGAGCCTATGGTACTTTTGTTGACACTAAGAACTTTACGGGGAGGCTATTCTATTGTTCAAGGTGCTTAGATTTACGTTTTAAAAAGGAGGCCAGAAGTTGTAACGATGAGTTTAAAGTTCTGAGATGAAATATGCGAAAAAAATCCCATTTTCTTCAAAAATTCTAAACATTTTCTTTCTGTCTAGCCTTACTGACGGGAGTTTCTTTCTGGCAATTTTTTTCTGTGTTCAAAACATTTAAATAAACATGCTCAACCTTAAAAAAGTTTGTAACGATCATGTTATATAACTCCGTTTTTTTTACCTCTTTGACCTTTCTGGTTGCGCCCCTGATGGCCCACACTTTCTGGCGATCTTATTTTATTCATTCTAAACATAAAATGTCTACACACAAAAAAAAATGGCTTTGTAACGATGATATAATTTCACTGATTTTTATATCTTGAACCATGGCCAACTCGACGGGCTGACATATGCCAGAAGTCTATTTTGTCGTTATTTAAGTTCGATAGAATTAATCAGCGCATAGAAAATGCTTGTAACGATGAGTGTCCGAAAAAGCCACTTAGCTCCCGCACCATTACGTCCTGTTTACATTTTTTAAGATGTTTATTTCTGAATTTAATTCTTTCGTCTTGTAATATCCGGTGTACTGTCGACTGAAGGGATAAATTAGCATCTCTTTGTAAATTACATGAAAGCCTTTCATTTTTTATACCAATTACCAATCTGTCTCTAATAAGATTCTCAGACATATCACTATCACTATCACTAAAATCACATGTTTTTGCTAATTTCTTTACAGCTGCTATACAATCTTGTGCATTTTCTCCTTCTTTTTGTATTCTACTATTAAATTTTCCTCTTTCATATACTAGATTTACTCTCTTCATAAAATACGTTTCAAATACATTCTTCATTGAGTCATATGATAATCATGTCTCAGGTAATGGATTTACTGTGTCCAATAACTCATCTGCTGAACTACCCATATGTATCAAAAAACTGTCTACTTGTAATCTTTGAGATTGTTCAATTAACCCCGTGACATTCTTGTATCGTTCATAATTTTTAATCCAGTTTTCCCAATCTTCTGTTTCAAAAGAAAATCTTTCCGGCGCAGGAGTTTGTTGCTAATATGGCGTAGTAGATAATGGAGTTTCAACAATTTCTAATACAGATATCTTATTTTCTAAATCAAAAAGCTTTTGTTCGAGTTTTGAATTTTTCTTCTTAAGTTCCTCCATTTTCTTCTTTATTTTTGTTTTTAATTAACATCTGACACTATGCAATATGTCTAACAAGGCATGTTAATATTAATATTAATTATGAAATGATGCGCTGAATTTTTATTAAATATATTTTATTGTTTAACAGCAATTTCTGGCTCCAGCTATACAGAGTGCCATTTGAAAAAATAGTAGGGTTGGTTTCTTAGGAGCTGCAAGATGCAACATGGTTCCCCAAACGAAACCTTTCATGCCTTTTGCAGGGTTTATATTTATATTTTCCTCTTTTCAAATAACGGAAATATCGCCTGTTAACTTGATTGTGGGATATCCGGTATATGCGAAAAAATTAGGATTAATTTAGTCGCCTTACTCTACTCTTAGATCTTTCGCTAATGATGATTTGTAGAAAGGTTTCCCATTTTTGTTCAGTGTTTATTATTTTGAGAGTATTGAAATAATGAACCCGGAAGAAACCCCGATCAATCTTATTAATCATATTTTTATACTTTTAACTGTTCATTGAGAAGCCTCCCTCCCATCTTACCAATGACGTTTACAAACAAAACTGAACCTCAGCACGAGAGTTCTTTGCCAAGGTTTACACACAAAGGTCGACTGGGGTATGGAGTTTACAGTTACCATTCGCATCGGCCGGCGCCTGTGGCTAAACAAAGGCACTTGTTACACCCATTCACTTATAATGGCTAGACATCCGACTAGACGCAATCTCATTTGGAAGGCAGAGACTGTGAAACTGCAACTCATTGTGCTTGAATAATTTGCTTGTCAATAGACGAAGCCAATGTTGTGAGATCCTGGTGTTAAAACAATTGAGTAATTGGGTCTATTTCATACTGTTGAGTGTATTAAATCGTCCGAATAGAAGATACGTTCATCTTAGAAATAGAGTAATTTAGTATTTTTTATGAAATAACAGTATACTTAGTACATTAGATAGTAGAATGCACGAGAGCCTAAAAACAGCAAAAGCTCGAAACTCGGCGTGCGAGAATTAAATCGTCGGAAACTTTTTGTCATAAAATCTGCAGTTAAAACAGATTTTAGAGTTTAATTGAGGAAAAGAACTTCTCTTTCCGAAACTATTTATCTCAAAGAAATGAAAACAAAATCAAATTCGTCCTTAATTTATGATTTTTTTGACTTTACCATTCTTTCACCAAAACTAATATATATTAAGATATTTGTGAATAAACAATAGTTTACATTTTTTTTTAAATATCTTTATAGTTAAAAGTGCTATTTATAGCCCAGACGACAGAGAACATTTTATAGTGAAACTTACAAAAACTTTTTAATGAGTTCGTGAAAGTGTATAGAATAATATCCTGAAAAGTTTACGTTCCGCTCGGATGCAGAACAAGTGAAGAAAAAAATTTTTTTATCCATTTTATCAAAATTTTGAAATTAAGTCAGGGTAGGAAAACATAAAAAATACAGGTGGATAGACGTGTTTCTGAACAAAAAATGTCCTAATAAAATTTATCGCTAAAGCCATGGTTTTCCTGGAAAGAACTAGTGACGTAACTTTGACTCTCTGCGTGGCCAAGCACACGGTTAAATGCATACTATGGAACCTCTAAAAATTCTTAGCAGTTTTAACGAGTAAAATACATTTTTTTTTCTCTTTCTAATTACACATTTTTAACATTTTTCTTAGTGAATAGGGGGATAAATAGTGAGTATGGAGGGAAAATATATAATTATGAACGCATACACAGACACCACACATAGCCGCTGAATCGCTCCCATGAATTTTTACGTGCCTTTACTGTATTGTATTTATTATAGGTACACCTCTCCACATTTCAGCTATATTCAGTGGATTCCTTAATGTACTGGAAAAGTTCCAGAATTTATATTCAAAACAATCAAAGATATTTTCAGTTATGAGGATAAAATCGTGAAAATCGCAATATCTATCATCTGATTGATCATATTTTCGAAAAAATGCATACAAGTAAACGAATTTGTGTTTGAACATTCGAAAAGTATACATTTTTTCCGAAATAGTGATATTTTATTTTTTCCAATGGGCCAAGTTCCCGTCAAGTTACAGCCTCCAATATATATATTTATTAAGAAAATCATCAAGCAAGGAAATTAAAATGATTTGCGATGTACTTTTTTGTGAATCATGTTACTACAACTTTATAAACCATAATAGTCATGAAGCGTACATACTTTTTAACAGTTTTTTTGGAGGGCTTTTATTTTTTCTATATTTTTTATTTCGACGATTGAGTTCTGGCGTAATATTTCATATTAAGTAAAATAAGTATATTTTTCCCATCCATCCTTTGCTTGTATTGTTTAAAACAAAAAAGCATCAGAAAGCTACAATTTCTATCTTTTAAATGAACCAACACTTATATAGATTGAACAAATTCTGATTTAGTGACATGTAATTCAGTGCGTCGGTGTCACAGTCATGCGTATTCAAGCGCGCGCAGGCATGGATCTCGCCGCTCCGAGTTATAATGTTACACTTGACTATTTTTTTTTTTTTTTTTTTTTTTTTTTTCGGGAAAACCGTGGGTTTAGCGACAAATTTTGTTAGGACATTGCCATGTTCATAAATATGTGATCTATCCATCTGTATTTTTTATTTTTTCCTAGCTTGACCTAATTTCAACATTTTGAAAAAATGGATGAAAAAAAATTTTTCTCACTTTTTTTTATATTCTGCATCCAAGCGAAATGTAAACTTTTCAGGATATAATTCCAATCACCTTCATGAACTCATTGGCGAGCCGCCATCTTGATTAAAAGGTGCAAAAAATAATTTGGCAATGCTCGATTCTACGAGAAAAATGTTCCAAACAAAGCTGAAGAGAACAAATTGTCGTACAAATATAGATTTTCTCCTCCTACCCAGGGCTCCGGCAAGCGAAGCTCCTGATCTCAGGACCCTTGCCGAAGCGAGCAGAACAAATCCTGCGACTAAGCAATAAACAGATCAGAGTCGTGGTAGGTCTTTTGACTGGACACGGCTCTTTCAGAAAACACCTGCACACTATAGGGGTGGTTGACAACCCCGACTGCAGGTTCTGCAGGGACGAGGAGGAGACTTCTATCCACGTCCTTACTTCCTGCCCTAGTCTTATGAAGCACAAACACTTCGGCGTTGATTCTCCGGTGCTGGAGGAAATAAGGAATGCCCCTATAGGAACGATTTTGGCCTTTGGGTTAGAATTCAGCCTGAATGGGGGAATTCAATAAATTCGTAGCGGTAACACAATGGGTCACAAGGCCTGAGTGCGGCGCCCCGCTAAAAGAAGAAGAAGAAGTATATACATTTTTATTGTAAGTCTAATGTGTAACGAGATACAGCGGCAGAAATATGGATTTAAAACAAAAAATTATTATATAATGTACGTTTACAAAATAACATATTTTATATTATTATATATTATTTCTTTTTTTTTTGACGGTCCCGGTCGTTTGATGTTGACTTCGTCATTATTATGTTCGTCACTATTTCTGGGAATCTGGGACTCCATTAACAACATTTCTTCATCTTCGTCCTTGCTCTCGCTATCGATGCCAACCTTTGGTGTATTTTTACATGATTCACCACTAGAGAATTCACACATAAATGGGGCACTTCAACCCAACTTTTCTACAGCTACACGCTCTGCCGCCGCATCCTTTTTTGCATTTACATGAAATTACATTTAATAAGGTCGCAGGTGCTGGTTTTTCTATCATTGTTATTGGAAGGAGCCCATTGATGCCAAGGAATTTTATGGATTCCATATCAATTTTGGACTTGGTTGGTACGTTCCAAATGCATGATACCGTGCATAGTCCGTTGTAGTTGGCAAAGAAGCAAGATGAAATTTGCTTTTTGTTGTGGATTTTGTGAAATATTGGTAGCGGACTTCTTCCAAAGATTCCTTAACCATGCTGCCACCATACAGAGCAACGAGAAATCGTACTCCAGCGTCTGCGATGTCTTCAGGTTTGGCAGCCTGATATTTGAAGATGCCAATAATATCATTGAGCCTTGTTTGTTTCTGAACAAGCGAACAAAATTTTGGTTTTCCTTGGCCAAAGAGTAACGATGTTGTGTCGCAGCCACTAAATGCGCGGAGAAACAGAATATTCTTAGAAACTTCTTTATGCTTTAAACAACTCGAGGAATACAGTTTTGCCTCTACCAAGTTTACGAAGATAGATATTGCTTTGCGAGGTACTAATGCTGTTAGCAAAACAAGCAGGCACCAAATGTTGAGTACAAGGAAATCGCTGTATTGAGAATTAACACATGTGCATCCTCTTCAGCGTGCTTAATCCTAAAAGCAGCCTGTTCATTGGCTAAAAATCGCTCATTGGAAAATTGAACCGGCATTGTTTTATCGAAAAGAACATCCACGGAAGTCTTTCTGCGGCCTTTGTATTTTTCTTTTACAGAGCCTTCATTAATAACCGAAAAACACGTAACCAAAAATATAGGCAACCAATCGTACAAAAAATTAAAACAATTGGTAACAGTGGCAAATGGAAATCCTTAGATTCAATAGGCCATTCTGCGTTAAGATGCGCTTACAGGATACGGCGCAAGATATTCCGCGGATAAATATGTTGACTTGAATCAGAGCGAGTTCAATTTCGGAGCCAATGAAACAAGGATTCGGCCGAAACGAACCGTCGGTAAAGACATTTAAAAATGCAATTGGAAAGGGAGGGCTTAGATCCACATATCCTAGAATTACAGGTTTAGAACATGACAAAACTGAATAATGAACTAACCGGTCACGTGTCTCGATTATTAATCAAAGCTCGGTATCATCTAGCGGATATCCGTTAAAAACAAGGATTGTATGTGCCACTGTGCTGCTCTCTTTAAAGAGAGAGGAAAGAGATGTCCTTTTTGACCATTACAGAATAAACAAAGGAAACACCTACTACAAAAAATTCACCAGTCTTTCGTAAAGTTGCAACCAGGAAGGAACTTTGAAAATAATGAAGTTAGTTTTTTAGCCGTTACCAGGCAACCTATAACTTTAGTAACCTTGTCTACGTCATGCTGCAATCAGCCGTTGCCAGGCAATCTATAACTACAGTAACAATGTCAACATTATGCTGCAAATGGAACAAGCACCTTTTACGAATTCAGGTCCCATATAAGAGACTAAAAACATTTTCAATGACGATTTTTTGAAAAAAACTTCGTTAAACTTCATTTTCCCACCGCTGTATCTCGTTACATATTAGACTTATAGTAAAAATGTAGACAATTTTATCCTCTTCAACTTTGTCTGGAACATTTTTCTCGTAGGATCGAGCTTTACCGAATTATTTTGAAAAAACAATATTTTGCACCTTTAAATCAAGATGGCGGCTCACCCCTCCCCCAAGGTCGAAAACTTGTATTTTTCATCAGTGCCTCGACCTTTTGTAAAGCAAAGGCTATTTTTTGTCCCTACTGACTGGATTATACCGCCACGCATGTTTTTTCAGTATATTAAATCTTTTTTCAAAAATTTAACTTACCCGAGAATTTGTGTAGATACGGGTAGCTCTTTCAAGCTAATTTTCGCTGGTTTGACAGACAAGACAAAACAATTTTTTGAGGTTAAATTTGGAAGAAGAAAAACTTTCAGTTGGAAAATGTATGTTGAAGATATATAACTAAGTATTAACTTTAAACACATGTTCCTATAATCACAGCCTTCGCGGTGGAAGCTCACATAAAGCTCATTCTAGATTATAATTTTTAGTTTCTGCAGATAGTATAATAATTATCGGAATTTAGCCAGGTATTATCGGACGCGCCTATTTAATTAAACATTGCAAAAGCTCATATTTGGGTGGAATTGTGAAACACTGACCATAAATTGTCTTAATTTATTCATAATAAATTAATAACATTAACTTTATCCTACGTCATAATCTTTTTGGTTTAGTATGTTATTATTAAAACTCAGGGCTAATAATAATGTAGTATATAATTTCAAGTATCTCATCAACTGGGTACTTATGAATAATAAAACCAACATAAATACGCTTCCTTGGTAAATAAACAATAAATTGTTTTATGCGTATAATTTTTTCCAAAAAAACGGCCATGAGATGTTATTTTGTCATTAGTAAGTACTATTATTCTTTGTCTTGATATTGTTTGGACTTTGAATATTATTACAAGTGTGAATAACAAACTGGTGATAACTACCCACTTCCTACTTTGAATCATTCTTGAGAAATAAGTATACCAGGAGTGAGTGCTTCAAAATCGAAACTCTTAGGATGATTCTTTTTTAACAAACTGTCTTGAAAAACAATTTCTTTCACTGTTTAAGAAAATCATGGTTACCAGAAAGGCCGCATTCAGTTTTATAACTAAACTAGATTAACCTTGCAAAAAGTTCTCAACGCATCTCTGTGCTTGATTCCTCCAAAATTGTTGAGACTCTAAATCATAAGACGTTATAACTAATATTAAAATATGTAGGATTAGGTGCTGTGGGAGTGAGTTTTAGTGCAAACCACTTAAGAGATAGGCAAGAAAAAGTAGTACTGAATGGATCTTTCTTCGATTCCATAAATGTTTCCCTGGGTGTACCGCAAGAATATATGCTGATCCCACTTTTGTATATTGTATACACTCCTCGTTACCGATATTTATACAAAATTGCAGTACTCAGATGTACGCTGAGGATACTCGGGTATACTTTTCCTATAATCACGCATAGTTGTGATGATCCATACTCTTTTAAATTTTGTTGTAGTTTTTGAATATTTTTATGTCTGGCTATCTCTTTTCTGGATATCTCAAAATATTGTATAGGTGGCACTTTTGGCACGAAGTTTTGCTGTCTATAATTTACTTATTAAAATAAAGCTCGGAAGCTATCTATAAAACACCGCATTCTCTAAAGTACTTAATCATATCATATTTTTTTCGCTGTTATTAAATTGAACCATTTTTAACAATGTTCACCCACAATTAACCCACAAATCAGTTTTTGACATTTATCATTATTCCGATTTTCTTATTTTTCCATGGCCTTCTCAATAAATATTCTAATATTTATTGCGATAAATATGCATAGATCTAGCTGCTGGTTTCCGGGTCTTCTTCAGCGTAGTCTTGGTTGAGTGCTTGATGTTTCGACCATCTTGTCGTGGTCTTCTTCTGAAGCGAAGTGAGCTGGACTGAGCTCCTCTATTTATACAGGTTATCAGGGGGCGTGTTGCGGATCATTGCTCATGTGGAACATTGACTTCCACGTTATTTATAGTTGTAGTCCGGTGTCACGGTTATAGTTATTCGGATGTTTATTTATTTCAATGGCTTCTCTGTATCTTCTTGGCCAATAATTCTTGGTGTTGGCTAATTTCTTTGTTTTGTCGAATTTTATCAAATGGCCGGTTTCTTCTGAATGTTCGGCAACTGCTGATTTTGTAAAATTTCCCTTCTTTGTATTTCTAATGTGTTCTCTGAGTCTGGTGTTTATACGTCGTTTGGTCTCTCCGATGTAAACTTGTCCGCAGGAACATGGGATGCTATATACTCCTGGTGTTTCTAGTTCTTCTGGACCTTGGTATTTGGGAAAATGTTGTGCCACTTTCTGTTTTGCATTATATATTACTTTGACGTTCTTTTTCGCCAAAACTCTTCCGATTCTGTCCGTACTTCCTTGTATATACGATAGGTAAGCTGTTGCCGCGTACTTCTTTTGTTCTTTTTCTTCTTCTGTTCTGGTTGTATCTTGTCTCTTTATTGCGTTGTCTATGTCCTTCGGTTTGTATCCATTTTTCTGTAGTGATGTTTTTAAGATCCGATATTCTTCTTGCAGATGTTCTAACTCGCAAATTTGCTTTGCTCTATGTACTAGTGCGTTAACGACGGCCTGTTTTTGTGCTGGGTGGTGGTGAGAATTGGCGTGCAGGTATCTGTCGGTGTGCGTCGGTTTTCTGTATACCTTGTGTCCTACCTCCATTATCCTTCTTGAACACGAGGACGTCCAAAAATGGAAGTTGGTTCTCTGTTTCTATTTCCATGGTAAATTTGATCTTATGATGTAAGCTGTTTAGGTAGTCTTTGAAATTCTCCAGTTCCTTACGGCCATGTTGCCATATAATGAAAGTGTCGTCCACATATCTAAACCAACATTTTGGTTTCAATTGGTAGTTGTCCAAAGCGTATATTTCGAAAGCTTCCATAAATAAGTTAGCGAGTACTGGTGATAAAGGTGAACCCATTGCTGCTCCATCTTTTTGTTTATATAGACTTCCATTGAAGTAGAAGTAGGTCGAGTTGACACAAGGCTCCATCAGGTCTGCTAAGGTGGTGTCCAAACCGTTGTTCTGCAATTTTTCTATCGCCTCATTAACTGGTATATTTGTGAAGAGTGATGTTATGTCAAAACTGACTAGTATATCTTCTTGGTCCACTGTGATGTTCTTCAGCTCTTGTATGAAATGGTGTGAATTCCTGATATGGTGTTCTGTTTGTCCAATAAATGCTTTGAGTAAGTCTGCTAAATATCTTGCTAGCGCATGGGTTGGTGAATTCACTGCACTTACAATTGGTAGTAACGGAACTCCTGCTTTGTGGATCTTGGGTAGGCAGTAGAATTGTGGTGTCCTCGTTTCTGATGGTCTCAGTTTCTTCTGGTGCTCTATTGGTATGCATGATTCCTTGATCGCCTTTGTTACCTGTTTTTCGATGGTCCTTGTTGGATTTCGTGTGATTTGGACGTAAACTTGGTCTTCTAACAGGTTTAGTACTTTCTGGTGGTAATCTGCTCTATCCATTAGTACAGTGGCATTTCCTTTGTCCGCTGGCAGAACTGTTACGTTGGCGTTGTCCGTGAGTGTTTTTAGGGCCTGTCTTTCTCCTCTCGTTATGTTTGGTTTCGGTGGTTTGGCTTGTTTTAGAATGGCTGCTGATGCTGCTCTGATTTCTTCTGCGTCTTCCCTGGATAGCTGGTAAAGAGTTGATTCCAAAGAACTTACTATGTCTTCCCTCGGTATTGATCTTGGAGTAACGGCATAATTGAAACCTTTGCAGAGAACTGATGTTGTGTCGGCATCTAACGGTAATGACGACATGTTTATGACAATAACCTGTATAAATAGAGGAGCTCAGTCCAGCAGAGCTCACTTCGCTTCAGAAGAAGACCACGACAAGATGGTCGAAACGTCAAGCACTCAACCAAGTCTAAGCGGAAGAAGACCCGGAAACCAGCAGCCAGATCACCAGCTCCGCGAAAGCCTTAGCACCAAGATAATATGCATAGATGTCAATGGAAGACAATTCGAACATTTATGGTAGTTTAGTTTTCCTAATTTTGGCAAATATATTTTATATTATAAGAAGTGTTGTTGCTAATAGTCCTCACAAATATATTAAATTTTTCGAAAATTAACCACTTTTTCTAGAGATAAATATGATATCTGATAATATCGTTGGATAGCTAATTTAAGTTGTGATCGAATAATTAAATACTTTACAGGCTGTTCCAATTAAAAAAATACCAGTTAGGTATGTCTATATCTCGAAAACTGAGGAATGCATAATTTTCTTCTTATCTGCAACGGATTTTAGATAAAAAGGTGCCTTAAGAATATGTTACTAGATTTTCGATTCGATACTTGATAATTGAGATCTAGAGGTCATCCAAAAACGCTCTGTAGCTCGGTAGTCGAAAAAGATAGACGATCGCTGTTTACGCCATTATTTGTTTCGCGAAAATCGAGCTCAGGGCACCTATATTGGTTTTTGTCTATCTGCCATAGTTTTAGAGAAAACCTCAAATCCCATCTAATTTGGTCCACCCTGTACGCCTTTATATTTTATTGAATAAATAAATTAGGTTCTCCTGTTTTGAAAATATTTAGAACGAATCCTACAATGTATATGAATCTCCTTTCTCACATATTTAACAGGTTGAAAGCTTGTAAATTTGAAGTAATGTGACCAATGTGGGGTACAGTAGCAAAATATCTATATATTATTTTTTCTGTAAAGACAGGGATCGTATAGAATATCTGCGTAATTTAAATGGAATAGAACCATAGTTTCAGAAAGCAATTTTTTAATATTTTTGTCCAAATATTTTTTAAATGCATGTAACTGTTGTAAGCTATAAAAGACGTTTTTAGAAGTATTATCAACGTGACAAGAAAAGCTTAATAAAGTATCAAAATTAACGCCCAGATTTTTTACGCTTTTGTTTAATGTAAGAACCTCATTATTTCTTTAAATACTTAGTTCTTCAAGGTGGATAACTTCTGAGAAGTTCAAAAAACAACATTTTACCTTTTGTTAGCATTTAGTACAAGAGTATTTTGGAAATTTTGGATTGTCCATTCGTATATAAACTTAAATCATTATAGATGCAAAATTCTGTCATTTGAAATTCCGAAGGAGAAAAACTATGTATTAACTGAATGTACAGTTTCGAATTTAGTGGAAATCTCGAGATATCTGCAATAAATATATTGAAAAGAAGTGGCCCAAGGATAGATCCTTGCGGAACACTGATCTATTTTGTGCTGTAAATATTGAGTTTCCCCCATTAACAGTAGTTAATTGTTGGCTACCATTCAGATAATTTTGAAACCAGGAGAAAGTACTTCCAGATATGCCATAGTAACTTAATTTTTATATATTATATCCTTCGCTATTCATTCTTATTAAAAAATTATCAACCTACGTACACCATAAGCGGCAATGTAATGAGCTACATTTGTATGTTGGCATAAATTGTTGGGTGCTTCCAAATGTGCCAGAAACTTGAAATAGTACAGCTCATCATATAGAAATGCACTCGTACACATATAGATAATAATGTTATCATAAATATTATCATACATGCACTCATAAGGTTTCGAGTCTAAAATATGTTTACCTGCCTACATAGATATTTTAGATGTACTTATTTATTTTAGTAAAATTTAATTTGGGGAAAATCAAGGGGAAGTCTAAGGGAAATCAGGTGTATAAGTATGGGCCGCGGTTTTCCACTCGAAGAAATTATTTTAACTTTAAACAACTTTTTATAAATAAGCTCTTTAGTACTTTCGCACAAAAAGAAAATAACCCGTGTTCTTTTTTGAGATACTATGGGAATTAAATATACCGAAATGTAACTAGGTAGTATGCTTCACGGAATTGTAGAATTGACTTCAGAAACTCGTGCTTTACTGATATTTCGCATCATTTACATATCTTTGTTACCAATGTATGTATGATATAACAACTATAACTGTTCCATGATCACATATAGAATTTCCTTTTATTCAACAGCCCTTAACGAACAAGACCTGTTCATGGTAACTAAGTAAAAGAAATAAATAAATACACATTAGAAAAAAATATAGAGGTGATTGTTCTTTTAATTAAAGGAAGTTGTTGTTATGAATGATTCCTGATAAAAAATAGTAAAAGCTTGAAAACGAGAGTAAATTGTTCTCTGTGCCAAGGTCATACACTCGCTACACCATACCCGGTTCAAGGAATTCGAGGTACTGTAACTAACTATATGCTATTAGATTTAAATTTAAATCAGTAATCGATTATTTTTGACATGTAAACTGATGGCACTCCAAATAGCGTGGAAAGTTTTTTTGTATGTTTCTATTATTTGGATAGTTTCCCTTTTGAATAATTTAACAATATAAATAGTCTCCTCATAACTCGTCCAATAACCGCTAAAGGTTCCCGTTATTTTAATAAATGGTCTCAGAGGCACTATCATTTAGTTTAATGGGTGTTTTCCTCCATATTTATAACTTATCTACATCACAAATTCTTTCAAACTTTTGCTTACTAACAATAACTTTGCATGCTGTTTCATGCTTCTTAATCCTAATCAGCGTTGTATCTGTTGACTGCCCAATGTACCTTAAATGATAGTCATTCCAATTAAAGTTGTGTAAATATCATCTACATTTGGTTTATTCCAAGTTTGTTCTTTGGATTACTTCAAAGCTGTAGTAATTGATGTCTTTGTCATCGAAAACCTTGTAAATGTCCAGGGGCGGACTGACAACAGTTTAGCGGTGCTGGATCTTATCTCCGTTCCAGTGCAGCCACCAGCAGGCGCCGGTCATCTTGTCAAGCGGCCGGCACCAGCGGCGCACTATTGGACCGGGCCACCGGGATTCGTCCCGGTATCCCGGTGGGCCAGTCCGCCCCTGTAAATGTCATTAAAAACCATGACACATATGTTAACTTATTTACCATTTTGATATTATCTTTGAAAATACTTTCTAGGGGGCGGTCCAATAAATGACGAAATATTTCAAGGAGAATTTAAAGTTCTCATGTGGTGTTTTGCCTTAAATGACAAGAATACTTGGTATTTAGCTCCTAATCGATTCTAAAGGATTTCATAAATAAAGTTTATATGTTATATTTTAGTCCGTCAATGAATATATTGTAGAATGCATGGAATATGCGAGACTTTTTGACTTCAGGACTTTGTTAGGAGTAGTTAGTAGGTAAACATACTAAAAGTCCCCGCCCCTGGGAGGTGGCTCTAGAAAAAATATGTTCTAAATACAAATGAAAGCTAATTTTTCCTATAAAATTGTTTCCATACATATTTGTCGAATTTCCAACGGTATACGTTATTGAATATCGATAATTTTCGAAAAAATCATTTTTACCTTTTTGTTAAACATTTACTTCTAGTGCCTCCCACGATCGTTTCTCAGATTGTTAGAAATGAAGTTGTAAAGCATTAAATTTCCTTCACTTTGATACCTTTGCTACTTTATCTTCAACCAATCAAAAGTTATAGAATTTCTAACATGTACCTACGCTCAATTTCGATGTTCCTCTAGAAATGTTGACGCTACCATGATGATTAACAAACAACCTTTTAACAATAAAAATAAGGTAGTTACAATTGACACACAACACTTTTTTATAATTATCTTAATATAATCTTTTATTATATTATTACGAATCATATAATGAAAATATTTATATGGACTGATAGAAATTAAAAAATGAAAAAATAAGCATTCAAGGTGACATTTTGGTTTTTTTTGAGGGGAGGCTCATCCATCTTCGTCAGCAGTGGAGACATTGTCCAAAGAGATTGCCCTTGCAATTCGGGCATGCGACAGAGCAGTTTAACGATGCTTTTCTACAACCATACCCGCCACTGTCACATCCTTTCGTGCATCGGTAAAAAATCATCTTCAAGATTTCGTCAGGAGCAGCATCCAACTCTGACAGTTTCGGAACTAGTTGGTCATTCCTCCTCTCCCAACCCCAATTCGGCGCTCCACCATTAGGTTCCTCTTCTAATCACGGGTGTACTCGGTGGTACGTCCGGAATGCATGCTGCTTAACAGCTCCTTCAGTTGGAGGGAGAGTTGAGAAATCAGGCTTCATGTTTGCAGCTGCTTCGACAAATGATTTGTAGCGGAACTCGTTGAGGGATTTTTCTGTGGTGGGACCGCCATGCCATGAGATAGTTCTCATGATTCCAGCTGTCTCAATGGATTTAGGGGAAGAAGAACCGCTGGCAAATACCTCAGCTGCACGTTGTATGATTTTGGACTTCCAATGTATGGAGTAGGAAAAAGCAAAAACGGCGATGCGTAAGGCACAGTGTGAGTTTTTCTACCCCGACCAATTATGGCGGCGAACAGTTGATTCCTGTGTTTGATCCTCAAAGGGCTGAACAATCAATAGATTTGTGGGTTCGTCGCGTTGACGAATTAGCAGACTGTTATAGGTAGGACGACTTGACTGTGATTC
Source organism: Rutpela maculata (assembly GCA_936432065.2). NCBI lineage: Eukaryota > Metazoa > Arthropoda > Insecta > Coleoptera > Cerambycidae > Rutpela > Rutpela maculata. Next base: position 48,617,291 of record OW386292.2, read on the forward strand.
GATTAGTTGCAAATAGACTGGTTGGTATAGCTAGAAGATGGTATGGTTCAGAATCAGCTTGCAGTAAACTAGAAAAGGATGAAAAAACTCCTGATTAAACAATTGACGAAACCGTTGTCGTTCGCCAAGCTGCTTCTTGAAGCTGCATTATATGAAACGCACAGTGGTCAAGACTTAAGTGAATACTGTTTTAATAAACTAGATAAATTAAAATCTTTACAGCTGAATATTCCTGAAAGTTCTTCGGTTAATGCAGTAATAGTAGGTATTACCGACGAAAATTGCAAGATCCGCCCGATCTTTTCGGTTTATAAATACAAACGAGTTATATGCATATTTGAGTACGGTAGGATGCGTTCCAGGAAGTTTAAACAGCAACACTGGGAGAAAAATGTTCAGCGGTTCTGCACAACAAAGTGTAGTGATATCCGGTAGTACCCAGAAGCCAGAAATTCAGTGCTTTAATTGCAAAGGATATTGTCCCACTCCAAGGAGAATGTTTCCATTGTAAACGCCTTGGACATAAACGAAACAAATGCCCGAATAAAGATAAACAAAATAAGTGCGACAATGTCAACGAGGTTGTGCTATCAAATAACATGAATAAAAATCTCTATATAATGAATGTTACTTTAAATGGGAAAAAGTGTAAGTGCTTAGTTGACACCGGGAGTTCATGTCCTATAATTTGTTGGAGTGTTATCAACAAACTAGGCCTTGATCTTGAAAATAATGGGCCTAACACACTGAAAAGTTTTGAGAGCAATTACGTAATGCCGGCCGGGACAGTTAGAATATATGTACGTCTAGGCCAACCTAGTGCAATGCATCATCATCAGTCGAGATTTTTATAAATTTGCGGAACGTGATATTATTGAAAATCGGAACTGATGTTTTTGAAATTCGAAAAGACAGTAACGTTAAAATAAACCTTGGTGAAGTTTCTCATGAACAAAAAATTAAATGTAAAGAACTTTTAAGTGAATTTAATGATCGGATTTCGACATCTATGGCGAATCTATGAAAAACTGATGCGGCAAAAATGGAGATTAAGCTAATAACAAATGTACCGGGTCGAGCAAAAAATTGTTACCAAAATATAAAGGGCCATTTAGAGTGGTAAAAGTGCTCTCTAATGACACATGAAGTAGAAGATCTACGGGAAAGTCAGAGAAGATGTAATGTCCGTACAGTGGTTACGGCCGACAAGATCGAAAAATGGATAACTATGATGTAATGTAAGTTGAAAATAAATTGATATATAGCTACTCATTAGATGTGTATGTAGGTCACGAGACGTTGAGACGTGGATAATGATAGCAAGATGCCAATACGTGTGGCGTAGATGAAAAAGGTTAATGATTGGGTGTGAGATGTAGAGACACCATTTGATATAGTAAAGATAGGATGTGGATACGCGGACGATAATGACTGAGGCCGTTACTGCGTACTCATTTTTTGAGTTGGCATGTGTATGAAGTAGTCGAAATAAGTTAGAAAATTAGTCATGGATGCAAGTATTAAAATTGAAGTTACAGGCCGACACTGCCTGTTTGCTATCATAGTTTTGGGTAAGGCCATGGTTAGCGTAATTCTTGTTGTTATTAGGTAAACGAGAGGTTCTATGGTGGTTGGCGGTCTGGGATAGTCCGCATAGAAAGTATGGCCGAATGTTAGAAAATATTTCAACTTATCAGTAGGATGTAGGTAGACACAACATTTGAATAATGAGATGATTATTATACATGGCGACCAAGCTGTGTATTTGCTTTGCTTGCATGAATCAGCGGGGAATTGGCAGTTCATCAGAACGCTTAATACAGTTTACATGTAGAATATTGCATTGTTAATTATCAAATAGTCTTCTAATATATTCTTAAAACTAGTCGGCGTATTATTTTTTATATGTGAATTTTCCATTTTTTATTTTTTTATTATTTACTGGATTACATCCGTAAATAAAAAAAATCACTAAAATTCTTTTTCATTATTAGTCATTATTCATCATAAGCTAACGTTCCCTAAGTTTATGCGTATAGGTTAAGAACCGCCCTGTATAACGATTGCGTGATCACAGTTGATAATATAGTTTTCTTCTATTTGATAGCTACAAGGGATATTGAAGATACCTATATGAATTTATGGTACCCATGCAAAAGAAATAAATAAATGCTCATCAGAAAAAAATCCAGAGGTGAATGTTCGCTAAATGAAAGGAAGTTATTATTATGAAGGATGCTTGATAAAAAATAGTAAAAGCTTTGAAAATGAGAGTAAACTGTTCTCTCTATGCCAAGGCCAAACACTTGCTACACCATACTCGCTTCGAGGAATTCGAGGTAATGGAACGAATCATATGCTATTAGATTTCGATTAAGACAGTAATCGATTATCTCTTGACATTTAAACTGAAAGCAGTCCAAATTGTTTGGAAAGCTATTATTGAGAGTTGAATGGCTTATAATGAAAAGGTTTTTTTGTGTTTCTATTGTTTGAACAGTTTCCATTTTGAATAATTTAAATATAAATAATCCTCATCATTCATTCAATAACCTCTAAGGAATTCCGTTATTTTAACCAACGATATCGGAGACATAACCTTTTACTTTAACAGATATTTTCTTCCACATTTATAAGTTCCTAGTATCTACCGTTTATAGATGCTCTTAAATCTCTGTTAATTAACAATAATTTTGTATGCTGTTTTATGCTCTTAATCCCGGTCAGCATTAAAGGTCCCTGCACAAAGATAGGATTTTGGATCTCACTAAAAATGTCTATCTTGTTGACATATTGTAGCTTATGACCTCCTGACGAAAAGTCCCAATGTAAGATATGAGAGATCAAATATCGATACATTTTTTTCATCCATTTTTTCAAAATTTTGAAATTAAGTCAAGCTAGGAAAAAATAAAAAATACAGGTCTATAGATCACTTAGTTATGAACAAAAAATATTGTAACAAAATTTATCGCTAAAGCCACGGTTTTCCCGGAAAAAAATATTCAAGTGTAACGTTATACCTCGGAGCCAGATCCATGCGTGCGCGCGCTTGAATACGCATGATTGTGACACCGACGCATTGAATTACATGTCACTGAATCAGAATTTGTTCAATTTACATGAGTGTTGGTTCATTTAAAAGATGGAAATTGTAGCTTTCTGATGCTTTTTTTGTTTTAAATAATACAAGCAAAGGATGGATGGGAAAAATATACTTATATATATATTATCACGCCCGAACTCAATCGTCGCAATAAAAAATATAGACAAAAATAAAAACCCTTCAAAAAAATTATTTATTCATTGAGAACTGTTAAAAAGTATGTATACTTCATGATTATTATTGTTTATTAAGATGTAATAAAGTGGTTTCGCAAAAAAGTACATCTGAAATAATTTTAATTTCCTTGCTTGATGATTTTCTTGACAAATATATATATATTGGAGGCTGTAACCTGCCGAGAACTTGATCCATTGGAAAAAATAAAATATCACTATTTCAGGAAAAATGTATACTTTTCAAATGTTCAAACACAAATTCGTTTACTTGTATGCATTTTTTCGAAAATATGATCAATCATCATGATAAGAAATTGCGATTTTCACGATCTTATCCTTTTAACTATGAAAATATTTTTGATTGTTTTGAATATAAATTCTGGAACTTTTCCAATACATTAACAAATGTATAAGGAATCCATTAGAAATAGCTGAAATGTGGATGTAATAAATACAATTCAGTAAAGGCACGTAAAAATTCATGCGAGCGATTCAGCGGCTATGTGTGCCGTGGTGTCTGTGTATGCGTTCATAATTATATATTTTCCCTCCATACTCACTATTTATCCTCCTATTTACTAAGAAAAATGTTAAAAATGTGTAATGCAAAAGGGAAAAAAGTTTTATTTTACTCGTTAGAACTGCTAAAAAATTTTAGAGATTCCATGTGACAAAGTTAGTTCACTATTTTTTTCCAAGAATACCGTGGCTTTAGCGATAAATTGGATATTTTTTGTTTAGAAACACGTGGTCTATCCACCCTTTTTTTTATTTTTTCCTACCCTGACTTAATTTCAAAATTTTGAAAAATAAATAAAAAAAAATTTTTCACTTTTTTTTTTGTGTTCTGCATCCGAGCGGAATGTAAACTTTTTAGGATATTATTCTATACAGTTTCACGAACTCATTAAAAAAAATTATTGCAAGTTTTTGAAGGTTTTACTATAAAATGTTCTCTGTCGTCTGGGCTACTCTATGAAGGCGCCTATGCACTCAACGGATGGGTAACCGTGTCGCCGATTGTCAGGTTGCCGAATCAAATGTACCTAACCAATCTCAAACATATACTCTTTAAGTACGGCCGAAACCTGGCCGTACTTAAAGCTTACTGTAACATTCAATTCGATTCATAATGAATACAAAAAAAAATAATCGAATAAGAAACAGAATCCTCAGAATACATAAACATAATTTTATTATATAATAATTACACACATATTACATGTTTCATTAAGACTTTAATGCATGCATTATGCACGATTTACGCTACTTCTTCACGAATGCGAATCAAGCCAAGGTTGACGAGATATTTTTGTTTATTACCACATAAGGGACACGCATGAAATTGAAGATGAAAGTTCTTACAATCTTCAATGGAGACTTGACCTTTCTCATTAGTGCTCATATGTTAACAAAGCAGTGGCCGGATGTGCACGTTCAAAACCTGGTGATTATTTTAGCTATAATTCTATATGATTATCTTACCCATCTATTTCAGTTCCTACTTTTAGCTAATTTAATAATAATAATAATGCTAACAGTGGTTAAACGGCTCGGTCTTGAAGAGGAAAACGAGAAATATAATATTAGCAGCACAGGACCAAGCACTAAACACCAGATACTGTTGTAGAACCTTCGAGAATTGACCTAAATCGAAGCCAGAATAAAAAATTCGACTTAGGCAAAAAACTCATTTAAGGACATTTTCAAGAGTCTGAGAGACTTCAGAGCCACAAACTAGTCTAAGAGGACCATTATGAGTTGATAAGACATTTGGCACAACCGGGTGAAAATTCGAAGAAACACCGAATTTTTACTTAGGGAAATATATTTTGGTTCAGAATATGAGTGAAAGTATATTGTGGTCATGGAAAAATGAATCACATACTTTTTAAAAAGTACGCCAAAAAAGTACTTTGAAAATATTCAAAATATTTTCAACTTTAATTCCTCAGCCGAAGACATTGACCATGGAGGTACAGTCACTTTATACCCTGTTCTAAAGACTGACAATAAAATTTTAACAAGGCAAAACCGACGAATTTGGCAAAAGCGGCGTGGTGCCTATAAGCAAAATTGGCAAAAAATCAGTGAAAATGGAAAAGGCCGGTTGCATAAAACAAGTTTGGATTCACCCAGCCATTCGTAATTTGTTCGAATGGGTTGAGTGGTCAATACAAAGCGATGGTCGGAAAGCCAACTGCAGGGTTTTATAAATAGTAAAGTTATAGAGAAAATCGCCTTGTGCACAAAGGACTCAAAAGTCCATTTTGTCTAAAAGTCGTCCGAAGGCAGCTCGCTGTCATTTTTCCTATATGAACCTGCATGGGGACAAGTACGTCGTAAGACTGGCCGAAAGTTATTAAACTCATGTATTAGTCGAACTCCATCCCGTGAATGATAAAATCACGATCTGGGACCTTTCAGATATTCATAAGCGAACCAAATCCTGCATTAAATGAATCTTTTCTGCCAAATCGATTGTTAGCGCACGCTCTCACTTGTATGGTTAAAAAGTAATTTGCCTTTCACATTATACTGTATTATTTTATACTTATTAAATAAATGGTATTCTTTGAACTAATTGCATTTTATTGATGTAAGGACTTGTTGCTAGTCTTAATCCCTAGAGTTTTCGTTTGGAAGACCTAAACAACTGAGTTAATCGGGATCACATGATTCCCTAATTCTGATACTCAGTGTTCTGGTCGCCTTATGGGAGCTTGATAGGGATTTTTTATGCAATTTCTCCAGAAATTTTTAAGTGCAGAGACCATTATTAGAAGGTATATATATACAGATGACGTCAAATTCCAATCCCGTCGGAGAGAAATCTTCGATAGGGATTTTTTTTATACAAAAATCGCAATAATCCAAAGATGTAAAAGCCCTTATTGTCAATGAATAATTGACATCACGTCCTGAGAGAGCATCGTTAATGATCTGAGGCAGTGCAGCCTCGACCCATTACTCGTTTATCGAAGTATATCTTATCTCGAACCCGCTTGGGAGTGGAATAACGGGGCAGAACGCGGCTGGCGCCCTTCTAAATACAAAATGGTGTCGCGTCACCTAGATGCTTGGTAGTGAGTTCTTATACAATACCACCAGAGGATGATATTGACAGCAAGTGTAGAATGTGCGGCCTAACAGAAGAACAAGTCAGTAATGTGCTGGCGGAATGTACCACGCTGTACACTCACAGGTCTAACAGAGTGACCAGATATCTTCTCTGGGTCATATACAAGCACTTCGATATACCAGTACCGCCAAAATATTATGAATATACCCCTGAGAAGGTTGCCAATACCAACGACGTCACAATTATGTGGGATTATAACTGACAGAGAAAATCGTGAGAATCAACCAGACATCTTCGTCTTCGTCGATAAGAAAAAAAAGAAATCCTGTATGCTGATTGATGATCCATCCCGAATGACAACGTGATGCTCAAGGAAACAGAGAGAATGAGCAAGTACAAAGACCTCCAAATAGAAGTTAGCAGAATGTGGAATGCAAAGACCACAGTCATGTCAGTTATTGTAGGAAACTGTCAAGAAGGGCCATGGGAGGCCATGGGCCAAGGGAGTCTACAGCAACTGCCTGTTCAACCGAATGCAGAAGATTGCACTTTTTGGAACAGAGCATATTTTAACGAAAGTCTTGGGATATGAGTCTCTGTGACCCTTTGTTGGGGTCTGGACTATGAGCTGTTCGAGCAGACATTACCACCGCCACCTGGAGGGCCCAAAAACCTGGAACGAACCACAACAGAGCCGAATCTCAGTGACGCACGAGGGATTGGTAAATAGTTTCCAGATACGGCTGAGAAAGTGTGCCGCTGTTAAATCTATAATAATAACAACTGTCAGGGTGCGGAAGGTGAAAAGAATAGATCCAAGGTATGTTCCTGCCTGTCGCATGAGGCGACTAAAGAGAACACCGACTGTCGAACCAGAATAATGGAAACTAGAAATAGGAGAAAAAGTAATGGCGTGAATGAAATCGCTGCAGACGATGTCTTGACCAAATGGAGAACAGATCGTCATCCAGCCACCTTCGTAGAGCCAAAAGGGCAAATGACGGGATACCCCAACTGTTAACGAGTGAAACCCCCGTCGAACTACAATGAAGGGAATACTGACGCCGCGCCATCTCAATCAACAACACAGGGAAGACCACTGAGGAACAGATGAACCATCGATAAGAATAGAGAATTAATATGGTACTACTACTATGCAAACATCGTTAAACAAAAAGACGGTATTGTGAAAGAAACCTTCTCTGTCTGGAGAGAAAAGAACCTTATATATTTCCTAACATGAACCCCAATACTTAGCATCACTAGCAAACCAGTGAAGATACATAGAATGACAGGAAAAGTTCGTCGCCAACGACCTCAATCGTACAAGGAGGATGTCTACAAAGCAGCTGCTATAGCACAGCAAGAATATCAGGAAGATGAAGCTCCAGTGACAAAAAATGAAGAAGTATTGGAAGTCACCTCCGAAGGAGTAGATCGCCCGGAACCAATGAACCAACACGTATCAGTAAGCGCTGACTTGGAAATACAAATCAGGGGTAAGTTAGAAGATGGATATTAGATACCCGAAAGGCCTAAGAAGATAAGGTCTAACAGGAGCACCAGAAACAAAATTAAGGAAGCCAATATAGTCCTCTCTAGAATGGCACGCATCATTCGAATATATCCATTACAGACATCAACTGTATGTTGAATGCCAGTGCAGCGCTGATTGCAAGAGAAACTGAAGAATGGCCAAACCCACAAAAGTCTCAGGGAAAACCTTTTTGGAAGAAAAGAGCTCAGGACATTATAAAATTGTACAGGACAGAAATAGCGATTCCCGAGGAATATAAAAAAAGAAGTACCCACGCATTAAGTACTCAAAACGGTCGAAAGTTTACTAAACAAATACAGATTCAGTGAAGTGATTTAGTAGAGCAGAATCTGAAGATGAAACTGTAAGCAAAAGCGCAAAGGGAGATATATCAAAATAAACAAATCACTACCAACATAAAAAGCTTTTCGAAAAGGACGCGTGAGTCTATTATATTCCTCGGATTTCAAACACCCAGAGACTTGAAGTTTCGGTTATAGCTTCGGCTGTTATCCAAAGCTGTTCCATATTCCCACATGGGTTACGTTGTATTCTCTTTGCTGGTATGATATTCTCTTTTATAGATTCCCACAAGGTATTTGCATATTCACCACTCCCTAAATTTATTTTGGAAAGCTAGACCTTTAGTTATGATGAGTATTATTATGATGTCATTTCAGCATTAGTTTTGCGCATATAAATTTAATATTGTTTCAGTAAGTACCAAAAAAATAGAGTATCCTCAATCGTTCAGAAACAATATGTTATCAGTTATTTAGTTTGCGTGGAACCCAAAATTTACTAGGGTTTTCACTAAAATTATTTATATAGTTAGGTACCAGGCGTTGATAGTTAAATCTTACGCGGTATAATAGTCCGGTGATATTAGGAAAATGTCTCGGAAAGTTTTGGAACAAGCCAAAAATTAGTCTACCCCTTACAGAATTTCCTCGGGAATCCGAAAAAAATAGTGTTGACCACTCAAAATGGCGGCTTTAATTGTTATTTTGTTATTTTGTAAACATAATGAATTTTGCAACTTACTTGTTTGCTTATATCTTCGCTTCTAAAAGTCATAGAAAAACGTTCGACCCGTCAATTTCTTCGCCATGGGTTCCCCTATAAGGTAGCTATATGCAAAGAACTAATTTTTGATTGTTAATAACATTTTATGGCAAAAAACTGAAAAAATTGGATTTTTCGATCCTCGAACTTTGAAATACTGTAGAAACAAATATAAAATCTGCATGTTAACGATATTATGAGAAATAGTACATATTTTTACACTTAATGAAATGCACTTTGTTCAGTTGCAAAATATTAATTATTTTTTTTGCAATTAATTTATAAAAAAAAAATTCAAACTGTTATACTAAAAGATCATATTCATATTTTACAGTTCTGTTTCGGTAAAAACATTTTATTTGACGAACATTAACATAATCAAAAAGAATATTGCAAAAAAAATTCTAATTTGCGACTTTTTTACGCAAAAAATCAATTTTGCAACTTAAACAAATGTAAATATCGCAGTGTATTTTGCATAAAGTTTATAGCAACTAACGGCATTTTAATTGTCATAAAAAACACGAATTTCAGAAAAAAAAATTTTTGCTCCAATGCTTTGGAGCCGAGATATGAAGATTTCACGTTTTTTGTGATTACGGCGAAATTTGAAAATATTTTTACTTGAAAATTTAACTGAATATACCTCAGAGTGTGTGTTATCACTTACATAAAGTGCCATGTCTATATATCTAGACGGGCCATGGAAAAAAAATCGAGAAAATTGCATCCTTGGCCCTCGCGCTCACACTAGAAGCCAGATCCCCCTCCCCCTTTACTGCTAGTGGCGTACTTGGACAGTTTTACCGCGGCGGCAGCTTCATTTCTCTCTTTCTCGGCTTCAGGAGTGGTTAGATGGACTTTTTTTTTAATTCAACTTATTTTTTTTCTCAGCTTTCCGATTATTCGATTATTTTTCAATCACTCAATTACGTTGCTTCATAAAATAAATATGACATTGATGAGTGACTAGTTTTTACTCTTATTGTGAATAAAAAAGGTATACATTTTGTATTTAAAAATTAATTTATTGAATGTACAAACTAAAGCTTATTTTTCTGTCCTCTTTTTTTTAGGGTGATTTCCTGTGTCGGACTCGCTGTCCGTTTCGTCTCGCATTTCTGCGTACAGACAATCATTGTCATCATCGTCATTATTTATATCAACATTTCCAATAACTTCCTCATTTTCTTGCATTTCATTTAATTTAAACTGACAGACATCAATACTGATTTAATTTGTTTTAAACAGCGAAATAAACATCTAATTCATAACATAACAATAATGCGTGATTGCTTAAATTATAGAATGTTTGTAAAATTGTAAAAAAACGCTGCCCAAGGAATCACTACTTCCACATCCAGATTTTCTATCCAAGTCTCTCACAACGAAAAAAAAAAAAAAAAAACAATAAAACGATATGTCACATCGGTAGTGGGGGTGGATGAATTAAAAAATAAAATTGAGGCCATTGCTTCTTGTATGCACACTAAATCACAATTTTATTTTTATCACCACCTTTAATAATGGGGTGGGGGTGGCTAATACCAAAACATTTTTTGGGACATTAGCTTCTCTTATTTATACTAAATACCAATTCTATGGACTCTTACTTGCTTAATTTACCCATTTACACCCATTTCCCCCAACCCTTCAACGGAATAAGATCAAAATATAATCTTCCAGATCTCGTTAAAATACATACATGTAGCAAATTTCAAGTCAATATATTAAACGGTTCCAGAGTAATCGTGCGCACAAAAAAGTTACAGACGGACCGACCGACAGAGCGACAGACTTTTTTGCTCAAACTTAAAATCTCGACATTTCATAACATTCTAAGCCTATTTAAAAAATAAAAATTTTTACAATTTTGTTTTTGCGTTACTATAATTCCACTGGATGTGGAAATAATTATAAGATGTTGGATTATAAACTATTGAAATTATTTTATCTATAATAATAAAATAATAAAGCCGCTGTATTACAAATTCTTTTTGCAGAGCAACGTAATTGAATAATTGAAAAATAATCGAATAATCGGAAAGCTGAGAAAAAAAATAAGTTGAATTAAAAAAAAGTCCATCTAGCCACTCCTGAAGACGAGAAAGAGAGAAATGAAGCTGCCGCCGCGGTAAAACTGTCCAAGTACGCCACTAGCAGCAAAGGGGGAGGGGGATCTGGCTTCTAGTGTGAGCGCGAGCGCCAAGGATGCAATTTTCTCGATTTTTTTTCCATGGCCCGTCTAGATATATAGACATGGCACTTTATGTAAGTGATAACACATACTCTGAGGTATATTCAGTTAAATTTTCAAGTAAAAATATTTTCAAATTTCGCCGTAATCACAAAAAACGTGAAATCTTCATATCTCGGCTCCAAAGCATCGGAGCAAAAATTTTTGTTTTCTTAAATTCGTGTTTTTTTATGACAATTAAAATGCCGTTAGTTGCAATAAATTTTATTCAAAATCCACTGAGATATTTACATTTGTTTAAGTTGGAAAATTGATTTTTTTGCGTAAAAAAGTCGCAAATTAAAATTTTTTTGAAATATTCTTTTTGATTATGTAAATGTACGTCAAATACAATGTTTCTACTGAAACAGAACTGTAAAATAGTAATATAATCTTTTAGTAACAGTTTGAATTTTTTTTTATAAATTAATTGTAAAAAAAATAATTAATATTTTGCAACGGGACAAAGTGCATTTCATTAAGGGTACAAATATGTACTACTTCTCATAATATCGGTAACATGCAGATTTTACATTTGTTTCTACAGTACTTCAAAGTTCGAGGATCGAGAAATTCAATTTTTTTAGTTCCTTGTCATAAAATGTTAGTAACAATCAAAAATTCTTTGCATATACCTTCCTTATAGGGGAACCAGTAACGAAGAAATTGACGGGTCGAACGTTTTTCTACGACCTTTAGAAGCGAATATATAAGCAAACAAGTAAGTTGCAAAATTTTGTTTACAAAAGGTTGAATAAAAATTAAAGCCGTCATTTTGAGTGGTCAACACTATTTTTTTCGGATTCCTGAGGAAATTCTATAGGGGGTAGGCTAATTTTTGGCTTGTCCCAAAACTTTCCGAGAAATCGTTATTTTTGAATCTAAAATCACCGGACTATAAATTATTATATAACAATTATGAAAAAACTGTATGTTAATATGTCATAAAAGTAATTACGCCGTTCATAGTGTTGTTAAAATACTGTTTGTCAGTCCACAAATATTTGTAATTTGAAAGTCTCTTTTAGTTAAATTCGCTATTATATCCCCATTATCATTAAACTAAATTGGTATCCAACAAAATGACATAAATTTTTTGTATTACATTTGTTTATATGTTGAAATTCTGCATCTTATTTTGTGTCAAAATGAATTTTGCACATTAGACTATCATTTGAAAGCAAGCGTGCCTTTCACATACCGCTTTAATTCTCAAACAAAAAAAACTAATAATATAATAATTGTCGTAATTTATTACAAATGTCTTTGTTGTAAATATATCGATGAATAATGTTAAAGCGGCTGAATAAGTGTAATTAAAGGAAATATACGCACCTAAGCGAGACTTTCATTGTTGAACTAAATGAGAGTAATTTCGTAATACTGAAAAACTTTGAAGTGGAACGAGATGGTACCTCGCCCAGATCTGACGAGTTTATTTAAAAGTTATGTAAGTACTGAAAGACGAGTCAAAGTTGCACAAAGATATGCTAAAATACAATGAACTTTATTTATTTAATTTCATAATATATTGTGTATATAATAAAAAATAAATAACAATAATAATAGTAATACTAATAAAGGGGAAGATCGGATGATGTAAGCAAAGATAATGAACTGATCATGGTCGGAAGTATTATAAAATATCTTAATGCGAGCGGGTCCTACAAATTCCTGGGTGTTTCCCAAAGAAGCATTCAGGATATAAGTCTAGATACTCTTCATAACAGATTCAAGGCGCTAGTTAGACGCATACGGAAGGCGCAAATCTCAGGCAAAAACAAAATTTCTGCGAGGTAATATCCTTTGGCAAAGATGACGGTCTCGGGTGTCTAAGGTCGAGCAGGACTACTGCTCTTTACCCTAGTACATCGCTGTAGATCTGGACTGACCTCGTGTGGAGCCGGCGAGCTTACTTTACAACAACCCCACTCACAAATCTGAGCGTTGTGGAGATTTCGGTCCACCTCTCTTGCTCCTGGCTGTTGGACCTTGCTGGCTAAGGCCTTTATCTTCTGGCGCTCTTCTGTCTTCATGTTCGTTCTTCGCCAGCTTGTCACCCCCGAGGGTAGTCATTTGTCTGTTGGGAAACTTTGGAATATTTTTGGCTACAATTAACTGCCGGTACGCAGAATGTCAATTGACATCCTGCCGTCCGGATCATCGGTTAGGCAGGGATGAGCTATGTAGCTCGACGAAGTGCTTTGGTAGTACTTTCGGTCTGCACGGAGCTAGGTAACCACGAGTACTTGACAGTGGTTTGTCCGGTACCCCCAGAGTAGTGGGTGGGTGGTTGGATGATCGTCATGTCTCTTCTGTAGGTTGTCTTTATCGGCGGTGGTATGGTTCTCACACTCACATGATTTGCATCTTCGGTCTCTTGTGCCTCGGAGCGTCGCGTCGGTTGGATCGTAGTCAGTGGCCTCCCTGATCAACGGATTCCCATGCTCCTCGGCAAGGGTGTATAAAATTTCTGCGTGCTATTCTCTCATACTTATTTGGTGTCTTTCGCTAAACGGTAAATCAGATAGATACGGGTGCTAGATTCAGAAACCGATAAAGTTATGAATATGTGTCGAAGCCTACTCATAAAATCTACCTTAGAACATCAGCTGAATACAGCTATTCAAACACATTCAGTAGGGCAAGTGATTACGACGCATGTAAATGAGAAGAATGGAGTTTTCTTATTTAGAGCCGGACTACCTGAGCTAGCGCCTGATCTTATATAACCAAGTATTCCTCTAAGGCCTGAGGAAGATAGAAGACTTAAAGCAAGAATCGCAAACGCAGAATATAAAACCCTGCTGAGACGGCACATGGACAAGCAGATGCACTCTGTGCATGCAACATCTACCAGATCAGGGAATATCTAATGATTTGATATCTACTTTCCTCAATTCGGCAAGCTTAAGGGCGGAGACCCAGGATTTTATATTGGCGTGTCAGAATAGAGTAAAAAATGTCCATGTCCAAACTATATGCAGGTCCTGGAATGGGGCATTTTCCTATTTTTCTTTTTTTTATTCAATAATATCATAGAATATGTACAAACAAGCCTTCCAATACAGATTTTCGCGAAAATAATTATCATTTTTTTGAGAAAACAGAAGTTAAAATAAGTGGAGCAACAGGTGTTTTAAGTTGGTGACGTAGGTAGTTTGGCCGATGACGTAGCTGGACTATACTTCCATACGGATTTGTTGATAGAATGGTTTTATACAAAACAGTGTGGTGTTGCCAAGTTGAAATTCCTTCTCTAGTTCTAGCAAAGATAATTGAAGAAAACAGGAGTATAAAGCTTATTTATTAAATCAATTTTAACATATTTATCCACGAAATTTTTTTATGTAAAAAATAATAATAGGCGTGAATTATTAAATATTTTAAATAATTTTTAGATTAGATTTTTAAAAACATATTTAGCAAAACATGACAACAATGTCAACGGCTAGTCAAATGAGAGGTGTGTTCTAACGTCGTCGTCGTGTTGATTTGAAGAATTTCAGTTTCTTTCATCGAGGTATTTGCTGTAATTTACAAATAGCAGATAATGTCATTTAAAAGGTATTTTATAGAAGTTGTGGAAACACAAATATAAGTGCTTCGGAAAAAAATTTTGTAACTGTTCCGAAAAAATTGATATTCGAAGAACTTGGTGGCAAGCTTCCAATATTTTTGATCCCATCGCTTCAAAAATCCAAATTTTGTTATAGAAAGAATCTATCAAGTCATAATCAACTTTGGGCAAATTGGACGAATCTCCCTTCACAAAATTCAACTCTATTTTAATAGTTTATTAATAAAGTAAAAATCAAAATAAATCAAACGTCACATAACAAAATAAATCTAACCAATATATATCTTTCACTTGTATTGTGACAATAAGTGTCAGCTGGCGGCATGCACGAAATGTTGCCACATAATCCTCGCCGTAAGTTTTGTTTACATTTTTAAGATAACTTCTACATAATAACAAATATAAATACCTTTTAATTCCTTCTAAATACATGTGTATAATATTTATTGATATTCAAGATATTGAGAAAAATAGAAATGTCATAGGTAAAATAATGTAAATACACAATTTGGCATTCATATAAGTTAGTTACACTCTAAGCGAAAGTTGTCTATGATTGGTTAAATTATTTCCCGACAAATAAATTCATTTGAAATCTGTGTCTAGACGGGCGTATTCTTATTTCTTATTTTTATTTAAGAAATTATTGTTTTGGTTTAAATTGATTATGCAGTAATTGTTAAAATAATAACTTTACTTGATATATATCACCAAAACTGAATTTAAAAAAAAAATGGAAAATATCCCATTCACATCCTGATACCCTAATACACATGCTTTCGGTACGTTCCGTTAATACAGTGTCATTCTATATCACCAGATACAACATTGCTCTTAGGGTGCTCTACTACCACAATAGACATGCTTGCGGCATCGACTAAGATCCCATCGTGCCATACGTGCTCCAAGAAATAGAAGCAGTCGTAGAGAACAGAAAGTGTAGGATATATTGAAATTACTTCTTCCTAACAACCTGAAAGTTGGAATGCTACCAAGCTAGATATAATGCTTCTGGATTTAATTGAAAAGTTTTTATGACCGACATGGCACATGTGCAAATTCGAAAAATCCATTGCAAAATAACATCGGCTTTAGCTTTGGACCATTATTTCCCATAACTGGTGCAAATTGCATGTATATAGTATTTGTAGGTCAAAATGTGGTGACAGACAAACGGACGGACGCGCGAGCCAGAGCAATATAATATAATTATTATTTGTTATTCTGGAAGTCTTATCAGTCTCATCAGCACAAAATGGATCTTCGTGGAGTTACTCAGGGTTCTGTATTGGGTCCACATTTATTTCTTAAGTATATTAATGATCTAACTTCCAACATAAAGGTACAGTTATTGCGTATCTGATTAATACGTTTAGAAATTATATTTTATTGGCATCTAAAGTATTAATGATAATGACAGGGTTTAGTGACAAAATAAGCATCTAAAATTAATTGTGTCAACTCTTTAAAGATTTCAGAGATGATCGACTATTTCTCGTTCCACTAGTAAAATTGGAGCAAATGATTTGGGATTAGAAACCATCTTAAATCAGGCAGCCCCTCAGTGGATGCGGTTTCATAAAGAAAAATATACGTTTAAGGTAACATCTAGCTAATTATTTACCAAAATGGTGATTTTGACAGAAGATAATTATTTTGTGTTATAGAGCTATGTCCTGTAAATCCAAACTTTCTCGAATAAATTATGTCTTCTAATAAGACAGCCTAATAGGCAAAATTTTCGATACTGGGTAACACAAAATACACCCTGGATGCAGGAGGCACATATCTAACGTCGGTAAAAAGATAATGGGAAGATGATCCTGTGGTACCCAACGATATGGGTCCAACAAAATGGTACATATCCTGATTATGTAAGAAGTATTAGAGAATATTCGTATGAAGTTTTCCACAACAAACAGATTAGTAGGAGAATGCTATTAAATAGACTGTAAGATTACCGGCCTTCAGTCTCATTAATTACTAATGAATCGATTTATTCAAACCAATATAAAGATTTTGATGTTTTAAAAATCTGATTTCTTCAGAAAATTCGACAAAACTGGTTAAGTTTTACTCTATTGAAATTAGGAAAAATAGATGAAATAAATTATAATTTTTTGGGGATAATACGCGCCAGACGGTAAATTTCAAGAAACGAAAGAGTTCTCAAGACGCAAGTGTTAAAAATAGCCCCCATCGCGGAACATATAACACCCAGAGAAAATGGCCGGAAGAGGCTCAAAATTAATAAAAATACGTCTTCGTGGTATCAAAAGGATGGGGAAAATCCTACTTCATCCCTAAAAACATAAAAAATTGCTTTCTACCCTAATCGGGGATGCAATTCTATTCACAGTATCGAATACTAAAAAAAATGCCACGGCATCAAATGCTCCAAATTATTTTCTACTAGTAAAAGACACACACATCCAGTTTGTATTGACGTGAATATCCTTATTACAGAAAACTACCTCTATATGAATATGAAAATTATTTACAGCACGTAATGTTACAATAGATCTGTATGGTTTTAGTCAACATGTTTTTTAATAAAGAACAAGTAGCGAGTAGGAACCTCGAAAATAACCAAACTACCCTATTCAGGTGGTAGAGTCGTATTCACCGTTTGAAATAGTAAAAAATAGGAAACAAGGTGACTAAAATGAATAAAAATCTACTCCAATTTAGGGATGATAGGCACTATTACAATGTAATATTACAAAGAAAAAAAAAAGATTTTCATTTTATGAAATATATAGATTTATAATAAAATATTATATCAACACTGTCATTCAGTGTAAGCTATTAGTCAAAGCAATTTTAGTTTTTTTTTGTTTTTGGGGGTGAAATAGAATTGTCCCCAGCTTTTTGATACCAGGAAGACGCATTTTTATTAATTCAAAGCCTTTTCCAACCATTCTCTCTGGGTCTTGTGTGTTCCGCGATGGGGGCCAAAAATCAGCCATTTTTTACATTATCCTTTCAACTCAATATCTTCCAGAGTAATCGTGCGCACAAAAAAAAGTTGCAGACAGATCGACAGACAGACAGAATTTGTTTCTCTCTCAAACTTGAAACCTCGACGTTTCATGACTTTCTAAGCCCTATTTGAACAATAAAAATGTTCAAAATTTTGTTTATCGTTACTATACTTCCACTGGATGTGGAAGCAAAATAGCTCTCTGGCGAGTATAATCCCCAAAAAATTATAATATATTTCCACTTTTCACCGATTTTTGGTCTAATATCGATGGACTATTTAAGCACATTGTTATCACACAAATGTTGCGCAAGATTCTTTTAATTAATCATACATTTAAGATCGTAAATATGGCGTCCTAAGACGTATTGAAGTATTCCATGATCTAATGTCTTAAAATAGAATATTAAAGAAATGCCTCCAATATCATAAAAATATAAGTTTATAATGACGATCAGGGTTACAATTATTAAAAGTGTTGTAACAAGGATTTTAAGATCAATTGAGGACTAAATATATTAATCATAAACTAGCTCTTAGTTGATGTCAACGATTTAGTGAGTGGCATGGATATTGGATATGTTATTTTTGTGAAATTCCAGCTACGATTATAAAGAGCTTGTCGGCTTGATTATTTAGTAAATTTAAGTTGATATTACCGTAAACGGATTAATATTAACAATACATAACCGTTATTTTCAATTTATTGATAAACGAGTGGATTTTAAATGTCAAGTGGTGAAATAGTTATTAATAACCGCACAATTTCTTGAAAAATATAATTAAAAATGTTCTTGAATTACAACAGATCACACAATATGTCGACACTCTCGGCCAAGGATGACTTGGAATAAATTTTTCAAAGTGCCACAGTCTACCCAAATTTATATAATTAATAGATAATCAAGTTTAACTTTGCTTAACTAATCAACATTAAAACAACTAATCGACTATCACTATTTTACAACCTAGGCCTACACATAAAAAACTTCATAATATTCTAAATAATTAAGTCACAAATTTGTTTGGGCTCGCAGTTTATATGCCATTAAAAAAACAGAATTTATCCAGAAGTATCAAAAAATTTTTTATACAGACCTTTCCTCCCTTTAAAATGAATTTAGGAAGGTCAACGTTGGATGATTATCGCTCGATTAGTTAGTATAAATAAAATTGCAGCAAAGCTCTTTCACAATTTTTTTACTCACTGTCATCATCACCCAGGGCATTTTAGATGTGGTATTTAGTGTGTCAAAGAACATAATGATAAAATCAATTGTGCATACAAAGAAAGACAATTTCTAGGTATTACATCTCTTAAGTAGATACTTCTTAAAATTATATAAAAAACCGCTGCCCAAGGAATCACTACTTCCACATCCAGATTTTCTATCCAAGTCTCTCACAACGAAAAAAATTTTGTATGTGGAAATAATTGTTTATGGAAATTTAATAATATAATATTTGAAATCGTCTATCCTAGAAGCCCATAAAACGATATGCCATATCGGTAGTGAATGTGGATAAAATTAAAAAAAAAATTTGAGGCTTTTTATTTTTTTCACCCACTTTAATAACGGGATGGGAGTGGTAATGGGGGTGGCTAATATCAAAAAAAAATTTTGATACCTTAGCTCCTCTTATATATACTAAATACCAATTTTATGGACACTTACTTGCTTGATCTACCTATTTACTCTCATTTACCCCTATTTACAGCTCAACCCTTCAACGGAATAAGATCAGAATATAATATAGTTCCAGATCTCGTTCAAATACATACGTACACCAAATTTCAAGTTAATATCTTAAACGGTTCGAGAGTAATCGTGCGCAAAAAAAGTTACAGACAGGCAAAACGAGAGACAGAAAAATTGTTTTGCTCGAACTTAAAATCTCAACACTTCATGACATTCTAAGCCTATTTGAACAATACAAATTTGAAATTTTTTTGCGTTACTATACTTCCATTGGATGTGGAAGTAATTTGGATTTAATAATATTAATAACAAAAATATACAACATAAAGTCTGTAATTATCAATTTTGTGGTCCCTAGCATCAATACAAGAAATAGCTATTTGTTCTATGCTGACAATTTTCTTTCAAATTACAGTGGTAATTGTCCTCTTCTCGTCACGCTCAAACTGAATTGTTTGGTTCATCGTCTTTTAAAGAGGCTATAATTAATTAAACCCGCTTATAAAAGCGGAGAACTTTGACAGAAAATTACAGGCCAATTTCGATGCTTTCAAATTTTGCTAAATTATTGTTAAAATTAGAGTTGTAAACTATATACATAAACATAATCTCATATCTAACTATCAGTATAGATTTCAAGAAAAAAAGCCTACTAATGAGATCATAGCCAAACTCATATCTTTCATATTTAACGCTTTGAATGAATCTAAAGTTTCGTTGTGTCTTTCTAGACCTAGCGAAGGCACTCGATATGATCTTAATATGGACAACTATTATGCAGGTTAGAGTCTATATGTTTTACGGGTGTTGTACTAGATTTATTAAGGAATTACTTAGGTAATGGGAAACAGTAAGTTAAAATTGATGAGTCTAAGCACCTACGAAATTATCATAATAATGTGGCGTGCTTCAGGGAACTGTCATACCCTATCCTCTTTATAATATATATGAATCATATACTTACACAAAATTCTGCAGGTCAAAATATATCGTTTGCAGATGACAGTACAATATTGGTTATTGGTTGACGTTCACGAAAGGGACCTGAAACTAATACAAATTTATTTTGGCAATTAGTACTAACAATTAATTATGAGAAAATTTATCTTTAACCCATAGAATCGTTAGATTTTTAATATTCCTGATTACACAGGCACACAAAACAAAAGTCGAGTGCTAGAAGGCAGACCTATGTACTCCCATGCATTTTGACCCACTGAACACGAATCCGTTGTCCGTTTTGCTCGATTGGCTCTTGCATTTTTGCTACACTCAAGAAACAACTTAAAAATGCCCGAAAAAACACAAACAAGTAAATAAAAAGCTTAAATGAGCTGATCACTATATCTATGCGTAATTTAGGGGCGCTGAAACTGAATATGAGGTCAGAATTAGCCGTTCAGTTGGGAATTTTGACATAACCTTAAAAAACACCTAAAAAATGCCCGAAAAATCCCAAACAAGTAAATAAAAAGCTTACATGAACTGATCACTATATCTATACGTAATTTGGGGCACTGAAACCGAATCCAAGGTCAGAATTTATGCGCGACAATCTTGTAAAATTCATATTTAGGATGAAAACGTACCCAAAAATGACTGAATCATAGCCTGAAATTGACTTTGCTCTACGTAATATCTGAACATATAATTTCCGACGTATTTTCACGAGCTGAACACAATACCGTAGTCAAAATTAAAGCGCAATCTGCAAACTTCATAGAGAAACTAGCTGACCCAGCAAACGTTGTTTTGCCATATAAATTATAAATTTTTGTCCAAAAAATAAAAAGAACATTTCTGGATAGGGCCACCCTTATCACCTAGGGGTATAAAAAATAGCCTACGACGACCTATTCTCAGACCTACCAAATATACATTTTCATAAAAATCGGTCAAGCCGTTTCGGAGGAGTTCGATAACAAACACTGTGACACGAGATTTTTATATATTAGATATCATTTCAGCATACATTCTCATCAACCCTAGTAAGCGGAGATGGGTAACTGTTAAATTTTCAAGTATCTAAAGGAAAATATTACAGTGACATTTTTAGGAAAAATTTTTCGGACAAAGTTGGCTCTGTTGAAAGAGGAATATCGTTTGGACTTAACACTTACCTACACCCCCCCCTTGCGTTTTTTTCTTAGAGCTGTTTAGAATTGTATAGTTGTCTTTATTCTGTTTGATTGTCATATGCCATTTGTTTCTTTTTCTATTTTTGCGACTAGGACACCTCCACGTGGTGATGGCGGGCAACGATTTATTTCGGCTAAGTTCCTAGGTAAGAAAAATTCCGTCATGGCAAAAGTAGAGAAAGAGTTTACGATCCAGGGGAGGGAAATCCCAGTATCGGCGGCCGGTCAGGTTGAGAAAGAGGGACCACGGGTCTCGTGCATCATGCAACCGCAGCTCTAGTGAAGTGGGAAACTTGGCTTCCTATGAGTACAAGAAATTTGCACAACTGTGTGAATAATGCGAATTCCTTCTGTTTTGTTTGTAGTAAATTCGAAGTTCCGAAAAATCGAAAAAAATCAGCGATAAAATAAAAAATATTTATCTAAAATCTATATGTGATAGGTTTAAGTATATTCATCAACCCTTCTTCATTATGACAATATAAGAGCAAGTGTTCTTTTCCTTGTGTAAAATATTAAGTCTTTCTTAAGTCTTTTTCTCTTTTTCTGTATGAGCTAGAACGAACATCACTAGATATTAAATTGTCTTTTTCCATAATCTTCCCTACCATTAGATAGACCAAAATTTCTAATAACATTATTAAGTTTATGATTTTACCAAATATTGGGAGTTTTAGTTCTTATCGAACACTCACATTCACTATCTTCATATTCACTGTCATCTTCTTGACTTTCGGAACAATCAGTTTCCATTAACACTTTTTTAGCATTAATTCCGGAAACATTTGTATTGCTAAAAAATAACACTCTTCACGGATTCCAGGCTCCTTCCATATTGCTGGATTTTTATATTTTACTTTTTAACGTTTTTTCCATTTGTCCAACATCTTATAACATTTGATGCAAGGTACCATGGAAAACCTTTATCCACTATTTCCATACTATAACATTTTAGATGAATATTTTTTTATTTTATCGTAGATTTTTTCCATATTTCGGAACATCGAATTTACTAAAAACAAAGCAAAAATTTTACACAAATAACTTTAATCCAAGAACTCTAAATATAACAAAACTTAAGGCAAGAACTTTGCACCAAGAACTCTAAATGTAACATATTCTAAGACAGGAACTTACACAAAGAACTCTAAACCTTAATAGTTCTTGCCTTAAGAACTTAACAGTCTTGTCTTAATTTATAATAGGTTTAAGTTTTTGGTTTAAAGTTCTTGTCTCAAGTTATGTTAGGTTAAGGACTCTTAGTTTAAAGTTCTTGGTTTAAAGCTCTTGCCTTAGGATATGTTATGTTTAGAGTTCTTGGTTCAAAATTCTTGGTGTAATGCTCTTGCCTTAGGTTATATTAGTTTTGAAGTTCTTGGTTTAAGCTTTTAATTTATTTGTTTAGGATTTTTGGGTATTTTTTAAGCGTTTTTTGAGGTTATGTCGGGTCGAAATGCATGGGAATACATAGGTCTGCCTTCTAGCACTCGACATTTATTTTTTTTGTGTGCCTGTGTAGGTAATCGTAGTGTATGAGTAATTAAGCAGTGCACTTAAATTTTTACCTAAAAACTTTCGTACTTGTCGAATTATTTTTATACCAATTAAATTAGTAGGTAAAATATTAATTCTTTATATGATTATATCTATCGGTATCCATTTTATTTTTGTATTATATATTAATACGTATTTTTGGAATATAAATTTAAAAAAGGCGAGAACTTAAAGGTACCAAATGTTGTTCTGCCAAAACGTCATCTGAACAACTACGACCCCTCTAGCTTACCAACCACGCAGGACCTCAACCGGAAATCCAACAACTTAACATAATTTGGGATTTTATCCTGTAGGTGTTCTGATAGATTTAACTGTTTATTTCTTATTCCACATAACAGATACCGCAATTACGTATTGACTCTCAATTTTTTCATCAATTGTTTATTAATTCATTTGACAATTTGCGCATTCTGATGGACATATTGATTGGTCCATAAGAACATACAGGGTGATTCAAAAGAAAGTACATTAAATTCAACTGTAGATTGAGGTGCACCAGAGATGAAGATTTTCCTAATAAAATTTTTTCCTACCGCACCTCCTAACCGAGTTACAGCCCCTGAAGTGGGTGCCTGGCAACCAGTTTTTTCCTAATAACGTTCAAGTGGATTGACGTACGATGGTCAAATTGTGGTTCCGGCTCTTTATTGTGATGGCTACATGCTCATTAGAGCAGTTCGTACTGATATGCAAAATGTGTCCTAGTCCTAGCAAAATGTGTCCTAGGTTCAAGGTCAAATATTTTTTTTCTTGTGTCAAATTAAGGATTTTGATTATTTATTGAATATCTTATTAAATTTCGAAATCGTATTTGCTCTTGTGATTTTTCATCCAGTTAGTAAATTGCAAAAATCAGAGGCATGCTAACGCAACTTTATTGACCATTTTATTCAAAAACAAAGTGTCTGAGTTGTCAGATTTTGAATTGTCTAATTAAAGTAGTGCAATTGTTTGAGAGTTATTGATGTGAAAATGGTGCGCTATACTGTCGAAGAATATACCAATATGGAATGCAGCAGGTGTAGTAAGGGAGTATCGCAGATAATATCCCAACCGTCGTGTCCCAAATTTAAGAACTTTTCTCGGTGTTGAAAGAAGGTTACGTGAAACCGGACAAGTATTAATTACGACGCCTAGACTAGGAAGGCCAAGAAATATCTACAGGTTGAAGAGGCGGTATGAAGACAGTTGAGGAAGACCCCGAAATTAGCATTCGCCAATCCTCTGTGTGGCGAATATTACATAATCAGCAGTTGCATCCTTATCACCACTAGAATGCAAGAACTATTACCCAGAGACTTCCAACCAGGAGTAGATTTTGCCCAATGGTTATTATAAAAACATCGCCGTGACAACACTTTCTTAGAGAAGATTCTTTGGACAGACGAAGCCACGTTCACTCGGAACGGTGTATTCAATACCCGTAATCACACATGGAAACATCGAAGCGTTTAGACAACTTGATTGGTTCATTTTCTTTAATTGGTAGAGTTAATAAAGAATATTTTTTGGAAGAAAACCTTTGTCTTTGAATAAAATTGTCAATAAAATTGCTTCGGCATACCTCTGGTTTTTTGCAATTTGCTCGAAACCGCCCTAACTGGATGAAAAGTCACAAGAGCAAAAAAGTTTCTAAATTTAATAGGATATTCAATAAATAATCAAAATTCTTAATTTGACACAAGACAAAAAATATTTGACCTTGAACGTTACCGGACCTGTATAGGACACATCTTGCATATCAGTACGAACTTGCTCTAACGAGCATGTAGCCCATTACAATAAAGAGCTAGATCCACAATTTGATCATCGTACGTCAGTCCGCTTGAAGGTTATTAGGAGAAGACTGGTTGACAGGCAGCCACTTTAAGGGGCTGTAACTTGGTTCGGAGGCGGGTAGGAAAAAATATTATTAGGAAATTCTTCATCTTTGAGGCACCCCAATCTACAGTTGAATTTAATGTACTTTCTTTTGAATCACCCTGTATCTATTGTTTTTGCGTCTGCTGAGAAGTAGACCCTAGCGATTCAGCAAATCTCAGTCAGTTAACTGTTTACCATCCGTTTCAATGCAATAAAGTGAAATTAGAATGGAAATTAAAGGATTCAGTCATTATGAAATGTAATAGTACAGGAGCCAGAGACACATTTAATTGTTATATTTGTTTAAACTTGTTTTGTTTCTTTTTTTGGATCATTTTAATGTAAGTTATCCACAAAACAAACTTCTACCACTCCGTTAGCGGGCCAACGCTTGGCAGCAGCATTTTGATTATTAAAAAAGAAGTGTCACTGCTATACGTGTTTAAAGTTGATATTTTTTTGTGTTCTTTATTGGCATTTCAGTATGATGGAAAATGATTTCTTGCCACCGTCATTGTAAACCGGCGTGCTCCTATCATTAATATAAATATGTAATTAAAATAAAGTAAATTGACAGAAATGTTTGAAGCTGAAATTCTTTTGCGAGTAGTTTATTACTTGAAATTGTTAGAAAACTTGGGCTGCCGGCTATTCGACGGAACATGGCCTTGACAGGAGCAAAAAAAAATAAGAAATTAATTTTAAGCAGATCTTTCAAAAAAGAGTATCGCTGGCGCCCATACTATAATGTCATATTTCTTTTCTTTACATTGTCACACCAAAGACAAACACCCACTAAAACTATTGTTTTTACCATTACAATTAGTGGATATCAGCCACGCTAGCTTGACCACGTATTCAACGTAAAAGTGAAAAATATCGAATTACATATTATACAATTATTTTACTCCAATTAATTATATAACGAAAATACCTAGGTGTAATTCAGAGTTCTACATGCCCCAGTTATTTGTGGATTTTAGATTGTATCTTAGTATCTTGTTGTTTTTATGTTTTGGTCTGTCGAATATCGCCATTGTTTATGTAGGCTACCCACAAAGCCGATCGAAAAATATTAGTTCGAGCAAAAAGTTTTAAAACAGACCTGTTGTTTCAGCGATTACGGAAGTTATGTGTGATAACTTTATACCACGTTTGTACCTATTTGTGGCTATATATGAAGCGGAAAGAGAAATACAGGAACAATAAAGCATTTAAAAACAACATATACCACTGTTATCTGAAAACACAAAGTATGCCACGAAATATCAGGTGATTGTTAAAAAGTTTTAATGATTTTTGCTGAACAACTGAAGGAATCAGAGGAAAACGTGCCTATCACACATTAATTGGTGGAGAAACACGCTAAAAATTGAAAGTCAATTATTAAATGAAGTTGACTATAGTAGTATTAAAATGTTTTTTAGATTCTACTAAAACAAATAAAAAATGTGGGGTAGAGTTTTTTAAAATTTTTGGGTAACTGTTAGTGGAGGGGGTTATACATCATAAAACCACAAAAATCCGTTCTGGGGGTGTGCCGCAACTCCCCCCAAAAAACCACCCCTTTGGTGAAAAAAGCTTTATTTTACTAATAACTGGTTAACCGTTGAAGATATAAAAAAATTGCTCATCATACAAAAGAAAGCTTAACTTATTTCCTAAAAAAAAGTCCCATTGTATTTTGTTGTATATGCCATGGTTCCCGAGAAATCGATATTGAAAAAAATTCCAAAATTTGTATTTTTAATGCGCGCGAATATTCGTTTATTTGAAATTTATTGCGCGCGGCCTAGAGAAAAAATTGAATTGCTCGAAAACCATACAAGCTAGGAAGAAAAATCAAAATGGGTTTTAAAGAGGATATAAAATACTCTCTTGTGTTGGCATGTTTGATGGCTACTGATATTTATTAGTATATAAAAATAACAATATAATATAGTTATCTCTTAATTCTTTGCGTCTCTAACTATTCACAGGCCCATAAAAAATAACTGACTTTAATATAAGTTATAAATGCTATAAATGCTATAAATGTTATAAATGTTCAAGGTAATACTTCAATGCGAAAAAGTTAGGAATAAAAATATTCACATTTACAAATTTACCAGCATGTTGAAGTTAGCCAAATTTTTGCCAATTTCTTATTTTTTATTTTGATTTTGCCAATATAACCATTTTCATATAGGTAATCCAAAGTTTGGCAGTATTCCTCTCTTTTCAATTTCCTCCATTTTATTGAATAATTTTTTGAGCTAAATTTTCAAGATGTTTGAGTCTTTTTCTTTATTTTTAGGAAGCAATAAAAAATGGCCAAAATTTGGCTAACTTCAATATGCTAGTAAATTTGTAAATATGAATATTTTTATTCCTAACTTTTTCTGCATTGAACTAAAAGATAATGCATTTATAACTTATATTAAAGTCAGTTATTTTTTATGGGCCTGTGAATAGGCGCAAAAAATTAAGAGATAACTATATTTTATTGTTATTTTTATATACTAGTAATAAATATCAATAGCCATCAAAAATAGCAGCAGAAGAGAGTATTTTATATCCCCTTTAAAACCCATTTTGATTTTTATTCCTAGCTTGTATGGTTTTCGAGCAATTCAATTTTTTCTATAGGCCGCGGGCAAAAATTTCAAATAAACGAAAATTCGCGCGCATTAAGAATACAAATTTTCGAATTTTTTTCAATATCGATTTTCTCGAAAATCATGGCATATACAACAAAATTACAATAGGACTTTTTTTAGGAAATTAGTCAAGCTTTCTTTTTTTACGATGAGCAATTTTTTTATATCTTCAACGGTTAACGAGTTATCAGTAAAATAAGGCTCTTTTCACCAAAGGGCGGCACCCCCCCCCCCCCCCCCCCCCGAATGTATGTTTGTAGTTTTGTGATGTATAACCACAGTTACTGAAGGAAAATCTCATAAATTTTCAATCTTCAAAACTCTGCAATGATGTTTTAAATATAAATAGAAGAACTTTAGATCTTGTCTTGATTAATAAAGG
Source organism: Rutpela maculata (assembly GCA_936432065.2). NCBI lineage: Eukaryota > Metazoa > Arthropoda > Insecta > Coleoptera > Cerambycidae > Rutpela > Rutpela maculata. The sequence goes on from OW386292.2 coordinate 48,645,335, forward strand.
AAATAAAAATAACTGTGGGGTAACAAGAGCAGATGAGGCACTACTAAAGGAGGATCAGCATCATCCTGCACTGGCAATTGATATTAATGTTGCTGATTCGTTAAGTAACAATTTGGAGTCTGGGAGTAGTTATTATGATTTTAAAAACTGTGATTTTTTTAAACTATCCCTGTTAGTGCGGGATTCTGATTGGTCCCCTTTGTACAGGACAGATAATGTTAATGAGGCGCTCAGGCTATTTTACAGCATCTTTTATTCCATTATAGATGAAAGTGTGCCTATAAAAAATGTTAAACTCAGAAAATTTCCCATATGGTTTAATGCAGATATGAAAAAGTCACTTAAAAATAAAAATAAATACAGAAAACGTAGGCGCATATCGGATTTTCATAATATGTATGTACAAGAGCGTAAAAAGTTAAAATCGCTTACTCAGGCAGCTTATAACACATTTTTGGAACAAAACATAGGTAATAATGTTAAAGTGTTCTGGACGTATACTAGACAAAATAAGAAAAATTCCGAGTCGCCACATGCTATGGAGTTTAATGGCCTAAACGTAGCTCCGCAAAATGTAGCCACAAGCTTTGCACAATATTTCTATTCTGTGTACAGTGATGTACCGGCGTCCTATAATGTAAATATTGATACTAAAACTGATTGCGACGTAATAAACTTAGGGAGAATTACGTCAAATGATTATAAGGATGCTGTAAAAAAGCTGAAACGGCAGGACCTGATAAGATACCGCCATATATAATTAAAGTATGTGCAATGTGGCTAGAAGTGCCTCTACTGTGTATATTTAATTTAGCATTAAAAACAAATACGTTTCCGGACTTGTGGAAAGAAGTGTGTGTTACGCCAATACACAAGTCCGGAAACGTATATCAAGGAGAAAATTATAGACCTATAGCAGTGCTTTCGGCAATGGCCAAACTATTGGAACATATAATCTATGCAAAATTATGGAATGATGTGCGTTCAAATATATGTGAGGAACAACATGGATTCGTAGAAAAAAAATCAACAGTAACAAACCTATTGATTTTTTCAACTGAAGTTATGGAACACTTGGACCAGAAAAATCAAGTCGATATAATTTACACCGATTTTAAAAAAGCATTTGATCAAGTGGACCATGACGTCATTTTGGGGAAGCTTTGTGGGTTTGGTGCGACCTCTACCACTCTAAAATTTTTCTCATCATATTTACAAAATCGTACATTTTCCGTCAAATTCGCTGGTAAAACTTCAGGAAAATTCACAGCAAATTCTGGGGTGCCACAGGGCTCTAACCACTGGGACCACTGTTGTTCCTCATATTCATCAATGACATACCTAAACTATTAAAAAGTTCCAATTGCCTGTTATTTGCCGACGATATGAAACTTTACAAAAAAATAGAAAATTTAAATGACTGCCAGGCATTGCAGCAAGACATTAACCAACTTTTTCAATGGAGCATTGATAATAATCTGCATTTCAATATTTCTAAGTGCGCCGTTATGTCATGTACGCGTAAACGTCATCAAGTAAATTATGATTACACAATGGATGATAAAAATATACCAATATAAAAATATACCAATTATTTTTCTTTCACTTGTGTTTTGACACGCATGTCTCAATCATCTGTCAATAAAGCAGTTTATTTGAATTTTGAATGTCAAATATGTCAAAAAGTATTTAAGATGGACCTATACAATGTTATACATTTGAAATCAAGAGAAAAAGGGCTTCTCGAAAATGTAATAATATATAGGGTGTTCCGTTTGAAAAAACATATATTTATTTCGTATCACGTGACCTATACATGATATTGTTTTTTTTATCACGTTCTATTAAAATATAGGTAAGATCCTACAACTTTTATACGAAACTTTTTTTTCTATTTTCAATATTAACAGAAATAAAGGGGGGGGGGGGGGGGGGGTCAATATATAGTGAATAACCCTGTACGTGACCTGAGAAATGTTCTTAAAAAAATATTTTCTATATTCGCACGTTCATAATTGTTTATTCACCAGTAAGTGGGTAGTAAAAAAATTAATATAAAAGGTTTTCTATTTTCACGTATTTATTTACTTTATCTTGTTTTTGATACCTAAGTGTTTATTGCACTTTTAATGAATTACAAAGAATTAATGAACCAGTGACTTAGTTGAATACATATATAAGCTGAAAATATTTACTTATGCAAAGAATTTTTTTTTTACTTGCATATTTATCATTTAACATCAACATCAAAACAGAATTGACGTAGGTAAAACTTTTTCTTCGAATATCATAATGCTACTTAGCTACAATAAAGTTGCCAATCATTTTCCAATTTTTAATATATTAGAGCATATCGACCACGTGACAATGATTTTCTTTGATCGATAAATTTAGTATAGCCTACCATTTAATTTACTACCACCCTGTATGTTTTGATTAGCAAAGTAGCTCTTAACCATGAAGGTGTTATAAATGATTGTGTAATAAGCCAGTGAAACTTTCTTTGGAATGTGACTATGTCTATATAGATAGACCATAGGTTAATCGACTTTCCGTCACATATGAAATACGAGGGTATATCGCCTAGTAAAGCGGAACAGAATCTGAACAGCAGCTAGTGATATTTAATATTCCCGTCTTGAAGCAAGATATGCGGGTGTTACCCAGGTCTTTAACATGTCATGTGTCATTTTCCGGGCACATTGAAAGCATCGGCGTTTGTAAGAACAAAATTTGAATTTTCCTCACCCAAATTAACATAAATATATTTGAAAAAGTACAAAATAAATTTTTCAGATACCTACATTGTCAAAAATACCATATTTTAAACCAAACCATCGCCACGTTAGATCTGCACGTTTGGGAATTGAACTTAATATGTTTGAGACTTGTTGAACAGCCAATTACATGAGAACAACCCGCTAAATGTGTAAATTAAACATTTTTTATTGTATGCATCTAATATAGCAATAATTCAAATATGATTTATTTAAGGGAAAAAAATATACTGATGTTTTCAACTTATTCAAATGCACTGACATTCTAAATCTCAAGGTGAAATAAAACGTAATGACTGAATTTAAATAAATGATTTAAGTATTTTTAATATATTTTTTTGAATGAGAATGCTAGGAATCCTATCATGTAACTCAATACTTCGTAAGTATTAGCAAGAAGTGCGGTTGTTTTGATTGGTTCTCCAATAATGAGTGTTTTAAAGAATTTACCTAACTAGTATATTAGCGTGCCCAGATTAGGGCAACAATATTCATAAAGTAGGTAATTTCATAATAAATGAAAAAGTGTGTAAGTTGTGATTTGTTTAATACCAAAATAATATTCCCTAATCATGATGAAAGCAAAATAAGTGATTTTAAAAATAAATTAAAAATAGGCCTATAAATAGTGAATGAATATTTCGATACTCTTCTGATGAGAACTAACGAGTTCGAAAAAACTTGTACAACTTTTCTAGACTGGAAATAGAATGTAAAGTTCAATAATTGTTGTGAACGACTGAATTTGAATAAATGGTAAGTATTTTCAATAGGTATGTTTTTTCGCCCTAAAATGCTAGGACTCATGTCATGTAATTCAATACTTCGTCAGTATTAGCTAGAAGAGTAGTTGTTTTGATTGGTTCTCCAATGATAGTTTTAAAGTGTTTTCCTAAATAGTACCTTAGCGTGACCAGATTAAGGTACCAATATACAGAAATAGATAATTACATATTAAACAAAAAAGTGCAAATAAATGATTTAAGTATTTTAATATATTTTTTGCTTTAAAATGCTAAGAATCTTATGCAATTCAATACTTCGTCAGTATTAGCTAGAAGAGTAGTTGTTTTGAATGAGTGTTTTAAAGTATTTGCCTATCTAGTACTTATACTAACGTGCCCAGAATAGGGCAACAATATACAGAAAGTAGGTAATTTTATAATAAATAAAAAAATGTGTAAGTTGTGATTTGCTTAATACCTAAATAATATTCTCTAATCATGATGATAGCAAGTAAATAAAAAATAATTAATTGTAAAAATTAATCAAGAATAGGCTTATATGCATTTTCGCTCGTTGAATCCGAAACTGGGGTCAAAAAAAATCGTACACCTCCAATATCATTAGTTAGAGCCAAAAAACACCCTGAAATGGGGTGAAAGGAATATTAAGCTACGAGAATAGTTGTTACATCTTAATCAATCGAATTATACAAATTAAGGTTAAGCAGCAGCGTATATAAAATAGATATGAAACACACCCCCAGGGAGGGGCGAAAACTAGCCCCCATATATAAAAAATATCGATCCAAAACAACAATGACCGCTGAAAAAGCTCAAAATGTCTAAGTTTTGTTAAAGTGATAAGAAACTGCATCAGGTCCGACGTAATTTTCGTAAATTGCCCCTATAGAGTTGAGAACAACCACCCCCCAAGTTTAAAGGACACGAGAAAAACAAGAAAAAACGTAAAATGCAACAGGATTTCTATTTTCATGGATGCTATGATTGGCTGAAATTGCGAAGTACTCTGAAATAGAACTACAGTGTCAGGGTGTGAAAACTACACCCTATGTGAGGTTTGACTATAAAAAGTTACAGTGACTTCTATAAAAATTCGAAACACCTGCGTTGTGTGGAAGAGAAGAAACTAAACTATGTTCGACGCTGTGCTATGGAAATGAAACGAATAAGCAACAGTATAGCTTTTTCGTTACATCTTGAATTACGGTAGTTCACATCCTTTCTGGGGGTGTTACTTAATAACATTTATAGGACATAAGCTTCAAACTCCAAGTGTGCAACACGACTTTTGCCAATCATAGCATCCATAAAAATGTAAATCCGGTTAGTTTCTCTCTGTTTTTCCAGCGTCCTACAGATGTAGGATGCTGGAAAAGTACATCGCAACCCCGTGGGGGTGATTTTCAAGCACATCGTCGAACATAGTCTAGTTTCTTCTCTCTTCCACATAACGCAGGTGTTTCGAATTTTTATAGTCACTGTAACTTTTTATAGTTAAATCTTACATAGGGGGTAGTTCTCACCCTCTGAGGGTTGACAGTGTAGGATGTTGATGGTACGTAAGTTTCTGGTTCTATTTTAGAGTACTATGCAATTTCAGCCAATCATAGCATCCACGAAAATAGAAATCCTGTTGGATTTTACGCTTTCTCTTGTTTTTTTCGTATCTTTTGAACTATAGGGGCAGCTTATGAAGATTACTTCTGACCTGATGTAGTTTTTTAACACTTTAACAAAACTTAGACATTTCGAGCTTTTTCAGCAATCATTACTGTTTTGGATCGATTGTTTTATATATGGGGGCTAGTTTTCGCCCCTCCCTGGGGATGTGTTTCATATCTATTGTATGTACGCTGCTGTTTCACCTTAATTTGTATAATTCGATTGATTAAGAAGTAACAACTATTCTCGTAGTTTAATCTTCTTTTTATCCCATTTCAGGGGTGTTTTTTGGCTCTAGCTAATGATTTTGGGGGTGTACGATTTTTTTTGACCCCGGATTCGGATTCAGCGTCCGAAAATACATGGGGATACATGGGTCTGGTTCGCTGCTTTGAACTTTTTTTTTTGTGGAGCTGTGTAATGAATGAATGTATTTCCCTTTTATTTTTAAAGCAATTTGTAAATCTAAACGCTGTATTCAATGTATGCACATTATTTGAAATTGTTACTGGTTACTGAACATACAAATTTTTTTACAGGAAGATATATATTTTTACAGGAAGATAAAAAATCTAATTCTGTTCATCAACGGAGATTCGCATATTTAGGTACGAATTAATGCTCCCTCGTATACCATAAAGCTAATACGCATACCACATACCTTTTATATAGTGTGTAACATGTTACGTTATATTCCGCTGATTGCCATATTCTTTATATTTTATGTCGCTTTTCAAATTGGCTCTAATAGTCTTTTATTTAACAAACACATGGTTTTCAATAACGTGAATTTTCACTTAAACAGCAAAACCCAATCATCAGTTAATCTTTTGCATTAGGCTCTTATCTATACTAATATACAGGATGCTTGGTAAAGCGATGTCCACCCTGAACAGTGAGGTACAGGTCATCTGGTTAAACATCCATATGGAAAATTCTACGGATTTTTTTATAATGCCGATTTTGTATATTTTTTTAAATCTAGATTTTTCATGATTTATGTAATTATTACACGCTTCATCTTTTGATATTTTTTATTAGAAATAAATAAACAAAAACAAAAAAAAATATTCAAAAAGAGTCCCGCCGGTTAAGTATGCGGAATTGGGCCCAGAGGCCTATTGGGCTATTCATTCACATGCATGTTGCTTATGACTAAGAATGCTCAATAAAATATACAATAAACTATTGAAGATAATTAAATGAAATTAATAGAAGACTTTGTTATAAAATAGCTTTATATTTTACATTTTTTTTACATTCCTGTCACGTCATTTAGTATATAAAAAAAAACAATTTAATTTTTTGTTTTCAAATAAATCTATATTATTTAACACTAACAGAATTATCGTGTGTAAAAATTACTTCAAGGTCAGATTGGTGGAAGATGCTTAAAAATATAAACCTAGGTAATGAACATAGGCACAAAAAAAAATTAAGTGCGAAGACCTAGACCATTTAATTCCCACTTGGAAGCTAATAATCGAAGAAATATACTACTACTTTTAGCTTGGCTCTCAGTTTTTTTTGTGCCTAAGAAGTATTGATTTTATTAGACAATATGGTCAGGCCATTTTAATTTATCCACAGTAATCTCCTCAGGGGCACTAGCGAAAAATGTTTCAGACAAAAGTTGTTTCGTTTAGAGGGCGACATCTTTTGGTAGAACAATTTTCTCCCCATTACCTTGATGAGTGGAGATAGGGGTATAACTTTTGAATTTTCAAAAACCTGCAGGCGAACATCTCTGAACTAAGGCATTTTTAGGAAAAATGTTTCAAACAAAAAATGTCCCTTTCTGAACTAAATAACTTTTGTTTGAAACATTTTTCCTAAAAAGACTCTAGTTCAGAGATATTCCCGGCAGGTTTTTGAAAATTCAAAAGTTACCTCCATCCCCGCTCATCAGGGTAGAGGGGAGAAAAAAATGTTTGGTGCAATAGTTATCTAATTTCTTCCGTAGAATCAAAATATGCGATAAAAAATATATGGTTCCATTAAAAATTCAAAAGTTAGCCCCACCCACGCTCATCAGGGGTGGGGTGTAAAAAATTTCTCTACCCAAAAAATGTCACCCTCTGAACGGAACAACTTTTGTCTGAAACATTTATCACTAGTGTCCCTTCCTGAGGAGATATTACTGTGGATTGATTAAAATAGCCTAACCATATTGTCTAATAATATCAGTAGTTGTATATTCCTTTATTATTAGCATCCAAGTGAGTAGGAATTCAGTGGTCTAGGTCTTCGAACTTAATTTTTTTTGTGTGCACGTGTTATTGTTCATTACCTAGGTTTATATTCTTTTAAGCACCTTCCACCAATCTGACTCCAGTAATTTTTACACACGATAATTATGTCAGTGTTAAATAATATAGATTTTCTTGGTAGGTGTCACTCAAGAGGTTGATATGAAAACGGCACTCTCAAAAATTAAATTGTTTTTTTTATATATTAAATGACGTAATAGGAATGTAAAAAAAAAATAAAATATAAAGCTATTTTATATCAACTCTCCTATTCATTTCACAATAGTTTTGAAAAAAAAATAATTTTAAAGAGGTTTATTATATGTTTTAATGAGCATTCCTAGGCATAAGCAACATTCATGTGAATGAATAGCCAATAAGCTGCTGGATTCAATTCTATATACATAACCAGTGAAACTCTTTCTGTTGGTTAGAAAAAAATTAAAGCATAGATTTATAGGAACAGAATTGTAAAGATCACGAATTTCAACATTAAAATTTTTGAAAAAGCCAGCTAGATGTTACGATTATTTTGAAAATTTCTCTGTTTTGTCCTGTTTTATTGGTATTACCATCAAATTTTTTCAGTTACAAAAAAAAATTACAAAAAATATCTTCTTCTTCATTTAGTGGGGCGATGAAAGGTCGCCGCTCTCAGGCCTTGTGGCCCATTGTGCTACCTCTACTAATTTAGAGAATAACTCCAATTAGGCCAGATTCTAATCCAAAGGCCAAATTCCTTCCTATGGGGGCATTCCTTATTTCCTCCACCACCGGAATACCAATGCCGAAGCGTTTGTGCCTCAAGTTCATAAGACTAGGACAAGAAGTCAAGACTTGGATGAAAATTTCTTCCTCGTCAACGCAGAACCTGCAGTCGGGGTTATCAACCACTCCCATAATGTGCAGGTGTTTTCTGAAAGAACCGTGCCCACTCAAAAGACCTATCAAGATTCTGACGTGTTTCCTGCTTAGTCGCAGGATCTGTTCTGCTCGCTTCGGCAAGTAGCCCAGTCATTTTATACATGAATCTCTAAAACAATCCAAAAAAATCCAGCGGGATTCTCTTTATTTAAGCGTCACAAATAATTTCTCAAAAGTCCATAAAGCCAACTGGACGGCTACAAAAGTTAAAGAAGGTCAAAGGCTACGAAAAACAATTTTTCTCAAATATCTCGTAAATTATCGGTTTTATGTTAATTTTGGTTGCTATAAAATTTGTTAGTGAGATAAATCTGCATAAAAAAGGTCCTATACAAAATTTACGTAGAACCAATATTTTTTGTAGGCCTAATCCAGAGTTATAAGTTATATTATAATTTTGTTGATTATTGTCTATCTTTGCTGACTTCTTCTTCTTCGTCTCTTCTATTTCCAATTCTTCAATATTTTCATCTTCATCAACAATCATCTCAGCGGAAAATAACGAAATGAGGTCGGCTTCATCAATGTTGAACTCAGATTCAACGGTTGTATCCTCGGACATCGTATTGAGACACGACTGGCCCCGACAAGAGCCACACACTAGGGAACATGGCAATCTTATTTTTTTGCATCAACAATTGATGCCACAATCTTTTGTGCAATTGCAGAAAATAGAATTGACAAATTCATCTCGTGCAGGAGGAATCAGATTAGTTGTTGGCTCTAATAAATTATTGTTTAAAGTTCAACCCCATTGCAGAGGGTCTAAATCTTTTCCCCATCAAGTTTGAACCTAGTAATATACCCTGAATAGATGTTGTTGAGTAGCAGCTGCTGTGGGCGGAACTGACGACAATTACACAGGCTTAATTAGTCTAGTGCATTTTGCAAAACTAAAATATCTATGTTCAATTAAAGTCTATTTTTTTCGAGCTAAAATAAACAATATGCCACTATTTATTAGCAAATTGTTCCAACAGTTTTTATTTTGAATGCCAATGCTTCCTGTAAATCTGGTCTTTTTTGTAATGTTTTAAATGCGTTTATTTTTCCTTTTCGAAATAAAGCTATTAGTTTTATACATTTCTAATTTGGTCATTAGTAAAGAAATAAATCTATATTTTTTTTTTTAGAAAACTATTGGTTCTACGTAAATTTTGTGTAGAACCTTTATTATGCAGATTTATCTCACGAACAAATTTTATTACAACCAAAATTAACGTAAAACCGATAATTTACGAGATATTGGAGAAAAACTGATTTTCGTAACCTTTGACCTTCTGTAACTTTTGTAGCCGTCCAGTTGGATTTATGGACTTTTCAGAAATTATTTGTGACACCAAAATAAAGAGAATCCCGCTGGAAAATCTTCGATTGGATTTTTTTGGGATTTGGTCTTTTTTTTTGTATAAAGTGACTGGGTTAAAAGGCCTTGAGGTAAGATACAAAAAAATATCAATCGGCAATAATTTTCCACTTAAACAAAAATTTAAATATGTGGGGTTTTTCAGCAAAATCAAGATTATCTATTCAAAAACTGCATTTCCGTGCTTGACTTCCCATTTCATTTTCGTCCTTAGTCTTATTTCTGTACGAAATTGTAGGATAGCATGCTCTATTCTTGCCATTAGTTGCGCAAAGCTTTGAATTTCCTCATTCCAGACAAATTTTTTCATCCTACTCCACACGCAAAAATCCTGTGGTGTTAAATCTGAGGATCGTGCAGGTCTCAGATTAGGTCCACTATGTCCGACTCAACGATTGGTGACGGATTAAGTTATGAGAATTTGGGTGCAGTTTTATACACATTGTACATAATGGTAATTACATTATATATGAGATATGAATTTTTTAATTAAATAATAATTCTATATGCCAAGGTTTGTTTATTTTCTATATCTATTTATGTACTTTATCTTTAATTTTTATTAAACTTGTTTGTAATTATAGTTTATTTTTCTTACATGCCATTAGAAATGCCAATGAAATTTCATTAAAATAAAACATTTATTTTCAATGAAAATAGAACAAAAATTTTAAAAGGGTCAACATTATTTTGAGCCCCCTTTTTAATAAAATCGAAACCATTTTGCAGAAGAATAAGATTCTAGTCGATTCCCTCTATTTTCTATGCAATTGTCAGTTAAAGTTTTTTAATTTCAAGAATAAGAATTTGAAAGATTGAATTTCTTAAAATAGTACGGATGTCCATACCACAAAACAGGAGTTTTTTTGTAGATTGTAGATTGTTTAAGGGGTCGCTTGGCCCTGGGTTGGCCTTTCTTCACCTCGACCTGTGAATTACCCTGCAATTAGTTGTTGCCCAGGATTGCAAGACTTTTTGCAAAGCTTCCGATTTTCCTGGGAGCTAATTTCCCAGTGTCTTCAGGCGTTAATTCCGCCAGTTCTAAGTGCTTTAGACTAATGCGGATTAGTACCTTGCATTCACAAAGTATATGTTCCGCAGTTTTAGTTGCAGCTTCACAGTATCTACATTTCTCATCTTCTGCCTTACCCACTTTCTTGAGATGATATCTCAAGGGGCAATGGCCAGTGATTAGCCTTAGGTCAGACTTTTCAAGTTTCAAGAGTTTTCAAGTTCGAGAAGCCTTGTGGCATTCTTTGTTGTTAAAGGTTACAAACCTTTTCGCTTGTCTTTGGCCTGAAGTATTCCTCCAGTAGGACTTCTTTTGTTCCTTTTCCCATTTTAGGGCCTCCTCCGTGTCCCTTAGATAAGCCATAGAAAGGTTCGGGTCCCTTTTCTTGCGAGGCTATCAGCCAATTCGTTACTTCTATTCCCTCACGCCCTGGCACCCACATCAAGGTAACCTTGTTTTTTGCCAGTTGCCTGAAAGATTGTCTGCATTCCCAGGCAATTTTTGACTCGAAAGTACAGGACCTGAGAGCCTTTAATGCTGCGTGGCTCTCTGAAAGTATATAAATCTTTGCCCTTCGAATGCCTCTATTTAGGCATTCCTGGGCACATTAATCTATAGCATAGATTTCTGCTTGGAAGGTGGTTGGGGAGTTACCAAGGGCTTTAGATAGCCTGCATTTAGGCCCTGCTATGCCCACACCAACCCCTTCGTCCATCTTGAATCCATCTGTGTACCAGATGTGTGACACTTTCTCCAACCGCAGTACTTCGACCCTGCTCGCCTGGCGGCTTTCAATCAAACGGGCAGTCAAAGACATGTTGATTGGCATTGAGTCAGTGGGTTTGGTCATGGATTCGAATTGGATTAGCTCCAGAATTCTTAAGTGACCAACCAGGTCGCCTGGTCTGAATAAAAGTGCCTGATACACTAAGTGCTGCCTCCTTCCTTACATGCAAATGCAAAGGAAGTAAGTCCAGCATTGCTTCTAACAGGAGCATAATTTTATTGATCTAGAAAGTCACATAAGCTTGCTATGTAAATGTCGAAGGTCATAAGAATTCAACTGCCAATACTGTCACACCTGTGCAGTGGGTTGATGACTAACACTGTCAATAAATGCTTGAGAATTTTATTAGAACATTCAGTCTGAGCATTATTTTAAGGACTGGACTAGAGAAAAATGCAAAATTTACCATAAACTAAGTGGCCTAGTAGACTGGACGGAAGTGTCTATCACACTGAGCCAAACATGTAATTTTCAGAGTGCTAAACATTGGTAGAAGAGTTTATAAGTTCTACACGTAAGAGGGGAGACGTATTCAGCATGCCACTTGCTTTATTTATTATTTATTACAAATTGTGTGCAAACATACAACTTGGACCATATGTAGGGTAGACGAAAGAATTTTTTAAGAGTTTAATGATGTTGACAGCCCCTCCCGAAAATAATCACAATCACAAATTTTGATCGAAAAGGACGACTTATTCTTTTCGAAAAATTAACTGTTCGAGAAAAGATTAATATAGGAACTAATATCCTCTGAAGAAAAGTGCAATTTTTTAAATTAATTTCTAGGTAAAGAAATATCGAATCTTACTAAGACTTAGTATTTTCTAAATTTAAAAAAAAGTAATAAGATTAATGGGTTAGTTTACGTTTTATAAATATTATGCCGACTCCACATTTTAAAATTATATAAATAATTATTTCATGTTTTCTATATAAATTGGTTCATTTGACTAATATCTGCAACTAATTATGCGCGCATAAAATAGGGAACACACACAGTTTATAAAACCATAAAAACGATTTTTTTAAATTAAAATTTCGCGTATGGGCTCTTAACCTTTATCAGATTTTTTTTGTTATCACATAAATATCCAATTTAAGCTATAATCATTTAGTTCAACAAATATCAAATATTTATAATCTAAAAGATATTTCTTTTTAAAGTTATCAATAATTTAATATTTTTTAGCTTACCTAAAAAAATATTTCATAATTAGTTATAACTGTATCAAATAAACTTTTAAAAAGATCTGTTTTAAAAACTAACAAAATATAGCATATTATTCGTTAAGACAACCGATTTCCACCTTAATTTTTCTAGAGCGGACACTAGTTATTATATCACCAATAATAAAGTGGCCACTTTCGGCATATTTTATATTAGTCATTTTTTGTTAGTCCACTTCTTGCCCCATTCATTAGAAAGATTAAAATCTTGTACCTACAATCAATAAATCTATTTCAATAAAATAATATTACACTACTATCTTGCTAAGTGAAATGATTAAATAATAACCTGTATTCATTCTTATTGTAATATTTTTGGTAAATTACAAGGACTTTTTCGTTTTAATAAATCTCAGGCTTACTTACTACGATTTATTAAAACATGACTGGCACATTAACTGTCCTTACTAATGAACCTGACCTAAATCGCTGAAAATTGCCCAACTATAGATCTTGCATAGTATAAATTAACTAATTATTGCATTAAGTTATGAATAATTAAATTTCTGTAAACTGACACAGATGTTAAAAATAATAATTTAGGTGTGTAAAAAAACTACAGAAGAAAACACTGCAGACATCACCTTTTCAAAGTAATTGTTCCTCATCAGTACATTTTATTTAAATAGTTTGGAGATTAGCTAAAAACGGCAAAATGAAAGGATTTATCTAAATACGTAATGACTAAACATATAACAGACACATTTTTTAATATATAGGGACCACCATTTAACTCCTCGGACCTGCATTTCCTTATTTTCTTAGGCAATGGCGGTATCCTGCCCAACAAATTGTAAATATTTTTAATTCATTTAAATCTGACGTCGCCAGAGAATTCATGAGTTCTATACGGCAATTTTTTCGAAAACGGTTGGAATTATCAAGTTCTATCAAGTGTACCTTTTTACGTAGAAATGACTCGTGCATGAGATTTTCTAGTCAAAAGTCCCACCAAGTTTCTTAAAAAAAGAGAAAAAATATTCATCATCAGGTATAGCTTATGAGGCGCCCCCAAGGGTTAGCATGATGTTATACATAAATTATTGTTTCTTAGCTTAATAAATGTTTCCTTACCAAATTGGGAGAAGATCGGTCAAGAGGAAGTTGAGATATTACAAAAAAAACTCACAGTTTCAACACCCTGTATCTTTTTCCACAGCAACAATTTACTAAAGCATCTTTGGTTATATCCTCATATTTTGGTCCAAAGAATCTACCCTTGAATTATGGCCTATTATATTAAAGTGTTCACAAGCAGAGTGTAAATATCGCCTGTTTTTTATATTAAGCTAATTATTTAACTTTAGTGTTAGTCGTAGCGCTACACAAAAAAACGTTTCAAATCGTGATAGAAGCAAACCGCTTAGCAGAAAGTTTACTTACATATAATAGATTGATTTGGCCCGCAGCACCTTATCAAGGGTGGTGTCAGATTCAAAATGGCGGAATTTTTCAAAATGGCCCTGCTTAGCTTTTTCTTATGGGACTAATGGCTTTAAAATCAAATAAAATACCAAATTTGAACTTTTATAATTTAAAAGCAAAGCTGGCGTAGTTTCTCACAAAATGGCGTCATTTTTTTAAAGACATAACATTTTAAGATTTTTAGTTTTAATATATTATGTAATACACCGTGTTCAAAACTATTAACATAGGTTCTGTGCTATGAATTGAAATAAAATAACTGTACAGAATTTTAGGTGACTATTCAAAATGGCGGCGTGACTAAGTCTATAAAGCAGGAATATAGATATAATAGGCTTGTTACCGACCATTTATTTTCGTTATTGTTTTCATGGTATTCAATAGAATTCGATCATCTAGATAAGCTGTTAAAATTTCAGCTTCATAAGTATATCCAATCCTTAGATATTCAATGTTAAAGATTGGGTTTCAGTAAAAAGCGCTTCAACGATTCGTGACGTCATTTTGCATAAACAAAAATTTAAAAAGTACATTGTTTCTGTCAGAACTTCTTTGTATTTTTATTCTATAGAAATAAGGAAAAAACCATTTGAAAGCCTAATTAATAGTCTTTCATTTTTATTCTTACCGCTTTTGACGTAAGTGCCATAGTTTCTGAGATATTTAACATTTAAACTAAATACTTCGTCTTAGAGACGTTCGGACGCCACCTTTATACTTCCAGATCTTCGAAACCATTAATTCTGCAGAAATTAGAAAAATACAAAATTCATCATCAATTAGTAGCTCTCTTATTTGTCTCTAGCATGTTTTCGCTCAATGTTATACTTTTCGAGTTATTTGACGAATATTGTTTTAAAATACCTTTTTTTTAAGCTCCCAATTTTCAAGTCGTTATAACTTAAAGAATTTTTATGAAAAGTTGCATAGAACCTTTTCTTCTTAAAATATTATATTATTTCACCTTCTTTGTTTTTAATTATTAAATCTCGACTGTCGCCTAATCAGCATCTACAAAGTGACGTTACAGGAAGCTGCGCACTGTTTTCGCGCGGTCCAACTTTGGTAATTTATTTAAGAGCTTAAACGTTTGAATAAAAACCTAAACATTTGGAAATTGCCTCAAATAGTGTTCTACTTTCAATTTCGAAAATAATAAAAAAAAAAGTACTGAACGGACCTATTAGACGGATAGTATTCCTTAGTGTTCCGAATCTTCTAAACTACAAAATAAAAATGAATAAGAATTTGTTATAATTTAAAATGAGAATATTTAAAAATACTAACTTTTGAATTATGTTGTTGGTGCACATCTCTTTGCAGGAAGTGCATTGTAGAGTACATGGAAGGCCACTTCTATTGCATTTACAGCTGTTACTGCTTCATTCAGTTTTACAAGAGCATTTAGCTAGCTCTTGACAAGTCTGCCATACATTTGGAAGAACAGACCATAGAGGAGTCCACGTTCTTATTCATGTTTATTCTTTTTGTCTTCCTTTTCAACCCAGCCCCATCCCTTCGGTGATGGCGTTACATCATCCATATCATAAGAACGACTCCAGACTTGGCCAGCTTGGGATATGAAGATACAATGCTGCGGAAGTCGCAAATGAATTGGCTTGTTTTGGGAACAGAATAATTATTTTCTTGTTGTGTCTTTGTTAGTTGCCATGCTAAGAGAGTCATACATGTGGACAGTGAAATTGCCAATATCTTTTACGACATCTTCCGGAATGGAAGGCAGTGGACATGAAATTGCTTTAAACGCTTCAGTTGCATTATCGATTTGAGAATTCCATGTTTTCCAGACAGACTTTTGTCCTTTGTAAGAAAAAAAAGACACCATGTCAAACCCTGTAAAAGCATGGAACCCAGGAAGAGCGCTAGCCTTATCGCCAAGAATATCTAAAATATGAATTTATTGAAGCCAAGTGTATTAATGGTCTTGAGATATATATTTTTGATTCGAACAGAAACAAATTTTTCACGCGTGGATAATAGGGAATTAGCCCGCAACTATTAATTAAAATAGGATTAAATACCGCCATCTTGAATCTTATATAGTGTACTATTATTATTTTTATTATTATTATTTGATTTCAAAGTATATTTATTAAGTTAATCAATTAGAAAACATTTAAAATCAGTACTTTTGAAAATACGCCACCATTTTGAAATTGACGCCACTTGAAATAAGGTGCTGCGGGTCAAATCGATTGTTTATGTATATAGACCGCCTATACCAAGTGGTTTGCTTCTATGATTATTTGAAACGTTTTTCCTATATTTGGGTTGTGCCACTACGACTATGTGTGGCTAATACGAATATACTTCCTTAATACCAAAAAAATCGCTGCCGAAGGAATCACTACTTCACATTCAGATTTTCTATCCAAGTAGTGCGGCAGCCTAAGGTTAAAAATAAATATTCCGTATGCTCCTTAGTGTTACAAGCAAATGAAAAACGGTTTTGGATTTAATAAGGTTTTCTTAACACGAATCTACTTGATGGACACTTGAGAAATGTTGCAGAGTGATTCTACGTCATAATTAGGGGTGGGGCATATTGACGCTGTATTCGCGCGCTATACTGTAAGTGATTTCAATAGTTTTACCTATGTAGATCTGTGCTTGAGTCACGAACTTCATAAATTAAACTGGACTTCACAACGCACATATCCCAAACAAAAGCTCGTGACACCACTTAAGTACTCATTAATACTCTCATTTTAATAAAATTATTTATAAAATCTTGCAATCATTTGCCTATCAACAACCAACAGGATAATACTAGATTAAATCTGACAACATCGCCTTTGTACTTTTGTTTTTGCACTTTGTTTTACGTCGAGAACAGTCCCTGACTTTGGACAAAAATTCTGAAAGGCGGTTCTGAAAACCTATCATGGCGGCCAGCATGGGGGGTGTCAGCGTTTGGACCTTATGTGAGTTCCAATTTAATTTATGAAGTTCGTGGTTTGAGTGAATTTCACAATTTTAAGAACTAGTGTATGGTGTATTGATCGAGGTATTGATGTTTATAGTGAAAAATAATGTGTGCTATTTAATACAGCAACACCTCGTTATTTTGGAACGTGCTAACCGATTTTAATTTTTTTTTTTGAGATATAGTGCTCGATAAGCTTTATTTGACTGTTTTTAAAAGTTTGTAATTTTCGTAATTTCAAGGCCTACTAAGCTCCTCTAAATGGCTCGAAATTACGAGATCGACAATTAGGCAATTTTTTGTCGGCAAATTGGATTGCGTATTCGATTCGCAGTTGTCTCAAATACCTCTATATAAAATTTTGGCTCGATACCTCTTATAGGGTGTTTCTTATTCAATAGCCAAATTTAAACTCACCTTTCGACTGGCCCTGTATAAAAGTCGGTTAGGTTTACTAAAAAGGTAAAGTAGTCATTCGACTTAAAGAGCATCAGACACTAAATGAGGAAGAAAAAAGAAAAGTTATTCTTTAAATAAATAGTGCTTCTATACATTATTCGGTTGCTGTACGTCGCTGCCTTAACGAAAATTTTTCAAACAAATGGATTGAATGGATTTGTTTGAAAAATTTGACTTTATGGCACAACACACAAAACAAGTTTCCACATTTTGAGCAAAAAAATTTGAAGAGAAACCATTTAATGTTGAAGATAAAGATCAGCAAGGTCCTAGTACTCCTTTTACTTTAATCAGATAAAAAATTCGAATAAAAATAAATGTTTTTTTGCGACAGAGAGGGTGGAAGAGATAATAAGCTACGCAAAGTCGTTACTGATATAGCTGGAATGTATTCTTCCTTGATTTCATGCTATAACCGGAACAGATATAACAGGCAGCTTTACAAAGAAAGGAAAAGTGTCTTGCTGGAAAACATTCTGTCAAGTTCAAGATGACGTATTGTTAGCCCTTGAGAAGTTGGGTGAAGCTGAACAAATCAGTAATACATACCGGAAACTATTCTTGATAATATAGGTGATGTTCGTTGGATCCTATTTAAAAAGAAACAAGTTGAAGGAGAAAATTTGCCTCCAACCAAAGGAACACTGGAGCCTGCAATTCTTCGGGCGCACTGTCAAGTCGTGGAATGGCATAGGGGCAAACTACCCCATCCTATGCCCCCGTAGCCAATCAATTACGTTTGGAAAATTGATAAAAATGGAGGTTATTCTCCAATTATGTGCTTACTACCTTGTGCTCCAACCAGTCTTTTAGAACTGACAAACTGTTCATATGAGCGAGGAAAATGTCGTACACCTTGCAAATATTTATTAAATAGCCTTTACTGCACAGAAATGTGCAAATGTGAAGCGGATGAAGAAAGCTGTGAAAATATCCTTACTAGATGATGATTCAGAATAAATCACAGACGATATCGATGTGGTGTTTGATTAACAATATATATTTAAACTGTTTAGCCAATGTATTCCTATTAAAATTTCTCTGTATTAAGAACCTTTTCAGCCGCAGTTTTATTTCTTTATATTTTTTACGTTATATAGCAATTACTTTATATACTGCAATATGTGTTAACTTTCCCAGAGGCGAGGGGGGGGGATGTGTGGATTATATGGGTCACTAACTAGAACTGTGCTCATTATCCATCGTATTGTTGTCGAAATGCAAATTTTTGTGAGGTCAAATAAGCTTACCAACTCAACCCCCTCGCCCCCCACCTTCATCACTTGCATCCTCTTTGACGACTATTTTGTGATTTCTACTATCTGTACAGTAATGTGGGTTATTTTGGGATCTTCTATGCTCATTTTATCGACTACGATTATGAGATGAAGGGAGGTTTCCCTTCCTCGAGTGATTATGATGGTGGGGTATTCCACCAATCAGACACGATTTCCAGATGTCCATCAACTGGTTTCGAGTTCCAGAAGGACCATAAAATAAAACAAAATTCATCATTTGCTTGTAACACTAAGCAGCACACGGGATTACATATGCTGCTGGACTAAAGTCTCTCATAATGAAAAAATTTCGTATGTGGAAATAATGTTTATGGAACTTTAATAATACCACTACCACACTATAATACCTACTACCACTCCTGTAGTGGATGAAGTAAAAAAAATCTTTTGCTGTTTTTGGTTCTTGTACATACACGAAATTACATTTTTTCATCCCCTTAAATAATGGGGTGGGGGTGGTAATGGGGGTGGCCAATGTCAAAAAAAATTTTGAGACCTTAGCTTCTCTTGTTTATACTAAATGACAATTTTATGGACTCTTAACTGCTTGATTTACCTATTTACCGCTCATTTACCCCAATTTACCCCCACCTCTTCGACGGAATAAGATGAAATCTTCCAGATCCCGTTAAAGTACATACGTGTACCAAATTTCAAGTCAATATCTTAAACGGTTCCAGAGTAATCGTGCGCATAAGAAAAGTTACAGAGCGACAAACAGAAATTTTTTTCGCTAAAACTTAAAATCTCGACATTTCCTGACATTCTAAGTCTATTTGAACAATACAAATTTTCAACATTTTTTTTGTCGTTACTATACTTCCACTGGATGTGGAAGTAATTAACCGCATACAGGAATTCTGAAGTTTTTGAATACGATTATTATTGTCTACAGTATTTAGATAGGGTCCATATATTGGACCAAAAAAAGTCCCTTTATATCTAAAACCGGCACTGGGCACGGCCCCAGTGCCCCCTCCCCCCCCCCCCGTAACCTTTCTTGATCCGCCCTTGATGTGATGTAAATCTCAATTCTTTGTTCATAATGAGTCTCAAATTTTTTGCGACATTTTGAAACAAAATAGATTCATCTTTTACTGTTATACTGCCCTTAAAGTCTAAAATGAATTTTGCTCTCTCCGCTTTTCTACCAAAAGTAATCACAGCTGATTTGCCAGAATTAAGTTGAAAACACGTCTTATCTGAAAAAACGAGTAAACAGCCAAGGTCGTAATTTATAGCAGAGATTGCTTACTTACTTTCACACGCATCAAAAGAGAAATATAACTGCGTGTCATCTGTATAACAATGTTGTTTAGATGATAGAAAAACGGATGAAAAATTGGACGAGTAGATTCTAAAAAGAAAGGGATCCAAAATAGACCCCTGCGGCATACCTACTTTAAAGTATCTGATGATTCCGCTCTGTACATTACCAACTCAGATCTATTTTTTAAATAATTCTCTAATAACTTAGTCGCAACTTCAGTGAAACCAATGAAACGCAAAATAGATATAAACATTTTGTTATTGATGATATCAAACGCTTTGGTGTAGCCTTACAAATAAGACTATCAGTTTATTTTTACCAGATGCTGCTATGATATCATCGGTGATGTGAAAAATGATTTGGACCTCTCTGTAATACTATATTTGAGATTGCTGTTGTGTGTTGTTACGGTACAGAAGAAAGTTGATGACTAAAATTATGCAACTACAAGTAATAATGTGGTATAATACCTAAGTACATAATATGTAATTCGTCTGGTCGGAATTTATTCTTCGTCATCGTAAAAGTTATAAAACGCTGCCTAAACAAAATAATACATTCGAAAGTGGATATTTAACTTGTGAAGCAATTCGTCAACTCTTGTATTAATATATTTCACTTGCTAATTACCTAAATAATTAACTCCGTTAGGATAATATACAGTGGCACCGAATAAATAAAAAAATATTTTAAATGTAACATAACTATTGAACACTATGTGAGCAATATTCTCGCTCAGCGCGCCAGCGGACAGTTTCAATGATAGAAGTCTTAGAAGCGTACGAATGCATTTTGACTTGGACTGACTGACGGTAAAATATTGAAATATTATATATTCTTATATTATAATTTTCTAATAACTTCAGTTTCTAATCTTGCTACTCCTTCACTATTGGTGAGTTGTTTATAACAAACAAATTAATCGCTAATTTAAAAAAATTATAATAATTTGACGAATAAAGTAATGTTATACGCATAGCATTTATTGGATAAAACAATTTGCGATTGTGTACCTTTAGCTTTACCATCGATTATTTATTTTTTTATTGAGAATTACCTTACCTTATTATGATGAAGCATTTTTTTATCTTATAAATCTAGAAGTTATGAAAAATTATTTATGTATTTATAACTTCAAGCATAAATGTTAGGAAAATTGATGTAGTTATATAGGGAGAACTAAAAGGATACAAGTAGTAAGAGTAAATAAACGCAAAAGGATCTTGAACAGAATCTTGATCGACATATAGAAGAACATAATACGTGCAATGTATTTAATTCAAATTTCATTATAAATAAAGAACAGCATTTACGCAACCAAAATAGCATGAGTAACGTAAGTTCTTTGTTTAATCGCTTGACACATACGAAGATTGTAAATATTTATTCGATTTCTAAGATGATTAAAATTGTCATTGTGAAAGCCTCCAATTAATGTATCATCAAATACGAATTAATTTAAATTACCAAAGGTCACTGCTCTTAACCAATATTTGTAATGCTTCTAAAACCAATTACTATTAACGATTATTTTTTTTTACTGATTTGCCAGCCAATAAAACTAATTTATGCAAACGAAACCCCCGTTTTCGGATTGCTAAATTTCAACTCGTGGCTTCGTAAAATGAAATACGCTGATCTACTCGCTTTTTCAATCTTCCTTGACTCTTTATATTATATTGATATTTAAAAGAGATATTACTACAATGTATTGATATGATATATGCAGATGTTACTTTATAACATTTATACCGGAGTCAAGCTATAGTCCAGTGCAATTAGTCATCACAAATGAAAAATTACTGAATTCAGCTATAATGAATGTATTTGAATGATTTTTTTGTTGGATTTCTAATGCCATAAACTAAAAAGTTTACCTATTGAAAATTACCGCAATTTTGAAAATCCGTAAATTTAAAAAATAATTAAAATTTTAAGAAATCTCAATGAAAAATACAATCATCGGATTTTTTAAATATTTCTTTAAAGAAAATAATGATTGTTAAGATTTCGAGGGTGTTTACAAAGAATGAAACTTTTTGAAATTAATTTGAAGATGGCAGAAGCTCCAAAAAGCGAAATAAATGAATGAAACGTTAAATAATACAAATACATCAATTTTTTATAGAAAATAATTGATTAACAACTTATGCTAAATAATAATTATTATAAATTTTAATGACATAAAGAATTATAAAATTTTATTACAATGATAATCATGTAAACTAACTGTCTCCGTCGTTTTCGACGTCATCCATTAATATCATTGGGGGAGCATTTAAGCAGCTAACTCCTTCACGTAGTAAACATGCTATAGAACAATTTAAGCCACTTTTTGGACATTAACATAAAAAACATAAACAATTTAAGCCACTTTTTCTGCATCCATAAGCAGAGCCACACCCAGTTTTACATGAAAAAAAAATCTGGAAAGGTACAAATAGACAGTTGAGTAAATTTCTAGACCGTTTGAATTCTTTTCATAACAAAATACAATTTACATTAGAAATAGAAAACGAGGGAGGTTTAAATTTTTTGAACGTTAACATAAAAAACATAAACAATAAGTTAGAATTTGACATCTACCAGAAAACAACTTGTACAGACACAATCATTCACAATAACTCTAAACAATCACTCCAAATAAAAATGCCACCTTTCCATTCCTACATTCATCGTCTATTAACGTTCCCATTAAGCCAAGAAAACTTTAGAAAAGAAATTAATATCATCAAAGCAATAGCCAGGAATAATGGCTACAGTGAAAAGCTTGTAGACAAGTTAATAAAAAAAAATAAACAGAAGAGTTTTATGCTGGTTCCGCACAACCAACCAAAATTTATAAATGTATTAATTATAGGCCTGAGATTAGTAATAAAATTAGTAGCAGACTCAATAAATTAGGATTTAAAACCATTTCAGTTAATAAAAACAATCTAGGGAAAATGTTAATGAATAATAAGGACAAAACACAAAAACTACATAACACGGGTGTATACCAACTAAATTGTAATGACTGTGATGCTATTTATATCGGTCAAACTGGTCGAAAATTAAAAATACGATTAGAGGAGCATAAAAAATCCATTTTGAACGGTGTACGTAGCACAGGCATGTCAACACACTGCATAGAAAACAATCATTTTGTAAATTTAAATAACGTTGAACTATTACATTTAGAAACAAAAGGTAAACAATTGGATTTGTTAGAAAAATTAGAAATTATGAAAGCAATAAAAAATAACAAGAATGTAACTAATGAACAACAAATTTTCACAGGTCATAACATTTTAGAAAATATTATTTAAATTATAAGGATATCTCAATTTATTAGCATAAGATTAATATTACCTGATGTACCAAATAGTTTGTTTCGTAATATTTGCATATTTTATTAGCCTCTAGGGCATCTATTGTAATCATCTATTGTGTTGTTATAAAAATACCAGACAGAAATTTGTAATTTAGTATCTTCTTACTCTTGATAAAGGCCTAATAAGCCGAAACACGTGTAGAGTTCTAATAAAACTTTTTGAAGCATTTAAAAGCATTCCTTAAATTGTATCCAAAAAAAAAAAAAAGAAAAAAAAATCATTTTCAATAAATTTTCAGAAGCTGGATCGTTGTAACTGGTACTAGTGAATTATCTTTTTTTTTCCATCCCCATTCTTTCGACAAATTATCAGGTCCCATCCACAACTGTACTTGTAAATACACTATTTTTGTATGTTCTGCACTAGCATCGAGTATAGGTATCAATGAAGCCAAGTTGACACAGGTATTTTTACTTGTAGCTTTAAGAAACGATTGGTATCGAAAATTATTTATATTTTCTTGATTTTTAGGAGTACCATATAGTGCTAAAATGCATAAAATACCCGATTGCAAAATATTAGTGACGTCAGCATTTTCATCAGTAAAGATAATAGCAAGTTGTAAATCTGTACAATTTTCGAATAATTTAACATTTTTACCCTTTTTGTAAAAATTTGTATCACATCCTGTTAATTCATGTAAAAACAAAGTATCTACAGATTTATTTAAATATTTTAATAAAAAAAAAGGAATGATTATCGATTTTTTTAAATTCGTTAGCCTATTTAGATGTTTTAATTGCAGGAAATAGGGACAGAACAATGTAAACGAAATATGCTTCTTACACATTGGTAATTTTTGTTCAAGGCTTTTATTAGAATAAATTTTTGCGGATACCGTGCCTTTTGTTGGTCTGAGAAAACATATTTCTCTATGAGGAGGTGCTAAAGCTGTTAATAAAACTAACACATCAATATCATCAGCAACAACAACAACAACATTTTCTGATTCAATATTAATTGTTGTTTGTATGATTAATGTATCAGCATCACCTTCTGCTTGACACGAGAAAATATTGTTATCAGCTAGTTTCTTCCTTAAAATTTCAATGAACCTGCTTTTGTTATTGCTGTTTGCAAGAAACTTTTCTTGGCGAATTTTTAAAGGCATATTTTCATTTCAAAAAGTAAAAAGATAATTCACTAGTATTGTCGTGAGCAAAAAAAATAGGACAATTATTTTTTTCTAATGTAAATTTGTCTCTATTTGCACACTTGCAATGAATTTTGACAAATAACTGACAATGTCACAAAAATTAAAGTTAGATGTACACAACTAGATTTTAGCAAAAATACGTTATAAGACTTGTCCCATTTTTTTGCGCACGACAGTACCAGTTACAATGACGAAGAGCTTCTGAAAATATATTGAAAATGATTCTGTTGTTCATATAAAACTGGGTGTGGCTCTGCTTGTGGATGTAGAAAAAGTGGCTTAAATTGTTCTATAGCATGTTTATTATGTGTAGGAGTTAGCTACCTAAATGCTCCACCAATGATATTATGAATGACATCGAAAACGAAAACGTCGGAGACAATTAGTTTTCATGATTATCCTTATAATAAAAATTTATAATTATTTATGTCATTAAAATTTATAATAACTATTATTTAGCATAAGTTATTAATAAATTAATTTCTATAAAAAATTTATGTATTTTTATTATTTAACGTTTCTTTCATTTATTTCGCTTTTTGGAGCTTCTGCCCTCTTCAAATTAATTTTGAAGGTTAATTTTTTACAAATTCTTTATAAATAACCTCGAAAACTATAACAATCATTATTTTCTTAAAACAAATAATAAAATATTTTGATAATTGTATTTTTAATTTACAGATTTTCGAAATTGCGGTAATTTTCAATGGATAAATTTTTTAGTTCATTAGAAACCCAACAAAACAAAAATCGTTCAAATCCATCCAGCTTAGGTTTCGAGGTATAAACTTAATTGCAATTGGACTACTACTTTTTGTTAAGGAATGGTTGTGTAACAGCATTTTCATGCTTAGATTGTTCTCGATGTCTGTAAATATCTCTAAAAGAAATATCCAAAGAAAACTACAACATATAAAAATCAATTTGTTTGCTTGCAAAAAAATAAAAACCACCAAGTTTGCTCCTATTAACATAGTACCTAAAAGTGATAATTTTTCTTACGAGTGATTTTTGTTGCAAGAGGATGGGCATCTCTAGTTTCAATGCAGTCCCAACATTTGCTCATACCCCAAAAAATATACTATTTAAAAAAGTATTGCTGCTTTATTTTTGAAACGTAGTGTATTTATGTTTTTGCGGTCGCTGATTACGATTTTTTCATTGAACCTTCAGGATTATGGGGTTATGAGGATAGAGGGATTGTCGCTGAAGAGCTATGACACAATAGGAGGAGGGTGCTTGATTCCAAGATTCTAATGTCACAATGACACGAATTACCCGTACTTAGAATCTCCATTTTTTTCCATTGGATCTTCAGAGTTGAGGGGTTATATGGAATGCCGAGGTCATGGGATCATGAGGTTGTGGATGTACGACACTCAAGCACAAGGATCCGAGGTCACAATCTCATTAACTCCCCACTATTTTCATGGAATTCCCAGGGTTATGGAGTTGGGGAGTTTTGCGGTTTCTTTGAGGTCAATACTGAAGCACTGCAATGTCATTAGGGTGAAGTTTTAAAGTTGACTCACTTTTGAAGTCCGATTTAAATGAGCTGGTTAAGCAATATTACGATCCACTTTTTTGGTGTTAAAAAAAATCGGACGTACTGGGGAAAAACTAAGGTCAAATTCGTGTTCATCGGCTCAAAATACAAGGTACCCCAGCGCAGACCACTTTTTTTTTGTGAGCCTGTGTTATTTACAAGACTTAAATTAATCGATGGATCATTATTAAATTGAATAGAGTTCTGTTTTGGCAGTAGACAAAGTGACCTGTAGAGTATTTCTATACATACGTACGTCTCAGATAGCATTTTTACATTCAGAGCACGTGCTCGGAACGTACTTTATGTACCCATGGAACTAAGAATGAATATTCATTTTGTATTCCATGTAGAAAATCTGAATGTCAGAGAGACGTACAGATGACCGCCTCTCGATATACGAGTAAGATTCCTACAACGTACCCATAGACCAAAACGGAACTTGATATGAACCAGAAACGTTTATTGATATACTGATAGATACATGAGGTATATAGGAGGGAGGTCCATCCTACATTCACAATGTACACTGCATGTTCACGTTATATGAGTACTACCTTCGTAGGAATTAAACCGTAGGTGCCTGGTATGTTACACATGGATCATAAATCTATGATGCATGTATATTGTAGGAATGAACATTATGTATCAGTGGCAGCTATAAGTACTTCAGTCATGCCATGTATTTTCTTCAAAGTTTAATTATTATAATAATTTATTACTTATTGTAATCACTGATGAGTCGCTGCTTCATTCTGAATATGTTCAGTATGACGCAGCGACTCATCTATGATTATAGCAAATAATAAATTATTATAATAATTAAACTCAAGAGAATACATGATATGAGTGAAGTACTTGCATATAATAAATCCAATATCTAATTTTTAAAAGTTTAATTGTTACAGTCAATTATTAGGTACTTATTCTAATTTTCCACATTTCACATTCCTTGTGAAGAATATTATGTAAGTAAATGTGGAATATATGCACAGAAAATTTGTTTTTACCATTAGTTTTCAACTAAAGTCAAATGTTTTACTCATCAAATTTTATTGAATGGAGCACACAAATCCTAAATAAACTTAAATAAAACTGTATTTGCTATAACAATACTTTACAAAGGTCCAAGAATATATGTAAAAAAAAAAATAGTTTTACGTTAATAAGATCTGTTAAAAACCATTTTAAAATGGATCAAACATTTATCACTCTAAAACTTCAGCTTAAAAATCATATTTAACGTGTTATTTATGAAAAAATCTAATGATCATATTACATTACCTTAAAGTTTTATCTATTTCAAATCGTGTTTTAAATTGCCAAGAACAAAACATGATTTTATTTTATTAATTACTTTACATTGTTGTAACAATTAAGTATGCATCTTAAATTATAAAATAGGAAGAGGTATAAATAAAACAGTTGTGTTACTTTAAATATATTTTTATTTTTTGTTACAAAAATGAATTGCAATAATAAAAAACAATTGTGACAACAATTTCAATTCAATTGAGATTTTTTTTAACAAAAAAATTTTCTTTGCAACTTATGAACTGTCATATTTTACTCTAACGAATTTTTTGTCAGTAAGTAAAACATAGTAAAAATTGGAGGGCTTACATTTTCAAAACCAGTGTCCAGGTGTTGCCGATGGTGATACTTGTAATTGCGAAAGTCCACTTTTCATTCTCAACACATCATCTGTGACTGATCCTATTGGCTGAATACTTTCTTTCGGCTTTTCCAATTTTTAGGAGAAGGTATTTCCTTCCTGTCTAGAGGAGGAGATACACGTGCTAGTCCAACTACAAAAGAAAATACATTGTATTATATTTGAATAGGTACTTAGTTCTCTTTAAAAACTGGCCATGATAAAGTTGAAAAATATAAAAACATCTTACAAAGATCTTACAGAAAAAATAAAACTGACCAAACATAAATTAAACAAATTGATATTATCATAAAGGACACGGCAGGCACAAAATAAATGGAAAAGAAGGTATAGTCAAATGGGCTGAAAATGTAGTATGTTGTACTTCATAATATCCTGATCAAAAGTTTTCATGAGCACAATATCTGAAAATCGCCAGTTTTGGGATATGAAAGGTCAAAGATCAGAAATATCGGTACCCGCTGTCAGTTGAGAGTATCATATTATGACGAGGATTTGTTTAACGTTGTTATTCTAATGTGTTTGCACATATGAACCAAAGAGTTCTGACTAAAGGAGACAAGCCGTTGATTTGCTGGGCGGCGCAAGCATCCTTGCCCTTGTCGCACACCTCGTACCCTCTCCTTTGCTCTCCACTCTGTTTTACAAAGCAACACAGCCCTCCATGTACTGTGCGACAAAGAGAGAAAGAATTGTGTGAGAAGGATGAGAATGCCACACACACACCCTCACTTTAAAGTAAGCATAGGACCTTTAAAAAAATCACCACCTCATTCATGAAACCTGCAGCATTTCTGGTCTTATGAATATGAATAACAACAACTCGTTGTCACATAATACTCTCAACTATGACATTAGTGGGTACCGATCTTCCTGATCTTTGACCTTTCAAACTGGCCATTTTCAGACATTCTGCATTTTCAGCCCATTTGACTGTGCCTTCTTTTTCATTTGTTTTGTGCGGTGTCCTTTACCTACAAAACATAGATATTTTTTTGGAATTCGGAACTATTTATACTTGTGATTTTAAATGTACCTGAAGTTTCGAATGTTCACTTGAATGAATTTTAGATGAGTTAATAAAAACCACACATCGATTTAGGCATAAACACTTCATTGCCACATTTGCTGACAATAAATATCAACAATACTTGTTTTACACCTAAATCGAAGTGTGGCTTTTATTAATTTTTCTTTTTCATATGAAATTCATTCAAGTACTTGATTTTAAATGCCTACCAGAGTTATTAAAAGAACAACATACCTATCTTCTTTCAACTTCTAGTAAAGACAAAATTTCTTGGGAAGTCGACGGCTTCCAATATGTTCTTCGATATCATTATGTTCATCTGACGGGAGGAATAACGTGCTTTTTGTACACAGTCCTTTGATTTGTTTTTATTCACTCTGTACATCAGATGTGATCTCTGCCCTTTTCAATTAATTGCAGCTCTTCTATAATCCTCTGAAATAGGTATAAAGCAAATTACTACAAATAAATACCTATCACAACTCGTATGTTGTAATCAAATCCAATGATTGTGATTTAAATAAACAAAAGCTCCTTAATATTGAAATAGATCGAACCTACCTTCTTGAAAATAAGATTTAAACACCCCGTAAAGTGTCCACAGAGGGGGTTGTCTCCTGTTTTTCAATGATCAGTCAAATTGTTTCCGTTTGAATGGTGATCACCAAGCTTCCTTTTCGTGGACCGAGACCATTACAAAAACCACCTCAGTTTTTTTTCCAAAAATCGATACCTACAAACGCCGTAATTATTATAACTAATATAGGTGGTATGCTTTAGTATAAAATGTACAAAGGGATACACATTAAACTTTAGTGTCTAAATATAAAATATCTGCAAATGACAACAAAACTATGTGGTAGTTATATTGTATACAATTGTAAAATACTTACTGCAATGCAATTAATGTATACTTGGAATAATTATAATAGTAAATCACGGGAAAACAAAAAACAAAACACAAATTGAAATCGACATTTGACAGCAGAAGCGTGACGTGTACTAATGCAGCACGATGAGCATGCGCACTAACCTAATGACCGTGGCGCGCATTTAAAAAATTCTACAAGGGGATTGTAATGACATGGAAAACGGAAATCTAAATATAAAAGGTAAAATGTAATTAAATAACCATTGTAAGTCTGAACTATCTGCTTAAGAAATGCCGATAGTTACCGAAATAGTTACTAATTAATTGAACACAGTACATAAATTAAAAAAGGGTTATTATTCATTATTATGTAATATTTTATTCATTATTATTTAATATTTCATATTCATTATTATTTAATACTCGATCACAAATCTAAAGTCTGGATTCAAAATTTAAAACATATTTCATATATACAATAATATTGACGAACGATTTAAAATTTATAAAACGTCATACACCGCACAGGAGATGATTATAAATGTACTTAAACCAAATCTGTATAGATAGAGAAATATCATAATTATTTTTGTAGGTAGATGGTGGATATAGGTACTATAAAACTAGCATTGCTGTCTCATCAGTTGTGATGCAGGTTTATTTTTATTAGTTCAAAAATCGAACCAATCAGCGTTCGCGTTAAAAGTGCTGAACTTTTGATGATATTACTGTCTGCGCGGCGCTCGAGCGATACAAATATTTCTACAAAAAATATACCTGTATTATACAGATAAAATCATTGACGAATGTTTATACGATGTACATGAACCCATATACGAAGAACGTTCCCTGATACGTGTACACAGTATATGCGACTGTGAACATAAACTTTTCTGTATATTCCATTTATATCGTATGTATAATCATATTGTATATGTGAAAATATTATTTATATGGGAATGTTGAGGGAACATACATGGCAAGTACATAATGCAATTAGAACATTGGGAATGCAAAATGTACATTCGTGGAATAATAAATGCTATCTGGGGTATGTACGTACGGACCAACTGACGAAGGCGTATTTCAGTTTTCAATAGCAATTTTAGAACTTAATAAAACTCCAAATCAATCTAAAAGTGGTACCATTGTTAGAGTTGAATATTCCTTTTACAAAAAGCTATGATTCCTTGCAGAAGTAACCTATTAAAAATTACACAGGCACGAACACAAAAAAAAGTCGAGTGCTAGAAGGCAGACCTATGTACTCCCATGCATTTTGACCCGCTGAACATGAATCCGATGTCCGTCTTGTCCGATTGGCTCCTGCGTTTTTGCTAACCTCAAAAATCACCTTAAAATGCCCGATAAATTCTATACATGTAAACAAAAAACACCTAAAAAATGCCCGAAAAATCCCAAACAAATAAATAAAAAGCTTACATGAACTGATCACTATATCTATACGTAATCTGGGGCACTGAAACCGAATCCAAGATCAGAATTTATGTGCGACGATCGAATATCTTGTAAAATCCATATTTAGGATGAAAACGTACCCAAAAATAACTGAATCATAGCCCGAAATTGACTATGCTCTACATAATATCTGAACATATAATTTCCGATGTGTTTTCACGAGCTGAACACAATACGTAGTCAGAATTAAAGTGCAATCTGCAAACTTCATAGAGAAATATAATTTCAGCATATTCTCATCAACTCTAGTAAGCAGAGATGGGTAACTTTTAAATTTTCAAGTATCTAAAGGAAAATATTACTGAACAGTGACATTTTTAGGAAAAATTTTTCGGACAAAGTTTGCTCTGTTGAGAGAGGAATAACCTTTGGACTTTTACCTACACCCTTCCTTGATGATTTTCTACTTTTTCTTCTTAGGGCTGTTTAGAACTGTATAGTTTTCTTTATTCTGTTTGATTATCATATGCCATTTAATTGACTACAAACAAAACAGAAGGAATTCGCATTATTTACACAGTTGTGCAAATTTCTTGTAGCGCTATACTCATAGGAAGCCAAGTTTCTCACTACACTAGAGCTGCGGTTGCATGATGATGACGCCCGCGGTCCTGCTTTCCCAACCTGACCGGCCGCCGATACTGGGGTTTCCCTCCCCTGCATCGAAAACTCTTTCTCTACTTTTGCCATTTTTTTTACCTAGGAACTTAGCCGAAATAAATTTTTGCCCGCCGTCACCACGTGGAGATGTCCTAGTCGCAAAAATAGAAAAAGAAACAAATAGCATATAAACTTATATTATACAATTCTAAACAGCTCTAAGAAAAAAGGTAAAAAATCATCAAGTGAGGGTGAAGGAAAATGTTAAGTCCAAACGATATTCCTCTCTCAGCAGAGCAAACTTTGTCCGAAAAATTTTTACTAAAAATGTCACTGTTCAGTAATATTTTCCTTTAGATACTTGAAAATTTAAAAGTTACCCATCTCCGCTTACTAGAGTTGATGAGAATATGCTGAAATGATATTTCTCTATGAAGTTTACAGATTGCGCTTTAATTCTGACTACGGTATTGTGTTCAGTTCGTGAAAATACGTCGGAAATTATATGTTCAGATATTATGTAGAGCAAAGTCAATTTCGGGCTATGATTTAGTCATTTTTGGGTACGTTTTCATCCTAAATATGAATTTTACAAGATATTCGATCGTCGCGCATAAATTCTGACCTTGGATATGTATAGATATAGTGATCAGTTTGTGTAAGCTTTTTATTTACCTGTTTGGGATTTTTCGGGTATTTTTTAGGTGTTTTCTGAGGTTATGTCAAAATTCCTAACTGGTCGGCTAATTCTGACCTCATATTCAGTTTCAGCGCCCCAAATTATTTATAGATATAGTGATCAGCTCATTTAAGCTTTTTATTTATTTGTTTGGGGATTTTTCGGGCATTTTTAAGGTGTTTTTTGAGGTTAGCAAAAATGCAAGAGCCAATCGGGCAAAACAAACATCGGATTCGTGTTCAGCGGGTCAAAATTCATGGGAGTACATAGGTCTGCCTTCTAGCACACGACTTTTATTTGTGTGCCGGTGTTATTTTTATCAACGAAACTGAGTGCTAGCGCATTGAGTCAAAATAGAGCACACACCCAGTAGGGTGTACAATAGGTAATTATTAAGTATGACAGTACATGTTTATAATTTTAGTATAATATATTTTAAAGTAATTACAGAGTACATAAAGAAATATTTAAATAGACAATTTGCTAGAATATAAAAATAAATAACCATACTTATTTTAATCATTAATTTATTTTAAATGTTTCGCAATTATGTAAAACAACAAAATCTTTTGTAACTCTATTAAATTTATTTTTATTTTCAATGGTCCGGATACTGGTTGGAAGTTTGTTGTAAAACTTAGGACCAATAAAAAGCAAGCAACTTCGGCAAAAAGATTTATTATATTTAGGAGTCACTATACCGGATGGCCCACCGAAAACGAAACAGGCATGTTTTCTGTTTGAATGATAATTTTTTCGAAAAACGCTTGGACTTGTCGATCTTATTTATTTATTTAAAATACACTGTTCTACAAATGAAATACTCAACTAACAGAACGATAAGTATAGTATAATAATTAAAATATAGGAGAAAGCAATAAAACAGTAGTTGAAACAAATACAAATCATAATAGTATATCCAATTAGAGAAAGAAAAATAGAAACATATATTCCAAATATGTTACTACTAAGGCCGCTGAAAAAGATATCTAATCGACTTCCCAGTACATTGCAATTGTTTTACACTGTATATACAAATTCGGCAACTATAGTTCTATATATAGGCCTTGAGATAAACGAGTGCAAGACGTACAATAGATAAAGTAGGAAAAGAAAGACGTATCTACTCCCACTACACTACATAGGCGATTAGAAGCGAAACAAAAAATATAATTAATTATAATTCCCAGTTTGTACTTTCTGTTATTGGTCTATAACATTTTTTCGATAAAGTAATACTTTTCGAGATACTGACGAAAGCCGTTTGGAAATACCTTTTTTTTAATCTAAAATCGCAATTTTGAAGTCGTTATAACTTAAAAACTATCAATTTATGTGAAAAATTGCATTGCTTCTTAAAATATGATTCTACTTCAGCTCCAATAAATATATATACAGGGTGTCCCGTAAATAATGGATAATCCTGAAAATGGTAATAGGCCAGACTATAACCTATCAGAATATCACAACTTGACCTTATTGAAAACCCTACGGTTTTCGAGATATGGGCACTTTTTTGAAATTTTGAAAATTTCTACTCTAGAATAGCATTTTGCATGCCACTGCCACCAGGTAAGGATTTTTTCATTCTGTTTTTTGATGAGTATTCTAGAATAGTTGTGCTATCAGACGTATATAGGAGTTTTTAGATAAAGACGACAGTATTCTCAAAAAAAAATGTATTGCTCAAATTTCGGTTCCACCAAGATTACATCTGCTGACTTTGACCTTTGATAGTGTAAAGAAAAGTGCCAAGCAAAACTTGCCACTTATCTTAAAAACTTGCCCACTTATTATTATACTCTAAAATGTTTAAAAATTCTGATTCTTCTTCTTAGAAAAAAAGATATAGCTGTACGTCTGGTGTTACCGATTCAGACTTTGTTTGTCGATAATAACGAATTAGCGTTTCTCTGGACTTATTGGAACTTGTTGAGAATAACAATACCTCGCATACAGTATACACAACGTGAGTATGCTAATATGCATACTATTTACGGCGAATGTTGAGGCAACGCCAGTGCATCCGCTGTGCGTTATCGAGTATATATTCTAAAATGTTTAAAAATCCTGAGGTAAGAGGACGAAGAGAGATCGACATAAAACAAAAAGTAATTTCACCTACATTATTAAAAAGAAATAGTCAAACAACATAATAAATGTTCGAATTGCTCTCCTCTAGCCCTTTTAATAAAGGAACGTTTAAAATGGTGTGAATATCCGGATCGGCTGATTTCTTCAGCGGCTACTCCGATGCGCTCATGCACTTCATTCAAGGATTGAACAGGTCGGAAGTACACCTTTTCCTTCATGCATCTCCAGTAAAAAAAATCTAAAGGATTTAGGTCTGGTGACCTGGTCTGGGTGGCCACAGAATTGAAGCTAAGCGACCGATCCATCTTCGTGGATATTTCAAATTTTGATATGCTCTTACCTCTCTTCCATGATGTGCAGGGCATCCGTCGTTCTGTAACCACATTGTCAGCCTCAGGAATAAAGGAAAGTCTTCTAATAAGACCGGTGGGTCGTTTTGAAGGAATTCCAATTTCCAAATGATTGTCTGACGTTAATGTTGGTGGTAGTTCGAATGGGCCTACCACTTGACCATTTAGGATGCCTGTCCACAAATTTACTTTAAATTGGTATTGTGACCAATCTGCTCTCATCAAGTGGGAATTTTCAAACTGCCAACTTTGAAGATTATGTAAATTTACAAAGCCATCTCTTCTGTACGATGATTCGTCAGACCACAAAATTTTATTAAAAAAATCTGGATCCTCTCGTATCATCCGCAGCGTTCGCCGGCAAAATACCACTCTCAAGGGATAATCTCTGTGTAGTAGAGTTTGCACACTTTGTACATGGAAAGGATAGAGTTGGTATCGTTTTAAAATTCAATGCACCGTTGTTTTAGATATGCCAGTGCGATCATCATTAATTTCATTCTGCACTTCGTCGTCGAATTCTTGACGAGGTCTTCCATCACTGGCACCACCAATACCATGAAGACTAGAAACCCTTCCCTCGCAGTACGCGTTATGCACCCTAATAAATATACGATAGTCAGGATGGCGTGCGTTCAGGTACCTTTCTCGATAACGCACAGCGGATGCACTGACATTGCCTCGACATTCGCCGTAAATAGTACGCATATTAGCATACTCATGTTGTGTATACTGTTTACGAGGCATTGTTATTCTTAACAAGTCCAAAGAAATACTAATTCGTTATTATCGACAAACAAACAAAGTTTGAATCGGTAACACCGCGTATAAAATGACATGCGTCACATGCAATTAAAAACAAGGCTTACTTGTTAAAAATTTTAAATCGATAAATTTAGCTCCTCCGTTATTCAAACAGCTATATCTTTTTTTCTAACAGGAAGAATCAGAATTTTTAAACATTTTAGAACATAATAATAAGTGAGCAAGTTTTTAAGATAAGTGGCAAGTTTCGCTTGGCACTTTCCTTTACACCGTAAAAAGTTAAATTCAGCAGACAGAATCTTGGTGGAACCGAAAGTTAAGAAATACATTTTTTTTGAGAAAACCGTCGTCGTTATCTCAAAACTCCTATACACGTTTGATAGCACAACTGTTCTAGAATACTCACAAAAAAACAGAATGAAAACATCCTTACCTTGTGGCAGTGGCATGCAATACACTATCCTAGAGCAGGAATTTTCAAAATTTCAAAAAAGTGTCCATATC
The DNA here is from genome assembly GCA_936432065.2 of Rutpela maculata. Classification (NCBI taxonomy): domain Eukaryota; kingdom Metazoa; phylum Arthropoda; class Insecta; order Coleoptera; family Cerambycidae; genus Rutpela; species Rutpela maculata. The sequence continues at coordinate 48,681,610 of OW386292.2, forward strand.
TCGAAAACCGTAGGGTTTTCAATAAGGTCATGTTCTGATATTCTGATAGGTTATAGTCTGGCCTATTACCATTTTCAGGATTATCCATTATTTACGGGACACCCTGTATATATTTTTTTAAGTGCCACCCCCTGAGAAAGGGTGGCATCCACCCGCTATAAATTAGCAAGCCCCCGCACGATATAGAAACTTTTCTGTGAAGCATTTACTATTATACTGCCAAAAATGAACCGTTCAATATGACATTATTCCGAAGTTTTGCATATTTTTTACATCTAGGTACTGTACTATTCTGGGAACATAAAAGTTAAATTGAGATACGATGCCTCTGCAGTCGATTTTATTACAAATAATTTTATATAAAAATGTTTGTGAGTGATACTCCCGTCGTTGTAAGAGACTTATCATTGAATGTTTCTGAAAAAGTTCATTTTGAAGTCAGCCTAAGAGCTTAAAAGATAGCAGTTTAAGAAGCCTTCGCTGAACACTTTCCAGATTATCGATGTGTACATTAGGGTGGTCCAAAAATGACTTAATTTTTTATAGACGGTCTCGATCCCCCCAACTTGTTTCCATATCCGAAAAAAATACGTATTTTTTTGTTTTTCATAATTTTGATTTTAAATGGCGCCTATGGGGACATGAAGTTTCCCATTTAAATTGCATGGGGAAAAATCACTTTTTGAGATTGTTTGAATAATTGTCCAGGGTTAGGGAAAATCTTGCATTAAACTTATACGACTTGGAGAGGACTATCCAACAAAGAGTTTGATGTATATACATTGTCACCTCTAACACACCTCCTCGGTGCCCCGAAATCTACTCTTAAATCAAAAAATGTAAATTCTGCAGGTAGTTCAGTTACAGTTACCTATAACTTTCGTCCAAAACTTCTTATTCTATCTCCAATAATAATGATAATAAAGGGTGGCCTAAATATAATGTATAACCCTGTACATTGTAATGAGGATACCATACAATTGCGGCATATTCAAGTTTAGAGCTCATGAAACAGTTATAAAGCATTTTAATGGTGTTAAAGTCCGCAAAGTCCTGCTGTTTCATGCTATAAATCCATAGGATTTATATACCTCACACACATCGTCTCAATAATATGCTAACTAAATAACAGTTTCTTTTACCAAAAATTACACCCAGATCGCAAAAGATATTAGGATGCTCCATTGTTGTACCTTCAAGAGTATAAGTGAATGCCATAGTAAATATCTTTAATGTGTAAGACATTACGTTACACTTTTGTGGATCAAGCGGTAATTTATTTCATAAGCACCAATTAGAAATCTTGTCCAAATTGTGCTGAATTCATTCACAGTCCTCATCAACATTCCTAACCACATCAAACATTTTTAAGTCATCCGCATAGAGAAGACAGTTCACATCTAAATCTATGACGATGTCGTTAATGAATATGTTGAAGAACAGGGGACCAAGAACAGATCCTTGGGGAACTCCTGAAGTTCCAAGGCATTCAACAGATCTGAAACCACCACCTTATTATCAAAGGGACACTTTTATTGGGTATTTTCGCGCCATTTCAACATTTATGGTAGGACCCATCACTAAAATTTTAAATGACAGGGGAAGGTCAAGTAGGACATAATTTTAAAGCTTGTTATGTTTCTTTACAACTGTATTATTTACTGTCGATTGTGCTATTTCAACCCTTAAGCGGTGGTAGGACCCACCCCTAGAATTTTAAATGTCAAGAGGGTCAACACATCGTCTTAAGGCCCATTATATCCTCCTTACAACGGTATCTTACTTGTGGTGACGTTTTGGGGAAAATATTTACGACTGTAAGCTGATAGTCACTATTTCGAATATTCACTCAACTGACACGTAAGTAACTACTTCATTAAATTATCTGATGATTCCTTGATAATAAAATCGACAGGTTCCAGCGTCTTTCGAAAAAATGATCATAAAAGCAGGAACCCCCGTTTCGTTTTCGATATTCCCAGGCAATTTCTAGAAGAATATTAGTTCAAATTTAAAAAATAAGATACCATTGTAAAGAGACTTTGTCGGACTTTAAAACAATGTGAGTTGACCCCCTTGCCATTTCAAATTATAGGGGTGGGTCCTACCGCCGCTTAAGGGATGAAGTGGTGCAATCGAAATCACCCAATAAAAGTGTCTCCCCGATAGTAAAACCGACGAGTGTCAGCGTTTTTCGAGAAAATGATCGTACAAGTAGAAAACATGCCTGTTTCGTTTTCGTTGGGCCACCCTGTATCATTCTCTCTGGCTTCTGATATTAAAATTACCAAGCATATTTCATTTTATATTGAATATTAAATGGATAAATTTAATAGCTGAATGTGCATTAACGTATGTAATAGTCATTATTCCACTTTCCTTACATGAAAGAGAAGTGAAATGTTTATTTTTATGTTATTATTTATTATTTTTTTTATATAGGTACTTATAATTTTGTTACTTTAAGTGAGTAAAAAAAGTCACGCTGTTCCCTGTTCGCCCCCCCCACATCCAAGACGGCACAGCAACATTTCTTTGTTAAATATCACCATATTATTCTATTTGCGACTGAAGTTTTGTAGTTGCTGGACTACATTCTCAGACACAGTGTCAAGTAGCAATACACTGTAACGGATTATGTGAAATAATTATGATTAAACCAAGGTATATCCATTGTTACATCAGTGCGGTAAATAAAGTGAGATTTTCTACATCTAATTGGTGATTCGAAATAGTAGTATTTGAGTTATTCGAATGTTTGTAGATTGATTTTAATTACTTCTAATATAATTAATTTTCTAGTTATACTTGAAAATATGGTTGATATCTAAAAATGGTTTGCAAAACTTCAATTCTTTTTACTATTTTGAAATGATTTTCAATGTTCAATGCATCTTATATTAAATGCCCTTCCTGTGTGACCGATATATCAGCTATTGCATTAATCACAAGCGAGCTTACAAACACCTTTTTTTATTTTTACGTTTTCTGTTTTGCATTGTAAAAGATATACGACATTTTTTTACATCACTTGATATTACGTATGAAATTCTTTCCTAAAAGGGGCTCACAGTGGGCTAGAACCACCTTTAAATGAAATATGCATACACTCTCTCAATTCCTACGGGAAATGGTAGCTTTATCTGTCCCGATACAATTCCCGTAAAATCTGAAATCATTCCCTTGGCCGTTTTCTAGAAAATTCACTTTTAATTTTTTTTTTTTTTAAACTAATTTTTTGCATTTATGAGCTTGTTAAAATGTCAGTCAAGAAAGTAAAATTAAACATTCCAATACAAATTTAAATTAAAGGCAAGTTTGGGGAAACAACATACAAGAAACCTTCATGCTCGACAACTCCAGACGTTTTGATAATCGGGTTATGTAAACTTTTCAAGTAGTCAATTTAGACAAAATCATTAGATCTATTCCTATGTTATTTTGAATGTCAGCAATTTTTGTCTACCAATATATCCGTAATCAATGAATAACATTACTATTTGCATAACTGGATTGGCTAAGGAAATCCGAGCACCCCTATTGGCTGTCTGAGTAGACTTTTCATTCGCTCAGTCAGATAACGGGTGAGTATGAGAACCATACCACCGCCGATGAAGACAACCCACAGAAGAGACGTGGCGATAACCCAACCACCCACCCACTACCCTGCAGGTACCGGACGAAACGCCGTGCAGACCGAAAGTGCTACCAAAGCACTTGGGTCTGCACTTCCTCGAGCTACATGGCTCATCCCTACCTAACTGATGATCCGGATGGCAGGATGTCAATTGACATTCTGCGTACCAGCAATCAATCCCAGCCAAAAATACCCCAAAGTTTCCGAACAGACAGATGACCACCCCGGGGGTGACAAGCTGGCGAAGAAAGATCATCAAGACAGAAGAGCGCCAGCAAATAAAGGCCTTAGCCAGCAAGGTCCAACAAGCCAAGACCCAGGGAGGTGGGCCGAAATCATCCACACCGCTCACCTTTGTGAGTGGGGTTAATGTAAAGTAAGCTCGTCCACCTCGCACGAGGCCGGTCCAGGTCTACAGCGATGTACTAGGGTAACGAGCAGTAGTCCTGCTCAACCTTAGATATCTGAGACCGTCATCACTGCCAAAGAATATTGGCGTCGTTCGGTCAGTTACTCTTTAAGCTCCACTAGGCAAACAATCCAAGACTCCAAGAGTGAAAATTTTCTGTGGTCATGATAAAATCAAAGAAATCATGCAAAATACCAATGCAATGCAAATCATGCAAAAACGCACGATGAAAATAGATATTGTCTTTGTCTACTGAATAAACGTAAGAATCAGGGATTGAAGAAGATAACTGATACTTAACTGATAGGTTGTTTAAAATATATCCGGGTATTCAGAGACTTCAAAAATGTAGTAGATTCTTGTTTTTATCAATGCAAAAAATCAGTTTTCAAAAAAAAAATAATAAAAGTGAATTTTCTAGAAAACGGCCAAGGGAATGATTTCAGATTTTACGGGAATTGTTTCGGGACAGATAAAGCTACCATTTCCCGTAGGAATTGAGAGAGTGCATGCATATTTCATTTAAAGGTGGTTCTAGCCTACTGTGGGCTAGAATAGGTAAAGGAAACAAACTTTTTAAGGATTTTTCTTTAATTTTAGGGCAGAGTACGGCAAATACGTTAACAAGAAAATTTATGTTTTTTGCAAATTGCGACTAATTTTTTATTTATTTCTTAAAGTATTAAGTATTTTAAAGTAAATTATTTTTTGTTTGCTTATAGTCATAGTACAACATATTTTTATAGGATTTCGCAATCATCAAAAAGAATAATGTATGAAAAATCAAAAGAAAATCTATCTAAGCCAATATTAATTTTACATCTTTCAATTCTTTCGATAACCTCCAGAACTGTAAGTTGAAAACGTAGAAAAACGGTAAATTTAAACGTTTATTATCGTTATTACCGTTTATTATTATTATCAACGTTTATAAATCGTATGTACTACACCTAGAAATGTAGTTAAATTATGACATTTAATAAATGTTTGATAAAAGTTTCACAAATACATTTTTTAAGCTGTATGTATGTAGAAAAATACTTAAATTATGACATTTAATAAATGTTTTACAAATGCCTTTAATCAATGTTTCACGGATATCTTTTTTTAACATTCTATATGACACCGTATAAACCACCTACAAAGCGTGTACACGGTCCTGGCTACCATAATTATGCTAGCGAGTTATCTGCATTAGGGATAATAGCAGAGGTGAGAGGCCCAACCTCAGTGCAATTGAAAAGGCCCTAGGGGAACCTCCTTATTGATCACAGCACCACCATGCCAGATCGAGTAATTAGATTTGCCAATGCTTGGGGTTATCCTCTTTCAGATTGTGCCTATAAAAGTGATTCAAAGTAGATCAGCAACATAAAACTAATCTAAGTGGCAATCTTCTTGTATGAGACTGTAACAACTTTGGTTTATATCTTAACTTAAATTTGAAATTCATTCATCATTTAAAATTTTGGCAAAAGTATTTTTTTTAAATTTTATAGACTACTTGAATTATACCTATACCGTTCATCTGTTAAGTAAACTTAATTTCTTTAATTAAAAGTATTGTAGGGATACATTTTTTAACACTATATTACATTTGATGAATGTTTCACAAATTTATTATAATCTGTTTGATTCGTTCACTGGTTTTGATATAATAATCCAAACTGTCCTTAATGCCGTTGTTTATTAGATTTTTTGGAGTTTCCAATATATATATTTTATAAGTCTCATGACTAATCGAGATATTTCCTTTAGATTGCATCAACTTTTCTTTCAATAATTTACAGGTATTCATTTTTTGTGTGGTCTGGTTAGCTCCGGGTCAAGTTCCGGCGAGGCGTATTTTAGTTCGAATCTAAAAATAAATCTTTGCTTTTGCTTTGCCTTGCAATCCAAGGGTCGTGTGTTCGAATCCTATACAGGTTTGGATTTTTTTCTTTTTTTATATATTTCTTATACTAACGAGTATTTCACCAAGAAAGTTGGTATCACAAAATCTAATATATCGACAACTAACATTATTTACAAGAAAATTGCGAAGAGTATTCTATAGAATGTGCAACAATTATAAAAAAGTTCAACGAACCGGCGAAGAGAATAACTTTTGCTCTAGTTATTATACTAAAATCATTTTACACTATTACAGTTAATGAGCAATGTATTTTATATCAAATATTAAAATTTGTAGTAAAATTTAGGTTAATGATATTACCAAAACAAAAGCAAAATCTGAATTTTGTTACTCGGAGGTTTTTGGGGTCGCTGATCACGAATCTGAAGTCAGAATTTGATAATTTCTAAATCCAAGATGGCGGATCTAATATGGCAGATGCTAAAATCCAGAGATTTATCAAAATTTGAAGATTGTGGCCCAAAACTTATTAATCGGGGGGTTTTTGGGGTCGTTTGAGTGAACTAATTTATGGACGAACGAAGGCGAAAAAGGTATTTTTAGCACTTTTAGGTTAAGTTTTCTCGAAATCCTGACGTGATGGCGCAAAACGGACTACGGCATCGTATTTAGCACGTCAAAAACCTTCGGGGTACGGTAATGGAATTCCATTGGTCGGCCATTTTTTTTTTTTTTGTAAACCTGTGTAATTAATACATACCGCATATATGAAATCTTTACTAAACGTTGATTTAACGAATATGACGTACCTATAGTGACAGTTTATTTAAAACGTCTTTTAAATCAAGATTTTCTACGTTTAGTGGAAATAGAGTATATAATAAAAACGCAAAATCATAATGCGGTATATCATAAACGTATAATTATTATACCAAAACCATTTTTAAATAATTGGAACGTATATTTTACGTACATTATAGGTGCTAGTGTTTCCTGGGCTACTTTTGGTTATGCTAGAAATTAAATTGTTTTATAAATAAATTCATTTTAGGACTTCTCCATTTCTAGTATAACTAGATGTAGTTTATCGAAAGAATGTAAAGATTTAAAATTAATATTTTCTTAATATATTCCTTTTTTAAATGCCTTATTTATATTAACGTCCTGGCGAAGTTTAGCTAATGCTACTCTACCACTTAACCAGGACGGCGAGATGAGTTACGGTAACCCATCCAAGTGATGGACTCGCCCGGATGTGCTTAACTTCGCCGATCGAGCCCAGTCACTGAAACCAGTACCGTACCTCACCTCAGTGAGTTGTCTTTTGAGTTTTCATATATTACTTTTTCTGCTGTTTGCGATATACTCTAATATTCTTTGCATTAAGTATATTTAAGAGACAATTTTTTTATATTTCCTTTTGCCTTACCCTGTATATGACAGTTAAAAAATATCTTACCGAGGAAAAAATTCTGAATGATAATTACGTCTAATAAACAATAGAAACAGTAATAAAATTAATTTAATAGAGCTATAATTTAAAATCATTTTGTTGCATACACGTTGGTATTAATTTGTGCTTATTATTTTTTTAACACGTGTTTTCTCTGAACCACCAAGTGTTTATTAACTGTGGAAAAGTATTTTCCTGACGTCCACTTCAATAGTTATCGAACATAAGCGTATCAGATGATGATCATGATGATCAATCCCCCCGCAAGTCCATAAACAGTCACATAGGAGGTCCTTTTAGATCTGCCACCATTACAAATATTTATCCAAGGAGAAAGTCGGTCAGTAGTGATGGAACGAAAATTTTTAAAAACCGCTGCCTAAGAAATCACTACTTCCATATCCGCAGTTCCTATCGAAGCCTTTTACAACAAAAATGTTGATATTATAGTTGCACTCCACTATGTGGATATAATTGTTCGCCTAGCTTTAATAATATATTTGAAATCGTCTACCCCAAAAACCCATAAAACGATATAGCACATGGCGTGGGGTGGTAGAAGGCGTGGCTGATGGTAAAAAAAATGTTTGAATTTACTTAATCAGTTTTATTTCTTTACCCGCTTTAATAATCGGGTGGGGGTGGTAATGGAGGTAATAGTAGGGGTAACTAATAAAAAAAATTGAGATCCTGGATTCTCGTACATGCACTAAATCCCAATTTTATAGACTCTTACTTGCTTGCTTTACCTATTTATCCAAATTTATCCCAATTTATCTCCCAACTCTTCAACGGAATAAGATCAAAATATAACCTATAGTCCGACCTTATATTGCGAAATCAGAGGTAATCGTGCACTTGAAGCAAAAATCATGAAACTTGGTATAATTGTGGATAATAGTGTATATTTCAATTTTAAGATTAGAGCCTACTCGAAAATCCAAAATGGCGGCCGTGACGGCGATTTTTCAAAATGGCCGCCGAAAATGCAAAAAACTATATCTCTGGCAGTTTTCGCCGTATTAATATAGGATTTTCACATAATCTAATTAAATTGACATGATTGCTGATTTTTGAAATAAAAATACATTTTTAGTTGTTCAAAAAACGTACTTAGTTAGCATCCTTATTTCAATTAAATTGAGAAAAGAAGTGGCAGGTGAGAGAAATTTTTAATGCGTTTTAAGCAATGATGCTTGTGCGGTAGTTTAAGTAAAAATGTCTTAAATACACGGTATAAGTACGGCAAGATGGTAAATTTAGAAAACAAAATGTCTAAATTTAATCAAATCTGCCGTGAGACTCGATTGCGCGGTCGTTGTCACCCCCTTTTCGCCTGTTGACGTGCCGGCTGCTTTGAAGGCATTGTTGCCCTTATTGTTCTGTTGCTTTGTATTGACGCTGTGAAGGTGGTGCCATCAATATTATCTTGTATATATTGTTTTTGTGAAATGAGTGAGGAGAAAAATTATGGCTACTTCAGTACCAGGTAATCCATTCTGTGATCCCAGCAGCGATCTTCTTGTTTTGGATAGGAGGGAGATTGTCAATCCCAGTATTGCGGAGTCCATTCGTAATTTAGAGAACTTTGGTAGAAGTCAGTGCAAGTCGTTTGGGGAGGAAAGAATCATACCACGGTCTGTGAATATGGATGTTGCAATAAAAAAAAATAAACTCTCCCTTTTTAAAACGCCTCCGTCTAAACCAAAAAAAAACGGAAGAAACTTGAAATTGACTCTCTTAAAGAAGACAGAAGCCTTTTCTTACGACTGTACATACATTGGATGTCAAGTCCATGGAGGCGATCTTGAAGACTTCTTTAGGCATGAGAATCATTCATATCCAGTGTCACTTTCGGATTACGGTCGAATCAGATTAGGCCAAAAATCAGATATACTGGATTGCTTTGCAAAATTACAACGCACCACAGAAGAGGAGGAAATGCAAAATGATGATTTTGTCCATGGCTATGATTTTGTTTTGCTAGATGGAGCGGCCATTGTGAACATGATCAGCTCTACCGGAGACGACACATTACAAAATTACGTAAAAACATTTTCAGAATACGTCCTCAAGCAGTTCCGCCCTACAGTTTGACGAGTTGATGTCGTTTTTGATTCATATTACACGGACAGTTTAAAGGCAGGGTACGCATAAGGCGAGTGGAACTCACCAAACGTGTCCTGAAGGATTGGAAAGGTTTTCTTAGGGTGAATCAAAACAAAGAAGAAGTGTTTCAACTCTTGGCTACACATCTCCCAAAAATTAGATTTCCCGGAATAGTAATAGTCATAAATGGACAAGGACCACAAGCAACTGCAATGAAATAGACATTTCAGGACTATCCCCATGCAACCAAGAGGAAGCTGACACGCGCATCTTCCTGTACGCCTATCATGGAGTCAGTCTCGGAGCCCGCAATTTGCTAATCAGGTCCGTAGACTCAGATGTTGTGGTACTGGCAGTCAGTCTCGCGAAAAAACTGAATTGCGATCACCTTGACATTGCTTTCTCTGTAGGGAAATCATTCAGGTGAGTGCGGTCGTTTTTATTTCTTGTGAACTAATAATATGTCTTTGCAATTTTGGTACTTTTATTCTCCAGGTATATTAATGCAACAGTTATTGCTGATTAGGAGTTGAGAAATGTGAAGCCCTGATGGCATTTCATGCGCTATCAGGCCGTCCTCTTTTCTGGGCAAAGGAAAACAAACAGCCTGGACAACGTGGTCTAGCTTTCCCGCAGTAACAACGGCTTTGAAGGCACTTTCCCAGAGCCCAGAACTGACAACAGTAAGTTCCTGGTTCTCAACTATAGAACGATTTGTGGTACTCATGTATGACAGAACAAGTTCAGAAGATTCAGTGAACGTCGCACGGCACACCATGTTCGTGCGCAAAAACCGGCAGATTAAAAACTACTCAGGACTCATTGCGCCAACATACCCTACGTGTGGCATATCAAACTCGGCATATATGGGGGCAAACTGTACTGCAAAAATCCAGTTTTACCCTCACCTGCGGACTTTGGATGGGAAAAGTCATCGGACGGAACCTGGGAAGTGAGCATACGTTATTCGTATAGGCGCATCCAATTTCAATCTAATGTACATTGCAATTATAAAATGTATTCCATTGACATTTAATTTACCTTATGTCTCGTCTTTTATCAGATCAAATGGATGACACTGCCTCCAGCATCAGAGGCATGCAGAGAAGTGTTGAAGTGCGGGTTCAAGAATGGCTGCTCATCAAGAAGCTGCAGATGTAGAAAAGCTAATTTGCCCTGCAGTGAACTTTGCTTTTGTGGTGGATGCGAGCCGAACAGTTCATAAATTAATTAGACTGAGTATAAAACTGCAATGCAGTATTTGAAATATAGCTTAATTTTACACCTGAATTGTGATTTGATTTAAAAATGTAGTTATCCCCATAATTTGTCAACATACTGACTAAGTAATATTTCCTTAAAGAAAATTCTAAGTCGGCGCTCTTCATGTTAATTTATTAGGATTCTGTGAAAATTCTGCATGAATACAGCTAAAACTGACGATGATATCAAACTTTTTGCAATTTCAGCGGCCATTTTAAAAAACCGCCGCTACGTCCGCCATTTTGGATTTTTGAGTGGGCTCTAATCTTAAAATTGAAGTATACGCTATTATCTACAAATGTGCCAAGTTTTATTTTTTTTTGCTTGAAGTGCACGATTATTTACCATCCGGCTGGACTACTAGTTCCACATCTTAATATAATACACAGGTGTACCAAATTTCAAGTCAATATCATAAAACGTTCCGGAGTAATAGTACGCACAAAAAAAAGTTACAGACCGACCGACAGACAGATTTTTCTTTTGCTCAAACTTAAAATTACCACCTATCGTGTCACTCTAAGCTATGGTATTTTAATTTAAAACTTTTATTGAAATATTCTTAGGCTTTCCTAGAATGGGTGGGTTTTCAAGTCTGTGTATGCCTGGTGCTTTGTTCTGCTTCGTGCTGCTGTCTCATCGGCGTTGAGCCTTGCATTAACTTGTTGTCACTCTAATATTACAAACTTGTATGTAATAATATTCCTATTTTCAGATAAATCAGTTTAAAGAAAATACTTCTCCTGTAGCTGTTAATTTTGTAATTTTTAAAATTTGATTTAGGAGTGTTCTTCATATCTGTATAATCAGGCAAACGAAACCTTGATAGCGAACAGTAAGAGGAGGAAAGATAAAAAATACGATTTATTTGAGGAATGTATGAAATTAATGTAATTTTTAAAATTCTATATTAAATAAAAATAATTATTCTTAAATAATTGTGTATATAAATAGAACTGCCTTCACATTTTAAAAATATAAAACATAAAAACTAAGCAGCTAATATTTTGTCTCAATTATTATGCCTGAACGCATTTTATGACTGCCCAATCCGCGAACCGTTACGTTCACGCACACTACTTTTTCATATTTTTCGAAAACCAATTATCATAGAGTAATGTTTTTTTTTAAGTGAACTAAAGAAATAGCACTTCAAAATGGTAGACATGATTTTTCAACACTGCATTCTTTTCAAAAGATATTTAACATTGATTGGAATTTTTTATGCAAAAAAATCTTTTTTATCAAATTCAATTTTTACCACCTGAATAATGACCATATAGAAAACATTTGTAATTGTTGAACAACTTTCGAAGAATAGAATTTTTCTTCTCATAGCAAAATCTGACAAAAAGTGAAGTACTTGTACCCATTTACCCTTTTTTTTTCCAAAAAATTTAATCTAACGAAAGATAATGCAGATATCGATCTGAAATTTTTATCAGATATTCCCTTCTATATAGCACATACTTTAGTAAAATTTCAAAAATGTTTCTAAAATTTTGCTGAAATTAAAAATTTCTTTCAAAATTTCCGTTTTTTTGAATTTACTTCTGATAGTAAGTCAAGTTTTCAGAAAAGCGAAAGGGTATAGCCGGATAAGTTAGGGAAATGTGCCCCCCACTTATTTAGTTAAAATGGCTTCCGGATGATGCAGTCTATAGAGTATATTACACAGTAAAAATGTTAACCCTCTATACTACCCCTACGAAGATGGAGAAAAAAATAATATGTCCTTAACTAGTATATTTTTTTTCCCGGCTTCTATGCAACCGATCGATTTGAAGTTTGGCACGAGTATTGCCTGCACGGAGTTAACTTACTCCAAAAAATAAGGTCATTTTACGACTATTTTAACCATGGAAAAAAAAATATAAACTTTTTTTCGAGGACAAAAGGGTGGCTACCCTTTGTGGTACAATCACCTTTCCATGACACTTCGTGATTATCATACTAAATTGTCAGATTTTTTGCTGTGGTGGAACAATATGGAAAGAAATAAAATTGGGTAAGTCTACTTTTTCCCCAGACGTACGGAAATTCGGGTCAATCTGGCAATACCGCTTTTGGAGGTCCCAGGGGTACAGATTAAAACAAACCAGATGTGGCACTTATGACGTATCATGGTTTAGATAATAAATCAATTTCAGGCAGGTACCAATTTGTGCGGTGATCTGCGCATTATTCCAATCAGTCTTAACCAGTGAGTATAGAATCACAGGAGGGAGCTTTTGATACGTAACAATAATTGAAAGTCATCTAATAAATACTCAAAAAACCACTTAAATGTATAACAATAACAACCAGAGGCGTAACAGTATATTTACAGTGAGAGAGTTTATAGGCTATTTACAAGTTTGGAGTGAATTTTAAAAATTGTGACTTTTAACTAGTCAATTTTTGTTAAAATAACTTTTTGTATCTATCAGCATGGCAGAAAAATGTATTGGATGTGAAAAGTGGTTACGCAAACTGAAGGGACCACACAAAATTATTCAAAGTGCCGAAGACAAAAGCTACTTTTCAATTTTAGGGAAAAGTTTAGCAACGAATGATGTTCTTTTTAATTACTGTCGCATTACGACATGTAAAATTCACTCCAAACTTGTAAATATAGCCTATAAACTCTCTCACTGTAAATATACTGTTACGCCTCTGGTGGGTTCTTTTCGATACGTGATACTTTTTCTTCTTAAATAAACTTTAATTAACACTTAAATACAACTACAATTACTTAAAACAAGTACTATTTACACGCAGTAATAGGTACTCAACAATCGCACTCGAATTCTAATCGCCTCGGTTCGCCTGGGACTCTTGTTTCTTGTCTCGCTAACGCTCTGTAAGAAATTGACTTCTGTGGCGGCTGTTCGTCTCTTAAATACCTACTTCGAAGCTTCCACAAACTCTTAGACAATCTATTCTAGATTCTCTAGTCTATTCCATGGGATTCTTTCGGCTTATTAACGCTCGGCGATGAACGGTGATGGTGAAGTTCGATGATTGACGGGGGAAGAAGGGGTATCTCGGTTATATGAGGTCCTAGAGAGTTAATATTTCGCCCCTGGGACCTCTAGAAGCGGTATTGCCAGGTTGTGCCGAATTTACGTGCGTCCAAACCAAAGATCAAAATGTTGTTAAATTCTGGATATAGTGGTTCTACAGCATACTGATCAATAATATTGCATTGGTTTTTCAACAAAAAAATGCCTAATATGATTTCTCGAAAAATCGACCCTTTTTTTCTTAAGAAAAATGCACGCCAATGACTGAACTAAATTTTGTTTTACTCAAAAAATATATAATAAAGGTCTTTGATACCGGTCTAAACTTGATTGAAATTGGATGACTAATAACTGAGCTTCGAAAGTGTTACCATGAAATGTGGGACACACTGTATATTCTATATATTTTTACAAACTGTCCGACAAAAATTTTGGAACATAACATAATATAACTTTAAAACATTTATTGATAACCAGCTGATTTTTTCAAGATTGCTTAATAAGAATATGTAGAATCCAACTTTCGAATTGTAGGACAAAATATATTTGCCGATTTTCCAGTCCAACGTGTGGAAATCGTCTTTTTCATGCCGAGGAGGAACGCCGCATTTACGAAAATTCTCGCAGAGGAAAAAAGTGATAGACTAGGCGCAATTATGCCGTACAAGAAGTTATACGAGGATATGTATAAATTTCATTTATGTACGCGGGCACCTAGACTATATCTTAACGTTCGGGGGGTCATTTTATAGGTCTTTTAATACCAATAACTTTCCCATTTGAACTTTCCTCTCAGATTATTAGCCTCCTATTTAAACGCGAAAAACCAATTTTTCAACTTTACCCAGTTGGCACACTATAAGGGCTTGTTTTGGATGTCCAACCTAACAATAAAATCGTGGTTATCTATTTTAGCCACATTTTAATATTATTCGTGACAATTCGACTGGATTATTATTTAGTTCATGACTAAGAAGTCGCTTTTATGATCAATATTAGCTGAATTTTTACCTTGCAAAGTGCTCTGATAAACCCCTGGACTATAAAGGAAATTTGCTAAGTAAAATTTACGTTAATTTGGGCATTTCGAGGGAAATTTTAGGTATTTCTTTAACACAGCACACTAACGCACAAGACCAGTGTCCTCTGAGGAAATCTTCTAAATAAATAAGTATTTTATAACCTAAGCATATAATTTCGAGCAGTTATGACTTCATAGTCAGTTATTAAGAAAAAAATAATTAATCCTCGACTTCATGAAATTATTCTGTCTTGGTAGTTGGTCTATATTGTTTGCTTGCTGTTTGGGAACACGGTTCCATTGGTGTTATCAAACGGAGTCCTCCATGTCCCCTGCAGGTTTTTTATTTAATTTTTATCTGTTCAAATAACGAAGACATCGCCTGTTGAAATAAATCTGGGATGTCCGGTTACCTAATAAATTCCTGTTGTAAGTGGTTCAGTAAAAACACGTGGGATCCGTGGCCATAAATAATTCTTGTTAAAAAGTAGTAAATGCAAATTATTAACTACATAATTGTTTTAAATTGTCCGACAGGAAGTTTTATTTTTTTTTTAATATTATAATTTATTGGACGTAATTATCATTCAGTACTTTTTCTGTGGTATTCTTTAACGGTCGTATACGGGGTTGGGCAAAAATAGCCATTAACTATGCTTTCAAAATAACAATATTTATTATAAAATATTATTTTGAGTATTCAACAAATAACTCTCAAAGAAACCATTTGTTCCTTTCATATACCATTGTTACCTACTACTACTACTACTACTATTAGTTACCATTACCATTACCATATACCATAAATCTGACCAAGCGAGAATATCAACAAGAAGTTCCCTTACGAACCGACAAGTCAACTTCTTTCATACACTTACTATATCTAACATTCAATATGAAAATACAAGAAAATAACAATTCTTTCTATATACTGATGATTTAAGTCTGATCACATATATATTTTACAATATATTTTAAGAAACCTCCCTTACGAGGTGTTTTTTCTAGTATCTCTAGCCTTATGTAGGGTACTAGCCTACATATATATAGGTATAGGAATATCACTATGGAAATAATAACAAAAAACAATTATCATTATAAATATTCTATTTTGAAATCAAATTAAAAACTTCTTTACCAAGTGTAATTATTAACTTATTTAATAGCCTTACTTGGCTATATTGGTGACCCCGAACGTCTTCACGCATTTTATGCCTCCTGAGAGTTGAAGACAATTATCAAGAATTAATAGTGAAGACTATATAAGTTTGATATCTCTTGAGAGTCTTTTTAAATAAATTATGCCATGGACATTCTAGACAGCTGTTCCAGTCGCGACAAGAATATGGGGCCGAACCAAACTGCTCGTGCTGCTAACCGCTGAAGACGGACGACGTCCATAACGAAGACAGCCAGCTAAAGGTCGACCGTTCCATAGATATCTTCGCTAGACATGGATTCCTCAGTCTCTCCATGAAGATAGTACCGAGAAACGAATCAAACTAGATCTTCAGAAGACTTGTTATTACTTATTTTATTATGTACATGTGACGGTAGGTACTCTATATTGCTCCCTACATTTTTTTTTTAAACCAGGTTATCAAGTGTATCAATGTATCAATTATTCACTATTTTAATTGTCTCGCCAGCTTTTCTTTAGCCAAAGCTGCTATAGCTGGTGTGACATCTTTGAGAGACGCTCAATCCACTTATGATTACAAACTTTCATTCACTTAGCACACACACGACTTTTTTTTGTGGAAGTTGTTTAAGAGGGCATAATAAGCAAGCACAGAAAACTACACCCTGCTACATCATGTGCGTCCCCTATTTTTAGAGGTTGAAACTTACGTGTCCATATCTGTTTCCCTATTGCCCGTAGGGCTCTTTAACCAAGTTATACTTTTTGAAGATTCATCCCTCCTCTACATAATATATATATTACACATTTGCCGTACGACAAACGGTTTTGGCTGTACGAGGCCGGAAATGTCGCGCTGTCCGAATTTGGGGGTCTTCTGTATAGGACAAACGGCTATTATTTCCAATCTGTAATACTACACATACTAATGCCCTTAAGGAGGGATGACGATTTGTGAAAAACTTTCATCGAATACATCGCGGTTTCCATGATACGGGATGTTGAAATATTGAAAACCCCCTTTTTTAAAAAAAAAGTGAACCTACTTTTTTTCGCTCTTTCATGCATGTACGACCCCAATATAAGAAAATTTACGTTGGTTTCATTTTAATACAGTCGTTGGTTTGGGAGCTAGACAGCAAAATATGCCAAAAATGGCTATTTTGGTATTGTTGCATTAAAAAAACCAAAACCAGTATAATTCTGATAAATGTTTTCGTTTATCCTAAAAGTCCAATTCATTGCGCATAGAAAATGTGTTTTTGTATTTAAGTAGGATCAACACTTATTGTGTAAAAACGATTTATGTCATGTGTTCTCCAGTCTCCTTTTTCACAATTTTTTTTGCGGCCTTATGGTTCATAGTAGGGCAGAAAGCATTATACACTTGGACAGGGCACATAATAGGGTGTTAAAATGGGTCTCTTGTTAAAATGCGATATGACGTACCATTTTCGAGTAAAACGCACTTGTTTGGTTATGTTTGCTTTGAGTTTTCATTGTGTTCTGAATTGTGATCTGATAAATAAATTCTACATTTTGGTGTTTTCTTTCTTAGGAGTTTGTTTTTTTAAATCATTTTCCGATGAAATGGACATATAATAGCTGTTTCTCGAGGAAGGTAAAATTACTGTGGATTTTGTTATAGACACAAAATAAGTTGCAATGATGATTCGAGACAGCGTGAACCTTCAAATAGGGGAGTGAAAACCCCCTATTCCGTCCGAGTCCCTTCATTTTTTCATTAGCAATGTCCCTCATAAACAGAAAAAGGAAGAAGCGACACATAGCTTTATTTTTTCGTAATCAGCAGTGAGTACTTACTAGTCAGTCGATGAAAAGTGTGATCTGAAATAATTTTTTGCAAACAAGTGCATTTTACTCGAAAACGGTACGTCCTATCACATTTTAACACCCTGATATGTGAACTGTTTAGGTATATATTGCTTTCTGCCCTACTATGAACCATAAGGCCGCAAAAAAAATGTGAGAAAGGAGACTGGAGAACACATGACATAAATCGTTATTACACAATAAGTGTTGATCCTATTTAAATACAAAAACACATTTTCTACGCGCAACGAATTAGTCTTTTAGGATAAACAAAAACACTTACCAAAATTATACTGGTTTTGGTTTTTTTAATGCAACAATACCAAAATAGCCATTTTTGGCATATTTTGCTGTCTAGCTCCTAAACCAACGAATGTATTAAAATGAAACCAACGTAAATTTTCTTATATTAGGGTCGTACATACATGAAAAAAAAATGAGCGAAAAAAAGTACGTTCACTTTTTTTTTAAAAAAAGGTGTTTTCAAAATTTCAACATCCCGTATCATGGAAACCGCGCGGTATTCGATGAAGTTTTTTCACAAATCATCATCCCTCCTTAAGGGCATTTAGTCCAGTCAATGAATATATTGTAGAATGCATGGAATATGCGAGACTTTTTGACTTCAGAACTTTGTTAGGAGTAGTTAGTAGGTAAACATACTAAAAGTCCCCGCCCCTGGGAGGTGAGCCTACGAAGGGAGGGAGGGGGAAGGTACCGTTTTTGGATTTTTCGATTATATCTCGGAAACGGTGGACTCTAGAAAAATATGTTTTAAACAAAAATGAAAGCTAATTAAATTTCCTATAAAATTGTTTCCATACATATTTGTCTAATTTCCAATGGTTTTCGAGATACGTTATTGAAAATCGATAATTTTCGAAAAAATTATTTTTTAAGTGTATATCAAATTAAAGGAAATTTAATGCTCTACAACGCCGTTTCTGAGAAAGGATCGTGGGAGGTGCTAGAAGCAAATGTTTGACAAAAAGAGTTAGGTAAAAATGATTTTTTCGAAAAGTATCGATTTTCAATACGTATATCTCGAAAACCGTTGGAAATTCGACAAATATGTATGGAAACAATTTTATAGGAAATTTAATTAGCTTTCATTTTTATTTAAAACATATTTTTTCTAGAATCCACCGTTTCCGAGATATAATCGAAAAACCCAAAAATGAGACCTTCCCCCACTCCTCCCACCTTAAGCTCACCTCCCAGGGGCGGGGACTTTTAGTATGTTTACCTGCTGACTACTCCTAACGAAGTCCTGAAGTCAAAAAGTCTCGCATATTCCATGTACTCTACATCCCTCTTTTGAGCACTCATTGACTGGATTAATTAGTATGTGTATTATTGTAGATTGGAAATAATAGCCTGTACAGAAGACCCCCAAATTCGGACAGCGCGACCTTTCCGGCCTCGTACAGCCAAAACAGTTTGTCCTACGGCAAATGTGTAATATATATTATGTAGAGGAGGAATGAATCTTCAAAAAGTGTAACTTGGTAAAGAGCCCTACGGGCAATAGGGAAAAAGATTTGGGCACATAAGTAAAATTTCAAAGTTTCAACCCCTAAAAATAGGGGACGCACATGGTGTAGCAGGGTGTAGTTTTCTGTGCTTGCTTATTATTCCCTCTTAAACAACTTCCACAAAAATAAGTCCGCAGTACGCAAAATTTTTTATTATGTCTAATTCGACTGGAGTATTAAAGAAGCTCAATCCAATTATGATTGCAAACTTTTATTCACTTAGCATCAGTGCTATTTGCACACACACATGCTATTTTATTTCAATTCATCAATGACATATAACATACTCACATTAAGTTATTACAAAAATAAATTTCCTTGTGTTACGTTATTTTGTCATTTATCATTCAATCTGACTTTTCTTTTTTACTAATGTCATTTATCCATCAAATCTAACTTTTATTTTAAATCAAATTTTTAATATTGATACCTTGCTTTCTTTGTTATAGGGGGGGGGGAGTATATAAAGGGTACTAGCCTACATATATATAGGTATAGGAATATCATTATGGAAATAAGAACAAAAAACAATTATCATTATAAAAATTCTATTTTGAAATCAAATTAAAAACTTCTTTACCAAGTTTAATTATTAACTTATTTAATAGCCTTACTTGGCTATACCTTACCTAGAGGACACTCCATCACATACAAACATTTGTTACATTTCAAAGGGAGGTTTTTTAAAATATATTGGCATGATCAGACTTAGATCACCAGTATATAAGAAGAATGGTTATTTTCTTGTCTTTTCAAATTGAATGTAGATAAATGTAGTAAGTGTGTGAAAGAAGTTGACAAGTCGGTTCGTAAGAGAACTTCTTGTTGGTATTCTAACTTGGTCGAATTTAGATCAATGGTATATGAAAGGAACGAATGGTTATCTGCTAAATACCCAAAATAATATTTTATAACAATGATGTAAGCAGAAATACAAAATATATTTTTAAAAACAATAGTTTATATTTTTAGTCGTACTTTTCGAAACACATGCACTTTCTTGTTAAAGTAATTGAATAAAGATTAATGGGGCCTTTTTTTCTTGCTGTAGGCTATTCTAACAGTGACATCAAATTATATGACCAAATTGCACGTAGTCAAAGTGTCTTGGAATAGCAATTTTCATCTATAGGAGAAACATTTTTTAAATAAAATCGGTTATTAATTCATATATAAAAGTAATTTACACTGAATATACTACAGGGTGTTTTTGAAATACATCCATATATTTTAATCTGTGAGTCCTTATGCAATGTGAAGACAACGCCACTTTTTCAATTTGAAAATTCAAAACAAAAAAATTATTTTAGACTCACCTTTATCCCTCCAGTCTCCCACAACATAACTTGTTCACCTTTCTTACAGAGTTGCCAAGGCTGCACAAAGTGATCAAATAATAAAGAAAAGTGAAAACTAACAAATGAACACAAAGTTGATATTTTATTTAGTTGAAGTTGAAAATGTCTATAGTCCTTTACATGTCACATAGCCGACACAAAGGTCTGTTCGTCAGGAATACGTATTATTAGGAAACCATCGGTGGTAAAATACCTATATATATATATATATATATATATATATATATATATGTATATATATATATATATATATAGGTATAGACGGTATATTGTGTAGCCCGATATATCGACAGGTCGTTCATTAGCCCGGCATTTCCCGAGTGTATAAATTAACAAATTTATTAAATATGGCGATTGTTATGAATCTTTTCTAATAGGAAGCCACTAGGGGTAGCTAATTATTATTTTTCTTTCAATTATATAAACATGGCATATTTCAGAGCCCGGATATATTTACTGATCCTTTCAAAGCCCGCTGTATATAAGAATATAGCTAGCGTTCGTTCTCCGTCCCAGCGATGTTGCCAATGTAATCGGGCCTCAGTAGGTTATATTTTTATAATATATATTTCTTTGATGCATGCATCGTCACGAAGCACAACATAATAGGAGTACTTGCTATACCGCGCCACTACCATTACTGTTTACAGTAGAGACGCTAATGGAGGGCCAGCTATTAAAGGAAATGTATTCATTCTTTGATCGCCAAAATAATATAACAGTTACGTTTTTTATTATTCATTGTTACGAATTTGAAGATATATTAGAAGAACCTAATAAAATATTAGGTAATTTTTTTATGCAAATAGACATTAATTATTAATAACTGATAATGTAATTACTCCGTGGTAGGCCTATAAGTATTTAAATATTTTGAATTTGTAGTCATTTTTTGTTTTCCACTTTTAAAGTATTACCTTATTAACAGTAAAATAAAAAGATGGAAAGGGGTAGAAATTAAATTACGTTTATTTACCTAACATAGATATATCAAACGAATTGTTTTAATAGTACAGTAACATCAGGTATAATAGTAAAAGAATCCCTTGATGCAATTTTTCTTTTGAAAATGTACTTATTTTGAGACAGCAAGTGACCTTTGTGTTTCCGAGTACATGGGTCAAATATGAGCAAAAAATGATTGCCATCAAATAACAACAAAGCATGAAGTTCTCTTTGAAGTATTTATAAGTTTTTATTTAATTTTATTTCACTGTCACTATAATACTTATAGGCTTAATTTTGAAAAAGTTATTACAATGACCTTTACTATGTACCAGCTGTCCCAAGTTAACATCAATTGAAAGTTGCATTATATGAAATAAGTTTTCAGATTCAGTTTGTCCCACTGTGCAAAGAAATATCTTTAAAAATTAAAAAATATATATTTTCTTAAATTGCGCAGAACCCTTAAAGTGTACAGATAAACGTATAGGGACAAAAAAGTGTCTTCTTTACTAAAGCTCTCAAACAAAAAAAAAAAAGAAAATAGAAATCGAACCATTAGGAGCTGAGATAAAAAAACATTCATTGTGGCTAATGGCAGCCATCTTTAATTGTCGCCATTTTGGTGTTGCACGGATTTTAAAGTGGCTCCCTATCTGGAAAGTTACCTTTTGGCATCAACTATGACCACAGAAAGTGGCACATCCCAATCAAAAAGTGCAGATTATTGGCTTATATAGCCATGTACCCGACGTACTATCAAGCACAAAGTTCCCTTTTAAGTATGGCAAGCAAAAATTTAATATTTTCTTTTATTGCTTATATGTTATATGCTTGCACTAATAAAAATAATAATTATTATTATAGTCTAGTACCTAGAGGTGAAAATATGCAAAACTTCGGAATAATGTCATATTGAATGGATTTCGTTCATTTTGGAAGTATAAGCTTCACACAAAAGTTTCTATATTGTGCGGGGGCTTGCTAATTAGGGGGTAAGTGCCACCCCCTCTCAGGGGGTGGCACTTAAAAAATATATATATTTATTGGAGCTGAAGTATAATCAAATTTTAAGAAGAAAAGGTTCTATGCAATTTTTCACACAAATTGATAGTTTTTAAGTTATAACTTCAAAATTGCGATTTTAGCTTAAAAAAAGTTTTCCAAACGGCTTTGGTCAGGTATCTCGAGAAGTATTACTTTATCGAAAAAATGTTACAGACCAATTACATAAAGTACAAACTGGGAATTAATTATATTTTTTGTTTATTGGTGTAGGATTAATAATTTCGGAGATATTTAAGTTTACATTTGGCATCCAAGGGTTCATAAGATAATTATTTAGAGTGAGAGTTAAATATCTCAGAAACTGTGACACATACGTCAAGGATGCTAGTAGGTAAAATAATAGGTTATTAATTAAGCTTTCAACTGTTTTTTTATTTGTTTCTATAGTATAAAGAACAAAGAAGTTATGACCGAAGCAATGTGCGTCTACACATTTTTTTTTAAACAACGTCGCCATTTTGTTCCTGTAATTAGCCAGTAATTGAAAAAAGGAATTTCAAACACTGTTTCTCATTAATATATAGCATGACGTAGATGTCAAATTTTTTGGTTTGTATACAGCACTTGCTTTAGAAAAAAATACAGTTTAAACTATAAAGGTATTTTCGATAAAACGATATTTTGTTTTCCTTGTCCAAATGGGTATCTCAATAAATATTAGTTTTATTGAAAAATGGGTAGAGACCAGAAACAAAGCTCATAAACTGAAAATGAATTTAGCTTGTTTATTTATTTACATAGATTTAATAGTTTCGGAGATATGAAAGTCCGAACGTTTATAAGTCGTAAAATGCAGTTTTTAAATGTTAAATATCTCAGAAATTGAGACACCTACGTCACGCATACTAAGAAATGAAATTAAAGACAATTAATTGCGCTTTCAAATTATTTTTTACTCGCTCCTGTAGCATAAGAAGTAAAGAAGTTATGATGTAAAAATGAGCGTATTTATATTTTTTTATATAAAAAGGTCGCCATTTTGTTACTCTAATTAGCCAGTAATTTAAAGAAATTATCTCAAATACAGTTTAGGATGTAGCATTACCTAGATGTTCAAATTTGTTTGCTCATTTAAAGCACTTGCTTTAGAAAAAAATGCATTTTAAACTTTAAAGGTAATTTCAAAACACTTGGATACCAAATATAAACTTAAATATCTCCGAAATTATTAATCCTACATCAATAAACAAAAAATATAATTATTTCCCAGTTTGTACTTTCTGTAATTGGTCTGTCACATTTTTTCGATAAAGTAATACTTTTCGAGATACTTGACGAAAGCCGTTTGGAAATACCTTTTTTTTAAGCTAAAATCGCAATTTTGAAGTCGTTATAACTTAAAAACTATCAATTTATGTGAAAATTTGCATAGAACCTTTTCTTCTTAAAGTTTGATTCTATTTCAGCTCCAATGAATATATGTATATATATTTTTTAAGTGCCACCCCCTGAAAGGGGGTGGCATTCACCCTCTATAAATTAGCAAGCCCCCGCACAATATAGAAACTTTTCTGTCAAGCATTTACTATTATACCTCCAAAAATGAACTAAATCCGTTCAATATGACATTATTCCGAAGTTAAAACCTCTAGTTACACTGTACTATTAGTGCAAGCATATAATATACTTGTGCCCGACATTAATTAGTCTTTGCAGATACGCTTAAAAAGGAATTTGTGTGATATTCTTTTCTTTTCTTTCTTTTCGGGTTCAAAAGTTACTAACAATAATTGCAACAAAATGCAATGCTTTTTCGTCAATATTTTGAAAATTAAGCAAGATAAGGCAAAACAATATATGTAACTTTTCGGTAGAGCATAAAATTCTCTCGTATAATGGTTATAATAAAAAACGGTACATTTGATAGTTAAATTATCGTTATTAAAGGTAGTATAATATTTATATTTTATTTTATATAATTGTTTATAATTATATAAAAATTTTGTTTAATAGTTTTCTCAATCTAATGTAATACTGCGTATCGTCATAATATGTTTTCTTAATGTATATGGGGAAGCTAGTTTAGGCTGACCTCTTCCTTTTGTGCGTAAACTCTTTTGTGCACCTTTTTTTCTTACATTCTTCTACCTACATTCAACTTAAATCTGATGACAGTTGCTTTCTTGCACAGAGCAATAAAACAAAGCGTCTCAAATGCCAAAAGAACTGTTGCCAATGGTATACAAAATCTACTGTTTAAAGCAAGATAGAGTTATATTACAGTATTCAGCCATAAATCTAACTAAAAAATTATTAGTCCTAAATTACTATGACGAAAATAAAATGTATAAATGAAGTATAAAGAATTATGTTAGAATTTGTTAAAATTAAATAATCAAAACATTAGAATACATTACAACAAATTAACTGAGCAGTTGGAAATTTGAAATAAAATGAAAGTCATTGTTTATAAGAAGTGCTTTAGTACAGAAAAAATAATTTTCAATTCCGTAAAAATACATGGCGAAAACTGCAGTCCTAGAGGTAATGACGTATACTTCACGAAAAGAATTATTTGTAGAAGGTACAAATTTTTTCTTTATTTTTTGAACAGACACGTGATATTTTTAACTTCAATATTTTATAAACAACTCGAAAAATAAAGCAATAAAAGATATAGTTTCACTCACTTTCGTTACAGATTTATGCATTATTACACTATACTTCTTAAATTATACAGAGACAGTAATTACTTCCACATCCAGTGGAAGTATAGTAACGACAAAAAAATTTTAAAAATTTTTTTTGTTCAAATAGGCTTAGAATGTCATGAAACGTCGAGATTTTAAGTTTGAGCGAAAAAAAATGTTTGTCTGTCTGTCTGTCGGTCTGTCTGTAACTTTTTTTTGTGCGCACGTTTACTCAGGAACCGTTTGAGATATTGACTTGAAATTTGGTACACATATGTACTTTAACGAGATCTAGAACTAGATTATATTTTCATCTTGTTCCATCGAAGGGTTGGGGAGTAAATTGGGGTAAATTTGGGGTAAATAGGTAAATCTAGTAGGTAAGAGTCCATAAAATTGGTATTTAATATATATAAGAGAAGCTAAGGTCTCAAAAAAAAATTGACATTAGCCACCCCCATTACCACCACCACCCCATTATTAAAGGGGATGAAAAAAAATGCGATTTAGTGTGTGTACAAGGACCAGAAACCTCAAAATATTTTTTTACTTCATCCACCCCCCACTACCACCCCCGCCCCACTACCGATGTGGGGTATCGTTTTATGGGTTTCTAGGGTAGAGGATTATTAAAGTTCCGTAAATAATTATTTCCACATACAAAATTTTTTCGTCATGAGTGACTTGGATAGAAAATCTGGATATGGAAGTAGTGATTCCTTGGGCAGCGGTTTTTTAATGGTTTTTATTTTCTTGCTAGTTAACAATTTATCAGAAAGTTTTTTGTCTATTTTTATTCAATGCTTAGATTTAGTTCAGGACTTCTTATTGCACTTGTTACCACACCAAAACCAAAAACAAACTAAAATAATAAAATCGCGGCAGAAAGAATTCCTTAATCACCTTTTTTGATGCTGTCATAAAGTTGTTTAGGGCAAACGCTCTGCTCTTTTCCCACTAATATTTTCGTTTGTGTTTTCTAACTGTGATTAAAATATACCTTTTTTATTTAAATATGTAGGTATATTATTTGCCTACATATAATAAAACAAGAATAGCAATAGGCTATGTTTTGATTCTAACATGTGTTAAATAAAATGGACATTTCGGACAGAACGCTTTGGTTATGCAGACAAAATTAATGTTTTGAATCTAGTTTTTGTCAATTTCCACGGCATACTTGATACGAGTATTTTCTCGATTTTTGAATTATTATTCTCAAAAGAATTTTCATGTTTATGTATACGGTTGTTTTTGTTATTTTTTTCTATCTAAAAAAAAATATAAACATATTCGGCGATTATTAATAACAAATTGTTTATTAAATAAACAAATAAATTCACAACAAAAAAAATTCTTTTTTCCACCTTTTGGATAATTGCAAATAATAAATTTAGGAATAAAATTTTTTCTTAATAACATGTTTAAATAATGAAAAAAGACAAAAGTGATTATAAACAATTGAAAACAATTTTTAAGAATTTTTTTTAATCATAATATTCTATAACAAATAAAATGGCAGAAAAATATTTTTCAAAAATACGTCATTTATATATTTGTTTATAAAATTTGTTTAAACGAGTAGCAATAAAAATTTTAAGTTTATGTAATCTTATAGTATTTTTGAATATAAAAACAGTAAGAGTAATTAAAATTAATAGAAAAAAAATTTTTTCCATCGGGATATTGTTCCTTTAAGTGTTTAAATAATAACATAATTTTTATGAATTTTAAAATTAATATTTAATAACAAAAAATATTTTTACTTGTTTCGGACGGTTCCAGAGCATCGTAACGCCTTAGTGTTCGCTGCGCGGAGCTCTATTTTCAACATTAAATTAAAATCATTAATAATCTCGTTAATAATAGATGTAGAGTTTCGGGAGTCGGGACTTTTTTATTGGGAATTTCTTCCTCTTTAAGAATCTTTCTTTCTTTAAAATTTTTAATAGTTTTCGAGTTATTTCCAAAAAACGGAACTCGTTATTTTTTCAATTTTCATTAGTTTATAACTTTTGCAATTATTTATGTGCGGGTTTAAAACTTTTGCACATTTTTCTAGACGTCATTCCGAATCCAATGCAATCAAGGTAGGTGCATGACGTCAGATGCACCATGCAGGGAGACCGACTAGAAATAAAAATTCAAATAACCATCATAAAAATATATGTGTTCATTAATAAAAAAACCGCTGCCTAAAAAATCACTACTTCCACATCTAGATTTTCCTGCCCAAGCCTTTTACAGCAAAAAAAATGTCGATACTATATTTGCAATCCACTGTGTAAAAATAATTGTTTATAGAACTTTGATAATATAATATTTGAAATGGTCTATCCCAAAAACCCATAAAACGATGTGCAACATGGTAGTGGAGGTAGTAGAGGGGGAAGCTGTTGGCAAAAAATTCAGAGGCTCTTGTACACATAAATCATAATTTTATTTTTTTATTCCCTTTAATAATGTGGTAGAGGTGGTGGCGACTGCCAAAAAAGTATTCAGGCCTTTTGTTCCTTTATACACACTAAATCACAATTTTATCTTTTTATTCCCTTCCATAGTCACCTTCAATAATTTGAGCAAAAAAATTTTTTTTACGATTACTATACTTCAACTCCACTACGTGGATGTGTAAGTAATAAGTATTCCGCAGTTATGACGTTGTTCTCTTTTGCACGTCCAAATAGAATAAAACGATTCAAGTTAGCCCATCTAAATTGTGTTTTTAGAGACCGTGTAGGCTTAACAGGGAACCAAGACAGATCACGTCATGCAGTTAGGTGCACCATACAGTAAAGGGAACCTGACTTAAAAAACCGCTTCCTAAAGAATCACTATTTCAACATCCAAGTCTTTTACAAAGAGAAAAAGTTGATACTGTATTTGCAGTCCATTATGTGGAAATAACTGATCATAGAACTTTAATAATATAATATTTGCAATCGTCTACCACAAAAGCCCATAAAACAAAATGCCATATCGACAGTGGGTAGTGGGGGATATAGCTGATGCAAAAAAAAATTAGGCCTTTGGTACTTATACACACACAAAATCACAATTTTATTTTTTTTTCGTCCTTTAATAATAGGGTAGGGATGGTAATGGGGGTGATAGTGGAAGTGGCTGATGTCAAAAAAATTTTGACTAGGTACTTGGCTTCTCGTACATACACTAAATCCCAATTTTATAAACTCTCACTTGCTTGCTTTGCCTATTTATCCCCCCATCCCAAACTTCAACGGAATAAGATCAAAACATAATCTATTTCCAGATCTCGTTATAATACACAGGTGTCCCAAATTTTGAGATAACATCATAAACGGTTCCAGAGTAATCGTGCGCACAAAAAAAATTACAGACAGATTTTTTTTGCTCAAACTTAAAATACCTTTCGTGGCATTCCAAGCCTGTTTAAAAAAACATTTTTTTTACCTTTATTATACGTTCACTCCACTATGTGGATGTGGAAGTAGTACCAGCTTATAGTGATTATGGACAATGCCTATCTATCCTTATAATACGTAAAACATCATTCTGCATAATAATAATTATTGTTTAATGACCGATATTTCTCCATGAAAATTTTAGTACCAAAATTATAATAATTAAGTATAGTATTATTGAATACTGAATGCAAAAAAACACAATCCTAATTTAGGGTCAGATGCTACTATACGTCGGACAAATGGTAGAAAGTATTAGCGTAGAAAAGTAGCGTATAAGTGTAGAAAAAAAGTATTAGCGATTTTTTTACAAAAAAAAACTAGTAAGATGTTCTTAATCAGCACCTTTAGAAACCCATTTGTACAAGATTACATCGTAGTGAATTCAAAGATGTTTGAGACAGGGGCCGTCAAAAAAACTATTTTTTCAACTAAAAATAATTTTTATCTGTAAAACGGATTCTCAAATGAAACAAGGTATTCTACATTTTTTGTTCAGAATAATGTATTATAAAAGTATGAATTGATTTTACAACAAAATAATTGTTTATTTAATAAGACAAAAATTAAAAAGTAAAATAAATAAATAAATAAATTAATTAATTCATTAAATTAAATTAATTGCCCAATAGCATTTGTTTTCATGGTTTACTTAGGTTTTTATTGAAGATTATTTGTTAGAAAAATGGTAGGTATAGTAGGTAGAATTTTTGCCTTATTAAATAAATAATTATTTTGTTGTAAAATCAATTCATACTTTTACAACACATTATTCTGAACAAAAATGAAGAATACATTTTTTCCATTTGAGAATCCGTTTTATAGATAAAAATTACTGTTTTTGACGGCCCCTATCTCCAACATCTTTGAACCCACTATGATGAAATTTTGTACAAAGGGGTTCCCAAAGAATCACTATTTTTGATTAAGAATATCTTACTAGTTCTTTTCTGAAAAAATCGCTAATATATATTTTTTGAAAATCGACCTCCTCTTTCCATTCTAGAATCGAACGCCTCCGTCTAAAATTAAATGTGGTTACGTCTAAAGACTTACTCTATAGGAATATAGTCACCATTAAAATTTCAAAATATTCGGATATCAAATGAGCGAGATATGAGGGTGGCTCCATGAAAAGTGCGACACACTGTATATGTACCTTTTTGTCAGAGCATAAAATTCCCTAGTATAATGGTCATAATAAAAAAACGGCACATTTGATAGTTAAATTATTATTATTATTATAAGTAATACAATACAAATAATTAGTTTTAAGTTAAAAATTTAGTTTAATAGGTTTTCTTAGTTTAATGTAATACTGCTATAGTAATAATATTTTTTCCTAATGCATATGGGAGGTCGAAGATAGTTTAGGCTAACCTTTTCCTTTTGTGTGTAAATTCTTTTGTACACAATAAACGTTCATTTATATATTTATTTTATTTACTTAAAATTGTACCGGCCGCCAAATTATCAAAAATGAGGTACAGAGACGCTTGTCATTTTTTTTATACTCTCCTCAGTCATTTAAAATGCAATTAAAAATCTGAAAAAGCACACATCATCTGTAGGTTCCAGAAAACATTTTTCAAAACACAACGGATTTTTTAAAACTTATGTTGCTATTTAAATTAAAAAAAAATGTTTCCTATTGTCACCGCATTTTGAGGTTTTCGGGTCTTGATATAATCTTATAGAAATATATTTTTAACCATCAATTTATAAAAATAAAAATTTTTACTCACGTAACGGGGTCATAAAATTATGAACAATCCAAAAAAAAATCCACGAATTTACTAGCTGATAAGTTTATGCATTCGTCAATTAACAAATAGAGCTTTTGATATGAAATTGGAACTGGCAGAATTTTTATTTTCACATGAAAAATAGTTACAATGATGTTAAAAAATTGTTTACATTTCGGTGAGCACGTGGTCATACGCTTCAAGCGATCTGTTTTATATTTATTGCCGTACGCCCCGCTGAGTTAAGCGGGTGCCTTTTCTCTGGTACCTTTCTACATTCAACTTAAATACATCTTACAATACAGCCCAATAAAACAATCAAAGCGTCTCAAGTGTCAAAGGAATTATTGAAATTATTGGCCGGTTTGAAGCACGATGGAGTTATATGACAGTATAGTACCTAACGGTAGGAAGAAATATGCCAATATGCACCAAAAAATTATATTTTGTAAACTAGTGCCTAAAGATTTATAAAAGAAACTACGGAAATAGCAACAAGAAAATATGGGGACAAGATAAACCGAGAAATATAAGTATATCATATTTTTGATGATGTATCTATTTTATTGATTCCAAAAAATATATGTTGTGATAATATGATATAGTAGTTAAAGACTGTACTAAAGACATGCAGTGAGTGTGTCAGAACAATGTGATATGAAAAGATAAAAATATATTCATTTTTTATTTTAATGTTCCCATTATCAAATGTCTTTTTCAATTCTCTAATAAGGGTGTAGCTATTATATCTAATGCACATTTTTTCGAATTTAAATCGACCCAGCCGTTCAAAAGATATAAATTCTTTTCGAAATATTGGTATTTTTGATTACCCCTAATGGTGGAGTCAAATTAAGCATCAAAATAGGTGAATAAGGAATTATCTGGCTGCAGCAGTCTTATTGTTTGAATTTGTTGCCAGTATATATAACAGAAAGTGTATGTGAAGTTTTGCATTAAATCGGTCCATTGCTGGTAAAATTTTAACAATTTATTTTTAAACAGTGAAATTTTCTGCTATTTTCTTTATTATCTCCGGTCCTAGAAATCGTATCGCAATAATAAAAAGAGCCATTTGTTCGCAATAAAATTTTAAATAAGGCTAGGCCTATGAAACACTTTCTGATAATTTGTTAATCTATAAAAAAATAATAATCACCAAAAAATTGCCTTTTTTGGTTATTTAAGAAATATAACGTAATAATGAATCAATTTATTTTTAAAAATGTAGGTTTTTAAATGTATTTTACAATGGTATTAAGAAAAAAAATCTTCATTTAAACTATTTTTTTGAAATTTGTTTATAATTTTCAAAATTATAGTTATAAACAACTTCAAATAATCCTGTGGATTTTTTATAAAACTAAAAACGCAAACGAATTACGAAAATAGATGAAACATTTAACATTTTTCTAAAAAAATAATTATCTACTTGCATTTGGAGCTAGGATACGTCAGTTTTTGTAACTAAGTCGCTTATAAATAAACAAATTAATATTTCTTCTTAAAATTGAGCCCTGTTATTCTTTCAATACCTATATTTTTGTCTCATCTAGTTGAAAACAAACCAGAAGCACAATGTTTAAAAGATAATGTATAGATGCCCGAAAGTCGGGCCTTTGGAACTTATGTTAGAGATCCGATAATTGTCAATTAGCTCTAAACGGTATATTACTGTTTTACAAATTAGACTTTAATATTTTAGACGATAGCACTTTTTACCAGGATGCGGACGTCTAGGGTTCAACTCCTGACCGCGAATATTGTTTTTTTTTATTGTATCGGTGATATTAAAAATTTTACAAAGCTGTGTCCATGGACATAAGGATATTCGTTCAGATTAGATTAGTTCCTCCTTTTCGCGACAAAAATTAAGAAAATAACCGCTCTATTCAATGTTATTTCAAAAATTGTAATTTTAGATTATTTTCAAATATCAGAGACAAAGATGTAAGCTTTAAAAAACAACCACTCCAAATTTCAAAAAGAAATAGTTTTTTGGTTTATTTATAAGTGACTTTAATGCAAAAACTGACGTATCTCGACTCTCGACCTCAAATGCAAGCAGACCATTATTTTTTTTTTTAAGAAATGCTATATATTTCACGTATTTTCATAATTCGTTTGCCGCTTTTAGTTTGATAAAAAAGATCACAGGGTTATTTTAATTTATTTACAACTACAATTTTGAAAATCATAAACAAATTTCAAATAAACGGTTTAAATGAAGATATAATTTTTTCTTAATACCATTGCAAAAAACATACAAAAATTTACATTTTGAAAAAAAAACATTTTCTCCTACGAGTCGATGCCCTTAAGCAGTAAGCGATGGAAATTTCGAATTTATTATTGACTTTTAGCCGTTTGAAAACATATTTTGGGTTAAAATTTCGCACGAGAGTTTAGTTCAATAAAATAAAATTGATTCATTATTACGTTGTTTCTTAAATAGCCAAAAAAAGTACTTTTTTGTGATTTTTATTTATTTATTTTTAAATTAACAAATTATCAGAAAGATTTTTCATAGACCTAGTCCTATTCAAAACTCAATGCCCTATTTTTATTTTTGTAGCACGATTACTAGGATCAGAGATAATAAGGATAATAGCAGAAAATTTCACTGTTGAAAAATAAATTTTTAAAATTATACAAGAAACAAAACTGCCTATAGCACTTATACATAAAACAAATTAAAACAATAAAATAGCTACAGTTTCATTCAAAATTTATAAGCGATTTAATGCTAAAGACTAATATTTTATACCCTAAAACCCAATTTTATCGACTCTGCAACAACCCTTCAACGGAATAAGATCAACGCATAATCTATTTCCAGATCCCGTTGTAATACACAAGTATACCAAATTTTGAGTCAACATCATGAACGGTTCGAATCGTTTGCACAAAAACAAATTGCAGACGGAATTTTTTTCGTTCAAGCTGAAAATATCGATGTTTCATGACATTCTAAGACTATTTAAAAAAAAAAAACATGTTTTTTTACTGTTACTATCCACTAAACTACGGGGATGTGGAAGTCGTCATGGACAATGCCTATCTATCCTTATAATAGGTACGTAAAACGTCATTCTGCATAATTATTGTTTAATGTCCCGATATTTCTCCATGAAAATTTTAGCACCAAAATTAATAAAAATGAGGAATATTATTGAATCATGAATGCAAAAAACTACAAACCTAATTTAGGGACATGGAAACATTAATTTAGTACAACAAATGGACAAAGCCAATGCATTTTATACTCGATTTTATATTTTGTTATTATAATTTTTCTCTTTTGATATAAATGCTACCTTTTATCGCTCTATTTGAAATTATGTATTACAATTCAAAAAACGTTTTAAGATGTTAAAGATGCTACTATTTTGCTTTCATAGCACCGTACCACATAATTTATAATTCTTAGAACGTATATACAAATTTTTGAATTTAGAAAAATTATTCGAATATGAAGAAAGAACTTTCATTCAACGATTGTGACTTCATAAAGAAAGTATTTAAGAGGAAATAAGAATCGAACGCTATCGAGCCACTGCAACGATGCCAAATATCGGGCTATATAACGAGCGATGGATATCAACTGTATAAGAGTCTTGGATATACAGGAACAGCGCCGCCTGACTCAGAAGTGCTGAACTAAAAGTGTATCTCGTAACATGAAAATATGACTTTTTGAAGCCCACCTCAAAATTTTGCAGGGAGGAAACTAACATGATTTGCGACCATTTAGTGATGATATACACGGGGGTACGTTGATGAGCCCGACCCCGGGCTTCTCAGGGTCAAATCGGGCTGCACTACAACCGCTCAGTGTATGAAACGGGCCTGTATATGACCATGCATATCTCTATGTATATATATATATATATATATGTATATATATATATATATATATATATATATATATATGTATATATGTATATATATATATACATATATATATATATATACATATATATATATATATATATATACATATATATATATATATATAGGTATTTTACCACCGATGGTTTCCTAATAATACGTATTCCTGACGAACAGACCTTTGTGTCGGCTATGTGACATGTAAAGGACTATAGACATTTTCAACTTCAACTAAATAAAATATCAACTTTGTGTTCATTTGTTAGTTTTCACTTTTCTTTATTATTTGATCACTTTGTGCAGCCTTGGCAACTCTGTAAGAAAGGTGAACAAGTTATGTTGTGGGAGACTGGAGGGATAAAGGTGAGTCTAAAATAATTTTTTTGTTTTGAATTTTCAAATTGAAAAAGTGGCGTTGTCTTCACATTGCATAAGGACTCACAGATTAAAATATATGGATGTATTTCAAAAACACCCTGTAGTATATTCAGAGATAATTATAGAAAACGATGCAGAAATCAAATTCTACAGTGTAAATTACTTTTATATATGAATTAATAACCGATTTTATTTAAAAAATGTTTCTCCTATAGATGAAAATTGCTATTCCAAGACACTTTGACTACGTGCAATTTGGTCATATAATTTGATGTCACTGTTAGAATAGCATACAGCAAGAAAAAAAGGCCCCATTAATCTTTATTCAATTACTTTAACAAGAAAGTGCATGTGTTTCGAAAAGTACGACTAAAAATATAAACTATTGTTTTTAAAAATATATTTTGTATTTCTGCTTACATCATTGTTATAAAATATTATTTTGGGTATTTAGCAGATAACCATTCGTTCCTTTCATATACCATTGATCTAAATTCGACCAAGTTAGAATACCAACAAGAAGTTCTCTTACGAACCGACTTGTCAACTTCTTTCACACACTTACTACATTTATCTACATTCAATTTGAAAAGACAAGAAAATAACCATTCTTCTTATATACTGGTGATCTAAGTCTGATCATGCCAATATATTTTAAAAAACCTCCCTTTGAAATGTAACAAATGTTTGTATGTGATGGAGTGTCCTCTAGGTAAGGTATAGCCAAGTAAGGCTATTAAATAAGTTAATAATTAAACTTGGTAAAGAAGTTTTTAATTTGATTTCAAAATAGAATTTTTATAATGATAATTGTTTTTTGTTCTTATTTCCATAATGATATTCCTATACCTATATATATGTAGGCTAGTACCCTTTATATACTCCCCCCCCCCCCTATAACAAAGAAAGCAAGGTATCAATATTAAAAATTTGATTTAAAATAAAAGTTAGATTTGATGGATAAATGACATTAGTAAAAAAGAAAAGTCAGATTGAATGATAAATGACAAAATAACGTAACACAAGGAAATTTATTTTTGTAATAACTTAATGTGAGTATGTTATATGTCATTGATGAATTGAAATAAAATAGCATGTGTGTGTGCAAATAGCACTGATGCTAAGTGAATAAAAGTTTGCAATCATAATTGGATTGAGCTTCTTTAATACTCCAGTCGAATTAGACATAATAAAAAATTTTGGTACTGCGGACTTATTTTTGTGGAAGTTGTTTAAGAGGGAATAGCAAGCACAGAAAACTACACCCTGCTACACCATGTGCGTCGGTTGAAACTTTGCAATTTTACTTATGTGCCCATATCTTTTTCCCTATTGCCCGTAGGGCTCTTTACCAAGTTACACTTTTTGAAGATTCATTCCTCCTCTACATAATATATATTACACATTTGCCGTAGGACAAACGGTTTTGGTTGTACGAGGCCGGAAAGGTCGCGCTGTCCGAATTTGGGGGTCTTCTGTACAGGACAAACGGCTATTATTTCCAATCTACAATACTACACATACTAACTAATCCAGTCAATGAGTGCTCAAAAGAGGGGTGTAGAGTACATGGAATATGAGAGACTTTTTGACTTCAGGACTTCGTTAGGAGTAGTCAGCAGGTAAACATACTAAAAGTCCCCGCCCCTGGGTGGTGAGCTTAAGGTGGGAGGAGGGAGGGAAGGTCTCATTTTTGGGTTTTTCGATTATATCTCGGAAACGGTGGACTCTAGAAAAAATATGTTTTAAATAAAAATGAAAGCTAATTAAATTTCCTATAAAATTGTTTCCATACATATTTGTCAAATTTCCAACGGTTTTCGAGATATACGTATTGAAAATCGATACTTTTCGAAAAAATCATTTTTACCTAACTCTTTTTGTCAAACATTTGCTTCTAGCACCTCCCACGATCCTTTCTCAGAAAAATTGTCAGAAACGGCGTTGTAGAGCATTAAATTTCCTTTAATTTGATATACACTTAAAAAATAATTTTTTCGAAAATTATCGATTTTCAATAACGTATATCTCGAAAACCGTTGGAAATTAGACAAATATGTTAGGAAACACAACAATTTTATAGGAAATTTAACTAGCTTTCATTTTTGTTTAGAACATATTTTTCTAGAGTCCACCGTTTCCGAGATATAATCGAAAAATCCAAAAACGGTACCTTCCCCCCTCCCTCCCTTCGTAGGCTCACCTCCCAGGGGCGGGGACTTTTAGTATGTTTACCTACTAACTACTCCTAACAAAGTTCTGAAGTCAAAAAGTCTCGCATATTCCATGCATTCTACAATATATTCATTGACTGGACTAAATGCCCTTAAGGAGGGATGATGATTTGTGAAAAAACTTTCATCGAATACCGCGCGGTTTCCATGATACGGGATGTTGAAATTTTGAAAACACCTTTTTTAAAAAAAAAGTGAACGTACTTTTTTTCGCTCATTTTTTTTTTCATGTATGTACGACCCTAATATAAGAAAATTTACGTTGGTTTCATTTTAATACATTCGTTGGTTTAGGAGCTAGACAGCAAAATATGCCAAAAATGGCTATTTTGGTATTGTTGCATTAAAAAAACCAAAACCAGTATAATTTTGGTAAGTGTTTTTGTTTATCCTAAAAGTCTAATTCGTTGCGCGTAGAAAATGTGTTTTTGTATTCAAATAGGATCAACACTTATTGTGTAATAACGATTTATGTCATGTGTTCTCCAGTCTCCTTTCTCACATTTTTTTTGCGGCCTTATGGTTCATAGTAGGGCAGCAAGCAATATATACCTAAACACGGCACATATCAGGGTGTTAAAATGTGATAGGACGTACCGTTTTCGAGTAAAATGCACTTGTTTGCAAAAAATTATTTCAGATCACACTTTTCATCGACTGACTAGTAAGTACTCACCGCTGATTACGAAAAAATAAAGCTATGTGTCGCTTCTTCCTTTTTCTGTTTATGAGGGACATTGCTAATGAAAAAATGAAGGGACTCGGACGGAATAGGGGGTTCTCACTCCCCTATTTGAAGGTTCACGCTGTCTCGAATCATCATTGCAACTTATTTTGTGTCTATAACAAAATCCACAGTAATTTTACCTTCCTCGAGAAACAGCTATTATATGTCCATTTCATCGGAAAATGATTTCAAAAAACAAACTCCTAAGAAAGAAAACACCAAAATGTAGAATTTATTTATCAGATCACAATTCAGAACACAATGAAAACTCAAAGCAAACATAACCAAACAAGTGCGTTTTACTCGAAAATGGTACGTCATATCGCATTTTAACAAGAGACCCATTTTAACACCCTATTATGTGCCCTGTCCAAGTGTATAATGCTTTCTGCCCTACTATGAACCATAAGGCCGCAAAAAAAATTGTGAAAAAGGAGACTGGAGAACACATGACATAAATCGTTTTTACACAATAAGTGTTGATCCTACTTAAATACAAAAACACATTTTCTATGCGCAATGAATTGGACTTTTAGGATAAACGAAAACATTTATCAGAATTATACTGGTTTTGGTTTTTTTAATGCAACAATACCAAAATAGCCATTTTTGGCAAATTTTGCTGTCTAGCTCCTAAACCAACGACTGTATTAAAATGAAACCAACGTAAATTTTCTTATATTGGGGTCGTACATGCATGAAAGAGCGAAAAAAAGTAGGTTCACTTTTTTTTTAAAAAAAGGGGGTTTTCAATATTTCAACATCCCGTATCATGGAAACCGCGATGTATTCGATGAAAGTTTTTTCACAAATCGTCATCCCTCCTTAAGGGCATTAGTATGTGTAGTATTGCAGATTGGAAATAATAGCCGTTTGTCCTATACAGAAGACCCCCAAATTCGGACAGCGCGACATTTCCGGCCTCGTACAGCCAAAACCGTTTGTCGTACGGCAAATGTGTAATATATATATATTATGTAGAGGAGGGATGAATCTTCAAAAAGTATAACTTGGTAAAGAGCCCTACGGGCAATAGGGAAACAGATATGGACACGTAAGTTTCAACCCCTAAAAATAGGGGACGCACATGATGTAGCAGGGTGTAGTTTTCTGTGCTTGCTTATTATGCCCTCTTAAACAACTTCCACAAAAAAAAGTCGTGTGTATGCTAAGTGAATGAAAGTTTGTAATCATAAGTGGATTGAGCGTCTCTCAAAGATGTCACACCAGCTATAGCAGCTTTGGCTAAAGAAAAGCTGGCGAGACAATTAAAATAGTGAATAATTGATACATTGATACACTTGATAAGCTGGTTTAAAAAAAAAATGTAGGGAGCAATATAGAGTACCTACCGTCACATGTACATAATAAAATAAGTAATAACAAGTCTTCTGAAGATCTAGTTTGATTCGTTTCTCGGTACTATCTTCATGGAGAGACTGAGGAATCCGTGTCTAGCGAAGATATCTATGGAACGGTCGACCTTTAGCTGGCTGTCTTCGTTATGGACGTCGTCCGTCTTCAGCGGTTAGCAGCACGAGCAGTTTAGTTTGGCCCCATACTCTTGTCGCGACTGGAACAGCTGTTTAGAATGTCCATGGCATAATTTATTTAAAAAGACTCTCAAGAGATATCAAACTTATATAGTCTTCACTATTAATTCTTGATAATTGTCTTCAACTCTCAGGAGGCATAAAATGCGTGAAGACGTTCGGGGTCACCAATATAGCCAAGTAAGGCTATTAAAGTTAATAATTACACTTGGTAAAGAAGTTTTTAATTTGATTTCAAAATAGAATTTTTATAATGATAATTGTTTTTTGTTATTATTTCCATAGTGATATTCCTATACCTATATATATGTAGGCTAGTACCCTACATAAGGCTAGAGATACTAGAAAAAACACCTCGTAAGGGAGGTTTCTTAAAATATATTGTAAAATATATATGTGATCAGACTTAAATCATCAGTATATAGAAAGAATGGTTATTTTCTTGTATTTTCATATTGAATGTTAGATATAGTAAGTGTATGAAAGAAGTTGACTTGTCGGTTCGTAAGGGAACTTCTTGTTGATATTCTCGCTTGGTCAGATTTATGGTATATGGTAATGGTAATGGTAACTAATAGTAGTAGTAGTAGTAGGTAACAATGGTATATGAAAGGAACAAATGGTTTCTTTGAGAGTTATTTGTTGAATACTCAAAATAATATTTTATAATAAATATTGTTATTTTGAAAGCATAGTTAATGGCTATTTTTGCCCAACCCCGTATACGACCGTTAAAGAATACCACAGAAAAAGTACTGAATGATAATTACGTCCAATAAATTATAATATTAAAAAAAAAATAAAACTTCCTGTCGGACAATTTAAAACAATTATGTAGTTAATAATTTGCATTTACTACTTTTTAACAAGAATTATTTATGGCCACGAATCCCACGTGTTTTTACTGAACAACTTACAACAGGAATTTATTAGGTAACCAGACATCCCAGATTTATTTTAACAGACGATGTCTTCGTTATTTGAACAGATAAAAATATAAATGGAGGACTCCGTTTGATAACACCAATGGAACCGTGTTCCCAAACAGCAAACAAACAATATAGACCAACCACCAAGACAGAATAATTAATTTCATGAAGTCGAGGATTAATTATTTTTTTCTTAATAACTGACTATGAAGTCATAACTGCTCGAAATTATATGCTTAAGTTATAAAATATTTATTTTTTATCTAGAAGATTTCCTCAGAGTACACTGGTCTTGTGCGTTAGTGTGCTGTGTTAAAGAAACACCTAAAATTTCCCTCGAAATGCCGAAATTAACGTAAATTTTAATTTATAGTCCACGGGTTTATCAGAGCACTTTGCAAGGTAAAAATTCACTTGATATTGATCATAAAAGCGACCTCTTA
This sequence comes from Rutpela maculata, assembly GCA_936432065.2. NCBI lineage: Eukaryota > Metazoa > Arthropoda > Insecta > Coleoptera > Cerambycidae > Rutpela > Rutpela maculata. The sequence goes on from OW386292.2 coordinate 48,722,215, forward strand.
GTCATGAACTATATAATAGTCTAGTCGAATTGTCACGAACAGTGTTAAAATGTGGCTAAAATAGATAACTACGATTTTATTGTTGGGTTGGACATCCAAAACAAGCCTTTATAGTGGGCCACTGGGTAAAGATGAAAAATCGGTTTTCCGCGTTTAAATGGAAGGTAACAATCTGATAGGAAAGTTCAAATGGGAAAGTTATAGGTATCAAAAAATCTATAAAATGAGCCCCCGAACGTTAAGATAGCTTTATTAGGTCAGGGGTAAAGTCAAAAAACGGAAATTTTGAAAAAATTTTAATTTCAGCAAAATTTTAGAGAAAGTTTTGAAGTTTTACTAAAGTACGGGCTATATAGAAGGGAATATCTGGTAAAAATTTTAGATCGATATCTGCCTTATTTTTCGTTAGATTCAATTTTTTGGAAAAAAAGGGTCTTCGAAGAATGGGTATAAGTACTTCACTTTGTGTCAGATTTTGCTATGAGAAGAAAAATTCTATTCTTCGAGAGTTGTTCAACAATTACAAATGTTTTCTATATGTTTCTAAATGTTTTCTATATGGTCATTATTCAGAGAAAAATGGTGAAAATATATATATATATATATATATATATATATATATATATATATATATATATATATATATATATATATATATATATATATATATATATATATACAAGCCTGACCCTTTTCCCCAGCTGCGCCATAACGAAGCACAATGTTTCTTCACTCAATGATTGTAAAATTCGTCATTATTAAAAATGTAAAATACAATAATTCATTATTACCACGTACCACGTACGCGTAACAGTCAGTACGTATTTTGACAGCAGTAAACACCACAGTATTGTCACTTGCTGCTACTATACCTGCTGGATTTCTTCTTGCGGTTTAACAACTGCGCGTAAAAATAGATTTTTCTCTTCGAGCATATATCTTCTCTATCTTAAAACAATGTTAATGTTTATTCTGATCACTTATGGGCAAGGGACGCGAGAGGCAAGGTAGTACAGTAGTAAACACTCACAAAATACAATAGAACACGAAAATAAACAATACGCAAATTAAACTAAACGTCATATTGGAAAACACAATTTACGGAACACGTTATTATTTTGGACCAACCAAGAGAATCGGAGATTAATAATTTGCTTGTTTACAGTTGTGGATCGAACAAACAAACAGCTGTTTGACGACCTCCATTTTCCCTTATATACTGGAAGGTTTTTCTTAATTATCTCATTCCATGTTAGTTCTACAATAAAATCAGGTACCAATATTGTAGAACATGAAAAAAGCTACAACTATTGTTTAAACTATTTTTCTCTGTTATTAATAATTTACTATTTACAGCTATCAGAATAGTGGGAAAAGCTTCGCTGCAAATTTTTGCAATTATCTCTATAGACCATGTGCCAGACCTATTAGTCATTATCATTTGGGGGGACTGAATGAAACCTTTACCACGGGTTTCTTGGGTCATATGGAGCAAAAAATTCGGGGGGGGTCCATCATGGGAGGTAGCTTTCAAATATGGCGGCCGTCCAAAATGGCGGCCCGACTATTAATTTTTAAATTCAATTATCTCGAGATCGGATAGAGCAATCTTGAAATTCTTTCTAAATGTAGATGAATGAACAGACTACAGTTTTGTTCCTAATGTTTATGGCCGAGAAAACAGTATTTATCGGTCAAAACTCGAAAAAACGAAAAATGTCTTTCTAAATTTGCTTTTTGCTGTTTATTGGACTAAAGGTTGGGTATATTGAGAACATGTTCTGAACAGAACCCTAGATATCGAGATTCGAATCAGATGGGGCGGGGTTGAGCGCATTGACAAAGCGCTCGGTGCTTTGAGCACCGTGAGGCGAGACGGCCAGCCATATTTGAAAGCAACAGAGGGATATGTGAACAACTGAGAGAAATAAAATGTCTTATTAATATTATTAATAAACTTGAATTTATTCTTCTTCACTAGAGTCACTATTGCAGCTATTGTAATTGTACTCTTCCTCATCTACTGTTGCTTTGGTACACCCCTTGCACCCACAGCTCTCGGTGCATTGGATTTGAGTTGCTAAGCACGAGCAAGTTTCTGATACACAGTTCCTCTTGCAGTGGCACCGCAAAAAGAAAAGTACGCACTCCGGTGCTGGCAAGCCTTCCATCAACTTGACGCAAAAGTTATCAGAAATGTCCTTTTCCCACCCATGAGCAAAGAGGTCCGGAATTATTGGTCTGGTTTTCAGGCTTCTGAGCCAAATTCCGGCCTGGTAGTTGGCACGTTTATTGTGCTGTCTCAAGGTGTCTTTACAAGGAGGCATTTGGAAACTCTCAATTTGCCCCTTCTTCCCTCTGAACATCTGGTAACGCAGCTCATCAACAGATTTCACCTTGCATTTAGGGGCATATAACTGGCAGACGAATCCCTCTATGGTGTCATCAAGATCATTAGACAGCACCCAATCTCTGCCTAACTTGCTGAATGCTTCAATAAATCTTTGCCCCTTTTTGCACAAGAGCTTAAATCCTTTTAAGTTTTCCCTGGCCAGCAAAAGCGCTGACTATGTCACAGCTAGACCAGCAATAATACCCGATGAGAGCTGTAACAAGCTGTTCGCCTAAGGCAGATACTATCTGGGAAGCTTGAATAACTTAAAACACTTTCTTTCCTTTCACAATACATAAGTTTTTGCTTTTTATGGTTTTGCATAAACCTACGGCCAAAACTAATACATCCGTATCGTTTGAAAAGCGAAGAACTGCTTCATATGATGTAGCTGCGTTCCTTGCATGCAGCATCATTCTAGAATCCGCTTCTTCTTGAGTGCAGAACAGCTCAGGAGCAGTTTCGCTCCCAGTAGACCTGAAGCAGATTTCACCAACTGTTACGAAAATTTCTTGGTTTCCAATCATGTTCTTAAATTTCTCCTTTTTCCAACTGTCAACAAAGAATTTTATCATTTTATTTCTGCTGTCACTGCTCCTTAACAACTTCCTCCAACAAACCACTTTATGATTTCACTGAATTTCATACCTTCAGCGGTTCCTCTTTTTTTCCGCTCCAACAATTTGATCGAACCTGTCGGTAATCATCAAATACTATATCAATTCTACAGCAACTCCTACCTATATTCAAAATCTGCCTGAGAAAAGTCGTTGCCAATTCGTCAAACGTTTTTTGTTTTCCTTTGATGCACTGAAGCATCAATTATGCAGGCCGAATCTTTTTCCGGCAGACTGGCAGGGGTGATGTATTTTTCCAAGTGATGGGCAAACACTGATTTGCAGGTTTTCTTCAAAGACCCATCAACATTTGCCAGAGTCCATGGAAATAGCGCCAGAGGATATTTGAACACTTCCTTCATGTCAAGTTTTTTATTTTCTGCGATATAAATCATTTTGCTGAATAGATTTCGGTCGCATCGGAGGATTACTTCTTCGTTTCCAACCTTGGTCGTTTTGCTCGTCTTTGGTGTACTTATCTCAAACCCACTTTCTTAATAGGATTTTGAAACCCTTCTCCTTTGGCTAGGCGAACGCTATTTTCCCCTTGTTTTCCGAATTAATGAGATCAGAAGCTGTTGATTCATCAACACATATTCCAGTAGATAAATGTACAATATCTGAAGGATTAGGGTCAAAGGGGTTCGTCCACTGGTGGGTTAGAATTTCTGTGAGACCTGTCACATCTTTCTCATCTCTAATTATCCGTGGGCTTCGGAGGTCAGGGTGGCAGTGATTTGTTTCGCTGAATGATAGAACGCTGCGGAGGTTTCCTAATGCAGAAGCCTTGTGCTCAGCATTAACATAGTACCGTGCTACAGCCCTTTTTAGTCTGAAACCCTTAGTACCTCCAGCAGTTTGGGTGTCTTTGTTCACAGTCTCTTCGATGGCTTGGTCTACTGGAATTCTAGAAATAGGGTTTTTGCTTCTTAGTTGTGCTGAAAAACCTCCATCTACAAAGTATTGGTGAACAAGGTGAGATGTTGTTCTAAAATTCTTATTCAGAACACGTTCTCGATATACCCAACCGTTAGTCCAATAAGCAGCAAAACGTAAATTTCAAAAAAATTTTTCGTTTTTTCGAATTTTGACCGATAAATACTATTTTTTTGGCCATAAACATAACGAACAAAAATGTAGTCAATTCATTAACCTACATTTAGAAAAAAAGAAATTCAAGATTGCTCCACCCAATCTCGAGATAATTGAAGTCGGGCCGCCATTTTGAACGGCCGCCATATTTGAAAGCTACCTCCCCATGATGGACCCTCCCCCCGACTTTTTTGCTCCACATGAGCCCAGAAACAGCTGGTAAAAGTTTCATTCAGTCCCTCCAAATTATAACGACTTTCGGAGGTCTCGCACATGGTCTACTATTTCCGTTGTTTCTTTGTAGTAATTAGTTATTATGAACATTGTAGATTATAAAATTCCCCAATACTTTTGTTTAAATAATTTTCTTATAATTCTCGAAGCATTTTTATATATTAAATATTCATCAACTCAACTATATAAGATAAACGAATCATAACGTTTTTAGAGGTGACATGTAGAGTATGAATTTTAATACAACTATTTAAAAACTTCACAAAATAACCTTTTCGGACGTGGACAAAACAATTATAAAACTCCAAACAAAACTACAGAAGAATGTATTTATTATGGTATCCATAAACATTTAGGAATCCTAAAATTAGATTTACTTAACAAATGTCTTGTACAACGTCGCATACAACATACAATTCAGTGCAACTTCAAGTCGAACTGCTAAATAACTTTCATAAAAGGCGTGGTATTAACTCTAATAAAACTCAAAATTAAATCATCCCAAAAACTTAAACTTAACTGGCAATAAACAATAAGGTTACCTTAATCTTTTCATCGTCCTCAAGTTCGTCCTCAGAATTTCATAAATATTTTCGTTTTCTTTAGGAAGTCTAGAGATTCCCAGAATTTGGGGTTTCTAAACAATTTGTTATCAACAATCGCCGAATGTGTTTATATTTTTTTTTAGATAGAAAAAAGAATAACAAAAACAACTGTATATAGACATGCCAAAAAAAATTTTTAGGCGAGCACGTCAGCCAGTTCATTTTTTATTATTTATCGATTTCCGTTTATCCTTTGCTGTGGAAAAGGTCGAATGATATATATCTCGCGACTTGAAAAATGTTACCCGAATCGTTCTGTGGCTTATCTAAGGGACGCATAACGGTGGAGGTCCAAAAATGGGAAAAGGAACAAAAGAAGTCCTACTGGAGGAATACTCCAGGCCAAAGAATACCACAAGGCTTCTCGAATTTGAAAAGTCCGACCTAAGGCTGATTACAAGCCTTCTAACTGACTATTGCCCCTTGAGATGATATCTCAAGAACATGGGCATGGCAGAAGATGACAAATGCAGATACTGTGAAGCTGCAGCTGAGACTGCGGAACATATACTTTGTGAATGCAAGGTACTAATCCGCATTAGGCTAAAGTATCTAGAATAGGCGGAATTAACACCTGAAGACATAGGGAAATTAGCTCCCAGGAAAATCACAAGCTTTGCAAAGAGTCTTGGAATCCTGGGAAACAACTAGTTGTGGGGTAATTCACAAAAGACCTTTTAGGTTGAGGTGAAGAAAGGCCAACTCAGAGCGAAGCGACCTCTTAAACAGTCTACAATCCCAAAAACATTATTACACGTCGTTTACAAACTGTTTGCAAAATTTTAGATACTTGTATAATCGTCTTTAGCTTTTCAGCTTTATAATTTCAAATGAACAAATTGCATAAGCGTTTATTATAGTTATAAAAACTTTCCTAAAACTATGTGCTGCTTGGGAAAAGGAGAGACGCACAGATACACAGGGTCATTATCTCCTTCATCGAGGATTAAAATCAATTAATTCGAGCTATTAATGACGCTTATAATAACCATAAAACTGGAATTCATTTCATTGTATAAATATATCTATTTCCACAATAATTCTTCGTGTCTTATATTAATATGTATTTATTGTTTCAGGGAAGACATGGAGAAGGTCAATATACAATTTCACGAAAACGGCACTGTATCATACCAACACAAAAAAATATTACAATTTGTACCTGAACTATCTGTGAGCAAAAATGAGAAAATAATAATACCCAACATTCCCCTTCTTGTAAGTATAGAGCTGTTTGTTTAGTTCGTACCTCATTTCAGTTTTTTTAATCATTCATTTAACGTCGGCTTATTTCCGCGACTAAGGCCAATCGACGCCAGGAGACGTTACCCCCAACCTGGATATTTTGCCAAACTTCTTCCTGTAAGAAGCTAAACGGCAAGGGACCGGCTGCTTTACGTCCCCTCCGACGGATGATATATCCCCTATAAGCAATATAATATTAGCTTCTGCGCATACGCTGATATACAAGAATTTCCCTGGAGGTCACCAAGTTCTAACCGCAAGTACCATTGCTTAACTTTCCATATCGAGATACGAGTATTAGCCCTGTCCCCAAACAAAAAATAACGGCAAAGGCTGGGATTAAATAATTCTTATGTGAAATTTTACACAGAATGAAATTGTTGAAACAAAAATATTGGGAAATTTTATCAAATACAATATTGATAATAACAAATTATTACATAGGAGCAATGGAAAGAGATAATTGTAAAAATTTGCAGCGAAGCACAAATTCTCACCATTCTGATGAAAATCGTAAAATATTAACATAGTCCAGTCATTGAAGGTAAAATACGGCGATACTGTATAATTTTACCAAACAACACCGATTCGCACAAAAATTTGGATTTAGGTTCTATTTACCTTCTACTTCAAAGTTGACCCTGTGCCGGGGTTGCTTTTTATTTTTTAGGGGTGAAAACTACCCCTATTCGAAAATAATTTTAGAATTGTCGATTCGAACGTGTAGTCGATTGAAATCATCTTTAAATAAGTTGAATGAACGTCAAATTACATCAAGGGACATAATTTATGATTTATTAAACAGTTTCGTTCCTAAAAGCCACCCCCTAGAATAGTTATAATTAAAAAAAAATATCTTCAAAATGTTCTTTAGCAACTTGGAATGATGAAATATCACCGATTTGCATGAAAATAAAAATTTTATTTTTATGTAGATTTTAATTTTTTTTTAATTTTTTATTACATTTTCTTTGTATTACAAAATATGTGATTGGTTTTTTACCCATAACTCGCTTAGTTTTTAAGCTATCAAGTCCTTCAAAAAATCATTTTGTATTTAATTTTCTTTCGGCCCTTATTTTTTAAAGGGCTTGAGCTGAACGGGCTTGAACAAGTTACTATTTACGAACATATGCAAAGTTTAAAAGTTTAAATCTTACTCAAGTTTTATCAAAAAAAAAAAAAAAAACGAAAATATTCAGAAAAGCAAAACCTACAATTTTGCGTATCATTAATAGTTTTTGAGTTATTTTGAAGAAAATGCAATTTTTTGCAAAATTACAAAAATGTTCTTTTCACTTCAAGCTCAAATTGTTTCAAAACTAAGCACTTTAAACTGGTCAAACTTCTAGAACATATTACAAGTACATAAATAAAGTTGATTGTAAAGTGGTAACGATTATTTTCAATTGGGGTGGTAATTAGGGAGTGATTTTCACATTTTTTTGACGCCGAAAACAATGGGGCCCAACATTATTTTCGTCATAACTCGCTTAGTTTTGATGCTAGGGACTTATAAAAAAATAAAAATAAAGGTTTTCTTCAAGCACTTCAAAAAAGGTTTCATAAGTTTCCCTGAAAAATGCATTGTTTTTTGGCAACTTCACGTTGAAACTTTCAATTTTGGCGTTTGACGAATAAGAACCAACCTTCAACAAGCTATTACTCCGTTTGTATTGGGACTAACCATAGGCCCACCATTCTTTTTGTTTTTTTATAAGCTACATTTTTACTAAGAATGATTTTTTCGATGAAATACTTACTTTTTGAGTTATTCGCGAAAAACCGTCTGAAAACGTGGGTTTATTGGTTGAAAAATTGACACTTTCACTCGCGAATAAGTCGAAAAGTATTTACTTTCAGAAAAAACTTTATGGAATTCCCGTACTTATTTTCAATGAAATATTTTTCACCCCCGAGAAGGGGTGGCATCCACCCCCAGGGTAAAAGCAACCCCCGGTACAGGGTCAACTTTCGAAAAGAGGGTAAGTAGAACCTAAATCCTAATTTTTATGAAAATCGGTGCTGTTTGGCAAAATTATACGAGAAAAAGGTCATTGACTGGACTAGCAATAAAGAAAAATAGTTTCAATAAAAGTTGAAGCTTTCTTCATTTTCTACAATATTGGTAATACCTAATTTTGGAGTAGAACTAGCAAGAAAGGAGATAATTGAAAAAACCTGTTTTGACCGTAATTTTTTCAACATGGCCGTAGCGGTAACGACATTTTTGTGGAAAATATTAATTCCTTGTAGGAATTATTCACAGGTGAAATGACAGATTGTATAGGGAGAACCAAATTAGATGAAATTTGAGGTTTTCTCTAAAACTATGGCAGACAGACAAAAACCAATATAGATGTCCTGAGCTCAATTTCCGAGAAAAACACAATGCCGCAAACCACGATCATCTATCTTTTTCGACTACCGAGCTACAGAGCGTTTTTGGAAAATTGGCATTTTTGGATGACCTCTATATCTCAATTACCAAGTGTCGAATCGAAAATCGAGTAAGGCATTTTTTTTAGTAGAACCCGTTGCTAATAAGAAGAAAATTATGCATGCCTCAGTTTTCGAGATATAGACATAACTTGTATTTTTTTAAATGGTACACCCTGCAAATTACTTCATTATTCAATCACAACTTAAATTAGCTATCCAACGATATATCATGTCATATTTATCTCTAGAAAAAGTGGTTAATTTTCGAAAACATTAATATATTCGTGAGGTGGCCATGGAAAACTATTAACAATAACAGCACTTCTTATAATATAAAATAATTTTGCTAAAAACAGAAAAAACTAAACTAGAATAAATGTTCAAATTGTCTTCCATTGACATGTATGCATTTTTGACACCTTCACCTTACAGCATTTGTTGCATTTCCAATCATGACAGAAGTTATCGTCCGAAATGCAGCTAATGCTTTGTTTTCCAATTCTTCTATGTTATTAGAACGTGCTGTATATATATATTAGTTTTTAAATAACCCCAAAGCCAAAAGTCGGAAGGTGTTATATCAGGAGACGAGGGAAATCTGGTGTACACGCAAGTGGAAATCAGCGGAAATCAATAGAAATCACTGGAAATCACTGGAAATCATTGGAAATCAATGGAAATCAACGGAAATCATTGGAATTCAATTGGAAATCACTGGAAATCAATGAATATAAATTTGAAAACAATTGCACTGCACATGCGCTCATAACGAATTCTCAGCGACAGGTTTTCTTTTGTGGAAGCAAATGCGAATTGTACCGCGGTAAAGAGCGATAAACTTATTCTTTGTCATCCAAACTACGTGTATAATATAAAAAATGTGTGGCTCTTATAATGTCCAGTTTAATGTCTAGTGAAAACTCTGAAATATCGAAATAATTTCACTTTACAATCACTTAAATTTCTTACAAATTAGCCTTTCTTACGTAATGCTAGAGCCGGGTCATAGATTTTATTCAGTATTCAGGGAATCCCACATTTTATCAGAATTTATCAAAGAGCAAGCATATATAAAACACAACATTAGTCTTTACAAAGGCCATAATAAAAAATGGAATTGCTTTATGACTCTGTACCAAAGTTATTGTGAAGTATGGTGAAGTATGTAGCTCACCGTTTTTTGCCGGATAAAAAAATTATTAACAATAATAGCAACAAAAAAGGATTTTTATGCTTTTCGTCAATATCTTGAAAATTAGCTAACTTTTTGGTGAACATAAAATTCTATAAAATAATGTTTATGTATCTATATTTAGATAAGTTTGAACCGGCCGTCAAAATCTTGAAAATGATGTACCGAAGCGCTTACTTTTTGTTATTTTTTGATAGAAACCTTACAACTTTTCTCGTTCGTTTAAAATGTGATTGAAAGTCTGAATAAAATCACAGATCATCTATGGATTCTAAAAAAACACTTTTCATAGCACAGCAGTTTTTTCAGTCTTCTTTTCTGTTTAAGCAGTTGTTACTACATAAATAACTTCTTTGTATTGTCATAGTTTTTTGCGGATTTCAGGTCTTGGGTATCATCTGAGACAATTTCATGTGTCCTTTTTCAGATTTTTAAAAAGTGATGAAAAGCAAGTGCCTAGGAACCCCATTTTTGAGACTTTGGCGGTCGGTACAAGCTCAATTATCAAAACTGTACCGTTTTCTATGACCATTTTGTTAGAGAATTTAATTCTCTACCAAAAATCGGTCCAATACAACTCGGAAAAACTTTCCCAGTTAGGAGTAAGGGCAGTTTTAGAGATTTTTAAAAAAAAATCTTTGAACCTTACCCTCCACAGCCTTCCTGCTTGCACTTTTTAAGAGCAACTAGTTTATACTATCGTACACTGGTACTGAGGTAGTATTCAAGTGCCAAATTTAATCAAAATTGTTGAAGTAGTTTTAGAGAAAAGAATGTTTCATTCTTTAAACCTTGCCTCCGCAACCTCCCTTCCTACATTTTTTAGGAGGAACTGTTATGTCATTTCACACTGGTACTAAGTGTGTATCTATGCGTTAAATTTAATCAAAATTGTGTGAGCCGTTTTAGAGATTTTTTGTTTAAATTCTTTACACTTTGCCCTCACAGCATCGCCCTCCCTGTATTCTCTTGGAGCAGCTGATTATATTATCTCATCTTGTTACTGAGGAAGTATCCACGTGTCAAGTTTGATCAAAATCGTTAGAGCCGATTTAGAGAAAAAAATTATTAATTTCTTTACTACCCCCTCACAACCTCTCTCTCTCTGCATTTTTTTGGAGTAACTGGTCATGCCATTTCATCAATATGAAAAATAAATACTTTCTGCCATTGGTACTAACCAATGGTACCAAGAAAGTATTTATGTGTTAAATTTAAATAGAATCGTTAGAGCCGTTTAAGAGAAAAAAATTATTCATATTTTTTCTGGTTTTTAGGGGCTTACTCCCCCCACATTTACGCTAGGACCGATTTTGCGATTTTGTGTCGAGGCGTGGTCGCTTTAAATATGCATGTACATATTTTTTAAAGAGAATGAGTAGTGGAAAAAATTGTGTGTACCTATTTCCTACAAACACTTTAAATCGCAACCCGATCGGACGATTATTTTTGCCACCGCAGTGCAGTGGTGATCTTGAAAAAAAATAGTTTGTTTTTTGTTTTTTGCAATCCTGGTAGTACTTATATAAATTTTTTTATTAATTTGTTTAAGTTTGTGTTTAAAATAGCAACTCGATCGGATGATTATTTTTGCCGCCGCAGTGACCTTGAAAGAAAATTTTTTTTGATTTTTGCGATCCGGATAGTACGATTTTTTTTAAGTTCGTTTAAGTTAATGTTTAAAAGCGCAGTACCATCGGATAATATGTGTTGTGCTGTTGCAATCGGCTTGCAGATGCAATCGTCAAGTTCTGAGAAAAAGAATATTCGTTAAATAAAGCAACGCACCATCGTTAATATTCTGGATATCTCAAGTATATAGAATGGATATATACTACACATTTAACAGGAAACGACCAGTATTGATGCAAATATGAATCAGTACCGCATTATGCAATTTTTAAAAGTGAGTGTTTTTTGTTATACAGAAAATTATAATTTTCTCTATAGAAAGTGAAAGGCACATTTCTAATCTATCTCGTTCATATTTTAAGATATTGACGAAAAAGCATAAAACCTCGCATTTGTTGCTGTGATTGTTAATAACTTTTTATAAAAAAAAAAAAAGGTACATATTGTGCTTTGTATTTTAAGTATGACTTCTCGTATAATTTCATACAGATCTGTACTCTGAAATCTGAGTCTTATACGCACATTATCAGAATTCAAATACCTGCGCATGCGCATGTTTCCATTGGAAATCAATGAAAATTATTGGAAATCATTGGAAATCAATGGAAGTCATTGGAAATTAATGTAAATCAGTGGAAATCAATGGAAATCATCGGAAATCATTGGAAATCAATGGAAATCTGGTGGAAATCGTTGGAAACCGAGACAAAATGGAAATCTGGTGTACAAAATTTGGGCAGCGGTCTACCCCTCGTCAAGAGATCTAGCTGGCCACAAAATAGGACCATTATTTCCTAAAAACTTAGATAACTAGACAATGACAAACTAGTCCTAAGTGATAATATAGGTCCCTATACAATTCTCCAAAAATTGAGTATTTAAATTATTTCGTGTTTCATTTGAGGTATGACCTAGGGCGCCATTGTGTTGGTAAATTAATCTTTGAAATTGTCTTACAGGCACATCGTCTACAAAGGGCTCTATTTCTGGTCGTAAAATGTTAGTAAAATATTCTGTATTCAAATTACCGTGAAATGAGGAGCTATTATTTGGTATCCAATAAAACCACACCATACACCAAATCCAAATCGTCCTTGACGATTAACTGTAGCGGTTAGGTGCGGATTTTCATGAGCCCAATGGTGATTATTATGCCGGTTAAAAATTCGGGCACTGCTTATATGGGCCTCGTCTGCCCATATAATTGTGACTTCAAATCCTGGCACCTCATTGCACTGACGCAAAAACCACTGACAAAAAACGAGACGCCTTTGAAAGTCGTTTGGGTATAGATGGTGACGAATCCTAATTTTGTAGGGTTTGAATTTACGCAACGCAGTTGTTTTTGGAATTTCTAAATTTTCCTGTATTTCGCGAGACGATAAATTTTCTCTAACAGACTCTTTTCTGGATATCTAAAAATTATTGTTTACGTGTAACTTTTGGCACAAAGTTTTGCTGTCTATAACTTACCTATTAAAATAAAGCTCGGAAGCTAGAGAGTATGAGCGAGTAGCAATGTAAAAAGTGCCCCCGCATCTACCGAACTAAAATGGCTTCCATAAGATGTCTTGTATGCTGACTGTCTTGTGTACAAAGTTTTAAGCTCGTGACTCTGCATGGGGTGGGAAAAAAAATTATTTACCCCTAAATGTTTTATTTTTTTTTTCTCACCTCCTATTTGACGGATCGCTTTGTAATTTGGCACAAATATTATTGTTAGGATAGTTTACTTTAAAAAATATTACTCTTCTACGATGATTTTATGCATTAAAAAAAATTAATATATTTTTTCAATGAGCGGAAGGGTGATTACCCTGTTTGACACTATTACCATATTTTGATATAATATGTATTTAAACTATAACTATAACATATAACAGTTACAGTTTTATTAATGCGGTGGAACAAGATAAAAATAAATAAAAATTATCTGAACTTGCAATATTACGAGTATATTATTTAATATTTAGATAGGTAATCATATAATTCATTCATGTTTAGTTATTTCACTTCAAATAAGACATCGCAAAGAAAAAGAAGAACAAGAAAAGCGACGTCAAGAAGAAAAAGAAGAGCAAAAAAGAAGACGTCAAGAGGAAGAAAGGCGGCGTCAAGAAGAAAGACACGAATTGAAGGAAATAATTTAAGACCTGGAAATGAGGCGTCAAAAGGAGAAAGAAGAACAAGAAAGACAACACCAAGAAGAAACAGGGGAACAAGAAAGACGCCAGGAAGAACTGAGGAAAATCCTGAGCGATCAAATGAAAATCCAACAAGGCGCTATGGATTCAATCACTAACGAAATCAAAGAAGAGATAAACAAGGTCGAAGATAGTAGGTGTGGTCAAGACCGAAGTCAGTCTAGTCAAAGGGGAAGTAAGCGACATCAAAGAAAAGATGAGTGATGTCGAAGGAGAAGTGGAGCGCTTTAAACGACAATTGAGAGAGAATGGAAGCCAGCTAGTAGCATCATCAGGTCCTCGTTTAAAACCTTCCTCATTTGACGGCCAAAGCTCATGGGCAACGTACAAGAGACAATTTGAGGCGGCTGCAAGTGCGAATAACTGGGATAACGAGGAAAAGGCTATGGCATTAGTTCTGGCGCTAAGGGGCCAAACTTCAGAGTTACTTCAGACCATCCCGGTGGAGAAACAAAGGGACTTCAAAGTCTTGGAAGCTGCATTAGACTTGAGATATGGTGACCAACACCTTGCCCAAGTATACCAGGCTCAGCTAAAATCAAGGACGCAAAAGGTTGGGGAAAGCTTACAAGAATTCGAAGCTGCTATAGAGAGACTGGCACACAAAGAATTTCAGGATCAACTAGCGGTGGGAGCCTTTTTAGATGGCATCAGGGCCGAAGAGGTCAGGTCAGAATTCTTAGAATATCGCGACATTAAAGTATTAGCGAGGCTTTGGTGCGTGCCCTCGAAGTAGAAGCTGCCTTTAAAGACACCTCTTGGTCAGAAGTGCGTGATGTGATAGTTGAAGAGACACTATAAATACAAAATAAATCATTTTTCAATTGGCTGCCGGACCGCTGGCTACTTACGCCCCCGCTATGCCGCAGCCGCATCTGTCTCTGTAGCTCCATCTCATACTGTTACGTTCTCATATATAGTATCTTATCTCCGGAATTTTAAGTGTGTGTATCGTAGGTACTCGTGATTTTCTTATGTTATTTGTATTGTATCTAATACTTAATTTTTCCATTTTTAAAAAACTTAGATAGTAGTTACTGTTATGTACGAAATGGAAAGTTCTAAAACTGATAGCAATAGTTCTGAGAGCAAAATCGGCTCACTTAATTTAAAATGCAAAAACAGTAACAATGTATAATATGTAAAAAAATTGGAGGTACTATAATCGAATCAACCAATAAAACTTTCTTTACTGCCACAGTTAGATGAGGAAAGTGTCTTGGATAAATAATTTTGTTTTTTATGTGTTATCATGTTCCTAATGGTAAATAGGTCTTATAGATGTTCGTATGTAATAATAATAACATCCCGTCTAATGCTCTAAGTGAATCCCATTGTGACCACAAAGCCTTCAATCCTACTCCTTTGTTGAGACATCCTTCCATTCTCGGATTCCTTTTTCCTTTGCTCACAATATGGGTCCAATTTTTGCATCACTCAGTTACTCTTGTCTGAATGAATTATATAATTATCTATCAAAAAATTAAATAATATACTCGTAATATTGCAAGTTCAGATCATTTTTTTTATTTATTTTTATCCTGTTGCACCGCATTAATAAAACTATAACTGTTATATGTTTTAGTTTAAATACATATTATATCAAAATATGGTAATAGTGTCAAACAGGGTAGTCCCCCTTCCGGCCATTGAAAAAATATATAAATTTTTTTTAATGCATAAAATCATCGTAGAAGAGTAATATTTTTTAAAATAAACTATCCTAACACTAATATTATTTGTGCCAAATTACAAAGCGATCCGTCAAATAGGAGGTGAGAAAAAAAATAAAACATTTTTTTTCCACCCCATGCAAAGTCCACGAGCTTAAAACTTTGTACACAAGACAGTCAGCATACGAGACATCTTATGGAAGCCATTTTAGTTCGGGGGCACTTTTTACATTGCTACCCGCTCATACTCTTTGAATCTTGTCCGCATTTTACAAAACACTTAGTCATATCATATTTTTCACTATTACTAAATTGAACCATTTTTAACAATGCTCGCTCACAATTAACTCACAAATTAGTTTCTGACATTTACGATTATTTCGATTTTCTTTTTCTTTTTTTTTTATCTTCTGAATAAATATTTGAAATGAGATAAATATGCATAGATGTCAATGGAAAACAATTCGAACATTTATTGTAGTCTAGTTTTTCCTATTTTTGGCAAAAATTTTTTATATTATAAGAAGTGTTGTGGCCTCCTCACAAATATATTAAATTTTTCGAAAATTAACCACTTTTTCTAGATATATGTTATATTGTTGGATAGCTAATTTAAGTTGTGATCGAATAATGAAATAGTTTACAGGGTGTTCCATTTAAAAAAATACAGGTTATGTCTATATCTCGAAAACTCAGGCATGCATAATTCTCTTCTTATCAGCAAAGGATTCTACTCAGAAAAGTGCCTTAAGAATGTGTTACTCGATTTTCGATTCAACAGTTGATAATTGAGATATAGATGTTATCCAAAAATGAAAATTTTCCAAAAACAGTTTGCTCCATTAAATAATGGAATGGTTTCTCGAAAATCGAGCTCAGGACACCCATATTGGTTTTTGTCTATCTGCCATAGTTTTAGAGAAAATCTCAAATCCTATCTAATTTCGTCCACCCTTGTAAGATAAAACGTATATTTTATAAATTCTTTACCATTTGAAGAAACTTGTTTCTTAAATATGTATTTAAGTATGATTATATCGGACATTTTGAATTTCGGTTCGATGACATCAGACGGTAATTAGCGACATCAAAATCCTCAGGGGTATGTTTTCGTAGCTAAACTACTTACATCATTTGAGTTACGTCATTTACAAATATATTTTGCATAAGAAATAAATATCTTTTCTTCAATTTTTTCAAAAAATTTTGGAAGCCACACAGTCAGAAAAACATCAATAGTTTAAAATGCATAGATATCACAGGCACACAAAATAAAAAAAGTGGTCTTTTTCTAGTACTCCATTGGGTAACCCATATGCATTTCAACGCGCTGAAGACGAATCAGGTGTCCGTTTAGCTGCATTTGTCATCATTTTTTTGTAAATCGCGAAAATAACTTAAAAAACTCATAACTTAGTTTATTTTCACGATTTACTGAAAATTGGTGAGTAACGGAGCTAAACGGATACCTGATTCGTATTCAACATGTCGAAATACATAGGGACTGCCCAATGGAGTCCCAGAAACAGATCACTTTCCTAGAAAATGGTGGATGATCCGGTGATATTCATATATTACACAGACACACACACAAAAAGTTCTGTTTCTGGGACTCCATTGGGCAACTCTTATGTATTTCGACATGCTGAATACGAATCAGGTATCCGTTTAGCTCCGTTACCCACTAATTTATAGTAAATTATGAGTTTTTTTAAGGTTATTTTCGCGATTTACAAAAAATGGTGGCCAATGAATCTAAACGGACTCCTGATTCGTGTTCAACACGTCGAAATAGATATGGGTTACCCAATGCAGCACTATAGACTAAGAGCTGGCGGCCGCGGAGGTACTACGATATTACCTCCAGCTGGAATTTTGAGAAGTGGTTGGGGGATGACACTTCCTGATGGTCCCCCCAACCACTTCTCAAAATTCCAGCCGGAGGTAATATCGTAATACCTCCGCGGCCGCCAGCTCTCCGTCTACTAGAAAAAGACCACTTTTTTTATTTTGTGTACCTATGTATTTATTTATTAGAATAGCATAATCTTACTTGGTTTTGCGTGGATGACCCAGTTTAGGAACTCCATATGTTTCCTCAGAACTCAAGTTCTTTATTATTATGCACTAGTACCTAAGAAAAAAGTGTTCATGTCCGAACATTCCTCTTCGAGTACCTCTAGCACATAATTAAAACTCATCTCCAGGTGAAGACGAGTGTAGTATTCCGTGTTTTGAAGCTTTTTAAACTACCTCGACGGAGGTATAAACACAAACTCGGCTGTACAAGTATATAATTCGGGAGACAGCGACCCTTTGGAGCTAGTCATTTCATTAAGGCTGGTTTGCATTTATATAATATAGTACACGGAAATTAGCAAAAATAGAAGAAAAAAATTATAATAAGCTGATATTTTCTGAATCGAGGTAGGAATACAGGATCAAAAAGTTCCCATCCCTAACTGGCGAGCTTCATCCTTTTTTCACCCTTATAATGACACCGTGCTGGTTTTTCAATAATATTTTGGAAATGCGATGTTCTACGAGAACACTAGATGTATTGAAAAATATTGAGAATTAAATTTTCTATAAAACATGTCTTATAGGTAGTTTGCAGATTATTAAGGGTGGTTACGTTAATCGACGGCAAACTTGGGGGTAGGTAACAAAAACGCTTTTGGATGGAAACACAATATTTATCCATCTTGTAATATTCTGTTTTGTAGCATTCGGTTTCAACAACTTTTTATAAATTATATAGAATTGAATTAAATTAAATCCACTAAAGGCTTTAAAATTCTTGCTCAAATTCAATTTCGTCGGTCCGTTCCACATTAAAGCGTGCTTGTCCGTGACAGTTCATACACATAACCGAACATTTTAAACCAAACTTTAAACATCCGCATCGATTCCAGCAGGCCTTTTTGCAGGCACACGAAATTAACTCTAAAATTGACGAGGGAGCTGCTTGCTTCAGTAGTCAAAACAGGTATTAAAATATCACCTGATTTCTTCCATCCCCATTCTTCTGGCTCTAAAACATTTCCATGCCAAGCCTGAATTCGGTGGTAAACCCGCAACGAATGTTGTTGCAAAGCTGCTTGCCAAAGTAACCGTTTGATTAGAATTGCCAACCGAGGTGTTAAACAGAACATACCTCTGATGATTTATTGACGTTTCATTTTTTTGTGCTTTATATAGTGCAAGAGCAATTATTTCCCCAGCCTCAGTAATATCCTGTTTTGTAGCATTTGGTTTGTTAAAGGTTTTAACAACTTCTTGTAAATTTGTTTTCAAGTTTAATAAATTTATAGTTTGGAGTTTGCCTTTTTCAAAAAAAGCAGACGTTGTGTCACTACCACTAAATGCATGAGCAAAAAGAACTGTTTTTGTTGAGTTCTTAAGGACATTTGACAACTAACTGTAAATCTTTAGAGCTATAAACTCTTGCTTTTATATTACCTTGGGCCTCCCTTAGTAGTCTAATATCCTTTCCAGTTGGTGTTAGGGCAATAATTAAGGTAAGAAGATCAACATCTTGTCTTACAATTACGACTGGTTCGAATTTAAAACTTTTTTGAATAGCAGTTTGAACTATATCTGTATCAGCATCATCATCCGCAGTTACAATTTGTATCTCTTCATTTTGAAAGGTCTGAACTAGTTGAGAAATTAATCGTTCTTTGTTGGCAAGGTTGTTTAATAATTTTTCTTTAGGGTCTGTAATTGGCGTATTTTGATCAAAAATGACTGTGGGAGATGTTCTTCTTAAAATTCTCTGTTGGCGTTCAATACTTTTTGTGCTGGTAGGATTATTACTGTAACCATCGAATGAATAAGGCGGTTAGGATTGTGTTGGACCATTTGAAATATTATCAGGCTGCGTTATGTTCGATTAAGTACCGTATTCAATATAATCAGACTTTCATTTTTGTTTAACCCTACAGTTTACGATTTAATAACATAAAAAGTAATAGAAATATCGATACATAACACAGAAACTTTTTTGTAGAGAATTTTGTGACAAACCTTTTCCTATACTTATGTTTTTTCCCTAAGATAAAGCGTTTAAAAGATATTGTAAAAAAACCAGTGCAGTGTCTCTAAAAGGGTGAGATGGGGATGAAGCTTACCCCTTAGGTGTGGGAACTTTTTTGATATGTATTCTTACACACATAAGCTAACTATTATAGATATTTCAGCTTATTATAATTTTTTTCTTCTATTCCACATAAATTTGCCTAATTTCCGTGTACTAATAGTTTATTACGTACAGATATACGAAACGGCTGTCAGCTGCTCAAGTAACGGTGGAGCGCCTCCAACGCGTAAAAAATTTATTGAAATAAAAACATACTTACCATCAAGTTGAAATTTGGTATGTTGTTTAATAATGTTAAAAAGTGATAAAAAATCATAGTAGCTGTTAAAATAGCGGTGGATAATAAATCTGCTGCTCATATAAACATGTTGATTAAAAGTTTAAATTTTAGTCATTTCATCAAGGTTTAAATTTTGTTATATAACAATATGTATAATATATTTCACGAAAAACTGAGTCAGCTGATGGAAAGAATGGGGAAAAGTCGTCAACTGATGCCATAAACATAGCAGTTCGCGGCTAAGGCGTGGCGCGCGGGGCCACATGTATCAAGCTCATAACAAAGGCTGACAGATTTTCATTTTATGACAGACCCAGCTGACCATAGGCCAGTCCAACACGCTGTCACTTTGCTTTGTTTGTACTACAGCAGCCATATTTTGTTGGTAAGTTAGGGTTTTCGACAGGCCTAAAGGGCACCATACACGTTCAGTAATCTCATTACCTGAATTTTCGCGTTTTTTCAATCATACTTAATTCAGTAATTATAGCTAGATATGCTTTTTTCTTAAATAATGGACATGTAAGGTGTGAAAAATAATGACAGGGAATGACGGGGAAATTTTTAGTAATGATGTTTCTGTAATGATCTGCTGGAATGACATTATTGCTGAACGTGTATGGTGCCCTTTAGGCCTGGCAAAAACCCTGACTTACCAACAAAAGATGGCTGCTGTAGTACAAACAAAGCAAAGTGACAGCGTGTTGGACTGGCCTATTAGTTTTATTCAATGTATTTAATACTATATTATATATTTGAATAATAGTTTTTTTCATATTTAATTAATAGAAAACTTTCGCGCATAAAAATATCTTGAATTATATAAGTTAATATATCGAAAGAAAAGTACATTATTTAAAAATCAATCAAAATGATACAATTTTTTTACTTTGCAGCAAAATGTATATTAATGTTGAACAGATGATGGAATGTTAATGGGTAGACCGTTATGTGTCAAAAGAACGGTTTGTCAAATTAAATTTAAACGTCAACATTATTTACAATAATTTTACATATTACTCAAAAAGAATAATATAGTCAGTCATTATCTTATGTCAAAAAAATGCCAGTACGTTTAAATTACACCCACGAAGACTTTTTAAATTTGTTTATTATTTATGGAGAATGTGATAAGGCAATATCAAGAACTTGCAGCACATTTGCTAATCGATATCCAGAAAAACGGAAACCGTCACCAAACACTGTAAAACGCATACTGGAAAATTTTAAAAATTATGGCTCTGTTAAGGCAAAAATGCAAAGAAGAAAGCCTATTGTTGATGACGAAAACATTGAAATAGACATTCTGGGATATTTTCATGCATTTCCAAGGATGTCATTAAGACAAGCTGCTCTGGAATCGGGACTATGCAAGGATTCAATTCACAGAATCTTATTAAAACATAAGTTTCATTCCATATGGTTCAAGCATTAAAAGAAACAGATTTCCTAAGAAGACAGAATTTTTGTGAGTTTATTCTAATAAGGTCTGAGGGTGACGATTCTTATTTGGGAAATATTATATGGACAGATGAAGCAAAATTTACTAAAAATGGACTTTTTAATAGACACAATTCGCATTATTGGAGTGACTCAAATCCTCATATGTTCAGAGAGCGAAACTTTCAGGAAAGTTGGCAGTTCAATGTTTACTGTGCCATAAGAAACGATAGAGTGGTGGTATTACAATTTTATCAGGAAAATTTAAACGGTAAATTAAATTTACCCTTCTACTAAGTAATATGTATCGGTAAATTTTTGTTTTTTTTTTCTAGGTGAAAGATATCTGACAAAATTTGAATAATGACTATTTAGAAAATTTACCTCTCGCCGAACGTAGAAACAATTTTTATCAGCACGACGGTGCCCCCCCCACATAACGCATATTTAATTAATACTTATTTACAAGAAACTTTTTATGATCAATGGATTGCCAATAATGGACCTTTCTTATTGCCTCCTCGCTCGCCCGACTTATCAGTTTTGGATTATTTTATTTGGGGAACTATTAAAAATAAAGTTTATGAGAGCCCATTAACAACCATTGAAGATTGTATGCAGAGAGTAAGAAATGCATTTCAAAACATATCACAGGATTCAATTAGAAGAGCTACCCATGAGGAACTAATCCGGAGGTGCGAAAAATGTGTCGAGGTTCGAGGGCGGAATTTTGAGCAATTATTAAATTAAAATGGAATCATGTTTTAAATTGATCTTATCTCTGGTATTTTAGTTCATGCTGTATCTTCAATTCGATTAATACGCATGTTACAGTGTTAGTGTTATTTTCCGTTTTTCTGGATATCGATTAGCAAATGTGCTGCAAGTTCTTGATATTATCTTATCACATTCTCCATAAATAATAAACAAATTTAAAAAGTCTTCATGGGTGTAATTTAAACGTGCTAGCATTTTTTGACATAAGATAATGACTGATTGTTTCTAATCATGGCTATTTGGATGAAATGATTACAACAATTCACGAATTTCTAATAAAATCGCAAATATTTCAAAAAGTTGAAAACTTTAACCCCTCAATGCTAATATCAGAAAAAAGGGAATTCAATTTTACACAACTTGACGTAAAAAAATACAGGGTGTTTTCGCGGTTTGAAGTTGACAAAATGTAACGCGAAAAACGGAACACTTGGTATGATATTATTGAATTTATTTCAGTTGTAGAACGTAGTTCTCCTTGTGTTCTTATTATGTGCCAAGACGCAAATGAGGATATTTTACACGAAGAAAGTTATAACGGTTCTTGCAAACCGTTGCACCTGTCAAATTTTCTATAAAATGTCAAATATCTCTGAAACGGATGGATTTATAGGGTATCCTACATGTTTTTGACTCAGAATTTTACGCGCTTTTCGGAAACCCTGAAATATATAGGGTGTTCCATTTAAAATAAGCAAGTTGGTATCGACTTCCGGTATAAGCGGAAGTGCCAGCTGCTTGTAATTATTTTAGTTGGATTGGCCACACTGACTTTAGTAACTCCCAAAATTTTCAAAAATTTCTGATGCGTACTTTTCTCTATATCGATCGATTCAGATCCCGGTGAGACACCCTGTATATTAGTCGTAAAAATTATTATTACTCAAAATTAACATAAAATAATAATTTTTTAATACCTTCACTATTATCTGCAATTGGATCAAGTGTAATTTCAGAAATGGTTGTTGGCAATTGTTCGCCTTAGAACCGTTTCAAAAAATATTTGTTTTCCTTTTCTTCCCAACCATATTCATTAGGAACAAATAATACTAACAATTAAATATTTATATTTAACACAATAATAACTTTATAGTCAAGCAGAAAACTTATAAAAAAGAAACGGTATATTATCTCATATGCTGTACATTTAAGCTATTTTTAAGCCCGAAAGTTTTCCATTAATTAAATAGGAAAAAAAAACTGATATTCAAATATATAACAGTATTAAATCATTGATTAGAAATAATGATCAGTTGGATCTGTCATAAAGGAAAAGCTGTCAGCTTTTGTTATGAAAACAACGAACGATACTTGATACATTTGGCCTGCGCGCCGCGCGCTAGCCGCGAACTACAATGTTCATGGCGTCAGCTGACGACTTTTCCCCATTCTTACCATCAGCTGACTCAATTTTTCGTCAAATACATTATACATATTGTTATATAACAGAATTTAAACCTTGACAAAATTACTAAAATTTAAACTTTTAATCAACATGTTCATATGACCAGCAGGAGTATTGTCCACCACCATATTAACAGCTCACTATGTTATTTTATCACTTTTTAATATTATTATTTTTTACGCGTGGGTGTCGTTCTCTTAGCTTCCTCCACCGCGAGTGCGCCGCTGGCCGCCATATCGTGTACCCGCAATAAACTACTACATAAGTGAAAATCAGCCTTAATGGTATGAGTGCCAAAAATGTGTCGCTGGCCCCGGACTAATAGTCACAGCGATTGTTCTTAACATTTGCCTACCCTGTATTTTATTTGATCTTCAATTGCTTCATAAAGATCAAAGCTCTAATTGAAAATATCAATTTCGAAGGAAGAACACTAATTTTTATTCCATTATTTTCATTCATTTCTTTTAAAAATATATTTAGGACTATTTTCTTAAATTTTTTTTATTCATTGTTTAGACGTTATCAACGCAATCCAACAACATGGGCTACTTCGTCCAAAAAACGATTTCCTTCCTGCTGAGTATGCGCAACTACAAACCCTTTGTCTCTATAACAGCGAATGAGCTAGTATTCGGATATAAGGACGATCTTGTAGCTCTAGCCCATCAATTTTACCCAAAGAGAAAGAGGCCTGCTGAAAAAATGGGCTTGCTGATAAACGTAAGTATACCTTTACTGAAATAAAATACATAAATAGACATAACGTCAACTTTCGCACACACAGAGATTACTACATAGATATGGTCCGGAGAATGTAATCAATTGGTATGTTGACGTTACGTAAATTTTTGCTTAAGTTGCATTTGACACCATTCAGAAAAAATGAGCAAGGTATCTCAAACGGTTCATCACTTTAAGTGCTTCGATGAATTTGATTGTTTAATTTTTCACCTAAGAAAAAAATTAAACTGTATTTGTGTATTTGTTTGTAAGGAAACCGAGAAAACAGTTAAAAAAAATAAAAAGTCATGGATGGTATTTTCATAAAAGGAATGATGTTTTTTTTTTAAAAATTGATAAGAATAATAATATTAACTTTAACTGCTGAAATTAAAACAAGCATTACTAAATGTCTTCAATATCTTTAATTACGACAATTCTAGTACAGGAAAAAGTTCAAAATTTGGTGCAGTAACATATTAACCTGGATTGTTAAAATTTTACAGTCTTATAAGTCTTAACGTATACGCTACAAAAAAAATATTTAAGTGAATCACTTATCTACCAGACGTAGGGAGTGGAAAAATCAGGGATGATATTGTGCTTTTCAGTATTATCACTTTAAATATTAATTTTTGCAAAAAATTTAAAGACTTACTTTATTGTAGGTAATAACATTATCTTTAATACTATAAAAACTGACCCAGATTTTTTTGTCAATGCGCACTTTTAACAGAGAAAGAAATATTGTACTTGTATGTAAATATCTCTGAAATTACTGATTACTTAAATAAAATTGCTTTTAGTTCTTTAAAGCTTTTTAAACTATCTTCAATATTTTTTTATTTGGTAAAATTGGGTTTATTATGGTTATAGGGAGAATATTACCATATATATTTGTACATATACAATAAAGCAATAAAACATCAAATGTTCAATACACTCATAATTAAATTATACTTAAAATTTTTCAAAACTAAGCAGGCAAACACGAATTATAAGAGGCTGCACTTGAATTCAATTAACATATTTACGTGGCTATGATTGCTCGAGTTGGGATATTTTTGAGCGAAAAAAGTTTTTCAGGACGGTTGTTTATAGTTTAAAAATTACTTTATGTAATGTGTTCATTCTGCTCCACTAAAAAAATATGTAAATCTCATCTTTTTTACCTTTAAAAATAACAAATGTTTAACTATACGATATTGTTGAATTAAATACAATTTTGCCTTCGTTAATTACTTCCACATCCAGTGGAAGTATAGTAACGACAAAAAAATTTTTAAAAATTTTTATTGTTCAAATAGGCTTAGAATGTCATGAAACGTCGAGATTTTAAGTTTGAGCGAAAAAAAAATTTCTGTCTGTCGGTCTGTAACTTTTTTTTGTGCGCACGTTTACTCTGGAACCGTTTAAGATATTGACTTGAAATTTGGTACACGTATGTATTTTAACGTGATCTGGAACTAGATTATATTTTCATCTTGTTCCATCGAAGGGTTGGGGGTAAATTGGGGTAAATTTTGGGAAAATTTTTAAATTAAGCAGGTACGAGTCCAGAAAATTGGTATTTAGTATATTAAAGAGAAGCTAAGGTCTCAAAAAAATTTTTGGCATTAGCCACCCCCATTACCACCCCCACCTCATTATTAAAGGGGATGAAAAAAAAATGTGATTTAGTGTGTGTACAAGAACCAGAAACCTCAAAATATTTTTTTACTTCATCCACCCCCACTACACCCCCTATCACCACCCCCACCCCACTACCGATGTGGGGTATCGTTTTATAGGTTTTTGGGGTAGAGGATTTCAAATATTATGTTATTAAAGTTCCATAAGCAATTATTTCCACATACAAAATTTTTTCGTTGTGAGTGACTTGTATAGAAAATCTGGATGTGGAAGTAGCGATTCCTTGGGCAGCGGTTTTTTTATAGTAAGAGTAAATTAAAACACATGGAAATGTAAAAAATGTTCTTGACTTTAATTTAACCTTAAAAACTTTTCCATACAACCTTTTCTCGAGTTATTGATGAGAAATTTAAAAAAAAACAGTTTTTTGGAATTTTTTAAAAAAATGGTCAAGTTGGCGTTCTCTTCTTTTATCGTTCAATGAAGTCGATATTTAATGATCTTTTAATTATTATAGCACCGTTAAAGGAAACATGTACATTTTTTCCAAAAAATTCTTTTTAGGCATATTTAAAACAATATGAAAATTGGATATTTTCCCATGTATACGCCATTAACATACATGTCAATTTTAACAGCTGTTGTAATCGTAATTTGGCGTAACTGCTCCTCAATTTAAAGTTAAGATATGTGGCTTTAAAGTTTAATAAAAACATTTAAACATTTATTTGTTTAAATAATGATTTTTCAACTAATTGATGAAACCTCTTTCGTAAGAAAGTGACAGCATAATTTTTTAATTGCAAATATTCATTAATAACGATATAAATATAAAAACCGCTGCCTAAGGAATCACTACTTCCACATCTAGATTCTCTATCCAAGTCACTCACAACGAAAAAACTTTGTATGTGGAAATAATTGTTTAAGGAAGTTTAATAATATAATATTTGAAATCCTCTACCCAAAAACCCATAAAACGATACCCCACATCGGTAGTGGGGTGAGGGTGGTGATAGGGGGGTGGTAGTGGATGAAGTAAAAAAATATTTTGAGGTTTCTGGTTCTTGTATATACACTAAATCACAATTTTTTAATAAGGGGGTGGGGTAATACCAAGGGGGTAATGGGGGTGGCTAATACCAAAAATTTTTTTGAGACCTTAGCTTCTCTTGTATATACTAAATACTAATTTTATGGACTCTTACCTGCTTGATTTACCCATTTACCCCAAATTTACCCCAATTTACCCCCCAACCCTTCGACGGAACAAGATGAAAATATAATCTAGTTCCAGATCTCGTTAAAGTACATATGTGTACCAAATTTCAAGTCAATATCTTAAATGGGTTCAGAGTAAACGTGCGCACAAAAAAAAGTTACAGACAGACAGACCGACAGACAGACAGAAATTTTTTTTCGCTTAATCCTAAAATCTCGACGTTTCATGACATTTTAAACCTATTTGAACAATAAAAATTTTTTTAAATTTTTTTGTCGTTACTGTACTTCCACTGGATGTGGAAGTAATAAATTTGTTTTTTAAAGAACCAGTCATAGGTTTTTTTTACTATGTGTAAAATACAACCCTCTTTTTACTATTAGATGTTTTGTCAATAAACGGGAGTTTTTATCGTGAAAAAACAAAAGAAAAACAAATTGAAAGCATTTTGATAACATATAAAAAGTAAAGAGTAATGTTTTAAGCAAAGAATTATTTTCGAGTTATTGTCAACTAATTACATTTTTTTCCACAATAACAACTATTCAAGTTTTTATCATAGAGAAATTAAAAAAAAATAAATATATTTTTTTTACATTATTTTTAACTAAAAATGCGCAAAAATGCAGTGCCACCCCCCTTTTCTCAACCCCCTATATTCAATACAGCTGCAAAGTGTAAACCAGCCAGATGTTTTTATGTAATTGAAAATATTTTTTCCTGATTTTTCTGCGTTTCTTGTTGGGATCCTCTGCCTCATGTATTTTCTCTAAAACAAGGTCCGTGAAATCTACAAAATCGTACAAATATCCAGTATTTTATTGGAAAATAACCTCTACACCTGTGACTTTTTCGTCAAGGGAGCAGTTAGAGGGCGTTTTTTGACGAATAAGAACAGAAATATGAAAAATACCGTATTTTGTTCAGGTTTCGGTTTATTTTCTCAAAACTGTATTTAAATCATACAGAAGTAAAAATATAAAGAAGACAAGCCCATATTTGTCTAATTTATGTGCACCGAAACTGTAATTCTGAATCCAAACCCAAAATTGGGAGCGTATATTTACCCGTTGCGATGTCTCCAAGCATTCTAATAAATGGCGGAGTCGCCGGTATTAAAAGGCCAAATACATTTTCTTTTTAGTCCGGTGATATTAGGAAAATGTTTCCGAAAGTTTTGGGACTAGCCAAAAATTAGTCTACCTCTACCTACAGAATTTCCTCAGGACTCCGAGAAAATAGTGTTGACCACTCAAAACGGCGGTTTTAATTGTTATTTAACTTATTGTAAACAAAATGAATTTTGCAACTTAGTTTCTTGCTTATACCTTCGCTTCTAAAGGTCGTAGAAAAACGTTCGACCCGTTAATTTCTTCGCCATGAGCTTCCCTATAAGGTGGGTATGCGTAAAGAACGAAGCTTTGATTGTTAATAACATTTTATGGCAAAGAACTGAAAAAATTGAATTTTTCGATCCTCGAACTTTGAAGTACTGTAGAAACAAATATAAAATCTGTATGTTAACGATATTATGAGAAATAGTACATATTTATACCCTTAATAAAATGCACTATGTTCCGTTGTAAAATATTAATTATTTTTTTGCAATTAATTAAAAAAAATTCAAATTGTTACATTAAAAAATCAAATTAACATTTTACAGTTCTGTTTCAGTAAATACATTGTATTTGACATACATTCACATATGAAAAAAAGAATATTGCAAAAAAAATTCAGTTTGAGACATTTTTTACGCAAAAAATCAATTTTGCAACTTAAACAAATGTAAAGTGAATTTTGCATAAAATTTATTGCAACCAACGGCATTTCAATTGTGATAAAACAACACGGATTTAGAAAGAAAATGTGCTCTGATGCTTTTTAGTCGAGATATGAAGAATTCACGTTTTTTGAGATTACGGCGAAATTTGAAAATATTTTTACTTAAAAATTTAAGTGCCATGTCTATATATATAAATGGGCCATAGAAAAAAAATCTTTGGGAATAAACCTAAAACAAAAAAATGAGGACAAAAAATAAACTTTATTTTGTATATTCAATAAATTAATTTTTAAATACACTCCTGAAGCCGAGAAAAAGAGAAATAAAGCTGCCGCCGCGGTGAAACTGTCCGTACGCCACTCGCAGTGTTGGAGGGAGGGGGAGCTGGCGTCTAGAGACAGCGCGAGCACCAAAAATGCAATTTCCTCGATTTTTTTCCATGGCCCATTTATATATAGTAAGTGATAACACATACTCTGAGAAATATTCAGTTAAATTTTCAAGTAAAAATATTTTCAAATTTCTCCGTAATTGCAAAAAACGTAAATTCTTCATATCTCGGCTCCAAAGCATCGGAGCACAATTTTTTTTTAATTCGTGTTTTTTTATGACAATTGAAATGCCGTTGGTTGCAATAAATTTTATGCAAACTCCACTGACATATTTACATTTGTTTAAGTTGCAAAATTGACTTCTTGCTTTAAAAAGTCGCAAATTAAATTTTTGTTGCAATATTCTTTTTGATTATGTAAATGTATGCCAAATACAATGTATTTACCGAAACAGAACTGTAAAATATTAATTTGATCATTTAATATAAGTTTGAATTTTTTTTTATAAATCAATGGGGTTATTTCATGTTAAAGAAAAACTTAAAAATATCTATCACTTTGAATAGTACAATATACAGGAATAATGTATTGGTAAATACTATTTCTTTATTATTTGTTAATTGTTCATAAATCCATAAGAAGTATCGTCAATAATTTCAAATTTTATTAACTTCACGGTTTACAACTAAATCTAGGAATATTTGTTTTTGTTAAGATTCTTGACTCTTACTTATAATTTGAATGTATGTTTATTCGCGAAAATAAAACAAATGAACCGAATAGGATTTACCTTCGATACACAAATTCACCAATATGTGACAGCGATTTATATATCATGACAAATTTTCGCAGTTACTTTACTATATAAACTTTTGAATGTGAATTCCTTTGTATCGAAGGTAAATCCCTATTGAGTTCATTTGTTATATTTTCGCTAATAGGTGGATGTAAGCATGCAATTGCGTTTCGGAACCGAAAATAGCGCAAAAACATGCAATCTTAAAAGGTTCATATTTTTCGAAAAACAACTGCGGGAGGTCGAACGATATCGCGACACAAAGAGCAAGAGTTCTAGTTGATCCGCATCGTAAATTATACAAGGCAAATCGAAAATTCGGCTCGGCACGAACGAATCAAAACTGGTATTTCTTGACATTTAGCGAAAACGGCAAAACAAAATGTCAGTCATACATCAATATAGGTAATGGTGAAGTTTGCATTTCATGGCAGCCATACATATTTACTGCTTGAACTATACTGCGCATGCGTAAACATTGACGGGAACTACCATTTTCAAATTATAAATTGAGTTTAAAATTATTTAACGTCCATAAAAAAAATTGCCATTACATATACCTAGTTATTACTAGTCCTAGAATCCAAATTTAATGTAAATAAAAATTATGAAATAACCCCATTGCAAAAAGAAATAATATTTTGCAACGGGACAAAGTGCATTTTATTAAGAGTAAAAATATGTACTATTTATCATATAATCGTTAACATACAAATTTTCTTTGCATATACTTACCTTATAGGGGAGCTCATGATGAAGAAATTGAACGTTTTTCTACGAAGATAGCAGCAAAAAACTAAGTTGCAAAATTTATTTCGTTTACAAAAAGTTAAATAACAATTAAAGCCGCCGTTTTGAAATGTCAACACTATTTTTTTCGGATTCCTGATGAAATTCTGTAGGAGTAGAATAATTTTTAGCTAGTCCCAAAATTTTCCGAAAAATCGTTATTTTTGAAGCTAAAATCACCGGATTATTTAATCAATGGTCACCCGAGATATTGGAATATTTAATATACATTATAAATGCACAGAATTTATTTACATAGATAAAAATTTGAACTGATGGGCCAATGAAATAAATTAAATATATCTTTGCAATCAATAATTGTTTCTCTAAATCATCAGTACGTAGAATTCTGTTTAAATAATTTAATTGCACTAATGGAACAATTAATTAAATTAAATATACCTGTGCAATCAATAATTGTTTCTCTAAATCATCAGTACGTAAATTTCCATTTAAATATTTTCTATATAGATTAAATGGAATTATATTCTAATTTATCATTTATAGCCCAGTAAATAGAGACAAATTTGAGGCCAAAATATGAAAAAATTACGAGAAAGCTGTTTTTTTTGTGGAGACCTTAGTACATCTTGAGAAGTTCGAGCAATTTTAGCCATGGGTTTTTTTTGGAGGGGGGGAGGGGTTTAAAGGGGCGATTTTCAGTTTTTTGCCATTATCTCGAAAAATATAACTTTTTCGACAAAAATAGTCATGAGCAAAAATATTTCTTACAAACTTCTACACAAAAAAGGTCATTACACTTTTTTCGTAGGATCAATCGTTTCAAAGATGTAGGGTGTTTTACTGCCCACTATAATAATACTATATATTTATAGAAGATATACTTTTTGCAACTAAATTTCATTCAGTCATTTAAAT
Source organism: Rutpela maculata (assembly GCA_936432065.2). Taxonomy (NCBI): domain Eukaryota; kingdom Metazoa; phylum Arthropoda; class Insecta; order Coleoptera; family Cerambycidae; genus Rutpela; species Rutpela maculata. Next base: position 48,753,703 of record OW386292.2, read on the forward strand.
ATTGCACGATAATAAAAAAAGCAATAAAAGAAATGTAGAAATTGTATTTGTTCTTAAAATAAAGAGAAACAGACTAGACAACTTTTTTTTTAACTTATTTGTCTCTTAACGGATGGACCTCATTAAGGTTACAAAAGAAATATATGGATACAAAAGTACGTATGTATTGTACGTAAGCTGCCACTAGTATAAAAATAATCAGATCATTTAAAATAGAATAAGTATTAAACATTAATTGGATATTTTTATTATGTAACTATTTGCATGTACAGTATAATATAAGAGCTTCAGAAACTGTGCTAAACCCATTTTAATACATACAATTATTATCAAATGTGGCACAGTCCTCCTTTCAAAATCACCTTAACAAAATAAAGTACAGTAGACGAAGGGAGAGCTAGTGATTAAGTTGAAAAAATTTTACCCTTGGGAGAAATATGTTTTTATCTGTAAAAAGATGCACAGTGATCACGACGGTGATGTTCAAATTTCTCTACAGTGTGTCCTACTCTTTTAAAATACTCTCCTTCCAGAGCGATTGTCCAATATAAATTTTCTGAAAAGTGTAAAACTTTGATTTTCATATTTTCTCCTACCATCAACTGATCAGCCAATTGACGAAGCTCTTTATGAAGAGGACGATGAAGTTGACACGGAATTAGATTTATGCAAAGGGTTGTTTTGAGTGTCAGATGTGGATTAGGCCTACTGTTTTTCACTGTTAAAAAAATACAGACATTGTATCTTTCCGTAACTTTTACTCAAAAACGATTGATCCTACAAAAAAAAGTGTAATGACCTTTTTTGTGTAGAATTTAATAATAAATATTTTTGCTCATAACTATTTTTGTCGAAAAAGTGATACTTTTCGAGATAATGGCAAAAAACTGAAAATTTACCCTTTAACCACTCCCCCCCCCAAAAAAAACCCAAGGCTCAAATTGCTAGAGCTTCTCAGGATGTACACCTCAATGAAGGTCTCCACAAAAAAACAGCTTTCTCGTAATTTTTCCAGTCGAAATGTCTTCAATTACAACAGAGAAGGGAAAGATTAATCGATAAATTAACATGCGTTCAGTAAAATAGTGCAGTAACAAGTAAAATTGAAAATTTTTAAAAACCCCAGATCAATGTATCTAATCAGTTTCATATGACCGAATCAAAATGAGGCCTAAATCATGTTCGGCTACCATCATTGTCTGCACATTTTCAATTTTATTTAAATCGGACAATTTCTAGAGAAGTTCAGCATGGCGAATTCAAGATGGCGACCAAACATCGAAATCTAATATGGCCTATAAGCTTCTCGACAAAATTCTCTTTCAAATAAAAAAAAACTACGTCAAAATTGGATCATCCGTTGAAGAGATATGAAGCCACAGACAGACAAATAAACATACAAACATACGCGTCAAACTTATAACACCTCTCTTTTGGCGTCGGGGGTTAAAAATCAGCTGGAGAGCTAAAAAATTACACAGTTCTTTTCTATTTCAAAATATTGAACAATTTCTTTAATATGCATATTTCTGTTAATTAAATTGATACAGCGGTGTAATTAATTATTACCCATCTTCATATTCGATTATTTTTTTAGAGCTTCCTGCGTTTTGGAACTCTCGTGACGAATTGAGTTTATTGCCAATTTTTCAAAATATTATATCGCACCAACGAGTTATACACCATGCATTTTGCATAGACTTACATAGACCCCAAGATACTATATACGTTTACTTAAAATTCTGTCTTCATAATTTCCACATTTTGTTTAGATCTGTCACCTTCCATACAATATAAATCAAGCCATTTCTTTTACGGATTATCTTCAGCTGGAATGTGCTCCGGCGTACAATGCCATCAAAAGCCAGCTGCCTATATCCGGTGCCTGTTAAAAAGTACAGAAATCATCGACCTCTACTCCTTTGCGAGTTTTGTTTCGATTCATTTAATATTTATTATAACATTTTAACATGGATATATTGTGTTTGCAATGCGACGCCAAAAGAGTAGCTATAACTTGTCTACAATTCACTGGCGAATTTGCGTTATTCCTTCCTCAGTCGAATGCCCTAAATGATATTTTAGAAAGAGTACATCATGTCCTAAATCCTAAATCAGCAGGGTGATATTTTTCTCAGGTGCAGTTCTATTTAACTGCTTACTTTTTCAACAATTACGTCGCATCTATTTGGAAAATCAGTATATATCTGTTAATATACTCTTCGCAACTACGCAAACGAAGAGTATAGGTATTGCATTTGATCGGCACATTTCTAAAACCGGAAATATCGCTCGCAAACAAAAAATTTTCATATCATTGTGTTAGTGAACGAATTCTGACCAACTTTCAAAATGTCCGTCCGTCTGTCCGTCCGTCACGTTTCTTTTAAGCACGATAACTCAAGAAAGAAACATCCGATTGTACTGAAATTTAGAGAGTAAGTTATTGTTAGCTAGGGGAAGAACTCTACTGTTTTTGAACAAAATCTATCAGTAAAAAAAAATGTTATTAATGATTTAAATTTGAGATTTTCTTTTTGATTTTTATGTTTTTGTAAAAATTTACATTTTTTACATTTTTTTACGTGTTAGGTAGTTCTTACGCTTTTGACTCGGAATTCAAGGGTTCGAGACCCACATGGGGTATGGTATAGTTTTTTTACTTTATTTTACACTGAGTCTTTTACCAACTAAGTTCGTACTATAAAATTAAAAATGTCTAAAACATTATTTACAAAAAATTGCGAAGAGTATCCAATAGAATGTGTAACAATTATATAAAAAAGTTTAATATTAAAGAACAGACAGTTTTCTTATAGATGTGTTAATAATCACTTTTATTTACTTTTTAATATTGCTAGTGGTCGAGCTGCAGAGGATTTTGTAGTAGCACCAATGACTAATCCAGACATATCAAAAAAATGGTTGCATATGTTTTTGAGAAATGATGCACAGTTTGTGATAATCGTTTTTGATACTTATTTCTCTCCTTCGATCAAAAATCACTAGCACGATTTGAGAGGGACCCGTCGAGGTCGAAAAATTGAAATTAGAGATCCATCGACACGCCCTCCCGACTTCATGTCTGCAATTTCGAAGAGCATCAGCCACCATTTAACGTTCTCGTGCGATGCTCAGACACGATATATTGATAATAATGTTAAACGATATGAAATTTGAGCACCCTGAAGTGAAGGTGTGGATGGAAGTTGGCGTTGGCACTTCATTATGGTATATAAACGTTAGTAAATTGTACGAGAAGTTGACATCAAATATATGTATATTCGGTCATAAGTATTTTGTTTTTATGTTACAGAAAAAATAAAAAAAGTGTCGGTAAGCTCAATCAACTCTCTTTACATAAGCTGTCTACAAATTTTTCGAAAAAATCGAGATATTCGAAGAAATGTAGAAAATTACACGTTTTCCTATAGAGTGCATGTAAATCTTTAAAAAAATAAATTTTATCAGCAACCTTTGTTTCGAAGGAGCGTCAAAGTAGTACATAATATTAAGTGAACATCGTATATGAGATCGATTTCAGTTTATTACCGATTAATTACGGTAACAATATGGAGAAATTTTACCGAAAAAAAATAAAGTCCCAAATCCCGCCCCCTGTAATTCCTTCATTTTTGTCGGAATTCAAAATATATAAAAAATGGCTTTAGCAAATTTAATTCTATTTAAATTAGCTAGAGTAGTCTTTTGGCGTAGGAGTCAAGATTAAAAAGTTGCCAACTGTAGAAGCCCAAGATTTGTGATTTTTTGCCGTACAAGGCCGACATTTCAGTAGTTATCTCCGAAATTTAAAAAAAAATCAAAATTCTTATGAAAGAAAAAGATTTCTAGTGGAAAATACTCGTTTGACCTTATTTTTTATTTCGAGCTAACTCCCACCGTTTCGGAGATAGCTGTGAAAAATCGCAAAAAAACAGCTTACATTTCGGAGCTGAAAGAATTGCAAAAACATGCAATCTTGATACGTTCATATTTTTAGAAAAACACCATTGGTACGGCCGTACGATATCGTGACGTAAAGAGGAAGTCTTCCAGATAAACCTGATCGTAAATTGAACGGCGAAATTCGAAAATTCGGCTCGACCTGATCGAATCAAAAGTAGCATTTTGTGACAGTTTGTGACATTTCATAAAATCGATTTCTCTTTTTGCAACATGTTTAATTACTTCCATATCCAGTGGAAGTATAGTAACGACAAAAAAAAATTTTAAAATTTTTATTGTTCAAATAGGCTTAGAATGTCATGAAACGTCGAGATTTTAAGTTTGAGCCAAAAAAAAATTTCTGTCTGTAACTTTTTTTTTGTGCGCACGTTTACTCTAGAACCGTTTGAAATATTGACTTGAAATTTAGTACACATATGTACTTTAACGAGATCTAGAACTAGATTATATTTTCATCTTGTTCCGTCGAAGGGTTGGGTAGTAAATTGGGGTAAATTTGGGGTAAATAGGTAAATCAAGCAGGTAAGAGTCCATAAAATTGGTATTTAGTATATACAAGAGAAGCTAAGGTCTCAAAAAAAATTTTGGCAATTACCACCCCCACCCCATTATTAAAGAGGATGGAAAAAAATTATGATTTAATGTGTGTACAAGAACCAGAAACCTCAAAATATTTTTTTACTTCATCCACCCCCACTACCACCCCCTATCACCACCCCTTCCCCCTCTTCCGATGTGGGGTATCGTTTTATGAGTTTTTGGTGTAGAGGATTTCAAATATTATATTATTAAAGTTCCATAAACAATTATTCCACATACAAAATTTTTTCGTTGTGACTGACTTGGATAGAAAATCTGGAAGTGGAAGTAGTGATTCCTTGGGCAGCGATTTTTTATACTTATTTATGCAAGACTTATAGAATGGTAGAATTACACATCATCATAGATACTATCTAAACTTTCTTGGAAAAAAAAAACTGGCTTTATAGAAATGATTTCACGAAAATTGTCGCTATCTCCCTGGTTATTAACCGAGAACGCGAACGTTGACTTGAGAAGCTTTTGTAAAAATTATTTTGAATTACACCTCTCCTAAATTAATCGCCAATAGGATCTGTTGCAGGTACATATTACGTGCATTTATTACTAGCCTCCATTCTCGGTTAAGGTCTAGTTTCAAGTGATAAAGAAATGTAAAATACAGGGTGTTCCTTAATGACATATTAATATATCAGGTTATTTTATGAAGAAAAGTTCGTATGAACATGTCCAACGGCTTAAATTTCTTGCTACAGGGTATCGAATTTTTTTTAAAGCGTTATTTTTTAATATCTCAGAAAGTACTTTAGATATTATTTTCAATTTTGGTATGTGTTAATAGGATATAAAATCACATATTTTAGTTAGAAAAGTTATTTTATCGCTCCACCAGAGGCATCCCTGCAAACATGTAAAACAACACAAAATAAAATAGTTATAAGGGTATCTTCATATTAAGTGAGTCATACTGTATATTTAAGGAAATGCATAGATTTCGACAAAATATTACGTTAGTAAATACGTCGAGTGTTGTAAAATAAAGATTTTTTTGTGACTGTGATTTATTAGCAGACCACGGTACACCGCTTTGATAGAAATATTCAAGGTACATAATTGTTTTTTTTTTTATTAATCATCAATTTTGCATAGATTACCTTTTTACACATGACGTTTTGTTTCCGAGTTATAAGCGACGAATCGAAAAAAGGAACCTTCCCCCCGCCCTGAAGCGGCGGGGCTAGGAGTGGGGGCTTTTAGTATTTTTACTTCCTAACTATACCCCCAACACATCCCAGAAGAGGAAAATTCTCCCCTCCTAAATGTTCTCTACAATCCCCTTTTGGGCATTCATTGATCGGACTATATTGTGGCCTCAAGGATATAAATCATGTTGTAGTCTATGTGTAACAAGTTTATTGCATTATTGCATAGTAAATGTAAACCCTTTTAAGCAGATTTTTCGTAAACAACATTTTAGTTTATTTGTCCGGAAACTACAGTCTCTATTTTACCAGATTAGTACTAAAAAAAAACCTCAAACCGCACAAGTCATTAAAAGAAATATTTAGATCTGCTCATTTTTGACGCCTTCAAAATATATTGTATATTCTCAAATAGTAATATTAACTTATTACAGTAGATACACCATCTCGTTTTTTTTTTATAAACATTTCAAAACTATATTTTATTGAATAGAATGTGTACTTTGCTAAGACATGGGAAAAAGAAAATTTAAAATTTAATTATTTACTATATTTTAGCGAAACGGCACACTACCCGAAGTCCACAACATTTACACAGGGATGACAGGCATGCACGAATTTGGTCTCCTCTCCAAACTTAACGGCAAAGACACCCTCCCGTTTTGGAAAGATGCCCCTTGTAACGCTTTAAGGGCCAGCGAAGGATCTTTCTTTCCACCCAGATACTTCACCAAAGCTGACATAGTTTATATTTACGATAAGGATTTGTGCAGGATTCTTCCCATGCAGTATCGTGGGCCAGTATCCAAACATGGTAAGTAAATATAAAGTTAATATATACGTGGATTCCTTCCATCTGCTCCTCTCACGAATTTTAAATATGGCGGACCAACTGTGCCTGTGCTAATTATCAAGAAAACTCACTTAATACATTGCCTTAGATTCAGGTAATAGCAGAAATAAAGAAGGAAACTCGAAACATTTGATTGCCAATAAATAGTCAAATCAGACTCGAAGGACCAAATTTTGCATAATACGTGCTTTGTAGAAATTCCCTTAACTCTAGTATTGTACTGGATAATTCGCTGTAACAATTAAAGACGAACTTTGTCGGATTATTTATTTTGACTAGTAAATACTGAGATCAACAAAAAAATCGAGACCAAGAGACCAATGAATTTTTAGACACGAAAAATAATCAAAATGTTCCAAGCAATTTTTAAAGATCGTTTAATTAGAGTCAGTGCTGTACATGCATTTCCTGCTAAGATCATTTGACGTTATTTCAAGCGATTTCTTGCGTTCTTTATTAAAAATTCAAATTTTCCTGAAATTCTTGATTGTTATTGTTAAACGTATTCAAGCAATTCTGTCCTCCCCTACCTAAATTCCATCTTGGCTCGGCGAACTGTGACCTAGTAAAGAATAAACGGACTGTTTGAGATAATCCTTTCGTTACTATTCATACTATTTTTATATTGTAGTTTCCAAAAGCATTCAATTGTTTATTATTTGTTAAATTTCTAATTAACTTTAAGTTCTTCATATCTATTCTATGATTGTTATCAAATGCTGTGCAACACTAGACTTCTCAGTTCTTCCACTTTTGAGATCGGTCATAGTATATTCCGTGATTCTCGTTGTAACTGGATGTTTTGTTCGTCCAGCATACTAATACCATGTGATGATATACTTTTTACTGGCTTTCAAATACTAGATTGAAACCATATTTTTCTAGAAAACTAAGAAGTACTTTTTTGTTTTAGGAATCGCTGCCGATTTGTTTACGCCTATGGACAATATTTTCGATTCAGTCGACAATGATCCGAGCAACAAGTGTTTCTGTCCTGGAAATGAATATTGTCCACCCAAAGGATTACAAAATATTAGTCCCTGCCAATTTGGTAAGTTACTCTAACTGTATTATAGTATATTAAGTCTCAAGAATGGTAAGGGATGTTTATCGGTCGACGACAATTTTGCCGGATGCTTATACTCTTTCTTGCACGATCCTATTAAATTATACTTTATTATTTAAAATAATTTAATTTTTACCAAATAAACGAAAAGCCAAAAGTGACGTTTATATTTCGCGGCAAGTTCAACTTGTCCAATATGATATTTGTATTTTATTATACAATTGGGTATTTTCCATTTTTTTTAATTCAGTTTTGGTGATATACAGTGTGTCCCAGGATATATGTAACAAGAGGTGTAATGGACCAAAAATTTTGGAATTTTGGAATGGTATTTGGGGATTGAGTCCTGCTTGTTGTAAAACTAAAGTATACCAAAAATGACTTGATTTGGTGTTCTACAGGGTGTTTTATAAGCAAAGTTGTAAAAATCACCACTAATAAAGTACCTTTATTTTTCAAAATATGAAAAAATTCCACTAAGAAAAGTTATTTAGAATGCAATTTTATTATACCTCTATACCAAATTTCAAGAATATAAAATTATTTTTTTGAAACTTCCCATTTTTTCAATAAATTAGTATTTTATTTTGAATCATTCAATTAAAACTGCATAGAAATTATTTTTTGTGAATTAATATTTAAAGTTACGTAGAAGCTAAAAGTAGGCTATGAGAAAACAGTGGATACACATTTATCATTTATTATTGACATATCTGTCAAACATAGTCAATATTATCCTTTCTGTTTCAAATTAACGAACCAAGCATAAAAAATTAAGTGAAAATGGTACTCACAGTGCGTGAAAAGATTTATATTGTGCAATGCTACGGAATTGGCGGTGAAAACTTGCTAAGAGAAGTGGTAAGCCAATTTAATTTGAAATTCAAAACACTGCTTTGTCACGTACTCAGGCTATGAGAATAATTAAAAAGTTTCTGGCTACTGGTAGTGTTCTTAACAAGAAAAAAAAATAAAAGCGTATGATGAAGACAATGTTGGGGCTATTATAGCTCATACCTCTGTTATAGAAAATCCTAGGATGCCACTAAGAGAGAGATCAGCTCTTATTAATATTAGCAAGTCTGAACTCCAAAGAATTTACAAGGCAAAGAAAATTAGGGCATATAAAGTAAATTATAAACATACGCTTGAAGAGGGAGATGACGGCCGTAAGTTGGATTTTTGTTTGACCATTGGAGAAAAAATCATGGAAGAGAAATTTTTTCATCATTTCATAATTTTCTCAGATGAATCCACATGGTGTTGTTTCATCTCAGAATTGTTGATTTTGGGCTTCTGAAAATCCAAATTTTAGAATTCATTGTAGAAGACAATATTATAAAAAAGTGAATGTGTGGTGTGCCGTTTCTTATCACGTTGGAGTTATTGGACCTTATTTTATTGAGGGAAGGTTAAACCAGCACACTTATTTACAGCTTCTTGAAAGATTTTCTGAAGAACATTTAAATATTTTAAGAGATATGCCTTTAGTTCATTTTCAACATGATGGTTGCCCTGGCCACTCCACAGAAATGGTTAATCGGTGGTTGAATTTAAATTTTGGAGAAAATTGGATTGCCAGGAATGGACCGATCAAGTGGCCGGCGAGATCCCCAGACCTATCAATATTGGATTTCTTTTTATGGGGTCGCCTCAAGCAGTTGGTTTACGCTGAACCACTCCCTAACGATGTAGCAGTACTGAAACAGAGAATTACAAATGCCGTAAACTTCATACCGTTAGATCATATTCGAAACAGTTTTAAGGACTTCAGGCGAAGAATCGAAATGTGTGTGGATGTCGGTGGTAGCTACGTCGACTAATAAAAAAATCGTAAACATTGTTTTGTATTGGTCAATATTTAATTTGTTTGTGAATCTGTTATGTTTTTGACATTTATTACTTGTTATAATTTTTAAACCTTATTAATCTTCAGTTAGTAATTGTTTCTTGTTTTACAATTAGTTCGATTAACATTATACCTTCTTACATCTCGTATATTCAATTTTTTATTTACCAATAGCCTACTTTTTGAGATGATTAACATTTGCTCCTACAAAACTTATGAATTCAACTCTTAATTCGCAAAAAATGGGAAGTTTCAAAAAAATTATTTTATATTCCTGAAATTTGGTATAGAGGATAACATTGCATTCTAAATAACTTTTCTTAGTGGAATTTTTTCATATTTTGAAAAATAAAGGTACTTTATTAGTGGTGATTTTTACAACTTTGCTTATAAAACACCCTGTAGAACACCAAATCAAGTCATTTTTGGTATACTTTACAACAAGCAGGACTCAACCCCCAAATACCATTCCAAAATTCCAAAATTTTTGGTCCATTACACCTCTTGTTATATCTATCCCGGGACACACTGTATATCAAGTAATGTTATTATTTTAACAATTACTGCACAATCAATTTAAACCAAAACAATCATTTCTTAAATAAAAATAAGAAATAAGAATACGCCCGTCTAGACACAGATTTCAAATAATTTTATTTGGAGGGAAATAATTCAACCAATAATAGATAACTTTCGCTTAGACTGTAACTATCTTATATGAATGCCAAATTGTGTATTTACATTATTTTACATATAACACTTCTATTTTGCTCAATATCTTAAAAATCAATAAATATTATATACATGTATTTAGAAAGAATTAAAAGGTATTTATGTTTGTTATTATTTAGAAGTTATCTTAAAAATGTAAACGAAATTCACGGCGAGGATTATGTTGCAACACTGTATAAAAACTGCTCTCTTCCTCTTCCAACTTTGCCTGCGTGCTGTCAGTTGTCACTTCTTGTGACAATACAAGTGAAAGAGACATATTGGTTAGATTTGTTTGTTGTTTGTTTATGTGGCGTTTGATTTTGTTATTTTATATTTTATCAATAAACTATTAAGATGGAGTTGAATTTTGTGAAAGAAGATTCATCTAATTTGCCTACAGTTGATTATGATATGATAGATTATTTCCATAAACAAAATTTGGATTTTTGAATGGTTGGGATCAGAAATATTGGAAGCTTGCCACCAAGTTCTACGAATATCCATATTTTTCGGAACAGTTGAAAAGATTTTTTCCGGAGCACTTATGTTTGCGTTTCCACAACTTTTTATAAAACACCTTTTAAATGACACTGTCTATTATTTGTAAATTACGGTAAATACCTCGATAAAAGAAATTAAAATGCTTCAAATCAACATAACGTTAGAACACATCTGTCATTTGACTAGCCGTTGACATTTTTGCCATATATTCCTAAATATGTTTTTAAAAATCTAATCGGCATTAAAGATTATTTAAAATATTTAATAATTCGCGTCATTATTATTTTTTACATCACTAAATTAAATTTTGTGGATAAACGTATTAAAATTGATTTAATAAATAAGCTTTATACTCATGTTTTCTTCCATTATCTTTACTAGAACTAGAGAAGAAATTTCAACTTGGCAACACCACACTGTTTTGTATAAAACCATTCTATCAACAAATCAACACAGACTACTTACGTCATCGGCAGATTACTTACGTCACCAATTTAAAACGCTTTTCGCGCCACTTATTTTAAATTTTGTTTTCTCAAGAGATTGATAATTATTTTCGCGGAAATCTGTATTGGAAGGCTTGTTTATACATATTCTATGATATTGTTCAATAAAAAAAAAATAGGAAAATACCCCATTGTACATTCAATTATAATAATGTGTCTAAATAATGTTTGTTTGTTTTTTGTATGTTTAATACTTAAATAATGTTATTGTTCTTTAAATAGACAGAAAATTCCTTATTTCTTGTCTTTATTTTTGTGAAATATATTAATTTTACTTACCGTTCAGACGTCGCGTCGCATTAATAAGTAAATTACTTACCGAATATTAGGCCTAGCAATCAGTACACATAACCTACCTTGGCAATAGATATTGTAAATAAACAAAAAAGCTCGATCGTGCAAAAAAAGTTTTTCTTTCTTTGAATAACAAAAAATGTTTAATTTTCCAGATGCTCCTGTCTATTTATCATTCCCACACTTCCTCGACGCCGATCCGAAACTGGTCAAACCTTTTGACGGACTTAATGCAACAAGAGAGAAGCACGGATCATATTTTAAAATTCAACCGGTAAGTTTGAATTATTTGGGTCACTATTTCCCAGATAGGGAAAAATACAAATATTAATATATTTTTTCCAAGGCCGGGAGTAGAAATTGGTTTAGCTCAGTAAAATTAGTCCCGATAATGAAAATAGCTCAGGTGTGAACCACAGATATGGTACTACAGATATGGTACTACTGAATACAAAAAATACAAAAAGTAAAGTAAAAATATGGGGACAACCCTCCCAAATTAGGATGAAAAAAACAGATTCTTGCAAATACCTCCCCGATCCTTGGGGACAATGTTTTTCATAAAGATTAAAGCCTAAGGGACAATTTAAGACACGTTCTAAAAAAAAAACTGGCTGTACTTTAAAAAAAAATTGCAAATATGGTTTTTGTCATTTAACACACAAACTAAAAAAGGTGGAGAAAAACTTCCCGCACAAGAAACAAAGTGCATAAAATTTTCTGCAATTTTGTCCTTATACAATATTTTGATAGGAGTTACCATTTTCCAGATAAATGAGTCTAAAATTAAGAAAACATGGAAATTCATATATCGGTAAATCATTTAAAGGAAATAACTTTGACAATAGGCCGACAAAATCAGGTCGACCATCTGACCCAGAAATCAGAATATATTTTTTCAAAAGTCTTGAATGCGCTGAATCTGAATCCGAGGTCCAAATCTCTCAATTGGCTCTGGTTACCGAGATATTCTAACCTAAAAGTGCAAAAACAGCGATTTTGGCCTATATTCGAATCGAATTTTTTCTGACTCAAAAAACTACACCCATCATCTTAAAGTATAAGCCTTGTCCTTTCAAATGCCGTTAAGTTTGCACAAATATCTATTTTTTTCGCTGAGACATCGCATTTTGAAATTTTTATGTTTGTGAATGTACCTATACCCGAAAACCTATTACGAATACGTGCATATTACTGAACTAGCTGATGCCCGCGACTTCGTCCGTGTGAAATTAAGAACATTGACATACTAACTTATGCCTATAAAGAAGTACTGCATACTCACTGAGTATCCCTAAAGTACTTCCTTGTAGACGAAGTTTTTGGTCTTTCCGTTAGGTGCCAATACTACCAGGCTACTCGGTGAGCTTACTCTCGAGCAGGCTACGTAAAACTGACCGAGTGAGAGGCAGTCCTCTCCTTAAGTCCACTCCGGCCAACTTTAGGGTTTGTCCATGAGACTCAACCCACTCAACTCCATGGTGCTCGAGGAAACCTACTGCGCATTTATAGTACTCGGAGAAATCCACTGCGCATCATAATTTGTCTATTTTTTTGTTGGAGCGAGTTAAACGAAAAAATAATTATTTTAATGGACAATAGAGCACATGGGCGGGTACGAGTCAAATTTCATGCTTAAAAACCTCCCCCTCCCTGTTCGCCCTTTCGGGGGTTTCTTTTTGGAAACAGTCGAATACGTGCCTCCTTATTTCCTCAGAAGAGCCTATCGCTGGAATATTACGTTTCTGACTTACGCGATTTCAGAGATGCGGGTGCGCTTTAAACCATCCACCACCCCCGTTTTCATCCCTTCAAAAAGCGAAAATCAAAATTTCGTCTTACTCGTGTCTAATAGATTCCAATAAAGAGTATTTCTGCCAAATTTCACGCTTCTAGGTCTAACCGTTCCCAAAAAGCTTAAAAACCTCCCCCTTCCCGTTCACCCTTTCGGGGGTTTCTGTTTGAAAACAGTCGAATACGTTTCTCCTTATTTCCTCAGAAGAATGGAATATCACGTTTCTGACTGAATATTTTTTCCAAATTTCACGAATCTAGATCTAACCGTTTCCAAAAAGCCTAAAATTTCAACCCCCTTTTTCACCCCCTTGGGGGTCGAATTTCGAAAAATCTCTTCTTAGTGGTTGCCTACGTCATTCGTGGAACCACTATGCAAAATTTCAAGTTTCCAGAACCAGCGGTTTGAGCTGTGCGTTTATAGATCAGTCAGTCAGGGTATTCTTTTATATATACAGGGTGTCTCACCAGGAACTGCATCGATCGATATAAGAAAAAGTACACACCAGAAAATTTTGAAAATTTAGGGAGTTACTAATGGCAGCATGGCCAGTCCAACTAAAATATAGGATACCCTATGCCTAAACCCAGCCGTTTCAGAGATATTTGACATTTTTAAAAAAATTTGACAGGTGTAATGGTTTACAATAACCGTAAGAACTTTCTTGGTGTAAAAGATATTCATTTGCTTTTTGGAATGTAAAAAGAACACAAGGATAGCTGCACTCTACAATTGAATTACATTCAATAATAGTATACCAAGTGTTCCATTTTTGACGTTACATTTTGTAAACTTCAAACTGCGAAAACTTGTTTAAGTTAAATGGAACATCCTATATTTTTTACATCAAGTTATGTAAAATTAAATTTATTTTTTTCTGATATAAGCATTGTGGGGGTTTAAGTTACAACTTTTTGAAATATTTTCTTAGAAATTCAAGAAATGTTAGTAAAAATTTTATCAAATTAGCCATGATTAGAAACAAACAGTAATGTTAGTCATTCTCTTATGTCAAAAAAATGCCACCACGTTTAAATTACATCCACGAAGACTTTTTGAATTTGTTTTTATTTATGGAGAATGTGATAAAGTAATATTAAGAACTTGTAGTACATTTGCTACTCGATATCCACAAAAACGGAAACCGTCACCAAACACTATAAAACGCATACTGGATAATTTCAAAAACTATGGCTCTGCCAAGGCAAGAATTCAAAAGTGGAAGCCTATTGTTGATGACGAAAACGTAGAAATAGCAATTCTGGGATATTTTCATGCATTACACCAATGATGTCATTAAGACAAGTTGCTCTGGAATCGGGATTGCAAGGATTTAGTTCACAGAATCTTAATTAAACATAAATTTCACCCGTTTTCGTTCTAAATGGTTCAACGATTAAAAGAAACAGATTTCCCAGGAAGAGAAAATTTTTGTGAATTTATTTTAATAAGGTCTGGTCTGTAGGCGACGATTCTTATTTGGGAAATATTATACGGTCAGATGAAGCTTTTACCAAAAACGGACTTTTTAGTCGACACAATTCGCATTATTTTATAATTTTATTTTAAGAGCTGAATCATTTATCTGGAAAATGGTAACTCCTATCCAAATATTGTACAGAAACAAAATTGTAGAACATTTTATGCACTTTGTTTTTTGTACAGAAAGTTTTTCTCCATCTTTTTTAGTTTTTGTGTTAAATGACAACAATATTTGCAATTTTTTTTAACCGGACGCCATTTTGAAAGTACAGCCAGTTTTTTTTTTAGAACATGTCTTAAATTGTTCCTTAGGCTTTAATCTTTATGAAAAACATTGTCCCCAAGGATCGGAAGGGGGGACGGGGGGGATGCACGGACAGTTAGGGTGGACTCCCGTAGTAGTAATCAAGTGCTGGAAAGTACGCTACAGGTACTTTACACGATGTTAAAATTGTGACAGAGGCAAAGAACCATTTCAAAAATAAAAATTTCCTAGGCCGATAATAGCTATTTATACAACTGACATAAAATGCTTCCATTCAGAACAAAACATGTTATGGATTGTATTGTGAAGTGGAAAAATAAGTAAGGGCTAACTCGAATGCTATACTCAACGCGCTTTTCGTCAATCATGTTGGCATCATCAAGTGTTTCGCAGTAGTTTCGAGCAATCGAGTATAGTCTTCAAGTGTTTCAAGATTTGTGGCAATTACTTTATAGGCATGAATTGTCTGATAATTTTCATTTTGGATTTAGTAAGTAATGGTTTATAAAAGAGCTGCGCTTTCTTTCAGAAATTGGGTGTTCCAGTAGAAGGCAAGATACGAGCTCAGCTAAATCTGAAAGTGGATCAAGCACCATACGTCACTCCCGTCAAGAACTTTCCCAGCATCATCTTCCCAATAATGTGGGTTGAAGAGGTAAGAGACACAATGTATCTTTTGTTTAAAGCCACTGTTTGAATGATGTCAGTATTTTTTACCTGCTATTTCCAATAATACTCCATTCCTTCATTAACTGAGTTAGTAACCGACTTACATGAATAAAAATCTATTTGGTAAAATTATAACCTCAACATTGCTTTTTTTCTGTAGGGTATTGACGATCTAACGCCGCCAATCAGAAGATGGATATATCTCGCCACCACGTTTGCCGACGTGGCTTGTCCCCTTATGACGTATGGCTTCATATTTCTTGGAACATGCGTCATTCTAGGCGTTTTCGTTAACGCCTACAAGTCTCTAGTGTTCACCAAGGAAACCATAGAAATAGGTAGGTAGGTGTACAAAGATGATTTTCAACAATAGTAATTATATACAGGGTGCATCACGGTTAATGGCCTATTAGACGTATTAGAAAAACTACAAATAATTTGAAGCTGAAAATTTAGGGAGAGAGTTTTTAGAGGTGCTCTATTTAATGAAAATATCGGTTATACCGGAAGTTGTCATCAACTTAATTATATTAAACGGCATGCCTTATTTTTTGTCAGATTCGAATTCTATTGATTATTTTAAGGTAACTTTCAATATCATTCCCTATCGAAAAAACCAATAGTTTTTGAGATATTTCGATTTTAATGAAATCTAATGCGAAAACCAACCCATAGTTGGAAATGACTAACATTCGCTATGGTAAATTCCGATAACTATTTTTTTTTTCCCATATGTCTATGGAGCTTATGTGGGGTCAACCTACAAATGCCCCAAAATATACAGGGTGCCCGAAAAATGAGGTCCAACTTCGACAACTTCTACCTCCATTAAATCATTTATTTCAAATGGAACATACTGTTACATTCCTACCCCCTGAGACATCTATGTGAGTTTCCTACAAGTTGTATAAGTAACAGAAACTGAATTAGTTAGTTAGTTTGGCAATCGGCCCAGAGATGGCGTGATCGGTATCAGAGCCGGGAAGTAGAGAGCCTACTAGAGAATTCCAGGATGAGTTGAGAATATTCTTTTCCCCTCATCTTTGGGTATATAAAGGTATGGAGAAGTCCAGAGTGGACAGTTCATATGGTCAGATAGTTCATATAGTGAATTGAGAAACATTAAGAACAAGTAAGCAAAGTGATCAAGTGACTGAAGTAGTGAATTATGGTACTTGGTGCAATATTAGTCAATTAATTAATTGTCATAATTAGGACGTAAGTTAATAAATCAGTGTTTGGTGTTACCCTGGTGTTATAATTTTCGGATCCACGATACAGGGTGTCTACAAAAGAGGTGTAAACACGTAACAATTGGTGTCAGGAACGGAATTAGAACAGAAAATTGTTCGAGAAGGTTTCTACAGTGTTCTTCTCGGGAATTAGTGGTGACATGGAGAATTGACTTGCGGGACGTTGTGTAAGGACTATTTTTGAACTGAAACTGTGAAAAATGCGAGAAAATTTATAGAACATTCTATTCAGAAACTAGTAGAGATAATCGAATACTTTCAACTGGAAAGTGATATAAACACTAAATAAGACTGCGTGTTAATTTAACATAACTTCTGGAATATTCTGTTTGGAAATCAGTCGAGATAATTGAATTATTTCAACTGGAAAGTGATATAGACACTAAATAAGACTTATTTTTGTTAGTTTAAGAAAATTTCTAGAAAATTCTATTTGGAAATTACTGGAGATAGCGGAATTCTAATAACTGGATAGTGACATAGACTCTAAATAAGACTCTCTTGTGTTATTTTAAGATTTCTCTAGAAAGTTCCATGGCAAATATCTGGATTTTCTTAACGCTATTATGTAATAAACTGTTTAAAGTGATTATATGCCCATAACAACAGGAAGAACGGCAGCAGAGAAACAAATACAGGACCTACTTGCGGAGTTTATGAGGATGGTGGCGCAATAACGCCAGGAAGACAAAGAAGAACAGGAAAAGCGACGTCAAGAAGAAAAAGAAGATCAAGAAAGAAGACGTCAAGATGAAGAAAAGCGGTGTCAAGAAGAAAGAGACGAATTGAAGAAAATAATGCAAGACGCCAAGAAGAAAAGGAAGAACAAGAACAGCGGCGTCAAGTAGAAAAAGAAGAGCAAGAAAGAAGACGTCAAGAAGACAGAGACGAATTGAAGAAAATGGTGGAAGATCTGGAAAAGACGTCAAGAAGAGAAAGAGGAACAAGAAAGACGCCAGGAAGAATTAAGAAAAATTCTCGATAAACAAAGGAGAATACAACAGGACGCTATCATTTCCGCCAATGAAGAACTAAAGAGTGAAATCAAGGAGGGTGAAGTCAAGACAGAAGTAAGTCAAGTAAAAGGAAAAGTAAACAAGTTTGAAGAAAATATGAGTAAGGTTGAAGGAGAAGTAGAGCGACTTAAACGACAATTGAGAGAGAAAGGAGACCAGCTAGTAGCATCGTCAGGTCCTCGGTTAAAACCTCCCTCATTTGACGGCCAAAGCTCACGGACAACATACAAGAGACAATTCAAGGCAGCTGCGTCTGCGAATAACGGGGATAATGAGGAAAAGGCCACGGCATTAGTTTTAGCACTAAGGGGCTAAACATCGGAGTTATTTCAGACTATCCCAATAGAGAAACAAAGATACTTTAAAGTTTTGTAAGCTGCGTTGGACTTGAGATACTCGCTCAGGTATGCCAGGCCCAGCTGAAATCACGGACGCAAAAGGCTGGGGAAAGCTTACAAGAATTCGAAGCTGCGATAGAGAGACTGGCACACCTGGCACATCCGAGTACACCAAGAGAATTTCAAGAACAATTAGCCGTGGGGGCCTTTTTAGATGGTATAACGGATGAAGAGGTCAGGCGAGTTCTTAGAATATCGTGGCTTCAAAGTATTAGCGAGGCGGTGAGAAATGCGTGCTGTGACAGTTGGAGAGGCACATTCGTGCCAAAGGAACATGGGCATTATACTGAAGGATTCGCCAATGAAACAGGATAAACAACAAGGTGGAGTAAAAGCAAACGGAGGTATCCAGTGCTATCGATGCAGCAAATTGGGGCATATAAAGAGAGATTGTCGACAACAAAGCATTTACCTGAGAAAGTAAATGCCGCAGTTGTCAAGAGTCGTATTGGGAGAAAAAGAATCTGCAGACTATTCTGACAGTCTTGCACAAAATGGTAAAGCAATTGCTAGCGAGTTCTTCAGG
This sequence comes from Rutpela maculata, assembly GCA_936432065.2. Taxonomy (NCBI): domain Eukaryota; kingdom Metazoa; phylum Arthropoda; class Insecta; order Coleoptera; family Cerambycidae; genus Rutpela; species Rutpela maculata. Next base: position 48,772,598 of record OW386292.2, read on the forward strand.
GAAGCAGGGCAAAAAACCAAGTAGTGGAAAGCCAAGTGAGGTATTCGTTGTTATAGCTGCGGAAAACTAAGTCATGTAAGACAAGATTGTCGACAGTGGAACCCTGGGGAGGTACATGCTACTGGGGCGGTGCTGGCTAGTGAAAGTGATGCCCCTAGAGAAACAAAGGTTTGCCAGCTTCGAGGAATCTCGAGTAGTCTACCGTTACCAGGCTGTGTAAACAAAAGGAAAGAGATTCCAGAGAACTGGACAAAGGAAGCTTTAAGAGTAACTGGATGATACCGAAATTGGGCCTATATTGCGAGCAAAAGAAAAAGGAACGCGATCAGAATGGAAGAAGGTTTCAAACAATGGAGTAGGATTGAAGGCTTTATGGTCACAATGGGACTCACTTTAAGTCTTAGATGGGCTGTTGAAGAGAGTATGGGAAGGCCCGTATTAACATCAATATGCACAATAGTGGGCCATGATAATACAGTAATTTACAATAATTTTGTAAAAGTCACAACTGATTTTAAATGAACCCAAAGGATTTAAATCTGGCGACTAAGGTAATATACTACCTACTTATATCTGTAGAAACCAGGGTTGAGCTGATTTAAATGATTTAATTAAAATCATGATTTTAACCAAGTTTAAATGTTACAAAGAAAATTTTATTAGTACAAAGTTTTATTTGCAAAAATAAAACTTAAAAAAGCCTTTAATTTAAAGGATTAAAAGATTAACTTAACAAACATATGAACATATAAAAATAATAGTAATTTATGCAACAAGTGACTAAAGTGGCTTTTTTCACGAATGGGTATCGTGGATCCGGGAATTATAACACCAAAGTAACATTATCCACTAATTTATTAATTTACGTACTAATTACAACAATTAATTTCTTCGCTAATGTAACTCTGAGTACTATAATTCACTAGTTCAGTTACTTGATCACTTTGCTTACTTCTTCTTTATCTTTCTAAACTGAACTGTACCGTCTACTAAACTGAGCAGCGATTCGCTCTCTATTTATAATCCTGGATAATTGGTTCTGGGAATGTCTACCACATTCTGTAATGTTCCAGATATATGTCAGTATCTTCTAGACGTTTTTAGATGCGGCGCCATCTCTTGGACTATTGACGAACTAACCAACTAACTTAGTTTTCTGTTACTTATATGTTGAACTTAGGGGGAATTCTTTTAGATGGAAGCTATAACAGTATATTAATTGCATATTGAGGTGAAGCTCCATCATCTGAGAGTTGTTATGAATGTGCCTAGTTTAAATAATTAACAAAAATAGATACAGGGGTTAATGCAAATTATACAGAGTGGTTTACCACAACATGCGGAAAACAAAATGGTTACTAGTCTTCTATTTGGGAAAGCCCCTTGCATTCAAACTTGTGAAGATACACTACTATTACTTGTCCGTGGTCAGTGCATAGGACAGTGAACTTAGTTGAGAAAGAACATATAGGAGATGTTTACATTTCCTTAATTGGCATAAAAAGTTAAGCTGGCGCGTGCCGGTCAAAATGCCGCGTTTTTGCTTTCGGTCGAACAATCAGGCCGCCGCGGCTGGTACAAAGTACCGCCGAAGTTTGGTATTTTTGTGTTATCCACGAGATTAAGTAAATATCTCTTTATCTACTTGTCCAGTTAAAAGTAGTAGAGTTCACTGGCATAGGATCAATGTCTTTCAGACTTATTTTGCTGTTTTTGTAGTGTGATTAAAACCAAGAAGTCACTTCAACCCTCCGCAGCTTTGCTGTCAGTCCTAAGTCTGATAAAAGAGGAGGGGAAGTGATATGGTTGCACCGTAGTACGTCAGATTTCAGCGCATTTCTACAAAAAAAAAGGCAATTTTTTTTTATCATATTTTATTAATATTTAATTTTTTTAATTCCTTTCAGTGAGAACAACCTATTGATAAATTTTCCGCATGTTGTGGTAAATCACCCTGTATACCATTGGGTATATATAACGGGTACGGACTGGCTTTTATAGAATTTGAAAATTCTTTTCGTTACCACAGAAACTACATGGGGAGATTGATGTGAACCACCCCATAGATATAACACCTTACTAACGAAAATATTTCTTGCAGGTATGAAGAATCTGAGGAGACGCAGCAGTGCCTATATCTACAATTCGAATAGGTTCATCTCCCGCAGGGACACATACACGTTACTGGATCTAAATGAGGACGGAAACGAAATCTGAGTTAGCTCTTTTGTATACCATCACGTAGCAACTAGATGGCTTGGTTTAAACAAAGCATTTAAAAACAATCCTGTCACCAAGAGGAATCGTATCGTGGCCGACCATTGGTAGTCTTCAAACTAGTAACATACTCAAAAATGTGCCCCACGGTGAACAAAAAAACTCTAATGAAAACAGAAATCAGTTTAATTTTATTGTTTGTATTTATTGATTGGGTAATCAGTGCAATATATTTGAAAACATTTTTATCGTTTTTTGTATATATTCATCGAAATCTAAATTTCTGAATTCATGTTCTTAGGCTGTACAGATTTTTTTATTTTTGTTTGAATCAAATACATATAGGTATAATTTTGAGTGAAAATGTGATACTTAACTCTTGGTTATATTGATATATTTCTGCGAATATCTACCAAAAAGTGCGTTCTGATTGTAACTAGTGATGCCGAATTAAGAGAGAAATCTGAGAGGTAAATATTTATTATTTTTGGCCATACATATGTTGCGAAAAAACTATAAGGGCGGGCTGTGCCAACTAATTTAATTTAAATCGCTTGAAAGTAAAATTATGTGAAAAATCACACAACATTTGACACTAACTTAAATTAGAACATAGAGAAATAAAAGGAACACTGAAAGAAACAGAATTAAACAAGGAATCTGTTTCAAGCAGAAAAACAGACAGAAAAAGTCTAAAGGGAAAAATTAAATTCATATCCAAATTAAATTAATGAAATTTTGGCAGATCTCAAATTTCAGAGGAAAGTCAAAAATCTTACAAATTTTTCATGAAACAAGGACCGTTTCCATGAAAAGTTTGTTAGGAATGTATTTTTTGAGGTTGAAAGAGACAACATATTCATCGATTTACCTTTTCTTATAAATAAACTTGTTATATTTGATCTTTGCTTATTTACTTGTTTTTTTAAATTAAATTGAGCAATTATAAGAACTCGCACTGAGTTGAGTCAACACCTATTGGTGATTCATGATGATATATGTACTTTTTTGTTGGAGAGCAGAAAACAGGGGCGGGAGAAATAAATGTATGTTTTCAAGTGAGATGTAAAAAGTAAGATACAGTAAGTATCATTATTTTTATCAACAGTAAAATATAAAATTATATTCTCCAATAAGAAAACGTCACATATAAATGGCGCCCAATGTGGGGCCATTTATATGTGATGTTTTAATTCAGTTTTTCAGGTTTAAATCAAAATGGGCTCGATCAAAGAATAAAAGGTTACTGTTGTTGTAACAATCGTAACCTTGGATATTGATTTTAGGCGAAGATAATGTTGGTTTACACAACCCGCCCTAGATCTAAGTCGAACTATACTGACTACCAAAATTAACGCACGACCAAAAATTTACCACCTATTTGAAGTTGATTTTTTTCACAATCGTTTATCCTATTTCAGATTTTGTTTTATTTTGTAGGTTACCTCTCATGAAATGTAAAACCCTGTTAATTGTATGTAAAAATTATCATTTTCCCCCCTTTAAACACAGGGCGTAACAATAAAGTTTTTTAATTCAAAGCACACTGGGGATTCTCAGCAGTAAAAATCCAGATTAGATCCAATTGTAGTCAAATATTAACTTTTCGTTTTTGGTGCACCTTTTCATCTTTCCCATTAAGAGAGATATACCGACTGAAAAAAAATCAACATTTTTGTTTTTGGGAGCCATTTTTGCTACTTAACGAATCCCAAGTACACATGCATAAATTAATAACATTAGGTATTATTACTTGTTGTCCATAGCTACTTACTCAATAATAGCAAAGACAAAAATGTGTACCGAAAACGAAAATGTTAAGAAAAGACGAGAATAGTGTAGGGTTTAAACTGAATTTTAATTTTTCTGCTGGTGATTATTAATTTTTGAAAAACTTTACTCAAAAGCAGCACAGCTTTACATTCCAAAAGACTTAACCTATAAATAAAAATTAAAAAGTGACAAACTGTTTAGAAGAAACTAATCATGGTAAAGGACCCCGCACCTTTTATATGTAATTTGGCTTTCACTTCTGGGAGCTGAAACTTTGCACAGTGGTAGTTTATGACATGTTGATCAAAAGTTTCCACGGGCACAAATAATTTTAACGACAGGGTTTCAAGATATTGGCCAAAGAAGGTCATAATTTAATTATTTCACCTAAAAATAATTTTTATCTTTAAAACGGAGTCTCAAATGAAAAAAATGTATTCTTCATTTTTTGTTCAGAATAATGTATTGTACTAGTTTGACGTGATTTTATGACAAAATTATTATTTAAAAATTCTAATTCATTTATTTTATTCTATTTTATTTTTTGCCGTATTAAATAAATAATTATTTTGTTGTAAAATCAATTCAAACTAGTACAAAACATTATTGAAGAATACATTTTTTTCATTTGAGAATCCGTTTTACAGACAAAAATTATTTTTAGTTGAAAAGATTATTAAATGACCTTCTTTGGCCAATATCTCGAAACCCTGTCGTTAAAATTTTTTGTGCCCGTGGAGACTTTTGATCGACATGTCATAAACTACCACTGTGGAAAGTTTCAGCTCCCGGGAGTGAAAACCAAATTACATATACACCACCATATTTTTGGTGGTGCCTTAATTTTGGTTGTCAGTCTAATTCTAGTTAGGTAGGTAGTCTTATAGATATTTCGCAATAATATATTAAAAAAGAGTTATGACCAAAAATAATAAATATTTGCTTATCAGATCTTTCTTTCTCTCTTGGATATGATCACTTTAACAACATTTTTGAACATCCAAATGAAATAACTAGAAGAAACCAAATTGTTTGCTCATCCTACGGTATCTAACAAATATTTTAGGCAGGTATTTATGAGTATATTAATATCAACTTTTTGCTCAATATTAGAAATGATGTGATAAAAAATGCAGTTGTTGCATTTTGTACTAATTTTAATAGGTTTAGAGTAGAAAATGTAATATTTTGGTTAGTGAAAACAATCAACAAAAATACTCACAGTGTTATTTAGCAGAAGCAATTATTTACTTCACCTGCAATGTCCTGGCACATAAAGAAGTCTTGAAGAGTATGTAGTTTATAGTATAGGAATGGAATGTGCTTAAAGCCGATATTTTTCCATTATTGTCACATAGTCAAAATCCTCTATTTGAGGTATTTTTTTTACATTTTATTGTTTGTTTTTCAATTCTCTATCCAATACTTTTTCCGATTCAAAATCGGTTATTAAATAGCTGAGAAAATGAGCATTTAAATCAAGTTAGCTATGAACAAATGAGTAAACACGTGTGTTTAAAACAAAACAAACAAACAAAAAATAACAATTTATTTGAATTATAAAAAAAACCTAACTGGCTCTCACGGTCAATAAACGATACGGTTACATCAATCAGCAGCTTTAGGACGAGAGAGACGCGGGGGGCGGGAAATCGAATGAAAGAGACAGACATATCTGATTTCCGTGCAGAAAACAGAGACAGAGATTCCGGTAGGGTCTACAACCTACGTCACCTGTAGACACTACAAGCATCTTTGTCTCTGTCTTTTGCACGGAAATCAGATATGTCCGTCTCTTTCATTCTATTTCCCTCCCCCCGCGTCTCTCTCGCCATCAAGCTGCTGATTGAGACAACCGTATGGTTTAATGACCGTGACTGGCACTGTCTTATTCAATTAAATTTGACAAGTGTTAAAAATGTTATGTTTTTGTTTTCTCGAGTCATGGCTAACTTGATTTAAATGTTCATTTTCTCAGCTATTTATTAACCGATTTTCAATCGGAAAAGTATTGGACAGAGAATTGAAAAACAAACAGTAAAATATAAAAAAAACATACAGGGTGTCATTTAAAATTTTTAAGGGTGGTTTTTTGATAAACAATTTTTCACTATAATTTTAAAGCAACCTCATAGAAAAGAGTATATTTTTTGTCCCACTGAAATATCTCAAATGGTTTAGAAACTAAAGCCTGGCTAAATCAGTTTGGGACACCCTGTATACGACTTTTCATTATCCCTCTGGTACTCTTCTATTTTTCAAAAGTAAAAAACGTCCCTATACCAGCAAAGTGCATCTTCAATACACTAAACTAAACTATATAACTAAATATTGCTGCACATATTTTAAAAAATAAGAAAGATTGTACGTAGTGTTTTCACCCCATATGACAAATGTTTGTTTTCAATGACCATTATATATTCAAAACTATTTAAAATGGTTCTATTTACTTCCGAAAATGTAATAATTTTTTTGAAGATACAGATACAGGAGCATATGGGTCCAAAAGACAATCTGCAAACGGGACGTTTGTGTTTGTCAATTTAGTGTAGAAATGTGTGTTCCAAATTTTCTATCTACCTAGTCACATAAAATTGTTTGAGTACATAGCAAGCAAAAATTATGAAAATGAAAACCGGAAAACCAGATTTTTGCTTGCTATTGTATGTTTTATAATAAGTGATTAAAAATAATTATTGTAGTAGAAAAAAACTGTCTTTGGTTTAATGTAGGCCTTAAAATTTTAGATGATATTTTAAGAATTTCACGGTATTAGCCAATTTTTTTAAGTATTTTTATCTATTTATATGTGTAAGGTAAAAGTTAATAACCCACATTATTTTATTGTTGTTTATATTACAGATAAAAGACTTTTCTAATTAATGAGATTTTGCTCACTTAGCCTCAAGATGTTGAAATGTAAGGATCTATAGGTGAAATAATTTTTTAATAAATATTTTTTTAATTACTTGGTATTTAAGTTTTATTTCCATTACCTTCCCAGTACAAGCTGGACCAAATTAGATGAGAACCAATATAGGTGTCCTGAGCTCGATTTTCGGGAAACAAACAATGGTGCAAACCGCGACCGTCTATCTTTTTCGACTGCCGAGCTACAGAGCGTTTTTGGAAAAATGGCATTTTTGGATGACTATATCTCAATTACCAAGTGTCGAATCGAAAATCGAGTAACACTTTTTAGAGTAAAATGCGTTGCTGATAAGAAGAAAATTATGCATACCTCAGTTTTCGAGATATAGACATAACTTGTTTTTAAATGTAAATTATTTAATTATTCGATCACAACTTAAATTGGCTATCCAACGATATATCATATGAAGAGCTAAGTGGATAAAGGTGTTATGTCTCAAAAACACGTTATTGAGTAATTTAACTCGAAAGTTTTTAGGCGAGAACTTTTTTGTTATAACGACTATATAGCTTGCATTTTGCGATGATATTTACATTTGATGTACTTTTCAGAGACAAATAACTAAAGTTGTCAGTTGTCATTATTTTCGAAAATTTAAAAAAATTAATGTACATAACACCTTTATCCGTTCATAAGTTTCTCTGAAATGAATAAGGAATTAGTGAATAAAAGTGTTAAGAAATTAAACATATTTTTTTATTATTAAAACATTGTACAATTTTTAGGTAGTCGGAACAGTTCTACGGTTTTGAGCCACAGTTTGGTCATTTCCAAGTATGTTGTGATAATACGGCCTGTATTCTTCATTTTTGAATGGTAATTGTTCTTTAAGATTGGCCAGTTTTTCTACACTTAGGCTGCCCTTGTTTTCATTAAACACCGTTAGAGCAATATCGTCGGAATTTATCTTATGCATATTCCTTTTCTTTAAAATATCGACTTTGTAAAATGGAGTCATTTCATCTAGTGATGTAATAGCCATTTTATACCGTCGCGAAAATAAACCTTTTCATTGTTCAAATTTTTTTTCCTGTTGTACAAACTGAGTTTTGAGGCAATTCCATCAATATCCTTGAAATGATTCTTCATATCTATGACAACGGCGTCTTTGGGAATTCTTAAAATTTCTCGAAACTGGTCCGGAACGTAGATCTTTTGATGTTGCCTTAAAATTTTCTCGACTCTGCCAAAGTCTCTGTCTGAATCTAAATATGAATGTCCCACCTCCGAAAAGTTATGGTCGATAACTTTAAATTCTCTCTTTAAAATCAACAACTGGTAAAGTGTAATGATATTGAAGTTTTTATTTTGTCCACCACAGGAGTCGGGCCGTATTATAATGTGATCGATCTTTTCTTGGAAATATTCATTGTAAATTTGTGAAAAGGTGTGTAAGCAACTAGAAATTTCTAGGGTTTCACGGCTGGCCATATCTTCAGTCCATGTGAAAAAGAACGTTTTTTTTTTTTTTCAGTATTCCTCAATGTATGTATGCCAAGGTTGTAAAACCATATTTGACGAAGGTAAAATGCTTTCGATGTACTTAATTTTGGCAGCGGCATGGTTTGCTGAAGATCTAAAGTAAGAAAGCAAATCGTTCTATCTTCTGTAACTTTTGCTCCGTCACGCTTTTGTTGTTCGAAAGCTAGTTTGTAATTTTCTTCGTATTCTTTAGTATTATTTCCAGCAACACATTTGGGAAAAAATGTGAGTCATTTCATGATCTCAATTAAACAATTTTGAGCATTTTTATTGGGTAGGCAGGAATTTTTCACAGAAAACCCAATAGATGTAAGCATAGCGAACCCTGTAATTCTTAAACGATAACCTTATAAACCCAAATGACCTTTGACTTGATTGGCGTAATTATCATACTTATTATTTTTTCCGCAAGAATTTCGGAATTCGCCAGATTTGCCTTAAACAATTTAATGCTCTTTCAAAATATTGGGTGGGCAGAAGCGATACCAGATATCAGTTTTGCTCTTGCCATAAAAATTTCTACGGTCCAGCCCTCTTCTATTTGTCAGCATAAAAATGTTTGTACAAAAATCAACACCGCAAAGCGTCACGTCACTTTCCAGTATTTCTGATTTACAGACTAATTTGCTAGAATACTTTGGTAAATTCGTAATTTATTATTGCATTTTATATTGATAATGTTTTGTTTTTAAAACATTATTAAAACTTGCCTGGAAAGAAACTGCCACTATGTGACTGATTTCTGCTGAATTGCCAAAAGGTATAAATGTGTTTACAGCAATTAGATACTCAATTACCATCTCGACTCTTGTACCATCTCATACCATTTCGAAATTGAACGAAATGAATATATGGATTAAAACACTATAAGCACTATTTCCAAATATCAGCCAATTTATAAACATCTTACATGATTCATGAAATCGTTTATTCATTGCCATTTGTAATATCAGTTTACTACGACGGGCCATTTTCACTATAATAGTAAGAAACACTTAACACAGCTTGTCACATTAATGTCAATATAACATAACTTTAAAAGCAAAGTGTTTTGGATTAAAACAATTTAATATCGCACAGTAATGGATAAAGGTGGTATGTGATCATGACACCTTTATCCATTAAATTATATAAAAACCCTATGTACATAACACCTTTTTCAAACATTAAAACGCATTTAGGAAAGGGTTATTATCCCAAAAACTTATTGAAATGATAGATTATAAGTTAAAATAGTTGTCTGTGTAGAAATCTCAAAATTTTCAAAAATGTCACATAACACCTTTATCCACTTAGCTCTTCATATGTACTATTTATCTCTAGAAAAAGTGGTTAATTTTCGAGAAATTTAACATATTTGTGAGGAGGTCACGGAAAACTATTAACAAAAACATTTCTTATAATATAAAATAATTTTGCCAAAAATAGGACAAACTAAACTACAATAAATGTTCGAATTGACTTCCATTGACATCTATGCATATTTATCACATTGGATAGATATCTATATATCACTCAGGACTAGTTTATCAATGTCTAGTTAGCTAGGTTAGTTATCAATTTAGTTAAATTGATAACTAACAATTAATTTAGCTATATAGTCAGGTGATATTAGGAAAATAAAAATATAGATCTTTATTGGTCATATATACATAAATTATGTTTTGACACGTCAAAAAATATGGCAATAAAAACCAACAAAAAGTGGTTGTCTTAAATAGAAAAAAAAGTACACTATAAATAAAACAAATAAATAACAAAGTAGAGTAAATAACAATAAAGCACATAGAATAACAAACAATCATTATCACACACATATCAAATTTATAAAATTAAACGAGAAAAATCAGTTGACAAGAATTCGTCAAAATCATAGAATGCATTTTCAAGGAGGAAACGTTTAATTACATTTTTAAAGCGAGTACAGTCAAGTGTTTGTACAGCAATCGGTAACACATTGAAAAATTTTACTGCATAATAGCAGGTGCCATTTCTGGTTTTTGAAAGTCGGAAAAAATCCAAATATATATTGCCCCTATTACGAGTTGAGTACGTATGTACACTTTCACATGTTATGTAATTATTAAGGTTATTTTTAACATGGACAAGGCACTGCAGTATATAATTACAGGGTAAAGTCAGTATCTTAAGGCTTATAAAAGCATCCCTACAATCGTCTCTATATGATAGCCCAGCAACGATTCTGACAGCCTTTCTTTGCAGTGAAAAAACTGTTGAGGTATGTGCCGAGTGGCCCCATATTAAAATGGCATAAGTGAGGGAAGATTGAATTATTGCATGATATGCCATTAAAACCGTTGACTGTGGCAAACAATTTTTTAAATTGCGCAATAAGAAAATATTGCGTGATATATTCTTACAGATGTAGGACGTGTGTTCCTCCCATGTTAACTTACTGTCCAAGATAATGCCCAAAAATTTAACGCAATGAGAGGTCATTTGTACAGAGTGCTGTCTTAAAGAAAAAATCATAGTCTCTGTTTTATCATCATTCAATATTAACTTATTGTTTAAGAACCAGTTGTGAACCATAGACAAACTGTTTTGAGCTTCTGATAATAAAGTGTTACAATCTTTATGGGAATGAGCCAATGTTGTGTCATCAGCAAAGAGAGTGAAATTTGTTGAGGGACTACTGTTTGGCAAATCATTAATATAAATAAGAAATAAAACCGGTCCCAAAACTGAACCCTGAGGGACTCCAAGTTTAATATCAATGGTACCAGAGTTAACATTATTAAAATGAACAAATTGATGACGATCAGTCAAATACGACATAATCAATTTTCTGCTACTCTCAGAGAAATTGTAAAATTTTAGTTTGTTCACCAAAATATTGTGAGGCACACAGTCGAAAGCCTTACTTAGGTCTAAAAATTGCACATGCACAAATTCTTTGGCCTCGAAACCTTTATTTATTACATTTATCAACGAATTAATTGCTAACGTCGTTGACAATTTTGACCTGAAGCCATATTGAGAACTATTGAAAAGATTACAATTTTCAAAATAATTTGTGATTTGAGATTTGAGAACTACCTCAAAGATTTTGGCAAATAATGGCACGATAGAAATAGGCCTGTAATTTGCCGGATCATCAATACAGTTTTTTTAAATAAAGGTAACACTTTTGACAGTTTAAGACATTTTGGAAACACATTCTTTCTAATGCATTCATTAATTAGTTTAGTTAGTGGAATGATAATAATATATTTAATACAATTGAGAATTTTAATGTTGATATCATAAGCATCTTTACTCTGTTTGTTTTTCAGATTAGCGATTACATCTAAGACTTGATTGTAAGTGACTTCAGTAAAAATAAAATCCTTGTCAGCACCAGTTTCTATGGAACTTGTAAAATAATTTTCAAAATTGTCGGTTGGAGATGACAGGGAGTTAACTAAATTTTGAGCAATGTTTCCAAAATAATTATTAAATTCGTCAGGAGAAATAATTTCTGACGAATTGTCTGTTTTATTTTTATTTACATTAACCAAATTCCACATTGCTTTTTGCTGATTCTTATTTCGTCGTATGTAGTTATCGTTTGCTACTTTCTTGGCTTTTAATATTTCATTTTTATAAATACGTTTTTTGTCATTAATCATTTTTTTCAAATCGCTAGTAGGATTAGCCTTATAAATATCAAGAAGGAAATGTAATGTCGCTCTCAATTGACGCAAATCATCAGTGTACCAAGTTACATTAACTTTCTTGTCACTGGTTAAGATTTTGGACTTAACTGGGAAAAACATGTCCAAAGCAGAAGTAATTATATCTAAGAACAATTCAGATTTAACATCAATATCTATCGAAGAATCATCGATAAACCCCCAATCGATCTCTTGCAGATATGTTTAAATTAAATAAACCTATATCGGAAATAGGTCTGAAAGAAATTTTCTTTGATGCTCGTGGAGGCTCACAGTTCATTATACTTAAATTGATACCAATATGATCAGAGAAGTGCGTATCCAATAATTGCAAATTACAATTATCAAGGCAAAAGTTAATAAACATATTATCCAAACAATTGCCGAGACGAGTAGGAGCATCATTGCATGCAATGAAACCAAAAGAACTGAATAAATTTATAAGTGTGTGAACCTGTTTATTGGGGTTATTAAAATGAACATTAAAATCTCCTGAGAAAATTACATTTTTGCTTTTTTGTGTGATAAAGTTCAAGGCACACGTAAGCTTCTGCAAAAATATATCAAAATCCCCAAGAGTAGGGGATCTGTATGTTGTTATTATTATAAAATTGTCACAAACAACAGCAGACAGTTCGCAATGACAGTCAATAGAAAGTTCATTAATTTGAGTTATAGGGGAACACTTATATGTTCTCCGACAGAAAATAGCAACGCCGCCATGAATACTATTTTTCCTGCTAAAATTTGAAATTAAATTATAGTCATCTAGTGTTACAAATTTAGATTCATCCTCAACGAGCCAATGCTCATTAATACATAAGATATCAAAATGATTATCCATCAAAAATGCATTAAATTCAGATACTTTATTTCTAAGGCTTTATATATTTAAATGAAAAACATTAAACGAATTTCCAGGGAACGTTATTCCAGACTTCCCAGAAAACATGTCAACTGATCCTTTTACAGGTATTTTATTTAATTTGTTAGAAGGGACATCTGTGAGAGCCGCGGGTATAAAGACGAAGGTGTTTCTGAGCTAATAATTTTATCGACGACTAGCGTGAGACTCGATGAATCACTCTCGTGTATACTATTATCTAGGTTTACTATAACAGAAGAAGAAACATGTTGTTTTTGGACTGCTGCAGGCATAGAAGCATTATTACAAATGTCACTAATTTGAATGAATGTTAATGTCTTCGATGAATATTTACTAGCAAGAATGGAATCCACTATATTGGAGGCTGCAACTCGGTTGTCGAATTTTCTTGATGGATTATTGAAGTTGAAGTGACCTTCACTACGTGCATTAATGCGTGCAATTTATTTAAGAACTCGTATAATCTTCTATTAAACTTGTAAATCAGTTTGTTCTTCTGGACATCTTTAGAATAGTAGAGAATAGATGCAAAAATAACATTGGTATGAGTACATTGCTTAAGCTTATCACAAATTTTTCGGAAAGAAGGTATTCTGTTTTTGTCAATATCGTTGTGTCCTCCTGCTACAATAATATAATCTTGAAAAGATAAATCTCTTGCCAAAGTTTCAATATTTTCGATCACTTGGTGCAAAAGTGCTCCGGGTTTTCGTATCGAACTTATTTCATATGAATTATTGACTATACCACTCCTTAGTTGAGAAGTCAAAATTATATCATCTGTTAACAACAGAATTTGTCGTTTATGGTGTGTAATATTTGTATTGGAAACACATTTGTTTACAATTGAGTTTTTGGTGCCATCCTGTATAACTTGTAGTTTACTTAAATGTGTTTCTTTTTGTACGTTAACAAATTTGCTAGGTTTGAATGATTTATCTTCAACTGATAACTTTTTTCCTGTTGGAGGTGTTTTATCAGTAAGAGTCGCAGCGTTTTTATTAATTTTAAGAACTGTTTGTGTACCAAATGAGGCTGTCTGTACTTATAAAGAAGAGTAGTTAATATTTGTCTAATTTATGTGCACCGAAATCGAAATTCTAAAATTGGAGGCACACATCGACCCGTTGTGATGTTACCAAGGATTCTAATAATTGGCGGAGTCGCCGTTTTCTTTCTAGTCCGGTGATATTAGAAAAATGTTTCAGAAAGTTTTGGGACTAGCCAAAAATCAGTCTACCCCCCTATAGAATTTCCTCAGAAATCCGAAAAAAATAGTGCTGACCACTCAAAGCGGCGGCTTTAATTGTTATTTAACTTCTTTTTAAACAAAATGAATTTTGCAACTTAGTTTTTTGCTTATATCTTCGCTTCTAAAGGTCGTAGAAAAAGGGTCTACCCGTCAATTTCTTCGTCATGAGCTCCGCTACAAGGTAGGTATACGCAAAGAACGAATCTTTGATTGCTAATAACATTTTATGGCAAAAAACTGAAAAAATTGAATTTTTCGATCCTCCAACTTTGAAGTACTGTAGAAACAAATATAAAATCTGTAGGCTAACGATATTACGAGAAATAGTACATATCTTTACCCTTAATAAAATGCACTTTGTCCCGTTGCAAAATATTAATTATTTTGTTTGCAATTAATTTATAAAAAAAAATTCAAACGGTTATATTAAAAGATCAAATTAATATTTTACAGTCCTGTTTCAGTAAATACATTGTATTTGGCGTACATTTACATAATCAAAAAGAATATTGCAAAAAAATTTTAATTTGCGACTTTTTTACGCAAAAAATCAATTTTCCAACTTAAACGAATGTAAATATCTCAGTGGATTTTGCATAAAATTTATTGCAACCAACGGCATTTCAATTGTCATGAAAAAACACGAATTTCAAAAAAAGACATTTTGTGCTCCGATGCTTTGGAGCCGAGATATGAAGAATTCACGTTTTTTGCGATTACGGCGAAATTTGAAAATATTTTTACTTGAAAATTTGACTGAATATTTCTCAGAGGGTGTGTTATCACTTACAAAAAGTGCCATGTCTATGTATCTAAATGGGCCATGGAAAAAAAATCGAGAAAACTGCATGTTACCCGCTCCCGCTGACGCTAGACCCCTTCATTGCGAGTGGCTAGTGGATAGTTTTACCGCTGCGGCAGTTTATTTCTCTTTTTCTCGGCTTGAGGTATGGCTTTCTTTTTAAATGGAACACCCTGTAATTATTTAATTATTCAATCACAGCTTAAATTAGCTATCCAACGATAGGTATATCATATGATATAGAAAAAGTAGTTAATTTTCGAAAAATTTATTATATTTGTGTAGAAGCCACGGAAAACTATAAACAAAAACAACACTTCTTATAATATAAAATAATTTTGTCAAAAATAGAAAAAACTAAACTACAATAAATGTTCGAATTGTCTCCCATTGACATCTATGCATATTTATCACATGGGATAGGTATTTATATATCACTCAGGACTAGTTTATCAATTACCACGTTTACGCGAAGATGTTAAAAGTTCTAACGTCGATGCTAGTCTTCGACCATATATTAGATGGTCGAAGATGCTAGTAGTAGTTTTTAAGAGCGTTTATGCGCGTTAAGATTCATTTTGGATTTATCCACCAGATGTCAGTCCGTTACCAAAGTTGTCAGTTGAATTTCTGATTTGATTTTAAATTGTTTACAATCAACCAATCAGATGTATTCTGTGTATATTTTTTTAGACCTGACATGCGCCGTAGCGCACACTAAAGCCGCCTAAAGCGTTTACGCGAAGTCCTTAACTCAGTTTTGCTTAGTTAGATGTGTTAACTTAACACATTTAGTAAGGCTTGACAACACTAAGCCAAGTAATATTAAGGCGCATTTACGCGCAAGAATTTCAATATTAAGACCATTCTTAACAGTTTTAACGTTAGCTTAACTCTTCGCGTAAACGTGGTAAATGTCTAGTTAGCTAAGTTAACTAAATTGATAACTAACAATTAATATAGCTATAGTCCGGTGACATTAGGAAAATGTTTCGGGACTAGCCAAAAATTAGTCTACCCCCTACAGAATTTCCTCAGGAATCCGAAAAAAAAACAGTGCTGACCACCCTGTCAAAAAAATCTCATCAATCCGTATTGAAAATTATCAAAAATTAATAAGTATCTATGAGAACCTATATGGTCAATAAGTTTCTATAAGAGTTAGCTAAAGTTGCTGTTGAAATTGTTATCAGTTTATATCCGCATTGACCAGCAAAATGAGTCAAGCCATATCCATTTGTTAATCCAAACATTTACTTATACCATATCAATGAGAATTTATGTGCACAGTATCTAATGTAATTCGTGCGGCTTTCCGTGATTAAAAGACAAATGTTTCTTTAAGAAACGAGCTGCATTAGGTTAGAACAGTTTTGATTTGCAATTGAAGATTACAAATTATAATGTTTGAATAGGGATTTATGAGATCAGTTTCTATGAGTATTAATGTTTTTTTTCAGTAATATATTAAATGTGTTTTCATTTGTTTGAATGGGTAAAAAGAAAGGTCAGTTTTCAACTGCAATTACAAATACAAGTTTAATCGCTTCGAATGGGATTATATGCGATCAATTTCTAAAAGTATTTATGCTGTTTTCCGAATATAGTTATGATGAGGTTTAATCAGTAACAAATTGTTAACTAGTTGTTATGATATGGTCGGAAATTCCAAGTACACATTTAGTATTCCTTCAAGAGGATTGATGAGAGCAGTTTCTACGAGTATCTATTTATTGTTCCTATAGTAAATTATATAAGTCTTTATCAGGACAGATTCGGATCTAATTTAAATATGAAAATTATATCAGAATAAAGCAACCAAATATTTTAAACAGTATCTATTTGTAAATCCAAACATTTACTTATACTATCTCAATGAGAATTTATGAGAACAGTATCTAATGTAAAACGAGCGGCTTTCCGTGGTTAAATAGCAAGAGTTTCTATAAGAAACGAGCTGCATTAGGTTAGAACAGTTTTGATTTGCAATTGAAGATTCAAAATTATAATGTTTGAATAGGGATTTATGAGATCAGTTTCTATGAGTATTAATGTTTTTTTTTCAGTAATATATTAAATGTGTTTTCATTTGTTTGAACGGGTAAAAAGAAAGGTCAGTTTTCAACTGCAATTACAAATACAAGTTTAATCACTTCGAATGGGGTTATATGCGATCAATTTCTAAAAGTATTTATGCTGTTTTCCGGATATAATTGTGAAGAGGTTTAATCAGTAACAAATTGTTCACTACATGTTATGATATGGTCAGAAATTCCAAGTACACATTTGGTATTCCTTCAAGACGATTGATGAGAGCAGTTTCTACGAGTATCTATTTGTTGTTCCTCTAGTAAATTATATAAGTCTTTATCAGTAAAGATTCGGATCTAATTTAAATATGAAAATTTATATCAGAATAAAGCAACCAAATATTTTAAACAGTATCTATTTGTAAATCCAGACATTTACTTATACTATCTCAATGAGAATTTATGAGAACAGTATCTAATGTAAAACGTGCGGCTTTTCGTGGTTAAATGGCAAGTGTTTCTATAAGAAACGAGCTGCATTAGGTTAGAACAGTTTTGCAGCTCGTTTCTTATAGAAACACTTGCCATTTAACCACGGAAAGCCGTACGTTTTACATTAAATACTGTTCTCTTAAATTCTCATTGAGATAGTATAAGTAAATGTAGACTTATATAATTTACTAGAGGAACAACAAATAGATACTCGTAGAAACTGCTCTCATCAATCCTTTTGAAGGAATACTAAATGTGTACTTGGAATTTCCGACCATATC
Source organism: Rutpela maculata (assembly GCA_936432065.2). Taxonomy (NCBI): domain Eukaryota; kingdom Metazoa; phylum Arthropoda; class Insecta; order Coleoptera; family Cerambycidae; genus Rutpela; species Rutpela maculata. The sequence continues at coordinate 48,790,422 of OW386292.2, forward strand.
ATAACAAGTAGTGAACAATTTGTTACTGATTAAACCTCATCACAATTATATTCGGAAAACAGCATAAATACTTTTAGAAATTAATCGCATATAACCCCATTCAAAGTGATTAAACTTGTATTTGTAATTGCAGTTGAAAACTGACCTTTCTTTTTACCCATTCAAACAAATGAAAACACATTTAATATATTACTGAAAAAAAACATTAATACTCATAGAAACTGATCTCCTATTCAAACATTATAATTAGTAATCTTCAATTGCAAGTCAACCTAATGCAGCTCGTTTCTTATAGAAACACTTGCCATTTAACAACGGAAAGCCGCACGTTTTACCTTAGATACTGTTCTCATAAATTCTCATTGATGTGGTATAAGTAAATGTTTGCTGCTCCATTCTGGTAGAAACTGATAGAAATTTCAGCAGCAACTTTACTCCAGGCTCCAGTAGAGGGAGCTGTATACGTGTAGCTAATTCATATCTAATCTAATGTGACCTAAGGAACTGAAGTGTGTTTGTTAAATTAAAAACAAAGCAGTCTCTTTCACTGCTAACTCATTCATTGCTTCTAGGCTAGAACAAGAACACCCGAGGAAATAAGGACTTTGCAGAATTTTGTGTTTACCACAATATTAGTATTTCTATTTGAAATATGCAATTTAAACTGTACATTTGTCGGCATGCATATCCAAATTAATACTAATAAAAAAGCAAAATGGAAGTTTACAATAAAAATACATCTGTAAAATATACAATTGAAACTGTACATTTGTTGACATGTATATCCACATTAATACTAATAAAAAACAATGTTGAAATTTACAATAAAAACATGTTGATAAATGGTGTGTTACATACGATAGATACTGGAGAAAGGACGGACTGGAACTCTTATGATATTACTTATAGAAAAGTTTAGAATCTCTTTAAAGTTGTATCTGTAATTCCATATGTTTACAGATATAAGGGCAAGGGTGCATTTGCAGACACTAAACTGTAGATTTGTTGATGTATATTTCATATAAGTACTCATGAAAGGGCAACATGAAAATTCCAAATAGCTCATTCGGAATTACTGTTTCATAACCGATTTAAAACTTAATAAAACAGATAAAATCCTGTCTGTATAATACTAATATAACTTATAGGAACGATAAAACCGCATCACTTTTTTTTTATAAGTTTCTATGTGGAATTTTCGGCAGGGCACTCAAAGCGGCTGCTTTAACTGTTATTTAACATTTTTTAAACAAAATGAATATTGCAACTTAGTTTTTTGCTTATATCTTCGCTTCTAAAGGTCGTAGAAAAAGGGTCTACCCGTCAATTTCTTCGTCATGAGCTCCGCTATAAGGTAGGTATACGCACAGAACGAATCTTTGATTGTTAATAACATTTTATGGTAAAAAACTGAAAAAATTGAATTTTTCGATCCTCCAACTTTGAAGTACTGTAGAAACAAATATAAAATCTGTAGGCTAACGATATTACGAGAAATAGTACATATCTTTACCCTTAATAAAATGCACTTTGTCCCGTTGCAAAATATTAATTACTTTTTTTGCAATTAATTTATAAAAAAAAATTCAAACTATTATATTAAAAGATCAAATTAATATTTTACAGTCCTGTTTCAGTAAATACATTGTATTTGGCATACATTTACATAATCAAAAAGAATATTGCAAAAAAATTTTAATTTGCGACTTTTTTACGCAAAAAATCAATTTTGCAACTTAAACGAATGTAAATATCTCAGTGAATTTTGCATAAAATTTATTGCAACCACTGGCATTTCAATTGTCATGAAAAAACACGAATTTCAAAAAAAAATAAATTTTGTGCTTCGATGCTTTGGAGCCGAGATATGAACAATTTAACTGAATATTCCTCAGAGGGTGTGTTATCACTTACAAAAAGTGCCATGTCTATGCATCTAAATGGGCCATGGAAAAAAAATTGAGAAAACTACATTTTTGACGCCCCCGCTAACGCTAGAGGCCAGATCCCCCTCCCCTTTCACTACGAGCGGCGTACTTGGATAGTTTCACCGCGGCGGCAGCTGATTTCTCTTTTTCTCGGCTTGAGGTATGGCTAGATAGTCATTTTTTCTTAATTCAACTTATTTTTTTCTCAGCTTTCCGATCATTTAATTATTACGTTGCTTCATAAAATAAACATTTAAAGATTACATACAATTTGTTTGATAATACATTGATAAGTGAATAGTTTTTACTCTTATTGGGGATAAAAAAAAACGTACACATTTTGTATTTAAAAATTAATTTATTGAATATACAAAATAAAGTTTATTTTTCTGGCCTTAATTATTTTTTTTTTTTAGGTTGATTTCCTGTGCGGGACTCGGTGTCCGTTTCGACTCGCACTTCTGCGTACAGACAATCATTGTAGTCGGGGAGCCCTCCCTAACTGTACGTGCACCCCCCGCCCGATCCTTGGGGACAATGTTTTTCATAAAGATTGAAGCCTAAGGAACAATTTAAGACATATTTAAAAAAAAACTGGCTGTACTTTCAAAATGGCGGCCATATGCTAAAAAAAACTGTTGCCAATGTTGTTTTTGTCATTTAACACAAAAACTAAAAAAGATGGACAAAAGCTTTCTTCACAAAAAACAACGTGCATAAAATTTTCTACAATTTTGTATCTATACAGTATTTTGATAGGAGTTACCATTTTCCAGATAAATGAGTCCAAAATTAAGAAAACATGGAAATTCATATATCGGTAAATCACTTAGAGGAAATAACTGTGACAATTATTGTAAGGCGTATAATATAACTTTATATTATTAACATAAAAATTAAATAAAATAAACTGAAAAAAATTAATAATAATAATAATATAATTTGCAGACATTTATCTCGAAAACGGTAATAGTGGTATCTGAAATATTGTATAGGAACAATGTTGTAGAAAATTTTATGCACTTTGTTTTTTGTGCAGAAGGTTTATCTCCATCTTTTTTAGTTTTTGTGTTAAATGACAAAAACAATATTTGCATTTTTTTTTAAACGGACGCCATTTTGAAAGTACAGCCACCTTTTTTTTTTAGGACATGTCTTAAATTGTTCCTTAGGCTTTAATCTTTATGAAAAACATTGTCCCTAAGGATCGGGGAGATGCACGGACAGTTAGGGTGGGCTTCCGTAGTGTTAGTTTTATATTGAATTTTATATTTTATTTTAAGAGATTAATCATTTATCTGGAAAATGGTAGGTTAGGTTAGGTTAGGTTGATATGTGAGTGGGCTAGTAACAGACCCTCCACCGCGACCATCTGGTCTATTGTGGCTCACTCCTAATTATATTTCACCCAATAGGTTCAGCTTTTTGATAAAGCCGACTACCTTATTGGGTGAGAGGTTGTCCAGATCCTCTGGCAGCAGTTGCCCTTTGCCAAAAAGTGAGAATCTGGTTCTTTCTGCAGCAGGACAGGTACATAAAATGTGCGCTGCCGTTTCATCTTCCTCCAGACACAGTCGGCATTCAGCGTTGTCCGCTATTCCGAGTCTGTGTAGGTGGTGGTTAAGTCTGCAGTGCCCAGTGTATAGGCCAACTAGAGTTCTTAGGTGTAACCTATTTAACTCTAATAGTTTTTTAGTTCTTGATTTCAAAGGGTATGTGATGAACTCCTTTGAATGAACTAATCCTGGTAGTTCTTGCCAGTACTGGAGGATTTTCCCCTCAGTCCAGGCCAAGATGGTGGTTTTCGCAGTGCTTGCCGATATGCCAAGCACTGGCTCCGGTCCGATAAATTTTGATACCGCACCTTCCCTGGCTAAGGAGTCGGCTACTTCGTTGCCCTCCAAGCCAGAATGGCCCGGTATCCAGACCAGAGTTAATTTGTTGTATCTGCCCAATCGGGCTAGAGCCTTTTGGCAATTCCAGACCAATTTAGAATTGCAGCGATGTGAGCCAAGAGCTTTAAGAGCTGCTTGGCTGTCTGAAAAGATTTTTATTGATCTGTGTCTAGGATGCATCTGCTCAAGCCTCCTTGTACACAGTTCAATGGCATGAACTTCTGCCTGAAAGACAGTCGCATAGTTACCCAGGCTCGAAGTGATTCTTACCTTTGGGTTGCGACTGTATGCTCCAGCTCCAACTCCCTCGGGGGTTTTGGAGCCGTCTGTAAACCAACAGATGTCTGCTCTTTGTAGGTCAGTTTTATTCCGATCCCATTCGTCTCTTCCAGGAAAAAGGACGGTAAAAGGCAGTTCATAGTTGGTCGCGGTAGGCATCACATCTGAAAGCATTCCCAGGATGCCATGACACTCCATGTCATCTGACAGCCTGTTGCGTTCCATGATGCTAGCCTGCGGCATATTATTTGCCGCTTGTTGAAGTCTGTATGTTGCCCACCTGGCCTCTCTCTCCAAGTAGATGTGGAGAGGAGGTAGATCCAGGAGGATTTCCAGAGCTGCTGACGGTGTGGTACTTATCGCACCAGTTACTGCCAGACATGCTTGTCTCTGTAGACCAGAGAGTTTGGCTTTGGTCGTTTGTTGTAGCCCTTTCGACCACCAAACTATGGAGGCATACGCTACCATTGGTCTTATGACCGTAACGTATAGCCAGTATATTTGTTGGGGACCTATACCCCAGGTTTTTCCACAAATTCTGCGACATGTCCACAAGGAGAGTCGCGCCTTGTGGATTACCTTTTCCAGATGGGAGTTCCAGTTGAGTGATTTATCTAGTGTAACCCCTAGATATTTCACTTCCCCCGCAAATGGAATAGTTTCACCTGCTAAGGAGGGCGGCACTAAATTGTTCAGCCTCCTTTTTCTGGTGAAGGGTACTATTACAGTTTTGTGGGGGTTCACAGTCATCTGCTCCCTCTCACACCAAATATGGACTGTATTTAGCACCTCTTGAAGGGTATTAGAGAGTACCTCTTCAGATTTTCCTCTAACCATAATGACTAGATCGTCCGCATATGCTTGAATCTCGGCTTCCCACAGAGAGAGAATGGCCAGCAGATCATCCACAAGCAGTGACCATAAAAGGGGGGAAAGTACCCCGCCTTGTGGACACCCTCTTGCGGCCCTGAATCTGACCGTTTCTCCCTGTAGAGAAGTCGTTATGATTCTGTTTTCAAGCATAGCTTGAATCCAGCCAGTTATAGTTAGCTCAACCCCTCTAGCAGCCGCAGCTGTATATAGGGAGTTGGGCAATGCATTGTTGAATGCTCCTTCGATGTCAAGGAATGCTGCCACCGCAATCTCTTTTTCCTCAAGAGATTGTGTGATTTTCCCGACCAGGTTATTTAGTGCTAGTTCTGTTGATTTGCCGGGTTGATAGGCATACTGGTGAACATTCAGAGGATAGGTGCTCAGGATGTTTCCCCTGATATGTCCATCCAGAACCTTTTCTAGGCCTTTCAACAGAAATGATGTCAGGCTGATGGGTCTTAGCGATTTGGGGTCTGGTTCTGTCCGACCCACTTTTGGTATATATACCACTTTTACCGCCGCCCAACTGGATGGGATATAGTTCCATACCAGACCAGCTCTGTATAGTCTGATGAGGAAAGGTAGCAGTATTTCCAGTCCGTTTTGTAGCAGCGCTGGAAAAATGCCATCCTCACCAGGCGATTTGAATGGTTGAAAAGATTTGATCGCCCATTCAATCACTGGTGCTGTGATAACCTTTTTGGCCACCAGCCAGTCGTCTTTGTGAGGTCGTTTGGTTCGGCCTCCCGATGGTGGGGGTTGTTGGTTATCCAGGATCGAACTCCCTGGGAAGTGGTTCAGTGTAAGGAGTTCAAGGGTTTCCTTTCCAGATTCAGCAAATGAGCCATCTGGACGTTTTACCATACCAAATTCTCTTGCCGGCTCTCTGGAAATGATCTTGTGGATTCTAGTGCTGCTAGGTAAGTCAGTAATACTCTCGCAGAACCTCCTCCAAGATTCCCTTTTTGCCCTTCTGATTTCTTTATTATAGTCCGTTAGCGCAGATCTATATTGTTCCCAGTTGCCCGAATCTTTAGCTCGATTACAGAGGCGTCGAACTTCTTTTCTCATTTTATCTAATTTTTTGTTCCACCAAGATGCCCCTCTGTTGTCTTTTTTCGTTTTTAGTGGAGAGTTTTCATGATATGCTGAAATAATTGCGCTCCGGGTCTGTTCCGCCGCAATTTCTATTTCATCACGATTCCTGATTGTGGTGAGAGTGGATTGCAGGTGTGCCTGGAGGGATTGTTTATACCCACTCCAGTTAGTACACCTAGGATCCCTGTACGTCACCACAGGTCTTGGTCCAGTTTCTATGTTAAATAGAATGTGTCTGTGGTCTGAACACGAGGGTTCAGAGGATACTTTCCAATCAGTAATCTTGTTGCTCACAAAGCTTGAGCTGATTGTTAAATCCAGTACCTCTCTTCTATTTCTAGTGACAAAGGTTGGTTCCGTTCCAATGTTATTCACAATTAGCCCTTCACCTAGTATGTATTCAAAAAGTGACTCACCTCTTTGGTTAATGTCTGTGCTGCCCCATGCCGTATGGTGGGAATTTGCATCACATCCAATAACAAGGTGAATGTTGTTCCTCTTGCTGTAGGCGATTAACGACCTAACCGCAGGTGGAGGAGGTTGATCAGCACCCCAGTCTCCCGGGAAGTATGCAGAACAGGCTATTATGTCCATTCTGCTTTCCCCCACCGGTAGCGATAAGCGGATGGCTACAACATCCTGGGTGCAGTAACCTGAGAGTACAAAATAATTGATGTTATTTCTGATCAAGATACAGGCTCTGGGTCTTTCTCCAGAGCCGACTGATACTATCTTGCCAGAAGTGTGGAAAATGGTAACTCCAATGCAAATATTGTATAGGAACAAAATTGTAGAAAGTTTTTCTTCTTTTTTAGTTTTTGTGTTAAATGACAAAAACCATATTTGCAAATTTTTTTTTTAGGACATGTCTTAAATTGTTCCTTAGGCTTTAATCTTTATGAAAAACATTGTCCTGAAGGATCGGGGGGGGGGTACACGGACACTTAGGGTGGGCTCCCGTAGTATTGTCATCATCGTCATTATTAAGATCAATATTTCCAATAACTTCCTCATTTTCTTGCATTTCATTTAATTCAAACTGACAGATATCAATATTGATTTAATTTGTCTTAAACAAGGAAATAAACATCTAATTCATAACATAACAATAATGCGTGATTCCTTAAACTATAGGATGTTTAAAAAAAAAACGCTGCCCAAGGAATCACTACTTCCACATTCAAATTTTCTATCCAAGTTCTCGCAACGAAAAATTGTTCACGGAACTTTAATAATATAATATTTGAAATCGCCTCGGTACCCCAAAAACCGATAAATCGATATGTTACATCGGTACTGGAGATGGGGATGATAGTAGGAGGTGAGAGTGGGGGTGGATGAAGTAAAAAAAAAAATTGAGGCCTTTGGTTCTTGTATATACACTAAATCACGATTTAATTTTTTTCACCCCCTTTAATAATGGGGTGGGGGTGGTAATGGGCGTGGCTACAACAAACCTGGACCTTCGACATCAAGCACCTAAAACGCCTCAAGAAGCAGGCAAGTCGTAGGATAGGGAACAACCACGTAAAAAAAACGCGCCATATACTCTACCTTAAGATGGTGTGGAAACGAGTATTGAACATTGAGCTATGCGGGGCAGATAAGTAAAATCAACTATATTTGAGGACTTTCAGGTATGAAAACAAATTTTGGCTCAACACAAAAATACTCCTTCATAAAAGACTCACTAAACTGAAAAATTGCAAAAAATCTTAATTTTGTCAAGAGTGCTTGACTTCACTCGGCTGCTGCACTGAAAACATTCAGTTTAACGAAAAAATGTATAAGTCATATTTTGTAGATAATTTAATGCTCTTTTATTTTCATAAGAATATTTTTTGCCGTATGAGGCACCCGAAGCGAGATATTTCAAAGAAACTGTTTTTGTGCGCCATTTTTTCAATATGGCCGCGCCGGCGGCTGAGATCACATTTTGCATTTTTTCTTATTTTATTCAGGGCATCAAATCTACAAATTCCCAAAGTTTCAAAACTCCCGCACTTATTCGGACTAAGAATCTACCTATCGACTGTACTAAATGGCGCGAATTTCAAATATAGAAATGCGATTTTTGTCGCTATTTTCGATTTTAACTAAAATGACGTGAAAGAAGATGCTACAGGAAAGTTTCGTCCAATTTGGAAGTGGGGCGTTTTTTGGAAATTATGTTTTAACTTTGAACAAGTTTTTGTCTCGTTTTTCTTCTGTTCATCGGATCAGACCAAACAAAAAATGAAAATGGTTGTCAATAAATTACGAATAAAACTGCATGGATCCATATCCGATCTGCCGTTTTGTTTTTTGTAAAGAAATAAAAACCAAGAAAATTTCTAATTTTACATAAACCGAAATTACTAAAAAAATAATTAATCTTTTTTAATGAAACTTGGTGAAATTATAGGTCCTGTAAGTGTAAATTATTATGGAAAATTACAAACAAAAATATTTATTATTTGCCTTAAAAAACGAAATTTTTTTAAAAAAATTCAAGCTTCATAAAAAACTGCCATTTGGTCACACTAAGAATTTTTTCCCTTAAATTGTAGCTTTTTGAATAAGTTTTGCAATGGTGATAAAAATTAATTTTTTATGTTGTATTAAAGTTTTTGTAAAATGCATTTTTTTATCGAAAAAATGTATATCCTGCCAAACACTTTTGTCATTTGTGAAAAGTGCTTCAAAAAACGAACAATTAAAAAAAAATTAGGCACTTCTAGATTAATCAGAAGCTGAGATATCGTATCTTTCGCGTTTCGTGCATTTATTTCTGTACATACATAGGTATATTTTGAAACGAAATTGGCACTGCTTATTCTTTAATGTAGGAGAACTTTAGTGAATATATAAAATAAATTTTAATCGTTAATATTAATTATGCAGGTATACGCGCGCTCGTTCATCAAAACTGCGACAACCACGATAAGAATATTTCCCCAACTCTCGTTATCAACGCTTCGAGATTCTAGGAAAACATGCAGAGAAGGTATCCATGCATTCTACTTACTCATCTAGAGTGGTCAGAGGAAGTCAAAAACGTTTCGCGAAACATAAGAAAATGTCATTTTTTGTACATTCCCACTGGACCTAATTTTCTATTTTGGAGTATGTAGTTTATGATGAGATTAAAACGCCATTCATTCGATATCGATATGGTACGGCCTTCCCACTCATGTACTAAGGAAGATCTGATTGTTTAAAAATTACGTGTTTCGCTTTCTCTGCCATAATTCGTCGAATGAGCAAATGTTTCAGGGCCATAGCGCAATAATTAAAGTGAGGATTAGTCCACGCTAAGTTGTAGATCCCTAGGCGCAAAGGGCCCGCCATTGTGGCCTAGAGTAAAAAGTAGTACTATCCACTATCGACCATCTCATGGGCAAATCCGCGGTTCAAATCCTGAACATATAGATTTTTTTTACTTTTAAAATGATATCAATATTAATTTTTATCACCACTCGTTCAAAAAGCTACAATTAAAGATAAAAAAATTCTTAGTGTGACCAAACGGCAGTTTTTTATGAAGCTTCAAAAAATTTTCAAAAATTTCGTTTTTTAGGAAAAATAACAAATATTTTTATTTGTAATTTTCCATAACAGATTGCACCTATAAGATGCATAATTTCACCAATTTTAATTATTTTTTCAGTAATTTCAGTTTGTCGAATTGAAAATTTTCGTAGTTTTTATTTTTCTGCAAAAGAAAAACAAAATGGTAGATCGAATTTGGCCCCATGCAGTTTTATTCATAATTTATTTACAAACATTTTGATTTTTAGGTTTGGTTTAATCTAATGAACAGAGCGCGAGATATTAAAGAAAAACGAGACAAAAGCACGTTTTTTAAAATTAAAACTTAATTTACAAAAAACGCCCAGTCCCAGATTGGACAAAACTTTACTGTAACATCCTAATAACGTACAGATTGCATTTCAAAAAAAAAAAAATGCCCCCTCAAACAATCGTTGAAATCTTATTTTTAATGCTTAGTTTTATTCGACTATAATGGTCTCCTGATGCCAATATGGTTGACGAAACGTGCATCGACTAACAGTATTCAAGTGTTATTATAAGTAGAGTGGAATGTCTTCCTCGCCAGTAAGAACGACCCTGCTCCAAAATTGAGGGTCGTTTATTGCAGAAATGACACTGACTACTGTCGTTCTACAGTGAGTCATATTCCTTAACCTTCTGTTGGCGGTAAATTGAGAGCCAGGAAATCTAGTACCAATCACAGCATCCCTCGCCGTTGCAAGTGGATTCCCTCTTAAATATCCCAAAAAAGGAGTTTGTGGGAATTGCTTCGGAGGCATTGATATCTATTCCATGATTGTTATTAAAGGCATATCGGGCAAAGCTAGATTTTTCATTTTTTTCACTTTTGAGATAAGCCATATGCTCCTTTATATCTTGTTATAATTAGACGTTTTGTTTGCCCAACATACTTCAACTTACAATCTTTACAACTAATTTCATAAATCCAGGACATTTTGTTTGATGCAATTATAACTCTCGGGTGGTTGCAATTTAATTTGCGACGAATGAACAACTGTCACATTTAAGTTTTTAAAAATGCTGCTTACACCGACCATTGGTAAACTGGGGTTCAGATGAAACTGATATGACTTTTGAATTCCGATCGATTTGAAAAGTCGAGAAAATTCGGATGGTTACCTTTTTCCCCATAGTAAGCAGGATTTTCAAGGATTTTTCAAGAACTTATATATGACAAGTTGTTTTCTTTAAAACATTTTTTCTAATGGAAGTCCCGATTTTTGCTACTATTGCTGAATATCTAAATATAAAATTATAGATTATGCTAAAAGAAAACAAGTCAATTTTTTTTTCTTTTCTTGATCATTTTCCATGGGTCCTGTATATTTTACCACCTCCATTTATTCAGATATCGCTCCTTCCATTTTTAATAACTAATAGTTTATTTACTTGCTCTAATTAAAGAAGGGAGAAGGTTGGGAATTTTCCGTTTCACCTGGAAATAACTTATTTTTGCTCAAGAGGTCCAAAAAACTTACTTTCAAGAATTTTTCTTAAAAATTGTAGGGGGCCTAAAACAGGTCTTAGGGGACCCCCCCCCCCCCCCCTATTAAATTAAAGACAATGCAGTGTTATTATTGTTTTAAATTTTCTATGCTCTGTTCTATGATCAGTTGATTAAAATTAAATATATTTTCCATGGCCTTCTTTCTGTTGAGAGAAAACTGGTTTTAATTTTGTTCTTTACTAGCCGATTTTAAGTTTGAAAAAAGGACCGTAAAGAAAATTGATTTTCCATTTTCCTTTCTATTTAAAAAAAGAAAAAAGCTACAACCTCTCTTGTTAAACCGAAAGTACCAACAAAAAAACATGCAGCATATCAAAAACAGAGCACTTATACCTTAATAATAGACACATCAAAAATTAAAAATTTTATATTGAAAAATAAAAAGTTACGGGGCTTTGTATGCCCCTTGTGTCACCTGGTATATTGCTTTATATGTGTAAATGAAATTAGGACAAATCATATGAAACAATTCATAAACATGACAAACATAAATATATTTACAATTTATTTACATTTTGAAAGAGTCAAAAAATCTTTGGTAAAATATCACCACACTTGGCAGCTATTTTGAACTTGATATATTTATCAGCCCTAGTTGGACCTATGTTGACGACGGCAATATTTTTATTTTCCTCAAGTGCCTGTAAGACAATTCTATAACCTGAAAACACTGAAAGGCTGGATCCTAAAATTAATAAGGAATCACTTTCTGATACCACATTTCTGACAGCTTGGACACGACTTTGTGGTACATTATCTCCAAAAAATGTTATGTCCGGCTTTAATGGGCCCCCGCAAGAGTCACACGATGGAGGTATAAATCCGTTAATGTTTTCCTAAAAAAACTGAATCAAGCACAACAAAGAAACAAGTTACATATAAATCTGTACTCGATCTTCATAATACCGCTTTATAATTTGTATAAATATACGATTTCGTTAGTCAAAGACAGCAAACAATATTACAGTTTAGTAACCAGATTTCTATTAGTTCATTATTTTTTTTTTATTATCTGCATTTTAAATTTGTATTTCACATGTTACCTGAGAAATTTCCACATCACCATCAGGTCTGATCATGTTGGAAGTTTCCTTCATATTTGGATTTAGCTCTATTAACTTTTCTTGAATATAATATCTACTATAACTAGCATCACAATGTAAACACTTCACTCTAAACGCCGTTCCATGTAATTCAATAACCTTTTTACTACCTGCCTTAAAATGAAGACTATCAACATTTTGAGTTACTACGCTTGCTACCTGCATAAAAAAATACTTATGATAATATGTTACTTAACAACACATATTCTGTAATATTCATGTAATATTTTTTGCTTTATAATATTCAAATATTAAGTTTCAACCGAGGTTGCAACAGAAAGAGTGCATACAATATTTTTTCATAAATAAACTCTGATTTGTTCATAACTTTAGGTATGTATTCCTCAAAGGAGCTGCCAAATCATAAATATGTCAACACACAACCAGGTCATAAATTGGTAGGTAGTAAATTCTTTAACTGGGCTTTTCACAGAAGTTAAAATAAACTCTATGCCACGATTACTACCAACAATCAATAATTTAATCTAAATTAAACTTGCAATAATGCTCTATAAGTATATGGCGCAAAAATTGAATACTTCAGGGCAGCATGTGATACAAATTACTTTCAGGAAAATAATACCTTCTCAGAGGACACAAACACAATCGATGCATTACAGAATGTAGAGACGGAAACTAACAAAACACCAAACAAAATCCGGAACATCCTTCTACTATACTGTGAAGAATTCCAGAGGAAAATCCACAAGAAAATGGAAAAACTACTAACAAGAGAAAAACTAGACAGGACAGAAAAATAGCAGGCCAACGAAAAAATCAAATCTTCAGAAGAAACGACAACACGCACAGAAGAAGATAAATATTACTGCAACAATGACCAAGAAAATTGAAGGACGGAATGCAAAGGAACAATGAGCAGAATAAATACAAGAAACGGACCACTGGTCCTTAGGCAAGGATTAACTGCTAGAAATAATGGTTAGGACTAGAAGAAATAGTACATCTGGAATCGATAAAATGAACAAACAAATGAACCAAAGCAATGTGAGAAAACCACCAACATTAATGGGATGCAAAGCAGTAACAAAATGGGATAGGAACGTAGCGAAGAACGTATGAAAAGAAAGATTGGAGACCAATACATCTACTGAAGAGGGCGCTAAACAGCAACAAACTAGGAAAGGATCAAAAGACATCGCAAGAATAGATATACAGGGTGCGCCACTTAAAACTCCCCAGACTTTTTTATTTCTGAAGCGGTGACCATGTTGGGCACATCAAATTGTAGACATTATTAAAGCCTTTAAATATGCATATAGAGTGATTAAAAAAAATTTTTTTGAAAAAATTGTTAAGAAAGGAAACTTAATTTCTTTGAATATTTTTTTACCTCACCCGCTACATGAACTGTGCTAGTGTTTTCTTATAAAGGTTTTAATTAGCTTCAATTTATGTTATTAAAATAAAAAAATTTAAAAAATAAAAACTTTGCAATTTCCTATTAGTACATTTTAACATAAGTTTCAGGCCTGTAGCTAGGGGTGGGCCAGGACAGACATAGCCCGTCCTGGAATAATTTTCGCCCGACATACGGCGACCGCAGAAAATAATGAGGTAGCTATTTTTTATGGGGTTATCTGTGAATAGAAAAAACGATACAAATTTTTTTGGCCCACGGGCCCCCTCTGAAAAATTTGTTGCCCACCCTTAAAGCATTTTCTAGCTACAGGCCTGATAAGTTTGTTTTTAAAAATATTTATTTGTTTTGTTTCTTGTTGCTGTTTTGTTACGTTGATATTGCTTGTGATTGTATTTTACAAATAAAGCATAAAATTATTATTTACATTCTTTTCAGTTATTTTAAAATCCGTTTGGAATCGGAAAGAGTGTTTTTAATTTCTTTCTCTAAAACCAAAAAGAATTTCGAATATGATGTAATAATATAAATTGAAGCTAATTAAAACCTTTATAAGAAAACATTAACCCAATTCATGTATAGGATGAGGTAAAAAAATATTCAAGGAAATTAAGTTTTTTCTTAATAATTTTTTCAAAATTTTTTTTTTTAAATCATTCTGTACACATGTTTAAATGCCTTAAAAATATCTACAATTTGATGTGGCCAGCATGGTCGTCACTTAAAAAATAAGAAAGTTACAAGCCTGGGGAGTTTTAAGTCGCGCACCCTGTATAATTGCGCTGCCGGAATCAGAAATGGAGGAAATAGCAGATTCCGGAGAAGAAGACCTCTAGAAGCAAAAACACAAAAGGAGAGGGGGAGTGTAAATATTCCGTATTACGACGTAATGCGGCAACACATCTCACAAATACCTACACTTCCCATGCTATATTCATGTAGGTACCATGCGCCATGTGGCTCTCGCTGCTGGCAACAAATCCAACCCAGCCTAGAGGTAAGTAGACCGGCCTAGCGGTGTTTCCGGGAGTGGCAGCAATGCCTACCGTACCATCAAATCAAATCAAATAAAAAATATGCCAATGCATGGGCATGTACCTACTTGATATAATAGTATATTATTATATGAGCGATTATGATAGCCATTATTCACGAAGATGATGTTTGAGCCCACGAGCCGTAGGCGAGTGGCGCAAATCATCTGAGTGAATAATGGCCATAATCGCGAATGTAATACTATGCTTTTTCTACACCTATTAAACAAATAAATTAGACTGAAATTTGATGACATTAATCGGTACCTATTCGTAATAAGTCGAAAACGTAAACAAACAATATGGCGGTATACTTGTCACTGTGACGCGAGTTGATTGTCAGCCGCAGCAGCAAGAGTTTATGGCGGTCGATTTAAAATATCATTGAATCAGCGGAACAATGATTTTTTAATTTGTATTTGTGATTGGCCGGATGAAAAAGAAAAAAAATACAACAAATCCATCTGTTCCTTCATAATATAAAAAATATGTGAAGCTTATATGTTAATATTTTAATCTAATATACTGTAGGGAGAGTAATAATACGGGTTAGGGCTGGTATTTATTTAAATAATTCACAATCGCACTTCAACAAAAACAAATTTTATTTCTTAACAGGTTGGACTTCGTTCACATAATTCATAATAATTGACATCTCTCTAAAATCAGTAATACCACTGCA
Organism: Rutpela maculata; assembly: GCA_936432065.2. Lineage (NCBI taxonomy): Eukaryota > Metazoa > Arthropoda > Insecta > Coleoptera > Cerambycidae > Rutpela > Rutpela maculata. The sequence goes on from OW386292.2 coordinate 48,805,754, forward strand.
TAATTCTTTACGTTAAAATAACCAACAAAATGGCGCTTAATTCAAATGCTAACTTAAAAAACCTACAGCTCGGCCAATCTGACCTTTGATCGTCTCGATCACAACAGTACAAAACATATCAACATTAGCAAACATAAGTACATAAAATTCTTAAGATACGTAAACATTAACCTAATTTTCCTTAATTCAATTTTCCCTAAACACAAAATTGTCTTCATAATAATAGTAACAGTGACATAAGACATAATTCAGCATAATAAAGAACATAACTTACCCTAATAAAAATCATAATTTTTCATAATATAAAAGGCCTACAAGACATAAAAGGTAAGTAGCATAATAATTAATATTTGCTTCTCTACTAATACTTATTTTATTTTCCCCTAGGAATTATAGGGCTTGATACGTGAAGCATCCCAAATACCATCATAAGGAATCTGTGTGTTTTGGAATCCAATGATATCCGTGACTGCATAACGATCGTTAGGTAAGACTGCGTTTATTATATAAGGGCCCCGGTACTTTGGAATTAATTTCTTACTAACCCCTGCCGTAGTGTCGGTATTTGTTATCATAACATATTCACCTACGTGATATGAGTGTGGCGCTTTGTGGTTCTTATCATAAATGGATTTGTTTTCACCTTGTGATTTCTGAATCCTTTCCACTGCTTTCTCTCTGCTTTCCGTTAAAAGTTCAGCGGGGGCGTGATCTAAAGATTCTAATATTTCCCTTAAGTTATCTCTTACTTTGCCCACTTGGTTTCTACCGAATAACAATTTAGCAGGTGTTTCTCCCGTTGATCGGTTAACCGTATTATTAAAACAAAATTCTACATCATTCAAAACTTTATCCCAACAATCATTCGTTTCACTTGTAATCTTACTTAGCATAGGAGTGAGTGTCCTATTCATTCTTTCAAGTTGACCATTTGCCCATGGTGCTCCGGTTGCTATAAGAACATGTTTAATCTCTTTTTCTGCTAAAAAATCTTCAAATGCTTTTGAAGTGTAACAAGTACCCCTATCCGTTATTATTCTTTTTGGGATACTATAGGATACAAAATACGATTTTAAATGTTTGATAACCTCTTCGGTGTCTGTACTCTTGCAAGGGTAAAATTTAATAAACTTTGTGAAACCATCAATAATCTCAAATATGTGTTTATTTTTTGATCTGGTGATTCCTAATGGCCCATAATGATCTAAATGAATTGTTTCGAATGGTAAATTTCCTTTTGGAATACTGTGTAAGATACCCTCTTTCTTCCCGGACTTTGGGTTATATTCTACGCACTTTAAACAATTTTCGATATGAGATTTTATCTTGTTCCTTAATTCAGGAAACCAATATGTACGTGTAATTAGCTCATATGTTTTATCTAAACCTAGATGACCCATCTCATCGTGATACTTAAACAATACATTGACCTCCATACTTTCCGGAACATAAAAAAGTACATTATTGTTCGTTTTCCGATATACTACGCCATTTCTTAATTCAAAAGACGAACTTTCGGCATTTTCTAGTTCAGTTCTAAGTTTAACTATTTCAAAGTCTAAATTTTGTTTTAACATTAACGTTCGCTCAAACGTGTTTCCCTCCAAAACGAAAATATTTGGTATACGGCTGAGAGCATCGACATGTCTCATGCGGGTGTTTGCCCTATGTTCAATTGTATAATCATAATTTTGTAGTAGTAAACTCCAACGCATTATTCGAGGGACAATATCCTTCTTCGCTAACGTTAATCTGAAGCTGTCACAGTCTGTCACTATTTTAAACGGTATACCCTGCAAATATATGTGAAACCGCCTTAAAGCTCTGATAGCCGATAAAGTTTCAAGTTCAAAGCTGTGATACTTTGATTCACATTGAGTGGTTCTTTGACTAAAATAAAATACTGGGTGAAATATACCATCTGACTGCTTTTGCAATAAAATTGACCCAAAACCTAATGCACTAGCGTCACAGTGTAGCTCTGTTTCTGCAAATGGAGAGTAAATTGACAAAATTGGTTGTGACATAAGTTTGGATCTTAAAGTTTCAAATGATTTAATCTGTTCAGGACCAAATTCAAACTTCACATTCTTTTTAACTAAGTCATATAATGGTTTTGCTAATAATGAAAAGTTTTTTATGAATCTACGGAAATAGCTACATAACCCTATAAAACTGTGTACTTGTTTTGTGTTATTCGGAACCGGATAATTCTTTATTGCTTCCACATTTTCACCATTTGGACTAATACCATCCTTGTCTACGGTGTACCCAAGGAAATCTATTTTATTCATTAAAAATGAGCATTTGTCTAATCGTAATTCAAGCAAATTTAGTTTTACTTTTTCTAACACCTGTTTTAATATCATTAAGTTTTCACCAATCGTCTCTGTGGCTATCAAAATATCATCTAAATATATTAATATCTTTCCACTTTTAACAAGGTCTCTAAATATTTCATTTATGAATCGGGTAAACGTTGCTGGGCTTGAATTTAACCCGAAAGGCATTCTACAAAATTCAAATTGCCCCGAAGGCGTAATGAAAGAAGTATATTTTATTGATTCACTCGCCATTCTCACATGATAAAAGGCATTTTTTAGATCTAATTTAGAAAAGAACTTTTTCCCTCTGAGTGTATCTAAATGATCCTCAATTAACGGCAATGGAAATTTATCCCTGATAACAAATTTATTTAAGGTTCTATAGTCGACACACATTCGGTATTCTCCTGATTTCTTTTGCCTTAACACAATTGCTGAACAGTACGGTGAGCTACTCTCACGAATAACTCCCTTTTTTGATAGCTCTACTAATATTTTATCTAATGCTAACTTTTCACAGTACGACAATCTTCTTGGCCTAACTGAAAATGGTGTATGGTTCGTTAATGTCAAACTCATTTCAAATTTTGTTTCAGGTTCATCGGGACTGACTGCGTTTAAATAACAATCATTCAAAATCTTATTCGTTTGTTCTACTACGTCAAAAGGTAAGTCTTTATTAATATTTAGCTCATCGTGTTCATTTATATTATTAATCAAAAGTATTTGACTTAAAAAATTAATATTCTCGCTTTCCCCTGATACCTCATCCTGATTAATAATTTGTACTTTATTTTCAGAAAACACAAGCTTGGAAAATCTGGGGTGAGACATAAAGTCTCTGCCTAAGATACAGTTGGATACCATTGCATTCCTGTCTACCACATGAAATGAAATATCACAAAGAGTGTTATTTACAACCACTTGTTCATTAAATATGCCAAGGACATGTAATTTTGAATTATTTATCCCTGCTAAATACCTATCATGTCTAATGGGCTCCCTTAACTCTAACGGTACCAAAGTTTCAAGAATAATTGAAATGGGACTACCAGAATCTAACATACAATCAAGTGAGATACCTAATTTTTTGAAATCTGACCTTACAGTATACGCTGGGGGTAACTCGGGGGGTGAAATCGGTTCAACCAACATCGTTGTAGAGTCTGGAACAGCTGATGTACCACCACTCGGCTTCTTGCTCGGACAGTTTTTTATCCTGTGAGCCATAGAACCACATTCAAAACAACTACCTGGTGCTCGTTTTGGTTTCGTACACTTGTCCGCAAAGTGCCCCGCTACTCCGCAGTTAAAACAGGTCTTAGGCTTCGTAACAGGTGGTTTCCCTCCTGCGCTCTTCGTCTTGTCGTCCTTACTGCTATTTGGTTGTACCCCTCTTTCAGCTGAGGAAATCGTAGGCATCACTCTGAGCACATGTTGTAAATCTTTGAATTCAGCAAATTTTGCTTGGGCCTGCAGCGTTGGACTGTTAAACCCCTCCACAAGATAAGTGACAAGCTCTGACTCTTCAATATTTAATTTGTTGCCCATTGTTACTTTATCATTGAAATAATCGGTAAAGTGTTCACTTCGGCTCCATTTTCTGGCTTCGAATCTTTTAAATAAAGTAACTGAATCTTCTTTGCATGTGAACATTTCCCTTAATTTCTTTGTTAACTCTCCAAATTTCAATGTGGCATGCTCTGGCCTGGAATTAAACCACTTCAATGCCCTTCCTTGGAATTTTGTGGCCACAGCTAATACCATCTGCGCTTCGTCTACTAAATATGTCTCCTGAACACCCTTGACACGCCTAATCCACTGATCTATATCTTCATCTATTGTTCCTGAATACGATGGAATCAAGGCACAAATTTCCTTTACAGCCGGCACAGCCCGATCATTCCTAGCCGTCACGAGTGCATTTGCCACCGCAGCTGCCACAATCTCAGTAAGCTCTAATTGGCTCTGATTAGGACCCCTAACATCTCCGTCTGTTGATTCCTGAGCCACCCCAGTGGTGCTCGCCCCATTCGTGTTCGGCCCCTTAACTTTCGGCGGCATGGCTTTAGGTTAGAAAACTTGATCACCTTTTTTCCCAGAAAAATATTACCATCCAGCCCTTTACCCCACACCTGAAGCTGTAGGGAGAGTAATAATACGGGTTAGGGCTGGTATTTATTTAAATAATTCACAATCGCACTTCAACAAAAACAAATTTTATTTCTTAACAGGTTGGACTTCGTTCACATAATTCATAATAATTGACATCTCTCTAAAATCAGTAATACCACTGCATAATTCTTTACGTTAAAATAACCAACAAAATGGCGCTTAATTCAAATGCTAACTTAAAAAACCTACAATACTCTATGGTAACTGATGAATATACTTAATATCATTATTCCATACCTTATTATGGTCAATTTCCAGATTTCTGATTGAAACATGTACTGCATTTGGTTGACAGTTTGAAAATCGATCCCATCCCACATAGTTTCTAGCCCAATACCTTTGTCGAGCCTTAGACGACTTTATAAATTCTTGATGCTGTATAGGTTTGTGATTTGTTCTTGCATAAAGCCCCACTTCCTCTGAACGATAATCAGGTATACCTAACAAATCAGTAATTAAACATAGTAACTAAATAGGTACTTTATTTATATAAATCACCTGATTCTGTTGATATACCTGCACCAGTAAGTATTGTGATATTATTTGAATTGTAAATAAAATTTTCTAACTGCTTAACATCACTCTCTAGAACTGGATTATGTTTGGGCACGAACCTAAGTAATGGTGTTGAATATTGTCTAGTCGTAATCAATTTTAAATTATTCAGAATAAGTTTTTTGCTCATTTTATAGGTTATGTTAACATTTTTATTTTTGACAAAATGACATTGAAACTACTGATGAAGAGCAAAAAGTAGTGACAGTGACACAAACATAGATCATAGATCAAAAAATTTATAATCGTCGAATTTCGATGTAATAAACTCAATCTGAAATTCTATGTAACAAAGTAGTAGTTTTTTTTCTTTTTATATGTCAAAGAATTAAAACCTAAAACGTCAGGTCAAAATGGCAAATGCTATGATGAACGCCGTTTTAAAAAAATCCCTTGAATTGTTGCCTTCTAAATTGTTTGTTAAAAATGGAGCTGCCCTTATTCACACAAGGTATAATTTTAAATTATGTTGAAACTTTCTGGTGGTTTTCTTTTCGATCTCTTATGTAATTAGTTAGGTTATGTTATATAAATTTATTTTGCAATATTTAACTAAATATTCTAATTTATAGGAATTATATTGAATATTTGAAATTCTAGCAAAAACTTAAATGCGAAATGGTATCCCGATTCAGAATGGATGTCCCAGTTCGATGGACCAGTCATGTACCCAGATGAAACAACTAAAAACTGGGCATTGCAACCATGGAACGCTAAAAAAGCTCCCCTTGAGAAGGCCGTTAAAAATTTGACTTTAAATTTTGGTCCACAGCATCCAGCTGCTCATGGTGTATTACGTCTTGTGTTAGAATTAGATGGAGAAGTATGATAATTTATATAATTCATCCGATAATTAAATAAAGCAAAGTAATCTTGTAGATAGTGAAGAGATCTGACCCACATATTGGTCTTTTACATCGTGGAACAGAGAAATTAATTGAATACAAAACTTACACCCAAGCTTTGCCATATTTTGACCGACTAGATTATGTGTCCATGATGTGTAACGAGCAGTGTTACAGTTTAGCCATAGAGAAATTGCTTAATATTGATATACCACTTAGAGCAAAATATATCAGAGGTAAGTGTTTTATCGATGCAAAATATGAATGGTTTATAATCTTTTTTACACTTTTTTAGTGTTATTTGCTGAACTAACTAGAATATTGAATCACATCATGGCCATCGGTACTCATGCTCTCGATGTTGGTGCTCTGACGCCATTCTTCTGGCTGTTTGAGGAGCGTGAGAAAGTAATGGAATTCTACGAAAGAGTTTCTGGTGCACGTATGCACGCAGCATATATTCGTCCTGGCGGTGTAGCTCTGGTAAGGCGTTTAGAATATTTCCAATCATTACCTAACGGTATGTTTTTAGGATTTGCCACTAGGACTTTTAGACGATATTTACGAATTCGCTTCTAAGTTTAATGAAAGAATAGATGAGGTAGAAGACGTTCTCACACATAATAGAATTTGGGTGCAGCGAACAGAAGATATTGGTATTGTTTCCGCAGAAGATGCCTTGAATTATGGATTCAGGTAAATAACAAATAGTGGAGTCAAAAAGTTCACAGTTTAGTTTTGCATTTTCTGCGAGTCGGTGTATTGTTTATTTAAACAATTTAATTTTTTTGACCATTTTTTCCATGGAAAACAACAAAAAGAAGGAAAATGTTCGTTATGAGCTGTATAATAAAAGTACATAGATACTATGATTCATTCCAATTGTTTCTATTTAAAAAAAATTGGATATTGAAAAATTATGCATTTCTAAGCAAATCACTGTTCTTTCAAAAATAATAGCTAATATTCAATAAAATTTTGGAGAACTATAGCTCTTATAAAGTACAATCACCACTTTCAAATCAAAATGATTATTAAAATGGCTCAAATATACAATTGTTGCTAAAAATTTGCATCCTTGTGAAATCCTGCCATCAAAACCAAGAAATGTGTACGATGGCTGAAATTGTAGCTTTTTATAAGCACTTTAAAATCACGGAGAGATTTTTTTTCAAAATTCAAACCCTATTTTAAAAATAAGTACCTATTATTTCTGTTTACATCATTGTTAAAAATTATTATTTTGAGTATTCAGTAGATAACTTTCAAAGAAAAACATTCGTTTCTTTCATATACCATTGGTGCAAGTCTGACCAAAATAGAAGATCAACAAGAGCTTCCCCTACGAAGCGACTTGTCAACTTCTTTTTTACTATATCTAACACTCAGCATGAAAAACAATAAAACAACCACTCTTTCTATATATTAGGGATTGCAGTACCGGTTAACCGGTTATCAGGACAAAAAATACAGATTATTTTAATTTTTTACCGGTTATTTCGGTAAATTCTAAACGTACGATATGTCACTTATTCAACGTTTCTATTTATGTCAGTGACTAGTATTCACTAAATACAGAGTGACTGTCACTGGGCACTTTTGACAATAAATAAATAATATTATAAAAAGTAAAATCCAAATACCAAGCCCTAAGAAATACATCTTCAGCTGGTGGTATTCTATGCACAAATCTCAGACGACTAGCAGATATAGCTTTGAAAAACTAACCCTATTATTTTTAGATTAGGTACTCAGTAAATGCCCTGTTTGAGTTTATGTTTATAATTTTTGTTATTTAAGTTGATGTTTTTGTTATTTACAGAATAATTGTTTATTTAAATTTATTTAATTTATATTTTTTCCTATTGATAAAAAACCTTTTGTTTGTTCATTATATTAAGTATACGTATATAATAGTATATTATTCAACGAGCATATAATGATGGCTATTATTCACGAGGGTGAAGTTTAAAACACGAGCCGTAGGCGAGTGTCGTAAATCACCAGAGTGAATAGTAGCCATTATATGCGAGTAGAATACTATACTTTGTCCACGACTATTAAATATTTTTGGTTAAATCGTTTACTAAAGAAATTAATTAATGAATTAATTATATTATTCTTTTTGAGTAATATGTAAAATTATTGTAAATAACGTTGACGTTTAAATTTAATTTGACAAGCCATTCTTTGACACATAACGGCCTACTCAATCAAATTTTAAAACGAAATTGTATGATAAAAGAGGGTCTGTTTCTGAAACGCTAAATAAAGTTATCTATTCATAAATTTAATAATAACAGTAAAATTGTTCACACAATTGTAGCTATGACAGTTAACGAATAATTTTATTCTATTTAAGGTTTCAGAAACTAGCCATAAATTCTACTAAAAAGTTGTGAGATTACACTCGAATTGAAGAAGTACCTGCCCGTGACTTCTTATAAATAACTGACTGTCCTCATTATTCACTAGTGAATAATGAAATCATTATTCTCTGCAGGGAATAATGGATAGCATTATCATTGAGGAAACACATACATAATGAGTACATTATTTAATAGTCGTGGACAAAAATGTTTTTTGTTAAATATAGATAATTTTGTACATGGAAAAAGACAATTGCCATTTTCGCCACCTTAATCATTCATTCTAAAAATTACCGGTAAATACCGGTTAACCGGTTATTTACAGTTTTATTTACCGATTTACCGTTTATTAAAACTTCCGGTAAATTGCAATCCCTACTATATATTGATGATTCAAGTCTGATCATGCCAATATAGAGTATAAGAAGCCTCCTTTACGAGGAATTCTTTCTAGTATCTCTAGCCCTACCTAGTAGGATACTACATCACAATCAAACATTTTTACATTTCAAAGCCAAAAAATATTAAAAAGCATAAAGAAAAAATGTATAAAATTTCGCTCACCACATACATGTCCCAATAAATGAAATATTTCATGTTTTCGATGGATTTAAACTGCAAAAAAATCACAAGTAATACTACTACATATATTTCATCACTTGTTATTTTTATTTTCAATGTTTTTCTTCATAATAATAAATAAATGAATATTACTTACCCCAAGATTTCGTTGAGACGCCATTTCTCACAAGCAGTAACTAATGTTTTTTTCAAATGCTAGCGACTAGATGGCGCTGCCGTGTCAAAATTAAATAAAATATAATGAATACCATAGGAAACATTAGCCAAAACACTATATATTTAAAATAAAAATTAATAACAAGCTATTTTTGGACATGTATCTTATAAGATACAGTGCGAACTTGAGGGTCAATAAGCTGACAAATGAAAGGTGTGTGATTTTTTTAAAAGTTTTTTGATACACTTTATCAATAAAGTGGTCTGCGCTGACAATTTTTTGATACTAGGTTGTTTATTATTATCATATTTTAAAACGTTAACACATCCAGATATTTCAATCGAGGCAGACATATTTTATTACTTGGCGACATTTTCTGATTTAGACAGTTTAAGTGCAACAAGTTTTCGACAAAGAATTATTAAAGACACAATTATTATGTTGATTGCAAGTACTAACGGTTTTAAGAAGATTTTATAAAAGATATTGTTTATAATTTATTATTTGTGGCATATTCATGATTTCTTAGTTTGTTGGGTATTTTGCCACTGTAAAAATATTTAAAAATTTTGATGAAATAAACCTCTGCGCCAAAAGGATCAGACAGAGGCTGGTTTTTATACTTCTATTACAAAATGTCTCACACCTAAAAATATATAAACTGAAACAAAATTGTTAAATGATAAATTGAAAAATTAAAACTAAGGCAGTTGACGTTTCGGAAAATAGTTCTTTTTCCGTTATCAAAACTTTCACTTTTGAGAATGTCAAACCAGACAGTTTGTTGTTTATGTATTTCCATAGTCACGTGAGACATTAAATTATATTTATTTTATTTTTACTTACTTCGTCTCTGAGGATCGGCAACCAGCTGGTACAGAAATCTACAGAATAATTAGAAACACATTTATCTTTATTTAACAAAATAATAGCGGATTCCTTAAGTTTTCTTTTAGTTGAGTTGCTTTCTTTTCCAAAATTTTCGCGGCATCCCACTGGATCCTATGATTGTTATCCCACGCATGTTCACAAATTTTTGATTTTTGAAATTCTCCCTTTCTAGCATAATCTCGGTGTTCACCAAGCCTTACGTTGAAAGGTCTAGATGACTCACCTACATAATGCTTACCGCACTCACATGGAACACTAAATACAATTCTTGGAATTTTGAATAATATTCACCAGTTTAGTCTTTGATAAAACAGATCTTAATGTGGTTCCTGTTTGAAAACCTGTTCGTACAGAAAATCTATTTCCGATTTTTCTCAATTTATCCGATAAACCTTGTATGTATGGAATTACTGCTAAAGATCTAAATTCAGGTTGTAAATGTTGAGTGGTTACTCTACTTTCAATGTTTGCCATCTGGCTATCAACAAAACCCTCGGGGTATTGATTATTCAATAGAACGGTTTTAATAAATTTTTTCTCATTACTTAAACTTTCATCATTTGAAGAAATTACTTTAGCCCTATCATACAAACATTTTACGACACCTTTCTTAATGCTAATATGTTGATTTGAATTGAAATTCAAATATCTGTTTGTGTGTGTTTGTTTTCGATAAACACTGGTTTCATATTTATTATCTAACTTTTTAATTAAAATATCTAGGAAAGGTAATTCATTATTATTCTCTATTTCTATTGTAAAATTAATTGAAGGTTCCTTTTCGTTAATTTGATTTAAAAAATTATTTAAATGTTCTTTGCTATGAGGCCATAACACAAAAATATCATCAACATATCTCCACCACACTATAGGTTTATAAATTAAGTTATTAATATTATTTTCTTCAAAATTTTCCATAAAAATATTGCTTAATATTGGAGATAAAGAAGAACCCATTGTTGATAGAAGTCATTATTTAATTGAAAGTATGTCTTTTTAATGCAAAGAGTAAGTAATTCCATTATAGTTTCTATGCTTAATTTAGTTCTATTCGCCAAATTCCCATCATGTTGCAATTTACTTTTAATTATTGTTAATGTTTTATCTACCGGAACATTTGTAAAAAGGCTTACTACATCAAAACTCACCATTAGATGATTCTTATTAAAATTGTTTTCAAATAGTTTTTCCAAAAAATGTTTGCTATTTTTAATATAAGACTCAGAAGAACCCGATTGGTAACTCCTATCCAAATATTGTATAGGAACAAAATTGTAGAAAATTTTATGCACTTTGTTTTTTGTACAGAAAGTTTTTCTCCATCTTTTTTAGTTTTTGTGTTAAATGACCAAAAACAATATTTGCATTTTTTTAAACGGACGCCATTTTGAAAGTACAGCCAGCTTTTTTTTTTTTTTAGGACATGTCTTAAATTGTTCCTCAGGCTTTAGTCTTTATGAAAAATATTGTCCCCAAGGATCGGGGAGGTGCACGGACAGTTAGGGTGGGCTTCCGTAGTGTTACGTTTTATATTGAATTTTATATTTTATTTTAAGAGATTAATCATTTATCTGGAAAATGGTAACTCCAATGCAAATATTGTATAGGAACAAAATTGTAGAAAATTTTATGCACTTTGTTTTTTGTACAGAAAGTTTTTCTCCATCTTTTTTAGTTTTTGTGTTAAATGACCAAAAACAATATTTGCATTTTTTTAAACGGACGCCATTTTGAAAGTACAGCCAGCTTTTTTTTTTTTTTTAGGACATGTCTTAAATTGTTCCTCAGGCTTTAGTCTTTATGAAAAATATTGTCCCCAAGGATCGGGGAGGTGCACGGACAGTTAGGGTGGGCTTCCGTAGTGTTACGTTTTATATTGAATTTTATATTTTATTTTAAGAGATTAATCATTTATCTGGAAAATGGTAACTCCAATGCAAATATTGTATAGGAACAAAATTGTAGAAAATTTTATGTACTTTATTTTTTGTACAGAAAGTTTTTCTCCATCTTTTTTAGTTTTTGTGTTAAATGACAAAAACCATATTTTCAAATTTTGTTTTTTTTAACTGACGCCATTTTGAAAGTGCAGCCAATTTTTTTTTTTTAGGATATGTCTTAAATTGTTCCTTAGGCTTTTATCTTTATGAAAAACTTTGTCCTAAAGGATCGGGGGGGGGGGGGTGGTGCATGGACACTTAAGGTGGGCTCCCGTAGTATATGATGTGGAGTTAGAACCTTTCGCTCAAAATCGGTAAATTCATTTTTGTATTTAAATAGAGACCTATATATTTTGCTTTCTAAAGATTTTGTTGGATCATTATTTAATTTAGAATAATTCCCATCATTAATTAAGTTCATAATCTTTGCATTATACACAACTGTATCTAAAATTACAGTGGCATTGCCTTTATCAGCGGGTAAAATTTTAATACTTTCGTCATTTCTTAAAGATGTAATTGAAAGTTTTTCATCTGATGTTAAATTAATCCTCGTCTTATATTGTTTTTCTAATTCAATTTTTGAACGTATTCGGTATTCATTGGCATCATCTATTGATAGTTTCTGTGCAGCTTGTTCAATTGCAGTTATGATATCAAATTTAGGAATAGTTTTCGGTGTTACTGCATAATTCAAACCTTTAGTTAATACAAGTTTTTCAGATACATTGAGTTCGCGATTTGACAGATTAATGACAGTTTTGTCAATTAAAGGGTTATTTTGAAAATTTTGTAGTTCTATAGTAGACTTGAAAACATCTTGCAGATTTGGGTTCTAAAGTACTGTTGGTTTTATTGATAGTTTTAAGGAAGATGTTTATAACCTTTGTTAAAGGTCTTTTTTGGTTTTATCCTGGGTTTATTGTAGCTTTTAAGAGGTTATCTAGTATAAACAGTTTTACGATCAGTTTTGTTATATGAACTTAATAACCTCTTGTAGATTGTGATAAAATTTAAATTGTTACTTGGGGTATCCTCTAGGTAGGGCTAGAGATACTAGAAAGAATTTCTTGTAAAGGAGGCTTCTTATACTCTATATTGGCATGATCAGACTTGAATCATCAAGTGGTTGTTTTATTGTTTTTCATGCTGAGTGTTAGATATAGCAAGAAAGAAATCGACAAGTCGCTTTGTAGGGGGAGCTCTTGTTGACCTTCTATTTTGGTCAGACTTGCACCAAAGGTATATGAAAGAAACAAATGTTTTTCTTTGAAAGTTATCTGCTGATTGATTGATTTACCAGCGTGCGGTAGGCATTTCTGCCACTCCCAAGTATTATACAGCTGGGCCTGCTATGTCCATTCTGGGTTGGACTAAGGTCATGCTTGTTGCCAGCAGCGAGTGCCACATGGCGCATGATAAAGGAATTTTTTGTATTTTTGGTTCTGGACTTCTGCCTCTTCTGGGTTTTCTTGTGATATATGTTGCCACATTGTGTCGCTGCTGTTTGTGCTCCTATTTTTGTTTTTCTGCTTCTATAAATCTTCTTCTTCTTCTGAACCATCTGATTCCTCCGTTTCTGATTCTGGTACTTCAATTTGTTCATTGTTCTTAGGGAGTATTCATCCATTTTGTGTTCCACTCCGCTGGTCCAACTCTCTTTTGTTGAGGGCTCTCACTCCATTATTAGGCTTTTCTTGAAGTTTGTTTTCAGTCCAGATGTGTCCTGCGCAGGCGCGTACGCAGGAATGTCAATTCAATTCAATTCAATTCAATTCAATTCTTTATTGGTGGTAAAATACACAGAGTGTTTACACACGTCAACATACAATAAGAAAGATAAAATACAAAGTACATGATATTAAATGTATAAAATATAGATATAAGGTATAAGACTAACGGCACAGAATACAAATGACAAACTAAAAGAAAAAAAAAAAAAATTTATAAGCAATAAATATATAGTCGGTATGGTATGGTGATTTGTTATTGCTTATTTACAGAACACTGCACAATGATACACACATTAGATTTTAATCGAGGCAAAGTTACTGGCTAAAAATTCGTTAGTACTATAAAAAGCATTATTAAGTAAATATGTTTTTATCTTATTTTTGAACTGGGTTTCATTTAACGATTTTATTTCTGGTGGTAGAACATTATAAAACTGCAAACCCAAGTATCCAGTGCCATCCCTGGTTTTATTTAATCTATGGAAATTTATATTTAGCTTATCGTTATTTCTGGTTTTATGATAATGTACTTGGCTTCTGGTTTTGAATGATTCCACATTTCTCTTTACATAAGTAAGACACTGGTAGATATAGGTACAAGGCACAGTCATAATTTTCAAAGTAATAAAGTGTTGTCTGCAATCATCTCTAAATTTTAATCCAGAAATGACTCGTATTGCTTTACGCTGAGCAGAGAATACAGTAGCACAAGATGGGGCATGTCCCCAGACTAAAATCGCATATGATAAAGTGGAGTGGATGAGACTATGGTAAGTCATGGTTAGAGTATTCAGTGAGACTTTATCAACAAGGTTTCGTAGCAGGTAAGTATATTTGGAGATTTTGCTGCAGATGCAGATGGTATGACTTTCCCAGGATAACTTGGAGTCTAAGTTGACTCCTAGGAATTTAACAGTCTCTGGATTATTAACCTCTTCCAAACTGCGCAAACTAAATATCATTGTTTCTGTCTTAGACACATTTAGACTTAGCTTGTTAGATAAAAACCAGTTCTGTGAATTTAACTCAGTATGCGGAACCTCGTTTAGCAACAGATCGAGGTTACCATTAGACATTGTCAAGTTTGTATCATCGGCAAATAATATGGCACTAACATTATCTTTAATTGACTCAGGAAAGTCATTGATATAAAGTAAAAAAAGTATAGGACCCAGTACGGACCCTTGTGGTACGCCATGTCGTAGTTTCAAAGTACTCGATATGAGGCCATTACTGAGAACAAATTGCTGTCTGTCAGTCAGATATGACTGTAAAAGTGATTTGCTTTCTTCAGTAAAGCCGTAGAAACTTAATTTATTGATAAGTATTTCGTGGGACACGCAATCAAATGCCTAAGTGAGATCTAGGAAGAGAGAGCATACATATTTGCCATCTTCAAAACCAGCGTTTATTAAATCAGTTAATTTATCAATGGCAAGAGTTGTTGATAATTTGTTTCGGAAACCGTACTGATAAGGACTGAGAAGCTTATTATGTTCTAAATATAATGTCAATTGATTTTTTAATATCACTTCATAAATTTTGGCGAGACATGGTATTACAGATATTGGTCTGTGATTAGAAGGGTCATCGAAATTATTTTTCTTATAGACTGGTACTACTTTTGAGATTTTCAAACATTCTGGAAATATATTATTATATATACATGCATTAATTAAATGGGTAAGAGGAATTAAAATGGATTGTGTGATACCCTTAATGATTCCAACAGATATACCATAAGCATGTGCAAGCAGAATGTGTTCGGGGGGGGCTAAATAAACACATAACCCAGCATAGTGGAACTTAAAACCTCACTTTTCTTTTTGGCATATGCGTAAAAACGAATTTAAACTAATATTTGGTATGTAAAAACACATATGAAATGATTGTCACTATCCCAAAAATTCTCAACCGCGCCGCGCCTGGGGGAGGACAACCAGGGGGGAACCAAATAAACACATAACACAGCACAGTGGAACTTAAAACCTCACTTTTTTTGGCATATGTTTAAAAACAAAGTTAAACTAATATTTGATATGCAAAAACAGATATAAAATAATTGTCACTATCCCAAACTTCTTAAACCACCCCGGACCTGGGGGATAGTTGCCCCCGTTGCCCCCCTGCTTACGCACCTGATCCTGTGGTGATTAGGAGATCATGGGCGTATGTGTATGTTTTCTTAGAAAATACCATTTTTCTGAAAGAAGCCTGCAACACGCATACCTCCGTTGAAGTGCTGTGAGAATCTGAGAATTCAATTTTGACGCCGTATATCAACAATGTCTCATTGATTATTTCGGGTTTAATCCAAATTAAATTCATTTGAGTGCTTTTAATAATTATAAAAAACCTCACTTAAAAATTTACGTAAGAAATTGTTCTGTCCCTTGAGTATTTTTTATAATTATAAAAAAAAGAATTATTTGAGAGAAAGAAATATATGACCATATTTTACGATACGTTATTGATTATTTCGGATATAATTCAAATTAAATCATTTGAATATTTTTATAATGATTAAAAACAATAATTTATTTGGCTATATTTTTACTGCTCTCATAAATTTGTCAACAGATGTCCATTCTTCAAGGGTCTAGACCTAAACATTTCAATGTTTTATGGAGCAGACACTTGTAGTCATTAAGACACAAATAAACTAAGATGTACTATCTCTTATATTATGCCTGGGTTTGGGTCGTGTTTATATATTCGTTTCTTTAAGCTCGTTTCTTTATGCATCACACTGATTGCCACTAAATAACTCTGTATTAGTTATTTCAAGATATTAATTATATTTCAACTTTGTTCTTTTGTTATAACACATCAATTTAATCCGGATTTCTTAAGCTACAATTCACCTAAGCTTTGTCAAATTTAACACAGTTGTACCGGGTTTTTTAACGTTTTTAAGTGGGAGGGTTTCAGACGCACAACCGATCACTCCGACCTATCCCACTGGAGTCTCTTTGAAAGTTATGTGCTGAATACTCAAAATCATAATTTTTTATCAAACCCTTTTTATTGCAGTTGTTTATAAACAAATTCAAATAACTCTGGTTTTTTTATGAAATCAAAAACGGTAAAGAATGAAAGTAGATTAAAAAAAAAATTAATACTCTACTTACATTTGGAGCTAAGATACGTTAGTTTTTAGTTTAGGTCACTTATAAATAAACAAATGGATATTTCTTATTGAAATTTGGACAGTTAATTCTCCAATGTCTATTATTTTGTCTCTGCTACTTGAAAATAGTCCAAAGCTACAATTATCAAAAGATACTGTATAGAGTCCCGAAAGTGGATTGCTTTAATGATTTTGTTAGAGATCCAAAATCACCGATTATTTCTAAATGTTATATATATTTTTACAAATCCGACTTTATTCGTTAGATAGCCCAGTGGGTAAGGCGACTAGCACTTTTTATTCAGGATGCAGACATCTCGAGTTCAAATCCTGCTCGTTTTTTATTGTATCAGTAATATTAAACGTGTGACAAAGCCGTATACATGAACATAAGGGTAATGGTTCAAGTTAAGTTGGTTTACCATTTTCGTGACAAAAATTAAAAAAGTTACAAAAATATTTAAAATGTGCAATATGTTCTCAAAGCCGCTTTATTCAATGTTATTTTAACAATTGTAGCTTTGGATTATCTTCAAATAACAAAACAAAATAATATGCATTGGAGAATAACCAGCCCAAGTTTCAAGAAGAAATATTCGATTTGTTTATTTATAAGTGACATAAACGTAAAAACGAATGTATCTCAGCTCCAAATGAAAGTAGAGCATTATTTTTTTCGAAAGTTGGCTTTTTTAATCTACTTTTATTACTCGTTTACCGTTTTTGATTTCATAAGAAAAAACAGAGTTACTTGAATTTGTTTATAACTAAAATTTCGAAAACCATAAACAACTATACAATTTGAGCAATCGTACACGTTTCTTGGTTTAGATGGCAGGATTTCACAAGGTTGCAAAGTTTTAGCAACAATTATTTGAGCCGGTTTAGTAATTACGTATTCTGATTTGAAATTTTAAATGGTGATTGTACTTTATAAAAGCTATATTTTTCCAAAATTTCATTGAATGTTATCCATTATTTTTGAAAAAACTGATTTGTTTAAAAACGCATAATTTTGCAATGTTCAATTTTTTTTTAAATAATAATAATAATAATCTTTATTAATAGCAAAAGATGCTAACAAAGTGGCAATAAATATTAACAACTGGAAGGAATTATAGTATATGTACTTTTATTGTACAGCTCAAAACGAACATGATCCTTCTTTTGATTGTTTTTCATAAGGCTTATAGATTTCATGATATTCAAAGAAAACCGATGGAAAATGCGGTCTAAAAAATTAAATTGTTTAAATAAACAATACGCCGACCTCGCAGAAACTGCAAAACTGAGCTGTGAACTTAAGTTGACTCCCTGAACACGTTAAAACAGTTAAAATTGCCCTGACAATTCACATTAAAATCCTAATTTGACTCCTCTAAAACTATTCACTGATGACATTTTCTATAACCTTACCTTTTTAGTGGTGTAATGTTACGAGGTTCCGGCATCAAATGGGATCTTCGTAAGAGCCAACCATATGATGCTTATGATCTTGTTGAATTTGATATTCCCATTGGAACCAAAGGTGACTGTTACGATCGTTATCTCTGTCGTTTAGAAGAAATGAGGCAGTCATTGAGGATCATTGATCAGTGTCTCAATCAAATGCCTGGGGGAGAAGTAAAAACTGACGATGCCAAGTTGACTCCACCCAGCAGAGATGAAATGAAGGTAGTATATCTGGACTAATCACTTTAAATTAATGTATACTAATGAATGAGCGGAACAGACCGGCAACTTATGAATTATACATCATAATTGATAGGTTTTTGTTACTGTTACTTACGCAATAAGGAAATAAGGGAAGATGTATTGAAACTTTTTAGTTTCTTATAGCTAACAGGAACTAAAGGGCTCTTCATATGTCACACGATTTTTGACAATTCTTGAAAATGTTAGATGGAATCATGTCCTACTTTGAAATATTTCATGATAGCATGATGTTCGTAATTTTGTATTTTTCAATAAACGCTGAGCACATTTTGACAGGCAACCAAACAAAAACTGTGCGACAGATGATTGGGATATTTTGCCTATGTTCATATTAAAGGTGAAAGGTTTAAATCTAAGAAACATTTTGGTGATTTAATAGTAGGACCGTTGACTATGTGAAACCATCCGTGATCAGGTAGAAACATAGATTTCATTTTAAACTGAAGCTCATTTAGAGTCATGCATGAAACACCCATGGTTGGCTGACATTTTTACCCATGAAAGACCTTGCCTTAAGAAAAACAAGTTCCGGTTCATTCAAAAAATTCGAAATGTGTTTTCCTAAAACGGTTAACCTCCGTTAACGATTAGAAAGTTGAAATAAGTGCCAAACGAAACTTTGCAACTTTTCTTAGACATTTGCAAAAAGTTGGCGGATTAAAACTTTTTTTCGCGACAGGCTGCAGCATTTTTCTAACATAAACTCTGATTTCATCTGACGTTAATATCTGCCTGTCCTCCAGGACTAGCTCGTACAGTTCTTAAACATTTAGCGTTTGGAAGTGAGTATATCATTGTATTCAAGGTCTGAATAGGAATATGACTTTCCCGTGGACAGCGCATGTACTTCTGTCTGGTGGAACTTTTGGGATGTGGGTCAAATTTTACCCACTCGGGGCTGAACACATCTTGCTGTTTTTGCACATTATATTTAATTCCCTAAGATTAATGTTATGCATCTCTTGCCTTGGTTTAAGGTACTCGTTTAGATATTCCGGTTTTCCACTGGTATAAATTTTCATTAACAAACTGCCAAAGAATAATTTTTAAAGATAACCTATTTTTAAATACAAATATTCTTTATATATATATATATATATATATATACATGAATAATCTTCCTTACTGAGTGAACAAAACACAACCTTAATGCATGCAAATAAGGTGAAATAAAGGCTAAACCTCGGAATGAAAGTCAGAAAGCTGAAAATTTCCATAGACCTTTGTCTTGACGTTCTAAAGATGGGGGGGAAAGTCTCATATGATCACGTGTTCACTACTCAAGATGTCGAAGGTCAGAGGTCACGAAAATCTGTTTTTGCAAAACTTAGTAGATCAGTTTGGTTATATGCACTTTTTTGTATGATTAACTGTTTTCAAGATATAGCGTGGAGAGTGGGAATAATGTTTATAAATATTTTTTATAAATAACATTTTTTTAAGTTTATTAATAATAATAATAATATTTTTATTATAAAATTGACATTGTAAAGTGTACTATGCATCTGGCCCCCACAGTTTACATGGTGTTCTCTTATAACAGGGTTCGTAGCAAATTTTCAAACTTGAATTCCCTGACTTTTCTAGGTTTTCCAGGACTATTGGAAGGTTTTTTCCAGGTCTAATAACACAGGACCACAAAATATTTTTGCGAGTTGCCTGGGACCAGACTCAGTGTAGCATATGTTTTTGGGGTCGCTGAAACCGAATCTGAAACTTATTTTGCCTTGTCATGTCAGGATTTTTTTTAAAATTAAAACATTTTTTTTTTTTACTTCATATTTCGAAGATTTGGCGAAGTCGCCGGTAATATCAATTAATTCACAAACATGGTATTATTTTTATAGTAACATTCACAGCATAAAGAGAATTTCACAATATTTTCCTTCACTATGTAGAAGTTAAATAAATAAAAGAAGCTACTAGAAAGATTGAAAAAAAAATCTTTTTGTAAATGGAATCACCTTCAATAAATCTTCAAAAAAATATCTCTAAAAAGTAAGAAATAAAGTTTTACTCAGTTTTACAAATATCTATCTATATATTAGTGAAAAGTGGTATACCTTATTATCTAATAGTCGAATCAACGAAGGAAAAATAGGGGATAATTCGTGTAGTTGCAAATGTTTGTATATTTGTCGGGAGGAGTGCCCTGAACAACATACCAAAAATCCTGACCGGTGGGGGGTGAGCGGTGGGGTGGGGGGTAGTTTAAAGGTCCCCTTTTCACGTTTTTCTTAAATAACTAGAAAACTACGACCTCTAGCGAAAAATTGTCTTTATACAAAATTAAACTAGACGAAATTTTCTACAACTAAGTTCCTATTCATTTTTTATGTAGGATAAATACTTTACGAGATACAGAGGATGGAAAAATCGCTAATTAAAAAAAAAATTAAGTAGTTTTTCATGTTTTTTCGAAAAAACTCGGTGAAAACGCACTTTACACAAAGTTGCAAATAAAAAAAAAGTCTTGTACTTATTTCGATGATACATGCACCTGAATTTTTCAGATTTTTTTTTTTCAATTTTTAATTTCCCCTTCGCCACTTTTAGGAATTTTCGAGTGGCCATATCTCGAAAAATATGTATTTTTCGAAAAAAATCACAAGAGTAAAAACATCTTATTTTAGACCAGAAAGGTATATTGTTTGGCCAAAAAAAAAAGGTATATTGGTTTTTTTCATTTTTGATATAATTCTACAAGTTACGGAACCCGTGATAAAAGGGGTATTTTCTACCCCTTCCTATCATTTCCTACTCTATTTTTTTCAACTCTTTTATTAACGTCATTACAAACACATTGCACAAGGTTTCATCAAAATCCCTTCATTAGCACTCAAATTAGAGATTTTGATCATTTTAGCGCTCCGTCGACTGGACTACTTCTATATCTCGTAAAGTATTGATCCTACATAAAAAATGAATAGGAACTTATTTGTAGAAAATTTCAACTAGTTCAATTTTTCGCTAGAAATTTCGTAGTTTTCGAGTTATTCAAGAAAAACGTGAAAAGGGGACCTTTAACCCCCCCCCCCCCCCCGCTGACCCCCCACCGGTCAAGAGTTTTGGTATGTTGTTCAGGGCACTTCCCTCGATAACTGTACAAAAATGGGCCACTACACGAATTATTTCCCCTAATCGGCCTTTTTTGTACTTCGTTGACTGGATTATAATTAGTACAGGAAACGAAGACCGAAAAATCCCCCAATTCGGAAATAAATAGTGCTCATCGGATTATTGTTTTAAGTTGTAAGGTTGACCCTTAGGAGTAACATACTAAAAGTCCCCAGCCATGGGCCTAGTGCGTTAGGCGGGAAGGGGGTGGAAAGGGTCGGTTTGTAGGTTTTTCGTCATTATCTCGAAAACTAAGCATCCTAGCGAAAAAGTTATTCTATTCAAAATGAAAGAAAATTAAATTGTCTATGAAAAAGGTCCTATTCATTTTTTCGCTAAGGACAGTAGTTAAGAGTGTACGTGAGTTTGAAAATGCGAATAGCTGGAAAAACTGTGTATTGTTGGAGGTAATGCTTAGCAAGTAGAAAATTTTATAATATTACAAGTATTTACAAGGCCATATTAAGTAATTGGTCGAGGTCATCGTCAAGATCATCATCATCGTTATCGCCGTTGATGCTGACGATTGGAAGGCCGTTGGTACACGAAGCACGGCAACTGCTGCACACAAGCAAGCATGTATGCCTGCTTTGCGGCACACGCAATGGCCCCCGCAACCAGTTGTGCACCCTCAAAATATGTTATTTAGGACGGATTCTGGCGCAACTGGCTCCGTGCTTGTGACAAGGGTAAGGAAGATATCCGACGCCCTCATCCATCCCCAAGCAGTTGGCTCCTGCTGCTGATCTTCACATAGCCATTGCTGAATCTGCAAACAATAATTCGTCCTTTGCAGTTTAAAAAAATGTGACACAATCTTGTCTAAGCACAATACAAAATATAAGTTAATGTAAACATCCATATATTGATGCAAATCTGCAACTCTAAGGGAGTGTTGGCGAGCAGCCCCTCTGGTGGGTGGAAGTGCCGCAAAATCAGGCTTTGGCTTTGTCGAGGCCTGGTGTCGTACCCAGTTCAGGTCTGCTCCTTGTGGGGCCTGGTACAATGCCAAAAAAAGCTGCTCTCCTGCATCAGCTACCATGTCCTGTGTTACTGAGGGATCACAGAAGACTTTGTAGATGTCTGTGACCTGCTCCTCGGCCTTCAAAAATACTTTCACCACACCTCCCTTGCTCATGTTGTAAATAGCGGAGGTAGTATCACAACCGCTGAACAAATGGAGCCATTTGCGAAGACCATTCTGTTGCTCCATTGTTTGCAAATTTAGCAATGGCTATATGGAGATCAGCAGCAGGAGCCAACTGCTTGGGGATGGATGAGGGGGTCGGATGGCTTCCTTACCCTCATCACAAGCAGTTGTGCCAGAATCCGTCCTAAATAACATATTTTGTGGGTGCACAACTGGTTGCGGGGCCTTTGCGGGTGCCGCAAAGTAGGCATACATGGCTCGCTTGTGTGCAGCAGTTGCCGCGCTTCGAGTACCAACGGCCCTACAATCGTCAGCATCAACGGCACGACGATGATGATGATCTTGACCATGAACTCAACCAATTACTTAATATCGCCTTGTAAATACTTGTAATATTATAAAATTTTCTACTTGTTAAGCATTACCTTCCACAATACACATTTTTTCCAGCTATTCGCATTTTCAAACTAACGTACACCCTTAACTATTGCCCCTAGCGAAAAAATGGAATAGAATCTTTTTTGTAGACAATTTAATTTACTTTCATTTTGTGTAGGATGACCTTTTCGCTAGGATGCTTAGTTTTCGAGATAATGACGAAAAACCTAAAAACCGACCCTTTCCACCCCCCTCCCGCCTAACGCATGAGGCCCACGGCTTGGGACTTTTGGTATGTTACTCCCAAGGGTCAACCCTACAAATTAAAATAATAATCCGTTGACCACTATTTATTTCCGAATTAATGTCTTCGTTTCCTGGCCTAAATATCAATTTGAAATCGGTGCAAAAATATCTAATTTCAAAACTTGTTATTTATAGTTCGTAGGTACCCAAAAATAGGTCTTTCATCTTTCATCCTGTATAATGTCAATTTCGTAACTGAAAATTCTAATTAAGATGAAAGACCTATTTTTTGGGTACCTATGAACTATAAATAACAAGTTTTGAAATTAGATATTTTTGCACCGATTTCAAATTGATGGTATAATTCCTTGCCACTTTTCACTAATAGATAGACAGATATTTTAAAACTGAATTAAAATTTGTCTTACTTTTTAGAGATATTTTTTGAAGATCTATTGAAGGCGGTTCGATTTAAAAGAAGAATTTTTTTTAAACCTTTTTAGTGACCACAGTGATGGAAACTATTGTGAAATTCTTTTTATGTTGGACGTCATGTGAATGTTACTATAAAAATAATACCATGTTTGTGATTAATTGATATTTACTGGCGACTCCGCCAAATCTTCGAATATAACATGAAATTTAAAAAAATGTTCTTAATTTAAAAAAAAATCCTGACATGACAAGGCAAAATAAGTTCCAGATTCGGTTTCAGTGACCCCAAAACATATGCTACACTGGGTCTGGTCCCAGGCAACGCGCAAAAATATTTTGTGGTCCTGTGTAAATTGATGGGCGGGGTAGAGACACTGTGGCGTCACAAAATAATCGGAACGAAACTAGAAGTACAAAACTCAAAATTTTTTTTGATGAGCGGGGGGCTGAAAAATTATTTTCAAATTCCCTGACTTTTCCAGGTTTTCCAGGTCGCTAGAAACACTGTATAAGTGGATGCGCGCTTTCCTCTCTCTGGGCTATATTTCGAAAACGGCTAATCATACGAAAAAATGCAAACTTGTAGATAATCTTATGCTCTAAAAGTTTTGTAATAACCTCTGACATGTGACGCATAGGAAGCGAGATATTTGAAAAAAAAAAAACGATTTTCGTGACCTTTGACCTTTGATTCCTTCAGTAGCGGACAGGAGATCGTATGAAACTTTTCACTCCTTTGAATATAGGTATAGGTAAGGAAGGACTTCGATCCATACAAGCCGTGTAATTTTCAGACGACGGAAGTAGCCATCTTGATCAACCTATTATGACTCATACTTTGATGTCAATTCTGTCATTTGCCATGTTGTTTGTTTGTTTTGGTTTTGATAGTGCTTCCGATTGTGATAAAAATAGGTGAATTTTCTGTGCTAATCATGTTAAATAAATCCGTATTGTGTTTTAAGTTGTAAATCGTGGTGTATGTGGTGTATTTAGTACCTATTTCTCTATTTGTTATTGAACTTGGCAAGGTTACCCGCCATATTGATGAACCTTTAATCAAAAATCTATATGCATTTCCGTCGCCGCTTATTTGAATTGCGCTCTCTCCCTTTCTATATACTCAAAGTTTCACTCCATCTTTAGAACATCAAAACAAAGGTCTTTGCAAATTTTCGGTCTTCCGATTTTCGTTCCGAGGTTTAATCTTTATCTGACTGGTTTTGAGCTAACTGTAACTTGTTTTTAAATTCCATTGTCAAAAGTTTATAGTTTACAGTTAAACAGTAACACCGGCACACATAAAACAAAAATTTTCAGTCCCAGACATGTGAACACTTGTTTCCCATGTATTTTTGGTCGCTGAAACCGAATTTAATGTCAGAATCGGCTGATTGGCTTTTTTTTCTTCGAAATTTTTTTTGTGTCTATTACCAGTATCTTAGAATTCTTGGCGAATGCACCAGTCATTTAAAATAAAACTTAGTTTTCGATTTATTTGAAAGAGTAGCTTGTCGAGAACGTTTTTAGCAAGGTTTCATCCGATAGACATTCAGAGGGCTGCACATTAGGGTGGGCTGAAAAAATTTTTTA
Source organism: Rutpela maculata (assembly GCA_936432065.2). Lineage (NCBI taxonomy): Eukaryota > Metazoa > Arthropoda > Insecta > Coleoptera > Cerambycidae > Rutpela > Rutpela maculata. The sequence goes on from OW386292.2 coordinate 48,831,090, forward strand.
TTTTTTTTCTTTACGCTATACGGAAAAAAACTTGTCTCTAGGATAGGTAATTAAAATGCAACAAAGAAAAAAATTTTGTACCTAACCCCCCGCTAGCGCATTACACTTGAAATTTTGAAATTTCACGAAAAGCACAAGATTTTATAATTTTTTTGAAAGTACCTAAACAGCTGCATATTGGACTGCTATAGTGAAAATCCTTTATAGTAGAGTTATAAAAACACACTAAATTATTGAAAAGGTAGTATTTTTTAAATCTGAGGTAGCGCAAAGCGCTTCAATATAGTTAATTTATCACTTTTTGAGTGCCCGCCAGCTGTGGCTCGGTGCGGCATGTAGCTTGTTTGAGCCCACCACTCTCGTGTTTTTAGCTTTATAATGTTGATACAACCAATACCTAAAGGAATTATATAAATAAATAGATAATATATAAATTTATCCATAAGAGTTTATTAATTACAAAATTCATTGTGAAATACAAATTTCCAATTCTCACACTTCAACATTATTTTTGTAACCTTCTTAAATCATAGTCCTTTACATAGTTGGAACATTAAAATTACGTTTGCTTGAAAAACTTGGCATTGAAGCTCTTGATAGCAGCGTTGTTCAGATGAAACCATCTCTGTTCTTAGTGCCGACAAGTTTTGAGGAGGCTTCAGTTACCAATTTCACACAGCACTCCACCGCTTGCGTGTGACACGGGAATTTGTGGAAGTTCCATTCTTTTGCTGTTTTGGCAGTTGAAACCTTAGCCCAAATATCTTCGTCAGATACTCTTCGTAACAAAGGTGGTGGAGAAAGAGCAGTAGTAGTCCGATCAGTAATTTCGTAATATTCTTTTGCCTGGAAGTTGATTTTTGGCGGTTTGAAAGTTTGGATTAGTTGAAACTTTAGCCCAAATATCTTCGTCAGATACTCTTCGCAACAAAGGTGGTGGAGAAAGAGCAGTAGTAGTCCAATCAGTAATTTCGTAAAATTCTTTTGCCTGGAAGTTGATTTTTGGGGGTTTTAAAGTTCGGATTAGCTTTTTTTTTGGAAGCCACGGCCCTTGCTTTTATAATTCTTCTAAACCCCCAACTCTCTGATATGGGCCCTTTCATCGACTATCATGTTAAGGAGCAAGTTCTCCGGATGCGTGAAGAACGCATTTTTTTCAATTACTTGATCGATCACCTTAATCAAGTTTTCTGGCAGGAATCTTGAAGATTCTATTAACTCAAAAACATGTTTCGGTCCATCTGTAAGGTACTTACTTTTTTAATCATAAACCATACACTGTATTACCGGATCGATCACCTTAATCAAGTTTTCGGGCAGGCATCTTGAAGATTCTATTAACTTAAAAACATGTTTCGGTCCATCTGTAAGGTACTTACTTTTTTTTAATCTTAAACCATGTTTTTGAGTTAATAGAATCTTCAAGATTCCTGCCAGAAAACTTGATTAAGGTGATCGATCCAGTAATTGAAAGAAATGCGTGCTTCGCGCATCCGGAGAACTTGCTCCTTAGCATGATAGTCGATGAAAGGGCCCATATCAGAGAGTTGGGGTTTAGAAGAATTATAAAACCAAGGGCCGTGGATTCCAAAAGAAAGGTAATCCGAACTTTAAAACCCCCAAAAATCAACTTCCAGGCAAAAGAATTTTACGAAATTACTGATTGGACTACTACTGCTCTTTCTCCACCACCTTTGTTGCGAAGAGTATCTGACGAAGATATTTGGGCTAAAATTTCAACTGCCAAAACAGCAAATGAATGGAACTTCCACAAATTCCCGTGTCACACGCAAGCGGTGGAGCGCTGTGTGAAATTGGTAACTGAAGCCTCCTCAAAACTCATCGGCGCTAAGAACAGAGATGGTTTCATCCGAACAACGCTGCTACCAAGAGCTTCAATGCCAAGTTTTTCAAGCAAACATAATTTCAATGTTCCAACTATGTAAAGGACTATGATTTAAGAAGGTTACAAAAATAATGTTGAAGTGTGAGAATTGGAAATTTGTATTTCACAATGAATTTTGTAATTAATAAACTCTTATGGATTAATTTATATATTATCTATTTATTTATATTATTCCTTTAGGTATTTGTTGTATCAACATTATGAAGCTAAAAACACAAGAGTGGTGGGCTCAAACAAGCTACATGCCGTGCCGAGCCACAGCCGGCGGGCACTCAAAAAGTGATAAATTAACGATATTGAAGCGCTTTGCGCTACCTCAGATGTAAAAAAATACTACCTTTTCAATAATTTATGGTGTTTTTATAACTCTACTATAAAGGATTTTCACTATAGCAGCCCAATATGCAGCTGTTTAGGTACTTTCAAAAAAATTATAAAATCTTGAGATTTTCGTGAAATTTCAAAATTTCAAGTGTAATGCGCTAGCTGGGGGTTAGGTACAAAACTTTTTTTTTGTTGCATTTTAATTACCTATCCTAGAGACAAGTTTTTTTCAGTATAGCGTAAAGAAAAAAAAAATTTTTTTTTCAGCCCACCCTACTGCACATCGCAATAAAGAGTCAATTATTCTTACAATAGTACATTGCAAAATGATTATAATCATTTTGTAATGCACTATCACTATGCTGTTTTTGAATCTGCCGATTCTGACATTAAATTCGATTTCAGCAAGCAAAAATACATGGAAAACAAGTGTTCACATGTCTGGGACTGAAAATTTTTGTGTACCGGTGTAATCAATTTGGGGATACATGTTCTGGTCATTTTTTTTCATATCTCTTTCCAGACTGTATACAAAAACCTACCATTTAAAATTTTTGCAGACTTCCATGGAAGCTCTAATCCATCACTTCAAGCTGTTTACGCAAGGTTATCAAGTACCACCTGGTGCCACATACACTGCCATCGAAGCACCCAAAGGCGAATTTGGTGTTTATCTGGTCTCCGATGGAAGTTCCAAACCTTACAGGTGTAAGATCAAAGCACCTGGTTTTGCTCATCTAGCTGCCTTAGATAAAATTGGCAAAAACCACATGTTGGCTGATATAGTTGCTATTATCGGAACACTGGATGTTGTATTCGGTGAAATTGATAGATAAGCATTCTACTTATAAGTAATTTTAAGTATACAGTGTTGTATTAAACTGAAAGTTTGTTTTTAAATTATGAAATTCCTGTAAATAAAATAAGTTATAATTATTTACCGAGTGTTAATCTGTTACTCTCTGCGACGAAGACATATTCCTTTTGAGTTTTGGTTATAGATAGATAGATAGACAGTTTATTAGTTCTCATGTAAAAAAATAATACATTGCCCAGTAGGCGTTGAACAAGTCAAAAACAGAAAAAAATACTAATAATACATATTTAACTACACACTAGGACTAAGACTATAAATGTATACTGTACTTTTACGAACATATAATAGTTAAGATACTAAAATGAGCTATATGCAAAAACAGTAAAATCTATAAAAAAATGTTAAAATTGGTTCTCACTGAAAGATTCGTCAATAGTATAATAGGTCTTGTTTATTAGAAGGGTTTTCAGTTTATTTTTTAATACTTTTATTGGTTGAGTCTTAATATCGTATGGTAACTTATTATACACTTTTATAATAGAGTAGGGTACATTTTTTTTTGGACATTTGGAACATTTGTTACCAGATCATGTTTATTTCTTGTGTGATGCACGTGTCTTCTTTCAAAATTTTCAAACAAAGAACTATTTTCTGCTTCATAGATGTAGAGGATTATTAGAGTAAGTAATTTATTTTGAAGAAATATTTGTTTACAGGATTCTGTCTGTCTCATATTTAGTATATTTCTGAAGCATCTGTTCTGAAGAACAAAAATTTTATTTGCCTCAGAAGAGATACCCCAGAAAATAATGCCATATTGAATTCTTGACTGTATATAAGCGTGATGTGCCATAAAAGCAGCTTCAGTATTAATATTTAGGGCCAATTGTATGAACTAAGTTGAGCCAAGTTCAGCTTGAACCAAGATCAAAAGCCATGGTTACGATTATTGTAACAATCGTAACCTTGGCTTTTGATCTTGGTTCAAGCTGAAGTTCAATTTAGTTCATACAACTGGCCCTAAGAGAGATGACTTTAAGCACATAGCAATAACTGGCCATATTTTGTGCTAATGAGTCAATGTGGGCTTTCCACTCTAGCCTTGGGTCTAGTTGTATTCCAAGAAAAGACAGATTTTCATTTGATACGAGAGTATTACTTTTATTTATTATTGTCATATTATTACCCTTTTGAATTGAGAAATTAATTACTTGAGTCTTGTCTTTATTTAATGTTAGGTTTAATGAGGTGAAATTGTTCTAGTATATCTAAGGCTTTAACTATATTGTTTTGTATGTCTACTTCCTCTCTCCCATTGAATATCAGTGTGCTATCATCGGCATACTATATTAAATAATTATTGGTGATTGAAGCCAAGTCGTTTGTATATAGAATATATAATAAGGGGCCTAATATCGATCCCTGAGGCACACCTTGTATTATTTTTTTCTCAGATTTTAATAAATTTCCTGTCTCGTCTACTTCAATTACACATTGCATTCGATTTGTTAAATATGAAGCTATTAATTTTTGTGCAGTGCTTCTGATACCATATTTTGTAACTTTATTTATTAATATATTGTGTTCTACACTGTCGACTGCTTTTGATAGATCTAAAGAAACAGCTGCAGTAGTTTTCTTGCTGTTCATAGAGTCAATAACTTTACATAATGCTTGATAGACAGCTCGTACAGTTGATTTTTTCTTTCGAAAGCCATTTTGTGTATCTGAAAGCAGACTATGTTTTTCCAGAAAATTTATTAATCTGTTATATATTATTTTTTCAAATATTTTACTGATATTCGATAATAGTGCTATTGGTCTATTATTCTTTAATTCATTTTTGTTACCCTTTTTATAAATTGCTTTGATAAGAGATGTTTTTAGACTTTCTGGGAAGATGCCAGTACTTAGAGATAGATTTATTATATATGATAGTGGATAAGATATTTCAGATGCTGTTGTTTTTAATAGCTTCACTGGAATTTCATCCTCACCTACAGACTTTGTATTTTTTTAATTCCGATTTTCCTATCCTTCAGCTAGCTGTTGACCTCGATGCTTGGAAAATTTGTCATGGACACAGCATCTACTGCTGTTTGAAATGGATTTTTCCTTAAATAGCCAAGGAGCGCTTCATTTTGAGCGAGACTTGAACTTTTCGATAGGCCTGAACCGTTTTTTCTCTTTATGATACTTTCCTCCTCCCACCTTTTCTCCACACTCATAACGATACTTGTATTTGTGATAATGGTTAGCAACTGCTCAGATAGACCATCCCTCTTCAATTTTAGAGAGAATTAGAATTTTCTCATGTTCAGTTAATTTCGGCATTTTGAAAATATGTCACTGACACTGACAAATAAAGAATGATTTAATATAGCGAAGAATAGGTGTATGGGATTTTATTGCACAGAAGTATACAGGCATGAATTCGACCATGAACTACAAATTTACAATTGGGTTCGCATAAAAGATCTGGTCTATACGGCTCTCTAATTATAACTAATTATTGTATGCCTCATACTTTTAAACAAACTAAGGTGTAAAAAAAACATTTTCAATCCAAATAATAAATATTTTATGGTCAAACATACTTAACGAGAAATAAAAAAGGTGATTTACATATTTTATTTGATATATAACAAAATACACAAAATGAAAACAATCAAAACATCATCAGTCGTGCAATGTAAACCGATTCTAAAACAACTTATCGATATTTTCTGTTATAAATAAACATGTATCAAAATGATTGAAAAACTTTACTCAACTATAATCCACTACTGTCGAAAAATTATGTAATTATGTTAAAAAAAAAACGAAAAATGAAAAACGAAAATTCTCTAAGGGAATTGATCCTGCTATCAAAATAAAAAGGGATTTTCCAAGTCTACAGATTTATTTTGTATTTTATTCTATTGCTTCTAAACAGCTGTTTTTATTATCTGTTCAACAGAGAATCGCCTCCATAACAAATTTTGCAATAAACAAATATAACAACTGTACAAACAATTATAATAATAACAGCTTATATAAAAATGTAATTTTTTAAGAACTAGTAACAAAACAAAAATAATTTTAAATAATCAGATAATAAAATTGGGGAATAACCTTACTGTGACATAAACCTCGTCTAGAATACATTCTAAAACGTTACATCACTGGTTAAATATATTGACATAATCACTGTGATTAATGTAATTAAAAAAATAGTCCAATGTTTATAAGTCTTATTTCTATAAACGCACTACACTTGTACGGCTATACCGACTTTAATCAGCTCTTTGCCGATATAAATATCTTGATCGGAAGAGGTGTCTATTAATATCAGTTTTAATACTATATCGGACTCATACAATTCATCTTTTTCTATGTCTATCAGAATTGAATAAAAGTGTTTCTTCTCCACTAACGTTTTGAAATTTTCGCAATCCTCCATCGTCCACTTTGACTGCTTCGGCTTGATATCTGAAAAACAAAAAACAGTTCCTAGCTACATTTTAGGTCCATCGATAAAACATGTGTTTAATAATTTCAATTCGTATTTGTACTACATAGTATCCAGAGTATCAGAGAAACACAAGACTTGGATTCATAGATAAGTTAGCAGTGACAGAACATGTTCATCAGAATGAGAACCATATAAAATCGACTACGAAAATAACAAAACAAAATATTGCATAGAATTACGCACTATTACCCAAGGAAAATTAGAGCAACAATAGAAATTATGGAAAAGAGGGACAATTTCAATAGAGAAGATGGGTACCGACTAAGTAACACATGGAGACTGGCTTTACCAAGCACCAGTGGTTTAATCAGTCACAGTCAACGAAGCACAGCGAATGAGCAGCACCAATGTATATAACAAGAAGCAGAACAAACACATTTAGAATCCTTCTGAAGAAGCTGACAGCATGATCAGAGAAACGTCAAGTCAAATTCGATGACCACAGCAACACCCAGAAGAAACCACTTCATTGGACAAAGGCCGTAAAAGCCTGCATTCTACTAAAGATTATTATTATTATTATTATTGTTCATCATCTAGTTCCCAATGTTGACCTATAGATGAGAAATGTATATGTTGACACAACAAACCTAACCTATAAATATTTATTACCTTTTTACCTATTTTTAGATTTTACAAAATACTGCGTATGTACAACAAAACAAGGCACTGTACACGACAAGTCTGTAAATGTGAAGTTAGACATCAGACAAAAGTTAAAATTAGGGGAGTGTTCAGTTTAAACATCACATGTGTTGCGAACAGCACACCAAGACGTTTAGCAATGGGAAAAATGTAACTACGAAGTGGCAGAGGGAATTTTGAACAGGCAATTTGTGGGAGTCATAAAGTTGGTTGCAATATCAAAAAGTTACAGTCCTATTCGGTGTTTTGTGATAAATATAACTTTAAAGTTACATATTTGCAGTTCACGTCACAATCGTCGAGTGGCAAATACTTACAAGTCGCATTTCTTAGTGAAAACGATTTCAAAATCATGTTTTCTTAAATATGCCATTTTCAAAGCCAAAACTTATGGCGCCATTATAAAACATAAACATAAACACACCACATATAGTAGACGACTCCCAAATCCAAAGCCAAGGCTGCCCGGAAGGGAAACGCAGACATACATACATTCATAGGGTCATATTCTCACATGATGTTAAATATTTTAAATAAATTTTAATTAAAAAATGTGATTACAAAGACGTGTGGTCAGATTCGAACGTTTTATCATTGTGTTTGACAATAAAATTGTATTCGTTTTAATGTTAATGCTTAGACCATCGGGATACAGTACAAGTTTTGCTTTTTAATACTACTCTTTTAGTATTCCATTGAGTTTCTAAGTTAGGAAAATGAACAAGGATCATGCAGAAAAGAAACATTTATAAGCATAATAAAATCGACATCAACATCAATTTGAAATAGTTCGGTGCGGTAAAGTTACCCGAAAGTCGCGGCTTCAATGCCACAATGTTGCCGTTACGTAATCACGTCACTGGAACATAATAGTACACATTTCGGAAACGTGGCTGAAACATTCTGCCCTGCTAAGACAAGATGTAACTGCAAAAAATTAATTTTTGCGATTTTAATTGCATTTGCACCGTATTAGTGATCCTCACCACTATACAAAATGTAGAAGTGGTATCCAAAGCAAAACTAGTGAATATACATAACGAATATGTGTCGTATCTACAAAATAGACCTATTCACTAAGCTCAAAAGTCATATCCGATCATTACCAGATTTATTTGTCGTAACTTAACATATATAACAATGTTTTGTTATATGGTTACACTGATAAAAGGGACACATATTTATTTGCCAAAAATGAAAATCATGAATTATGAAACGTAGATGGCATAACATAATTCTGAAAATAGTTGATTTCTCTAAAATTACATTTTCTCAGATACGACTTCTTGTCATAGCAGGGCAGCATTGTGGTCACCAAAATACTCCATTTTGGTTGTGTCCACGTAATGGGAATGTTTCTATTATGTGCCTGTGACTAATGGCAAAACATTTTTAAAGAGCATACAATAGTCATCGCAACGTTTCAGAAACTAACTGTGCTAGTGCGATTCAGGATAACTTAGTGAGACCATTTCGTCATACCTGAAAGTTTAGCTTTTAATGCCTGGTAGGGTAGCTCCATAAACTCAATATCAATGGGAACCAGCTGGTTGACCTTTAAATTGGCATAATAACCAAAATCACAGTAGAATACTGATATCGACCCTGAATGTATCACTTTAATTACGCTGGTCCTAAAAATAAAGAGAGGATCAAATGCCATGTGAATCGTACAAGCACTGTTTTATACAATCAAACATTTAATACAGTTAGCAAGTTCAAAAGATTGGATCTAAAAAAAAAAATGATGATCTTTCAAATATAATTTGTGTATAACAGACATATCAAACTATGTGCCTCTAACAAGTCTGCTTATCTAAAACACCAACTAAACTTACAGAAGCAAATATTTTGATAACCCGTTATTTCTTCAGCAAATTCTAGCCGCGAATAAAATGTTCGCTATTAAGCCAAATTTTGGATTTTTACACTCATTAATATAGTATAAATAATAAAAAAGTTAATCAAAGAAAGAACGCAATTTGTAATTTTTTTTTTTCATACAAACATCTTTAACAACAATATTGCATATCAGTTATATCTTCATTATTTTTTTTCTACATACCTGTACCAGTATCCGTCATCGTGTTTGGAAGCATAAATATTTCCTGGCTCGATCTGATCAACATGCAGCGGACTATACAAAACATCCTTATAGCGCTCTTGTAGCTGCTCCATCATTTTGTGTAGCTTGCCTCGGGAAGCCAATGGTTGAACGAAAAAGTTATAAGGATTTACAGCAAAAGGTACATGCACCTCGAAATATTCACCTTTATTCGGGAGAGTAGGTCTTGGTAAAGTACCACCTGATGGCACATTTTCTGGGAGGAAAAAAAAACATAAAATTTCAAGAGCTTCAAGGAATTGACCGTAAATGTTTTCTTTTTACAAATTTGAGTAAAAAATTACACTATATCCCAAAAAAATAGCTGGACCATACTGGACCATAGTTTTGTAGCAGTTAAGTGAATATTTAGAGAACTGACAGGTTACCAAATATAATTGTTTAGAATGTAGTACTTTAGTAGTAATGTGAGCACTACAAAACATTGTAGGCAGTTGAGATGTTTTTGACTTTTTAATTTAATTTTTAATAAGTTTGAAGTATGTTATCTGTGTTAAAATAAAGATATATTTGTCTGCCACTAATGTAATAAAGAGGTCCATCGAAGTATTAATTCTTGATATTGGTCCTTCGAGCCAGATAATGAACTTTGCATTTGATGAACATAAAAGTCAGCCTGTGGAGTGACAGTGTGTACGAGTTCAAAATACAGAGAGAGAAAGAAATCATTACTACCAGCATTGAGCATTACATAAAATATAGAATCGTAATAATAATAATAATAGTGTGCCTCACAAAAATAATCATTTAAATAAACCAAAACTCATGTGGATTGAACAAATTCTGATTTAGTGACAGCAAGCTGAATGGGCCTTTCCCGCTATTTTTTTTTATTGTGTTATTGGAAAGATCCTATCAAAATATTACTAAAAATGAATTTTAATTTTTTTTCTGAACGCATAAAATACTACAGAAAATATTCAAATATTACCCAAATCAACAGCAGATTTAAACGATAGCATTCGGGCGGCAATGTGACGTCAACATAACCACACCAATCAAATATGATCTTAAACCGCTCCCAGAATTAGCTATAAAGGTGCATTCCCAAACCAAGTTCCCAAACAATCTCACTTGCGTTCTGTTTTCCATATCTTGCAATTCTATTGGTGCCTGAAGTACATTTATGAGGAACCACCAATAGAATCTCGTAAAGTAAAGTGCTAACGTTTAATTGAGAACGTCCGTTTATAATCCCGATTGACATTGCGTAAACGTAAATGTTGTGATTTCAATCTAAAGAGACAAATAAAGTATAAAATCAAGCCCACTAAAAGGAAGTTAGTAACAATATACACATACGTTAAAATGATCTTCACAACAGAAAAATCCAGGAGCAGTATAAACAACACCAGGAACTTTTGCAAATTTCCACCACAATTTTCGAATTTCCAAATTTGTTGGGACGCGCAAAAATAACGGTAGTATTTTCACTAGTGTTTGGACACACTGGTACAAAACAAACCCTTGTAAGCGGCATTTTCTAATTATAAAATAAAATTACATAAATATCGTATCAAACATAAACAATAGAAAGTGAGGTTATCGAATATGATTTGAGCATTTCAGTACAGCGTTGCCAGATAACACTGATATTATACCATATGTGAACCAAAACGATCAAAAATAGAGAATATAAACATGATATATGGATTTTAGACTGAGACAGTGAAAGGTTGACAGAATTTTTGCTTTTATTTAGCATCAGGTTAACGAAGAGTACGTTTTGTAATGAAAAAAATGTACTATTCAAAGTAGACAGTTGATATCGGAAATACGATGTTCACATAAAAAGACATACACCTGGCAATAGACCACTCCCTTTAAAAATACGACTTTTTATTGGTCTAATCAGACTGACGTTGCAAGCTCGCGCCTTAGAACTCATGTTTCAAATTAAGTGAAATAAAACTGATTTTGTAAAGTAAATATTTGGTAGAACATGCAAAATTGCAAGAAACTAAATTAAACAATTTTTAGTGCCGATATTAGTAAATCTATAAAATATTCCAATTTTCACATGTATGCTGATGATCTTAATATTTACATGTCATATAATTATCAAGAGTTTGAAACAGCTAAACATCTTATAAACATTGATCTTTTAAATATCAATAATTGGGCCATTAGTAACTCATTGTTGATAAACGCTAATAAAACCAAAGCTATAATGTTTAGTAAAACTAATGTTGATACACCACTTCACAGTCTTCACATTGACGGCACCGATCTCACGTGGTGCGATGAGGTAAAATATCTTGGCTTACACCTTGATAAAAGTCTTACTTTTAGTTTTCATCTAAATAAAATCTGTCAAAAATCATATTTTGCCCTAAAAAACATATATGAATATCGTAATTTGTTGCCAAAGTCAGTAAAAATAACTCTAGTCGAATCATTGGTACTATCAATACCTAACTATATGGACTGTGTATATGGACCATTTTTAACAGCTTTTAATAAATATCGTATTCAAAAAATTCAAAATGCATGCATTAGATTTGTTTGTCAACTAAGTAGGTATGATCATATAACTCCGCATCTACGTGGTGCAAATATGTTAAATATGAGCGAAAGAAGGTTTATGCATATGAGTTGCCTAGTTAATACGGTTTTAAACACTAATTGTCCGGAATATTTAAATGATCTATTATGTAGACATGGCGATATACACGATTTAAATACAAGGCACAGAAATAATCTAAGTATACCACGACACAAATCAGAAGGTTTTAAGAGTTCTTTCTGCTATCAAGCAGCTCATATATATAACATGTTACCGGTTCGCTCATCTACTAATACTAGAAGTTTTAAAGACAAAATAAAAAAGCTTATATTAGATTTAGGGTTAGGTTTATAATTATTATTTTAATTTGTTGGTATAATTCTTTATGTAAAAACATGTGTGTATGATAGTTATATATTTTATATTTTATACAACTGTGTAATGTTAAATCCTTGAAATATTTTTACACTTGACATATATATACAAATATTTTAGTAATTAGGTATACATGAAAATATGCGAAGCAGTACTGTATACCTTTTGTGACATGTATTTTTTGTTGCAATAAATCTATATTTATTTATTTATTTATTTATTTATTTATTTAATATAAAATTATATTACAGTTTATTATATGGTTTGGTCGTGGTGAAATAGTAAAATTCAGTTATGCGGGAAAGGCCCATTATGCTTGCTGTCACTAAATCAGAATTTGGTGTCGCAGTTATGCGTATTCAAACGCACACGCATGGATCTCACTCTGAGTAATAACGTTACTGACTATCTTTTTCCTGGAATACCGTGGCTTTAGCGACAAATTTTGGTAGGACACTTTTTGTTCATAAACACATGGTCTAGCCATCTGTATTTTCTATTTTTTCATACCTTAAGTCAAGGTATGAAAAAAAAAATAATTTCAAAATTTTGAAAAATGGATGAAAAAAAATTTTGTCACTTTTTTTTCAATATTCTGCATCCAATCGAGATGTAGACTTTATAATATTATTCTACACACTTTCACAAATTCATTTAAAAAAAAATTATGTTTTGCAAATTTTTGGAGGAACATGCCTTCAATGACTGGGCTAAGGTATGTATAGGCAATGTCGACATGAATCAGTCACTTTTATTTTATTTAACGCATTTCTTTTCATTTTTGTTGCTGAATAGTTCATCTTTTTCCACACATATTACATGTTCAAAAAGTAATAATTTTGCAACTTAAGCAACCTTATTTACAAATAATGTCATCAAATTTCACAATACTAAAAATGACTGAGGAACTTAAATAGGACATGCTCTGGGAAGTCAATGTGGTCATTTCAAGTTCTATAAATGTTTCTTTTTTAAAACAACTCTATAATTTTCAGTTCATAGCAAATCACCACACAAAACAATGTAGAATAAGGATAGCAATACCTAACATTGACGCTAGCGCCTCTGTCGGATTTTAATGATACTGAGTTATAGTAAATGCTCTTGACCATTTTTTAAAAATTTTATATTCAAGTACTTTATTAAATTTTATTTGACCCGTATTTTTTTATTTTACAATTTAATTGATGAATTTGCACCAATGGCCACGTCAGATGTGAGAGCATGCGCAGTTAGATAAAGGAATAATTGACGAGTGTCGTCTGCTTTGCTTATTTGCTGTTAGTGTTAGTATCGATGTGAGTCATTGTCAAGAAATACTAACCTCAAATTTTTTAAATTTCGAGATTCGGCACTTAAATAGTTCAAATTGTCTACATAAAACTCGTGTACCATATAAAAATCCACTATAGGGCAAGTGCACGTGACGTCACAACTAACCTCAAAAATATATGTTTCTTAAGATTTATGAGTATTTCGTAGCTGTTATTAAAATTTCAGCTTGGTTTTCATACATTCAACTAAAATCTAATTTAGTGTAATGTTTATGAAGTTCTAAATACTTTCTCCTAATAGATCATTTTCGGTCACGTGACTGATGCAGCTGTCTGGAGGGCACCCGAAACCTCATTCAATAACAGGCAATGAAAATGAAAACAATTAATTAGAGATGAGTTGCTATTTAACAACCTATTATTTTATTAAAAAATAACAGCTTGTACCCATCTTATAATAGTTGGGTGTCCTCCTTGCCGACAGCGTGACGTCAACCGAAAATGATCTATAAAATAGTCTCTTTTTGTAGGTTGAAAATCTAACCTGTAATTAGCAGTCTATTTTATTAACCAACATTATTGAAAAATTATTAGCCTGAATTTTTAAATATTTGCTTGGAGCCAGTATTGCTCCAAGCTGAAATGAGTATACAAACATTAAAAATGAGAATAAACCTGAAAAACTTAAAATTTGAGGTTATGTTAGTTATATGATGCACATGCCCTATGGGTAAATTCTCTGAAGTACCTTTCACAAAATTAGGTTCTATTATAAACAAATATTAAATACGCAATGTAAACGTAAACAACAAATCAACAGAGCACTACCACCAACATGATGAATGAAAACATGAAAATTCCCTAGAATTGAATTCTCATTATATAAGTCATTATTTACCACCTTTTCTTTTCAAAACCAATTTGTTCTTGCATGTGATGATTAGAACTTTTTTTAATATGATATATACAATGTATAATTAATATACTTTTTAATCATATAATAATATTTTGTAAATTTTGTTGAAGGAAACCACCCTATCCTAAACAAAATTTCTAACGTGCTATCGTCTATGAAAAATACACAACGCTGGGCATATTATCAACAAAATAGGGGCAAAATCAGTAACGGAATTGACTATTATATATACAAATAGGAGGACACAATCTCAATGAGTTTATCTTAAGCATCTTGTCTTATTTACATTTTTTAATTAGGTGTTTTCACTGTCACAAATTTGCTTTTCTTATATTATTAAAAAGAAGTACTCCATACATTAAAGCACTTACCAATATTTAAACACTAGTCTTTCATCTATCAATTTAAAATTTCAACAAATAAATAACAAAACTGAATAACTGAACGGGTATTATACAAAACTGGCTGTGACGTCATCGGTTGCATTAATATATCCAACATAACCTAAACTTTTAGGTTTTTTAAGTTTATTGTCATTTTTAATGATTTGTATATGCACTTCATCTCATTTGAGACCAGTATGGCTCCAAGCAACAACCATTTAAAAATTGATGCAAATGATGTCTCAATATTGTTGATTACTAAAAATGGGCTGCTAATTATAGGTCACGTGACTTTGACGCCGCTGTCTGGAGGGCACACGAAACCTCATCCAATAACAGGCAATGAAAATGAAAACAATTAATTAGTGATGAGATGCTATTTAACAACCTATTATTTTATAACTGTTATTTGTAAATAGCATTAACAGACTGTTATTTCTGTTCGAAAATAACAGATAGCAGTAGCCAAGAACCACGGTCAGTAAACTATACGGTTACCTCGATCAGCAGCTTTTAGACGAGATAGACGCGCGGAGCAGGGAATCGAATCAAACAGAGACAGATATATCTGATTTCTGTGCAAAAGACAGAGACAAAGATGCCGGCTGTGTCTACAGCTGACGTAGGCTGTAGTCCCTACCAGCATCTTTGTCTCTGTCTTTTGCACGTAAATCAGATATCTCTGTATCTTTCATTCAATTCCCCGCTTTGCACATCTCTCTCGTCCAAAATCTGCTGATCGAGGTAACCGTATAGTTTATTGACCGTGGCCAAGAACAACAAAAGCACCCTGATTGAATTGTCTTGCAACAACTTCTTGCACATATCCAGACTCATAATATTTATATGCCTGTCAGAGGTGGGTAAACTCCCGGAGTTTTGATTACTCCGACAGTTTCCAGGAAGCTTTCCTGGAAACTTTCCATCGGGAATATTCAGAGTCTATTTTATGGTGAAATCTGATTCGTAATGATCTAAGCTTTATTTTGATACCAAATAAGTGCATATAAATATATTATTTACGTTACTTTTACAGACTTTTACCAAATAACTGATATTATATGACACCCGCTATATGTACCCGGTGCCATATGAAGAATATGGAGCAATTGGGTGGTTACCCAGTAATTTATTTTGTTTGAATTATTAAATAATTAAATATAAATAATAGTATAATATTATATGAGCGATTATGATAGCCATTATTCACGAAGATGATGTTTGAGCCCACGAGCCATAGGCGAGTGGCTCAAATCATCTGAGTGAATAATGGCCATAATCGCGAATGTAATACTATGCTTTTTCTACACCTATTAAACAAATAAATTAGACTGAAATTTGATAACTTTAATGGAACACAATATAATACATTTAATTAATTTTTATTATTCATTAAGTGAACTACTAGGATGATAATATTATATTGGAATTTGTGAAGTTAGTAATATTTAAATTTGGGGTTGTCACTTCCATTGTTACATCTGATTGGCAGTTTTAGAGGTTGAATTATTAGTTTGCACGGATTGTAAAATCCTACTCGTAAGAAGTGCATACGTTGGGAAACGTAAACAAGCAATATGGCGATATACTTGGTTGTCACGTTGACAGTTGATTGTCAGCCGCAGTAAGAGTTGATCACGGTCGATTTAAAATATGATTGAATCAGCGAAACAGTGATTTTTGAATTTGTATTTGTGATTGGACGGATGCAGTGAATTATGAATCGATAATTCACTACAGTGAATTATAGGTACGATTTTTCACAGAAAAAAATGCTAATAATTGTTATAAAATTAAATAGGTGTAGAAAAAATAATTTATAGAATGTGATAAATATGTGGATTATAAAATTAAAAATTTATGTAAATGTCATACGTAAGTCAGTAGTAAAGAAATGACAGTTCTGTGACAATCCCCCCACCACTTTTCAATCCCCCCTCCATTTTTCCCCAGGCCCCGCCCAATCTCCCCACCACTTTTCAATCCCCCCTCCATTTTTCCCCAGGCCCCGCCCAATCTCCCCACCACTTTTCGACCCCCCCTCCATTTTCCCCCAAGCCCCGCCCAATCTCCCCACCACTTTTCGATCCCCCCTCCATTTTCCCCCAAGCCCCGCCCAATCTCCCCACCACTTTTCGATCCCCCCTCTACTTTTCTCACAATCCCCCCACCAATTTCTCAGAAACCCCCTCCATTTTTTCATAAGCCACACCCATCACCTCCCTACCTCATCGGAAATGTTATAGGTTAGGCAGTACATATTTTACCATTGCTCCAAACACTTAATCATTATGCCCGTCTGTGTATGGATATGTATCAGATGTAAGAGTGTATTAAAGGAATACAGTACGTTCAAAAATGAAAAAATATTCACCGTGTGTGACAATTGTGATATACAACCTATCAAGGCACCTGCTGCATAATTGATTTCACATTTCATACTAATAAGTGAAAGTAGTGGTGGATTTTCAACCTCCCCTCCACCATAATTTAGGATCATTCCCTCCCTTCATATCATATATATGATCATCATCATATATATGTATGGTGAGGACCTCCCATCTCTCCCACCACAACTCAAAACCTCCCACCACAATTCAGCACCCCCACTATATCAAATTATTCTGATTATAAAAAGAGACGTACACAGGCATTGTAACAAAGTTTTTTGTGTCAACTAGTTAAAGAAATTCAAGTGTTCACAATGGCTTACAGTGGTAGTTTATTTAGTTTACCTGAACTGAGTATTAATGATTTAATTAATAATTTACCTCCAGCACCGCAAGACAAAAATGAAATAGTAGTACTTGGTGAGCGAAGGTACCAACTGAATAAATCTAGAAGTAAATATGTGACAACGGGATTATCACATGACTTCTGTTATAACCCATGTGTGAAGCTAAGTGGAAACAAACTTGATGTAATAATTTTTAACGAAAAGGAGTGGCTTCATTTTCTCACGTATCAAGGTGTAATAACTAATTATGTATACTCCAATGATAAAGTTGAACCAGTAGAGACTGATAACTTTCTTATAAAATTTGAGCAAATTTCCTATTCCAGAGTTATAAAAATAATAAAAAATAACTCTTACATTTACTTGGGATATGAATCGATTTGCAAGTTGTGGGAAGCATTACCACTCATTAAGGCTAACATTGAGACCTTAAAAAGATTGCAATTCCAAAGTTATTTCAGGAATGTGGTGAGAGAACTACAACATCAAGAAGGAAATGTATTTGAAAATGCAGTAAATCTTATTGAAAAGAATAAAAATGGCTATAATGAAAATACCATTATGCTTATGGAGTTAATTTATATTTATCCAGATATATTGGAAGCTGAATATTGTGGTAGGATCTAAAGATGAAGAAAGTGACATTTAATTTAAGAGACAATAAGATTAATTTTATGGTGGTGTGGAATTTTGCGTATAAATTATCAAGAAAGAGATATTGGGAAATTGTAGCCCTCGATAGAGTTCGGTTTAATAGAAGAATAAAACAAACTTCAAATATTATAAACCCCATTTTAGACAGTACTCATAGATATAATGTATATAATGAGAGATTTTGTAATTTATATGATACTTAATCATATATAACCACATAGGTAGTATTTTTGTATTTATGTATGTGAAATAGATATATAGAAATAAAACATATTTATGCTTGAATATTTGTTTTATTAGGTAAAAATATATTATAAATTAAATAATACATGAAAAAAGTAATAAAATATAGATTATATTCATACAATGCTATTATTTGAAATCCATGAATTATGCTTATTGCTTAATCCTAACCATTTAACATAGAGCTTGTTATTCTTTTTTCTTAAAATTTTTTCCACGAGATATACATCGGGATACTTTACTTTCTGCATTTCTTCCTCATAAAAACTCCCTAAAATTTCCTCTCCCATTTGGTCTTGTAAAAGGTAAGTTCTAGGATTACCTTTATGAACTTTCCTAATTTTGAAAATTTCATTAGACCAGTTAGGCATATATCCCTTTGAAAAAGCTTGTCGATATTTACTAATCCTCACATAATCATTTACTTTAAATTTTTTTTTCCTTGGATCGACTGTTTTCGGGTGGTTATAGACAGTTTTTAATAAGCGTTTTTCATCTTTCTTTTTAACATTTTTAGGTTGCATCCCAATTGTCCTATGTTTAGTGTTATTGTATTCAACAACAATATCCGGTAACAAATTTAACCACTTATAGTTTCCGTTTAGACTAAAAAGTTTCCACATTTTATTTTTTAAAGTCCTATTAACTCGTTCCACAACACTTGCTTTGAGATCTGTATAAGAGCTATAATGGTTAATTTTCATCTCATCCATTAATTTTTTAAATTCTTTATTGTAAAATTCTTTACCCAAATCTGTTTGCAAATTTTTCGGTACAGCTTTGATATCTGATAAGATCTTTTTCATTGCTTCCGTAACATTTTTTCCGCCTTTAGTTTTCACAGGTTCACACCAAACAAATTTTGAGAATACGTTAATAACTACTAAAATATATTTATAACCTTTGTTTACTTTAGCATAAGGGATCATCTGTACAAGATCTGCTTGAAAAAGATCATTAATACCTTTAACAATAACTCTTCTTCGTTTAAAAGATTTTCTAGCTGGTTTATGAAGTTCATTTACTATTTCCTTTTTAATGTTACTCATCTTTACTTATCGATAGGGTAAATGAATCCTTAACTTCCCACATACACTATTTATCTTATTATTTTAGCCTCTTTTAATTCCTCTATTATTGAAATTATCTCGTTATTATGTCCCGTATTTCCTGCCAACTGTGAAGCTATGAGTAGTCTTAATCGGTCTATTATTTCATTATAATCATCAAAATGTTTATATTCAATTTTTTTATTATCAAGTTCCATCAGTGTTAATGCACCACCTTTTTTTTTTTCATTATTTGCCTTCCTTATTTGTTCCCTTGTCTTTCTCATTTGTTCAGGTGAAGAAAGTGAACTCACTCTCGATCTCGTCACGGGTGGCTTAGCTTCTGAAGAAAATGTATTTATTCTTGGTCTTACCACAGCAGGTATTGCCGATGCACTTTTTTTATTAGCCCTTTCTTGACTCATCGAGTGCAAGGTAGAAACACGTGGTTTAATAATATCTATAAATTTAGACGCATTTGATGTAGATAGACCTCTCTCCGGATCATAACCTAGGTAATGAGCATTACTCCTCCTAATTATATCAATATACTGATCCACATCAGATGCTCGATGCCCTGCTGGATGCTTTTTGAACATTAATTCATACAATCCTGGCGTACCTTTGTATGGAAACTGATCATCAATAATAAAATTAGCACCATCAAAATCAACAGTTGCAGTGCCAATAGCGAATTTCTTCTTAAATGGGTCGAAGTAAATACCAAAGGTATCATCAAACTCGTTTTGTGAATCCTCAATTTTATCTTGTATGTATGCTCGCGGTAGAGGTGCATTAAATTGTTGCAAGTATCTCTCATTTTCTGATAGTACGGATGGATCTACTACCTGTGATGGAAAAGTTTCATCAAAGAAACTCCCTACATATTGAGGTCTTTCTTGGGTAGAGTCAAAATGAAATGTTTCATCTTCCAAATTAGTGGGTGCTGTGTGATAAAATTCAAGAGGGACTGGATCAATTGATCGCCTGTTTAAACTCTCATTTTTTATTTCTGTTTTCAAAAAAGATTTACGTGGATCACTTTCATTATTAACGATAGTTGTTACTAATTCACGAAGAGGTCGCGTTATCGGTTTATAAGTTTCCTCCAATGCTAACTGAGATTTAGCAATATCAGTTTTCAAACTTCTATACTTTTGCCTTAAGGCATCTCGCGTCTTTAACAGCTCTGCTGCCACTCTACTATCCATGGTGAATGGTTGATAATATTAATGTCTCTATTTTATATATGAAAAAATTGATCAAAACCTTTTCGATATCTCCCAGAGTTGATTGGACAATCTTTATCGATTACAACGAATCCATATTTATCATTCCAACAAAATGCACAAAGTTCTTTGAAATCTTGGAAACTCATATCAACGTTTACATGATCATCATAGATATGTTTGAGATTGGTAAGGTCCTGAGGAAATATCACAAGAAGATTGGCATTGTCTCTACATAATTGTTTAGGGATAGCAGCGTAGGTTTGACATAAATAAAAACAATCAGTGTTTTTATGACGCCCAAAAGAAAAATAGCTTTTAATAATACTTTGATCACATGATACCAAATCATCGAATATTATGACTGAATTCGGTTTTATTTCTTCTGGAGGTATCACTGCATCCCCGTCATTATATTCGAAATATCCAATTTCATTCATAGGTTTCACAAGCATCCTCAGATATTCATATTTCGGTTGGTATAGAGATTTAGAATATAAATAAATATTTTCAAAACGTAAACCGTTAGGATGTTCCAACAAACTAAGCATTACATTTGTTTTTCCAGACCCAGAACTTCCAACTAGAAGTCCCCGTTTCGACTGTCCACCAAATAAAATACCATGTTTTTGAAAAGTCTTTGTCTTGGAAATTTTGTCGTGATTGACTATTGGTAAAATTGTTGCTTGCTGTTGAATCTGCATTGTGTTCAAATAATCACATCACACTAGTGTGAAATCGAACTGCATTAGAAAGAGAACTGCTAAAAACTGATCAAGCATAACCCTCTACTCTATATAAAAGGGTATTCTACAAAACCAAGAATCAGTTTATTCCATAATTTGGGATATAATGGGTCGAACCAAAAGTTCACAGCTTACTTGTACTAGAAACTCTAAAAAGAGAGGACGTGGTCTGCTCAATAGTATAATAAATAAACTTCCCGTGGAACTACATATACCTGGTTATAATTATTGTGGGCCAGGAACTAAACTCACAAAACGCCTAGAACGAGGTGATAGAGGAATTAACCCATTAGATGAAGCATGTAGAGAACACGATATAGCATATTCCAAATTTGAAGAGGTTGAAAAAAGGAATCAAGCAGATAGGGAATTAGCTGAAGCTGCATTTAAACGTGTAAAAGCACCCGACTCTGGTTTTGGTGAAAAAGTCGCTGCATTGGGAGTTGGTGGGGTAATGAAATTAAAGAGTAAATTGGGAATGGGTCTTAAGCGACGAAAAAATCGTGATTCAACGAAGAAGAGGAAGAGAGGTGGACAAATAAATGTAAAGGTTGCTGTAAAAAAAACATTAAAATCAAAGAAGCGAGGGAAAAGAATTCTCAACACTCCAAAAAGAGGGGGGGTTCTTCCACTTCTGTTACCTCTTTTGGGAGCATTAGAAGCTGTTGGAGGGGGTGTAGCCGGTATTGTGAAAGCAGTTAACGATTCCAAGTCAAATGGTAAGGTGATAGCTGAACAATTGAGGCATAATTTGGCGATGGAACAGGCCGCTAAGGGGAAGGGTTTATATTTAGGCCCTCATAAGAAAGGTTCTGGATTATATCTTAAGACGTATAACAGCAAAAAAAACTAATTAGGCTACCTCACCGTCCACTTACTAACATAGATTTAATGAAATACTCGAAAATTCTAAAAATTCCAAATTTTCGAGGTATTTTCATGAGAGATACACTCCCCAAAAAAATTAGGAAAAAAGAATCTGGTATAGTAAATCTGGATATCAATGATGGAGATGGAACTCACTGGATTGCATATATAAAGAAAAATAAGGAAATAGTTTATTTCGACAGTTATGGAAATTTAAGACCCCCAGATGAGTTGAGAAAATATTTTTTAAGTGATGGTAGCCTGAATGAAATAAAATATAATTATGATTCTGTACAAAATTATGATTCATATGTCTGTGGACATTTATGTCTATTATTTTTATATAATCAATGTAAATAAGTTTTTCTTATTCATTTTCTAATAAACGTTCAAAGTATCACTATGTCTTTTACATTCGCTCTCAGTGGAGAATCTTCTGTATTAAATTACAATTTCAATCCACCGATATATTTAGATGATGAGGCAGATTATGAAATTGGATTAACTAATTTTGATACTTATAATATTATCCCAAATATTGACAACAACAATAATAAATTTGCGTGGGGAAGAAATAATGAACATATAGTTCAAATACCTGTAGGGTGTTATGAAATTGATGATATTTTAAAAATCATGACAAATAAAATAGTTCAAGAAGATGATGAAGCAGTTCTTAGGATTGATATAGATATTAACACATCCAAAATTATTATAAGAACAAACAGGATAATTAATTTTAACGTGGAGGATTCGATAGGTCCAGTATTAGGCTTCAAGAAAAGAGAGTTAAACGCTAATGATACTAATATTTCCGATGATCCAGTAAAGGTTTCCAAAGTGAATGCTATCTGCATTGACTGTAACATTGCTGTTGGTTCTTTTTTTAATGGAAAACCTGTTCACATCATTCATCAGTTCTATCCAACAGTTCCAATTGGGTATAAAATAGTAGAATCACCTCTAAATATTATTTACTTCCCAGTGAGCGTTAAAACCATCAACAACATCACAGTTAAAGTGATTGATCAAGAAGGACATCTTGTCAATTTTCAAAAAGAAACGATAACTGTTAGACTACATCTTAGAAAATCAATTCGATAATAAAATGGTGTTGATATTTAATTCAAGGTCTCCCATTCATACACAAAAACCACACTATAAAAGGATACGTAGGAAAAAAGTCAACAGTTCTAAAAACACTCTCAACAGAATAACATCAGCAAATCGACGGTTCTTAAAATCACTTGGATTCGAAGTATTAGTATAATGGAATTACTTAATATAACCGAGCAACCCATAATTGACAACTCCGTAGTAGAATATCAGTATCATTCATATCAACCCAATATATCTGGAACTCTAGATTATAATGATGAAACGAGAATTACCATTCAGGATTTAGATACCTATACAGCACCATGTTATAGCTATTTATACATCGAAGGAAAATTAACAAATGAGGATGGAACTTCACCTACCAACTTAGAGTTTATCAATAATGGTGTTGCGTTTTTATTTCGAGAAATTAGATATGAGTTAAATGGAATAGTAATAGATTCCGTGAGAAATGTTGGCTTAGTTTCAACTCTATTTAATTATCTATCACTGAATCAAAATGAAAGTGTTTGTATGGAAAATGCTGGATGGTTCCCAAAACAGAAAAAAGGTAAAAAACCTAAAATTTTGATAGATACAAGTGGAAATTTCAACGTCTGTATTCCATTAAAATTCCTGGTTGGTTTCTTTGAAGATTTTCAAAAAATAATCATTAACATGCGACAAGAATTAGTACTGGTACGTAATAGTAATGATTTTGACTGCATTACAAATACTAAGGATGAAGTAGATAAAGATGGTGTTGCTATAGATGAAAAGCCGAAAATCACGATTTCTAAATTATTTTGGAGAGTTCCACATGTTACCGTGGGTATTTCAGAGCAGCTTCGATTAAATAAAATTATAAGTAGGAATGTGGATCTTCCTATAACATTTAGAAGTAGGGAACTGATTGAATATCCATCTCTACCGGCCTCAAGCAGACATACGTGGCCTGTCAAGACATCTACTAAAGTTGAAACTCCTAGGCATGTAATAATAGCATTCCAAAAAAATAAGAAAGGAAATATTAGGGCTGATATGAGTAAATTTGATGATTGTGATCTTAGAAGCATTAGAGTTTTCTTGAATTCTGAAAGATATCCATACAATGATTTATATCTAGACTTCAAGAATAACAAATTTGCAACTCTCTATCAAATGTTTGCCGATTTTCAAGAATCCTATTACCCCCACCAAATAAATCAACCCATTTTCAATCCCACTGAATTCAAAGATTTTGCACCAATAGCTCATATTGATTGTTCTCGTCAAAAAGAAGCTTTACAAACAGGATCGGTGGTTATGAGAATAGAGTTTGAGACTGGCACCCCTACTACCACGGATACTAATGCATATTGTCTCATTCTGCACGAGAAGCATTTCACCTATAATCCTCTAACAAAAATCGTTCGTCAGCAGTAAAATGCGCATGACATATTTTTACCTATATATAAAAAAATTATAATGTAAATTATTAGTATGAATATGAGATCAGACTATATTCAAAAGTTAAAAGAACACAGAAAAAAATTACGTAACTTAAGAAGAGCGATTGAATTATACTGTATAAAAGAGAAGATGCTAAGAGAACTACAACGTTTAAAGATATGAAAATTATTATCGATGTTCAAGGATTTCGAATCGAAAACAATAAGTTTATTGTTAAAGAACTGGCAGGATATGATGGAATGAAAACGTGTCACTATATATTTAAACCACCCTACCCATTTAAGATGCTTTCACCAGACTTACAAAAACAAGTGTGCTGGTTAACAGGAAATTATCACTGCATTAAGTGGTCTGATGGCTTTACACCACTACACATGTTTGGAAAGATTATTGATAATTTGGTCACATCTGATGATTGTGTTTACATAAAAGGAGGAGAAAAGGCGAACTACATTAGACAGTTCACTTCACAACCCGTTATTGAATTTGAGGAGCAGCCACCTTTACGAAAATCTAGTGCAAAATGTTTTTATCATTTAAATACTAATTGTATGTGTGCACTTTCTAATGTATATTATTTGTATGAAAATTTTATAATGTCATGAGTAAAACAATAAAAAAACTATAAATGAATTTCTGTTGTTTTTATTTAAAAAATTTTATAACAATACAACTACTAACAAATACAATTCCAATTTAGCTACACATCTTCACTACTATCAGTCAGAATCCCCATTACAAGCTATTACCTTGCTGGCAAGATCCGGCTCCAAAAATTGTTTTATCCGATCCAAATATGCGCATAGATTCAAATCTATCAAAGATTGCACAAAGCAGTGCTGACAGATCGCCCTCTCCAGAAAGTTGCAACATTTTCTATATGCTTCATCAAATCTCAAGGCTAGATCGTTACACGCATCCTCTTCGTACATTACCATTCCATAAACTATTTTGTATTTCATATTTGAAAATATATGTCTTAAATAAATCACACCACTTTCTAAATCAACAATTTTGATTTCTTCTTCCAAATACGCCAACATCTTGAAATTTACTGTTTATTTCTTCCCGAACTAAATTGATAGTCACTAAAGTGTCCGTGTTTTATAATGAAATTCCCACCTAAATATATAATTTTATCGTTGCATATACTCAATTTAGCTACACATCTTCACCACTGTCACTGTCAGAGTCCCCATTATAAGCAATCACCTTGCTGGCAAGATCCGGTTTTAAAAATTGTTTTATCCGATCCAAATACACACACAGATTCAAATCTATCAAAGATTGTACAAAGCAGTGCTGACAGATCTCTTCATCCAGAAACTTGTCACATTTTTGAAGACCTTCATCGTACTTCTTGGCTACCTCGTTACACTCTTCCTCTGTATAAAATCTACCCATTCCATAAACCGCTTCATGTTCCGCATCGAATCTCAAATTTGAAAATAATTGTCTTAAATGATTCACACCACTTTGTAAATCAACAATTTCGATTTCTTTCACATACGCCATCCACATTTTGAAATTTACTGTTTATTTCCCCCCCCGAATTAAATTGATAGTAACTAAAGTGTTAAATTAATGCTCCAGTTTTATAATGAAACTCCCACCTAACCATATACCCCACCTATTTCTTAAATGTCTATACAAAGAAAACAATTTTATCACTTGATTTACCTACCCAGCTGCACAGACAGCAGTTCTATTTTCAATTAGCAAATCAGCATTTGCATAGTTAACACTTTACAATCAGAATAATGTTATTATTGTATTATCTATAATAATAATAATAATAATAATAATAATGTCTTTATTTATCATATTTCAATTCAAATATACAAGTATTTAAGTAGTTTCATAAATAGGGCGAAGTTCAGATAACCTTAAGGGTTTCTGCTCTTCCACTTAACCCTGTAAATATATCAATGCACTTACAATTGTAAGATATTTAAATATCCTAAAAATACATACAAAGTACATAGCATATCAAAGTATGCTCAAAAGAAGAGAAAGAAAAAGGAAAATTAAGTAATGATTATTTCAGTATACAAAAACACACATATACATTACATATACACATACATTATTCAGCTATTAGGTAGAAAATTGTTCGTTCATGAGTTCCTTCGTATAAGCAGTTTTAAATTTCGCTAAGTTTAGCGCTCTTATTGAGTTTGGGATGTTATTGTAGATATTAGACACAGTGTATGAATAGCAGCGCTTAAAAAATTCTGTATTATGCTGCGGTGGTGTAATTGTACCTTTATACCTAATATTCACATTGTGAACGTCAGTTCTAAATGAAATTTTGTTATATAAATAGCTTGGAGATTTGTTGCAGATTATTTTGTGGTATAGACAAGCTGCATGCAGTTTACGCCTATTTGCCATATTCAACCATTTTAAGTCTATAAGTTTGTGAGATATTCTTTCGTACTTTCTAATACCAAAGATGAATCTTAGACAACTGTTTTGGACTTTCTGAATCCTTCTAGTATCTAGGCTATCTAAGCAGGGTCCGTAAAGAGAATCACAATAATTAAAACTCGATAGAATAATCGAATTACATAACATAGCTTTGACGTTTTTGTTTAGCACATGCCTATGGGGAAATAATAACCTTAATTTATAATATGCACTGGATATCAAATTTGAAACGTGATGTTTAAATCTTATGTGTTGATCGAAAACTACACCTAGATTTTTAGCTTTATCGTTAAAATTTAACAATTCATTCCATCCACACAGTCAGCAGTTCTATTTTTAATTACCAAATCAGCATTTGCATAGTTGACACTTTACAGTCTAGACATAAATGTTATTGCAAGTTCAGCAAAACTATTCCTCCACTTAACCCAGCTAAAGAAAATATACAACTATAAAAGGAAACCTAAGCTTGTGAATGGCAGTTGCTTAATAAAATTTATATAACCCAAATTAAATTTAATATCTGAAATGAGTACAGTGTGTGTATGTAATATGTTCAGGAGTCCTGCAGTAAATTATTGCACGTGGAATTATAAATTGGTGCAAATAATTAAAGAACGCTTCTCTGAAGAATATGAAGTTTTGAGAAATTTACCAGGTCAACGTTGGGTAATAGCTGGCAGTTTTATATGTTTGCTATTAAAATTAACTAACACCAGTGGGGGTATGGACATATTTTATTTCAACAACGAATTTAGTGAGAAATGTGACAAAGCTGATTGGCATCCATCCTCAAGCTACCGCAATGTTTTTAATGTATTCAACCATCGAAAATATAATATACAAATTATAGAATTTATAAATGTAATACCAGGGATACATCTGAGCCATGAAATATTCCAATTGCTGTGGTGTTTTGATTGTGTCTTGGTTAGGAAAGCCCTACATTTAAAAAGTGCTTTATTTGTTGACTGTAATTTTGGTCCTGTGAAATTTGGAACTCCTTTTCGACAAGAAAAATATAAAGATCGTCTCCTGCAACCGATTATCACTCAGCCCAAAACACTGTACCTAATAGCTTATGAATGTATACACAAAATCTAATAAAAAACATAATCAGAGTATTAATGTTGTTTCATTATATTGTACACACACATCCACTTTCAATTCATATATGATTTAACTGTAATAAGATGGGATGATTAAACGATAAAAAAACACAAAATTTTTATAATAGTGTTTTATTAGACAAAGTTAGTGATGTTATTCATATTATTTACAATAAATCAAAGTCCATTGCTAAATTTTCCTGTTCAATAATTTCATCGGCTAGCCTTAAAAGAATTGTGAGGTTATCTTCAGCGGTATTATGGTCAGCGTTATTGTGTAAATTACTGATAGAGTAATGCCCCCACGCCAAAGTTTTTGTACTCCCGGGTACAACATATCGTTTGTCGTCGTGTGCTGAGAGTGCAACCTTATTTTTTAGTTCGGTATATAGAGTATGCAGATGTG
Source organism: Rutpela maculata (assembly GCA_936432065.2). Classification (NCBI taxonomy): domain Eukaryota; kingdom Metazoa; phylum Arthropoda; class Insecta; order Coleoptera; family Cerambycidae; genus Rutpela; species Rutpela maculata. The sequence continues at coordinate 48,859,895 of OW386292.2, forward strand.
ATGAGAATACATACATTTTTCGAAATATCAATCCACCATCCTCAACAATTTGTTTATAATCGATCAAATGTAATTGATTTTTTACAATACTTTTTGAGACTCCTTTAGCTTTCTTTGTGACGTCACCATTTGCTTGAACACAGTAAGCTTTTGCTCCAGTGCCAAAGAAGCTATCTATTGGTACACCTGCATATTCGTCTTTCATTTTGCCTACAACTGATTTCGTTTTTGGAATGTTGTGTATATTTGGAATAGGAAAATTTGATGTGTCGAATAAATCTATATATTTCTTAATGTCATCGTAAACGTTATCAGTGTAAATCTCTAGAATTAAAGAGTCTGTATCGGTGTAGCATAGAGAAGCTTTGTCATCATATTTCTTTTTTATGAAATTATAAAAAAAATCATAAACTATAGTTTTAGATATATCTAAAATGGTAAAACCTACATAGAGCGGCTTATCGTATAGTATTTTTAACAAAGACATTTGCACTGCTACTAAATTTTCCGAAAACACTGTACAGGATTTGAAATTTGGTTTGCAATTAATCCTTCAGCACCAACACTGCCTATACTATTTGCCCAATGCGATACTAGCCTCACATCAGTTCTATTGTCTACATTTTCCATAGTTTTGCCAAATATTGCATTATTAAAAAATTTTAAAAGATCTCGCTCGAATGCATTTTTTGAACAATTTCTAAGTTTAGTATTCAAATCTATATAAGTTTTTAACCAAGCAGATTGTGAAAATTCAATGACTATGTATTTTTTTAAGTATTAACCCATGTTCAATGCATTGTTTTAAATTTCTGTAATGGATTATATATTTATGTTTATCATGTAAATTTAATAGTAATTTTGAATTTTTAGAGTCTGGAGGTATAATATTTTCAGGGCAGAAAGGCAAATCATTATGTTTATCATGTAAATGTTGTGGGTATTCCAAATCTACTTCAAGTACATAACCCTTTGGTGAATCATCACCAAGATTAGTACAATCAAAGTTTTCAATTTCACAATCATTTAACCATCTAAAATTTCCTGTGGGCATACATTGACTCATCGCACAACCGTAAAGGTTTGTGGCGTCTAAATATAATATATATGATGTTGGTTCTAATGGATTATAATTTAAAATAAATGGGTTGTTTGCCACAGCCTTTCTATTACTACACTGACTGACACCACCACGTATTCCCTTCCTAAAAAAATGTAGCATATCTATATCAGTTAAAAGTTCAAGTTGAATACCAGTTTTTCGTAACATAGCATCCCAACTTAATGACGGAGCCGTTAAATATTGTGCAGGATCTAATTTATATGTTTGCATGCATATTTGTCTGAAATTTTCAAAAATATCAGCAAGAAGCAGCACGTCCGATACCAAGTAAATGTCTGAATATTCACCAAGAGTTTGACAATTAAAGGTTTGCCACACATCACAAGCACGATTATAATCCTCCTGAGAAATTGATTCACCACTCAAAATATTAAAAAACTGTTCAAGTGATGGTAATTCAATGTCATTCAATTTATCCATGGATTCAACGTATGAATATGGGAAAACACCTTTTCGTCTTATTAAATTGAATTGTTTCTCATCACTGTAATATTTTTTCACTTCGAGGCATTGATGTGGTTCCAATGTTTGACTTAATTTATCTAATGAAGCGGGTAAAAAGCGAAATGAATCCACAAACCTCAATTTAATGTAAATATTTTTCGGTTTTTCATCATTAGATTTATCAACAAGAATGTGTTTGGAAAATGTAATATATTTTTCTTTATTTTGTGCAATAACTTGTATTTTTTCTTTCTTTAAGGCTAATTTCTTAATAAATAGATGAGAATCATAATTTGTTAAGTTGTGGAAAAATACTGGTATAAATTTAGGAATTTTGAAATTTAGATTACAAGAAGAATGCGCAGCTCCTCTAAAATTACCAGAAACGTGGCAGTGATCGCGGACCTTTCCTTCATCATTCTCAAATGGTTTATCACAAATATGACAAATTTGACTGTTGTCGAAAAATGTTTGTTGACTTTCTGTCAATGGCTTCATTTCGACTATATTTTTCAAATGATTCTGATACAATTGTAAAACATGTTCTTCCAATTTTTTAACAAAAACTTCCGCAACATCAGTACCTCGATAATATTCAAGTGTGGAAAATTTATCATCAAAATTACACTTTATATAGAAACAAAATGAATATGGTTCATGCTGATATGTTTTAACAGTAAATGATTTACTATCGCATGGTTCGTTGTGATGAATCGGTTTTAATAAACTTTCAAAGTCAGCATATATCACGAAAGGAAGGGGTAATTGTTTTTCAAAATTTGTAAATTTCAGGATATTCCCAGCAAGCCTTTCACCACACTTATTAATTAGAGGTTCTGGGTTTGGTAATATGGTACATAAATGGTTACAATCATTGCTTTGGTGGGTCATTAATTTCTCACGAGAGTTAAAAAAATATAGGCAACCATCACAAATATAATTTCTACCATCATGTTTTGATCTCTGAGAAGAAACTAATCGCGATAAGTCTTTAATAAGTGTGTAGTGACTGTTCCCTTTATTATCCGTAATTAGTAATAAGTTCACATGTGTATTTTGTCGACTATGTGTAAAATATAAGGGACCTACAATCTCACTGACCATTTCACCATTTTTAAATTGAGTATCTATTCCAAATACATTTATAGATATATTATTTAAACTTTCAAATTTATGAATGTCTTTAAGTTTAACAGGAAAATCTATACCTTCAAAATTTAATAATGTAGAATAATGAGGATAAGATGAAACTCTCCTTGGATTTCCATTGGCTGGGAAGATGGCGGCGTTGACAGCCCAAGCGAAACATTTTTCATCCCCACTCTCGATATTTAAAACAGCTTTTCTATTTTCTATTTGCCTCGGCAATTTAATGTATGATGATGCAAATAGTGGATTATACTTATTAATGTTGACCTCGAGAAAACTAACATGTTTCAAAGCCCATCCTGAGTCTCGCTCCTGAAATGTTGAGGCTTTCTCTAGTATCTCCTCCTTAAAGTCATTATATAAGTTTAATAAATCGGTTGAAAGTGTTACAACTTTATTTCTTGTATTGAATGATTTTATTTCTGACAATTCTTTCTCTTCAATAACATATAACCCAAATAATTCCACATTAATTTTTAAGCTCGAGTACATTTTAATATATTCCTCAATCAAACGGAAAACTTTCTCTTTTATTTCATCCAAAAACTGGGATATATCAACACTGCATTCCTTTGAAGAAAAACGAAAACTTGCAATACGATTCTTAAACGCATTCTGCAGCTTTTCAATTCCGTCTCCAGACATATCAATCCCTTTATTGTGTGCAGAACTTCTTAGATGACCAGTTAATTCATTTTTTTTCACTTTTTTATCACATACTGGACAACGAGTCTCTTGTGAATTTGTAGGAAACTCTATGCTAGATGAGGAAGAAGGGCCAGGTTGATTTACTGATTTATCCTCAACACATTGTGAATTTTTTACTTTCATTTTTTTGGTTGTATGACTTTCACTGATCTCTCTATAGCGACAACTTTCCCGTTGATGACGTAATAAATTACCTTTTAAAGTAAACATTTTCAGGCACTGAGGACACTGCATTGTTGAAATGTACGTTCCGATACAAGAAAAACTCTAGTATTAAAAATCAGAAATGTTCACATCTCTTTATATCTCTCAGAAGAAGTGGTGGGGGTACCTGCAATAGCATACTAAATTTACATAGGTCACCGTGTAAAAGATGTGCATCTGAAGTTATCTATTGTTTAAACGCTTCATTGCATAGTGGAATAAAGTTATATTAATCATTTAAGATTTCATTGTAAATAAATTTCATTTAATTAATAATAAATTTATGCTGTAATAAAATAAGTTTTATCATAATAAAATACTTTTTATTTACTTATGTGTTATTTAAATAATATATGAACAGTAACTGATAAATTGCGAAAATAATAGCCCATTGTTCTATTTATAGCTGGTTTTTATAATGAGGAAGTATTTATTATCTTGAATGAAGAAGCCTTTGTTTGTTATATGATTACACAACTGTGCTTTGATATTTTATCTACGGTGTTATATTTTATTGTCTTGATAATTTTATAAAGGAATGTTATTATAATAAATTGTGTAATAAGAATGGTATATGGACTGTAGGTAGTATACATATTTGTGGTAAGTACTTTTGGGGGGGGGTAATTTTTGGGGGTAATTTTTTTTTGGGGGGGGGATTTTTGGGGGAACTTTGGGGGGGGTGTAATTTTTGGGGGAACTTTGGGGGGGGGGGGGTAATTTTTGGGGATAATTTTTTGGGGGGGGTTATTTTTGGGGGAACTTTTTTGGGGGGGGGGTAATTTTTGGGGGGACTTTTTGGGGGGGTAATTTTGGGGGGGACTTTTTTTGGGGGGTAATATTTGGGGGTAATTTTTTTGGGGGGGGGGGTAATTTTTGGGGGGACTTTTTGGGGGGGGGGGGTAATTTTGGGGGGCAATTTTTTTTTGGGGGGGGGGGTGATTTTGAGAGGGGACTTTGGGGGGTAATTGGGGGGGGTAATTTGGGGGGGGGTATATAGTGTAAATACAGTGAGTCATATCAATGAATAATACAAATTATGGTACTTCAATACTTGCTGACTACTTCTATTTATAAGAACGTTACATGTTTGTTTCATTCCCATCAAAGTATATAACTTGATAATGCCTCGAAAGAGGTGATAAATAACAATGTAGATAAATAAGGAGCCTACATATTTTTTTATCTATTCATATCAATTCTTTACAAACAATACCCGCTTGCAAGTTCAGCACATTATTTCCTTACTCTGTAGTATGTGTTTATAGTTTCTGTATGACTTGACAATGCTTCTTTCATTATTATGATAAATAACAATGTAGATAAAAGACGCTTACATATCTTTTTCATTTCAATGAATTCATTTAGTAAATTATTACCGTACTCATCTATTCTTATCAATTCTTCACAAACAATATCCACTTGCAATTTCAGCACATTATTTCCATATTTAAAGCTTGACTTTATCAGAAATACATTTAGTTTCAGTCTCACTTTTCTTGCGTTATTTATCTACTATAAAAAATCATTAAAAATGTGTGCACAAAAAAGTTTCTCAAGTAACAAACGTTCGGCAACTCCTGATGAATTATATGAAGACATATCATTTGAAGAAAAAGTGTGTCAGCGAATGAACTCAATTCGTTCAGTTGAATCTGTAGATTCTGAGTTCTGCATTACTGAAGGTGATCTTGGAACTCTTCGCCCCATTTTTGAAGCAGTCCCATCAGCCCCATCAGCTCCATTAGCCCCATCAGCTCCATCAGCCCCATCTGCATCACATCAAAGAAGTGAGGTTGCTCGTCGTAGTTCTGAGGAAAATGAGGATGACTCGGAAGATGAGCTCTTCACAAATTATATTCATCAAGTTAAGAGGAAATGTGATGCTCATGATGATGAAATGAAGGGAGCTAGAACTAAATTCCTGCACGAGGTACGGAAGGTATTAATTGTTGAGTCAGGGAGGTATACTCGACACTGCCAAAATCAGCAAAATACTTTAAATAGGGAACTTAAAAAAATTGAAAAAAAACAACGAGAATTAGCCGATTTACACTCCCATATAAAAACGAAGCAAAATGAAATTGAAGGAAGTTTGGAATATGTGAGAGACTTTGTAGTAAATTTTCCATTTAAATAGAGTATTTTTTTATTGCTTTTTAAATTTATTTTAATTATTATTATTATTATTGTTAATACTCATTAATATATGCATATTCATAAATTGTATTTACAAAAATAAATGTATAAAATTAAATGTGTATTTTTGTTTTCTTATTACAACTCTAATTATACAGGGTGGTTCAATGAAAAATTAATTTATTTCTTAAATAAAAGGACACACATTATTGTTTGTTTTTTTATTATTTCACCACATAAAAAGGTATTATCATAAATATTTACAATTATTTAACACAGCATAAATCACCCACATTTTTGAAGCCCCCATTTACATACATTACATCTGGATTGCGACTCTGGTGGGCCATCCACATGACTATGCCATTCTGGTCGGTTATGGTGTACAAAGCAAGGTAGTTGAACCATTAGTTTAAAATCTTGTGTATATACTCTTGGTAATTTAGACCATGCATAAAGAAGTTCAATGGGTTTGACTTTTTCAATCAGATATATTAATGGGAAATGTTGTAACTCTTCCTCAGTAAAATCATACAAATTTTTACCATGCTGGTGCTCTTTTATTAATTCACTTCTTTGACAGTGTGGGCAGCTCAGTGCTGAATCCATATTTTCCGAAAAATCCTTACAATTGATCTGGTAACTAATCACGAAGAACACAGTGTGATGTAGTAAACTTTTACATCCGACACATTCATACACGATTAGTATAATAATGTTAAGGTGTTTAGAATTGTGGTAAAATATGTACTGATTAACCTATGACATCTCAGATTACCCTCTTCCATGGTAATTATGGGGGGGGGGGGAATTATAGTAGGGATGTGAGGTGGGGGGTTTGAATTATGGTGGGAGAAAGATTTTCATGTATTCCTTTAATACACTCTTATCTGATACATATTCATACACAGACGGGCATAATGATTAAATGTTTGGAGCAATGGTAAAATATGTACTGCCTAACCTATAACATTTCCGATGAGGTAGGGAGGTGATGGGTGTGGCTTATGAAAAAATGGAGGGGGTTTCTGAGAAATTGGTGGGGGGATTGTGAGAAAAGTAGAGGGGGGATCGAAAAGTGGTGGGGAGATTGGGCGGGGCTTGGGGGAAAATGGAGGGGGGGTCGAAAAGTGGTGGGGAGATTGGGCGGGGCTTGGGGGAAAATGGAGGGGGGATCGAAAAGTGGTGGGGAGATTGGGCGGGGCTTGGGGGAAAATGGAGGGGGGATCGAAAAGTGGTGGGGAGATTGGGCGGGGCCTGGGGAAAAATGGAGGGGGGATTGAAAAGTGGTGGGGGGATTGAAAAGTGGTGGGGGGATTGTCACAGAACTGTCATTTCTTTACTACTTAAGTCGTAACTGCGCAGAAACGGAAATGTAGAAGGCAAGACAGAAATAACATCTAAATCTCATATTATAGTTATATTGAATTAAAAGTGTAAAACAAATAAATAAAATAATAACAAGAAAATAAAGCCAAAATAAATTAAACCATCCACTAGAGCACACATAACATTATTCATAATTTTATTAAAGTAACACTAAAACTATTAAATATCTTATAATTTGTGAAAAAATAAAAGTATATTCCTCTTTAATCATTTTCGTTTTTAATGTAACAGAAAAAAATGCTAGATATTATTCATCGAGAAGCGATAGTGGGGGTAAACAAATAAACGTAACTTATCATATGTCTGTCAACTCATCTTTGATCATAGCCAATAGCACGAAATTAGAGAAATTCTGTGCTAATACCAATAGTAATAATCCGAGCGGTGACCATATATGAAACCCTACGTCATCAAACATCCGATTAATTTCTGATAATTTCGAAAGAATATCAACAAATTAAAACTGGAATTTTGGCGTTTGAGGTTATGTTAGATCATCGTGGCGGCAATTTCAAATTTATGAAAACAACTGTAAATATTCGTGGAAAATTTGGAAACTTTCGGAATATTCAAATATTTTAAAGGAAACTTTCATTTTTATCCGTTCCGGAAACTTCCGAAAGTTTCCTTGACCCATCTCTGATGCCTGTAAGGATTTATAAGCTTTAACTGATGTCCTGTATAAAAGCTGTGAGTTAAGATTAGGTAATTTACCATGTCCATTATCCCAACACTTGCTAAAAAACTTAGGTTCTTCAAAAAATCATCGGAGTATAAGGGTCGATACCGTCGATTATTGCCATTTTCTCGTCGTAACGACACTTGACATCAGCTTGTAACGTTGAATAATACTCACTACTAGACATTATCGTCAAAATAAACACTTTACTTGAAACACTAAAGTAAACCCAAAACACATTCTGAAAATCTTGTGCACATGCAATGATAAACAAACAGTAAATGAGGTTTTGTATACCCTTCAGACAGCTGCGTCAAATTCACGTGACCGAAAAATTACTACGATATGCGAATGCCAGTACTTCTCAGCGATCTGTTATTTTAAAGTGATATTTCAAAACAGCAGAAGGAGTTGAAACCTGTTATTAAAAAATAACAGCTTGTACTGATCTCTAGAAAACAAAATAATTAGTTGTGTGCCCTCCACGCCGACAGCGTGACGTCAACCGAAAATGATCTACTGAGAGAAGATATTTAAAACTTTATGAACATTACATTGAACAAGATTTTAGTTGAAAGTACGAGAACCACGCGAAAATTTTCATAACAGTGACATATTACTCGGAAATTTTTAAAAGATATGTATTTTTGAGGTTAGATGTTTACCATCAATATGACCGATGATGGCGTAGTGTTTTGAATATGGCGTAGTGTTTTGGGCGGTAAAATTTTAATTCAAATTTAAAAATACTTTTTTTTTGGATATTACTCAACTGATTGTGGAAATACAAATATTTTTAGTTATAATTATGTATTACCATCACAGTCAATGAGATTTTAAAATTTGTGAAAACACCGAATTAGACCCTAGTCTAACAAAAAATTATCGATAACTATACAGGGTGTCCCAAAAGTCAATGTCATCCCTTGAAGGGCTGATAGGCCAGCTCGTGACTGACCAGAATATCAAAATATGACCTTAGTAAAAAATTGTTAGTTTTTGAGATATTGGCACTTTTATGAATTTTGTGAAGTTCAACAACTTAGATCGGTTTTTCGAGTGCCACAGCTACAAAATGCCATATTTTAAGGTTCAAGTTTTTGTTACGCAACCCTGAATAGCCCTGCTATTGATCACAGTCCAAAATAAAATTAATTAATCAATACATTCGGAAAAAAAAACATTTTTGCTCAATTCATTTTGAAAACTACATTAAATGAGTAATTTTTTAAAATAACTTGCCAGGTTAGCGTGGTATTTCTTTTTATAGTCTAAGTTAGCTAATGAAAAAAATTAACTAATAAATTGAGCAAAACATTTTTTTTTCCGAATGTATGGCACTATTAATTTTATTTTGGACTGTTATCAATAGCAGGGTTGCGTAACAAAAATTAGAATCTTAAAGTATGGCATTTTGTAGTTGTGGCACTCGAAAAACTGATCTAAGGTGTCGAACTTCACAAAATTCATAAAAGTGCCAAAATCTCAAAAACTAACAACTTTTTACTAAGGTCATATTTTGTTATTCTGGTCAGTCATGAGCTGGCCTATCAGCTCTCCAAGGGATGACGTTGACTTTTGGGACACCCTGTATAAACAACTTAGAGAAAAGTTTACTTAATAATATATAGTACTTACTGTTTGCTCCATCAAACTGCGCCAATTTCCTCATTGCACTTTTCAGATTACTACTTCCCTCTCCTTTCCTAAAATAATTAAGTTCATAATTAAAATAAAACTAAAACAAAATAAACATTTGACATAGAAACAATTTGAAGGCACGTACTTCATTTCAAATTCCATCGTAATAGATTTATTGATACAAAACAAGCCGCCGTCCGCATTCCTCTTGAAAAATTCTACCCAAGGCACTGTCTCATTATCATATCCCACAATTTTAAGGAGCACAGGTTGGTCCTCGGGCATTGCTTTAGTAGCTAATGCCACAAAATCTTCGGGGATCTTGTCGATAGCCATCCTAACCTATAAATTCAAGAGTAGACAGAAATCGGTCAATTACAACTAAGATTAGCAATAACTAGCATCTAAATTAGTATTTCTCTTTAAACATTATAATACTTAATTGTCTTGTTTTGTACTGTTGTAAAATCAAGATTTAAATCAGCTCAACCCTGGTTTAAAATTCCTCCACAACTGTGAATTAAGTACTCACTTTAACAGCTTGGAAAGGATACTGACTCAAAACGTCACTGAGTTTATCCAACGGATACAGGATATCTTCTTTGGCATTGATAACATCGGTATTGCCATAATCAACGAAATAAATCTGGGCCAAATCCTCACTGGGTGACCAGTCGATGATTTGTATCCTATACCAGTGACCATCAACTTTATATTTCGCGAAGTAAACTTTACCCTCGCTGTTTTTCTTCGTAACTGGAGAAATAAGGTTCGTCGGGGGGTCCGTAAGGATTTTATTTTCGAGATTGTTCAGCAAACTAATTAGGCTGTCGTAACCGTGAGAGTGTAGTTGAACATAGACGTCCCCATTGCTTTCGATGTTCGTTGGGAAAACTTCTGTGATGGTCTCCTAAAAGGAAAAATATATATTTATTATTTTTTCAGCAATACAACTCGTTTAAAATGGCTTATATTTTATTCTATAAAACCTAAATTTTCGACAGCAGTTTTAAGAGAAAAGAGAACTATTTTGTCTTTTTAAAAAACTTACCTTGTGAATGACGGGAGATGCAGATTCAATCGTCAACAAGGGAATCATTTCTTGGTTAATAGAAATACCTGTTTCCACATCGTACATGAAAACTGGTATGCTTAGGTCGTTCACATTTTCTTCAACTGCAAATTAAAAATAAAAATAACTGTTTAAGTTAGTTGCAATTGACATTTAAATAAAGAGATACCTTCATTTGCCAGTTCTAAAATTACTTGCTTATATGAAATAGTTTGAAGGATTTCGGAATTCGTAGAGGCTTCGTACAGTTCTTCTAAACCAACTAGACGACACACAAAGGCCTGTAAGTAATAATAGTGATCTTTGTTTTATCATTTTGTACCCAATTTTATTGAAATTGTGGTACTTACCTGAGCCTGTGACAAGGCAAATTCCCTTTTTAGATAGTAAATATTGCTTTTGGAAATGGCCATTTCATCTCCATAATCAATGAAGAAACAGTGCACTGTGGTGTCGAACACTGCTACAGCTCTTATTCTGTACCACGTACCATCATACTTTGTCATGTAGTATCCAGCTTCTGTGATCTTTTCTGCTTTCAATTCGTTTTCATGCAAATTGTAATAAACTTCCATTCGGGTTATCATTTCACTATAAATATCCTATAAAAATAAAAAAATATGTTTAAATAATTCCCATTTTGATTATCCCCTGATGCTGTCAACTTGGTTGGCAAACTGCATATGATGTGAAAAATGCAAAATACTGAACAGTTCTCCAATACTGTGTTGGTGGAAATTAGGAAATTACTGAGTGAGTTAGTTTATGTTATTTTTCAACACTTTATAGCTGTTTGCTATAAAGTGTTTTCAAATTCAGAAAGACATTAGATATCCAGAAAAATACTCAGAACAATGTTCTTGAAGAAAGTTTTGCGGGAGTTTTGGAAATTGGTAGGATTAATAGGACTTGAGGTGATATTTTCAAAATAAATCTGTATACTAAAGAGGGATAAATTGTTGAGTTTCTCTTTTTGTGGGCTGAACAGTTTGCATATGCAAGTTCAGTAAAATAACAGTTAATATTGTAATATATAGGACAAAATTCAGAAAGTTTTGAAAATTGGTGGAAATGTTAAGGATAGCATAAGAATTAGAAAACCGAAAAATTCCTACCCTAAATAGTGTGCTTCGTCCCCTAGGAGGTCGTTCCACCCCCATTTTGAGGTTTTCTAGATTATCTCGGACACGGTGCACTTTTTGATAAAAATACCTATATACAAAATTATTCCTTATAAAATTCTCTAGCAAAAACGTATGTACACTTTTTCCCCTAAAATTAATAGTACTAGGACACGGTGCACTTTTGATAAAAATACCTATATACAAAATTATTCCTTATAAAATTCTCTATCAAAAACGTATGTTACACTTTTTCCCCTAAAATTAATAGTACTGTGGGAAATAAGGCGCACACATAAGGGTTGGTTCCAGTTAACACAATAAATTGTAATCTTTACTATAATCTACATCAAAGTTCAATGCTTAGCGCAAAAGCAATAGCTACTAAACTTTGCTCAAAATTATAATAAATGTAGCGCTTCCACCCTCTCACCCCTAGAAAATATCGCAATTTTTAAAGAATTATTTGCACAATTCATTCGAGTCTGGGGTTAAAAACATGCTTTAATTCTGAACTAGCTGCGGTACCTCTTTCCCTTTTCGACGACAAAGGCCTAATGAGAAAAACTAACAGGGCAACTTTATACCAGATTATTAATACTGTTTCAGAACGAGACCATATTTTCGAAATTAGTGAGTAGGTATGTGACTGATGGAGGATACTTGCTTCACCACGTAATATGGCCAAAAAAAGGAGAATTTAATAACATTTACAACGCTTACGTTAGTTACATAAGAAAACATTATGGTAATAGAGTAACTGTCATGTTCGATGGTTATTTGGATAATGCAAACAGCATGAAGAGCCTAAAACAACAAAGGCGGGGTACTGCAAAAAACCTGTCATGAAATTATATTTGATGAAAACACTGTTGTTTCTGAAACTCAGCAGAAGTTCCTTAGTAATTTGTTTAACAAAGAACGTGTGATTGCAGAACTAGTGAAAACATTTAGTAATGAAGGAATCGAGGTGTTCGTTGCTGCGGATGACACTGATTTATTAATAGTATAAACTGCTATCGAAAATGTTATAAGTGTGACACAGCTGTTGTCGTAGGGCAAGATATTGGCCTGCTAGTCCTTTTTATCGCTCTTTCTCCCTCCAACAAAGACATTACATTTTTAAAAGATAATACCTGCAAAAGGATTTACAGTTCAAGAGATTTACAATCCTCAACTTTTTTAAAAAACTGTAAAGAAACAGTATTATTTGCACACGCTATTAGCGGTTGCGACACAACCTCAGAATTTTTTTTTACAAAGGAAAGGTTAATGCAATCAATGTGCTTAATAAAAGAGATGACTTACAAGACATCGTGCAAACTTTTAATAATGAAAAGGCTAGTCATGAAGAAATTGTAGGAGAGCGATTTGTTCTAGCTTTATACAACTCTACCTCCGCAGAAAAAAGTCTAGATGTATACAGATTTATGTCTTTTAACAAACTTGTTGGTAAAGCGAACAATACTGTAATGTTATTAAAACTACCACCAACTTCTGCTGCTGCTTGGCAACATTCATATCACGTTTTTTACCAAATTCAAACATGGAAAAACGTTATGCTAGAAGCTACTGATTGGGGATGGAAAAAAGTCGGCGGTATATTAACCCCAACTATGACAACTAAAGAACCAGCTTCCGAATCTGTTTTGAAATATATTTCTTGTTCGTGCAAACTAGGATGCGAAAACAGGTGCAGTTGCAGAAGAGCAGGCTTACATTGCTCCACAATATGTTACCATTGCCACGGACAAGCTTGCATGAATGTCGAATCTATGGAAGATGACGAAGATTAATTAACGCAGGTAACCTTCTGATAATTAGTGGATTATACAGGGGACACCACGTAAAAAAACCGCGCCAATTACTTTACCTCTGTGGTGGTGCGGCAACAAGTACAATATACAATATTCTGGCTTGTTTAAAAATTGCGATATTTTTTTAGGGTGGAAGCGCTACATTTATTATAATTTTAAGTGAAGTTTAGTAGCTACTACTTTTGCATTAAGCATTGAACTTTAAAGTAGATTATAGTAATGAGTACAATTTATTGTGTTAACTGGAACCAACCCTTAATGTGTGCGCCTTATTTCCCACGGTACTATTAATTTTAGGAAAAAAGTGTAGACATTGTTGATAGATAATTTTATAAGGAATAATTTTATATATAGGTATTTTTATCAAAAAGTGCACCATTCCCGAGATAATCTAGAAAACCTCAAAATGGGGTGGAATCGACCTCCTAGGGGACGAAGGACACTATTTAGGGGTGGGAACTTTTCGGTTTACTAATTCTTAAGCTCTCCTTATAGTCCACAATTCATCGCCCCTTTTTTCAATGATTAGTAATGGACTGAATTTTGTGAATAGCTTCGTTTTAACGAGACGCCCAACTTTTCTCTCTGAGACAATTCTCGGTAGTGGTAGCTAATAGCAAAAATCATTTTTTCACGAATTAGACAATTCGACAACCTGTCAGATTATGTTGTTGTGGACAAACACAGGGCTTATTATAAATAACTCGCGCAAACGTAACCAAGGCAATCGAAAAACAAACCCTTTAACAAACGTTTAACGAACCCAAGCAGCATTCAAAGTGATGGGAACTGGCATCTGAGGCATCGGAACTTTAATATAGTAGGAATAACATAACTGTTACTAATTTTGCGACTTCAGGGTAATATTCACTTTGTGGTATGTATTTGTAGTGACAATTAAGTAGATTCTACTGAATTTAGGCACTGTATAGTTATAACACTTTCAAGTAACTGCTGGAGAATCTGCAACGTCGCGGATACTACTCTGCATTACTTTGAAGCATCCTCAACTGCAAAGTGAAAATTGGTAGCAATGCCGACTGCACAGCTTTACCAAAGGACCACTTGAAAGTAGTCTAACTTATTAGTGACATCTCGAGTAAAAATGAGGTTATTTCTACGAACATAGGGGCTTTGAAGTTATCTTTACTACACCCCACTAATTGAAAATGACTTAAAAGTTACATATACCTTGAAAATCTACTATAGAGTAATATTAACTTTTAAGACAATTTATATAATTATTGGCATTGAATAAAATGGCGGCATCTGAAATGCTCAGTGAAAGCGAAATAAAGTTTATCAGCACTCATCCACGTTTTATAGAAAACTGAAGAAACAGTTAAACAGTAGTAGAGAAATAGTGATTGTTCAGAATATGATGCAAAGATAGATTATTTCGCCACAGCAAAACCATCATCTTTGGCAACAAGTGCAAAAGTGCTCCCGTCAACACAAGAAGAGTAATCGAAAACTATAACAGTTGTAGTGATTAATGATACTGTGTACTGCTCGAAAATTACAACTTGTCTTTAACACACAGATTGACCCGTAGTTCAGTTAGTGATCCACTGAGCATATTAAATGAATTTGCCGATTAAAAACTTCAAATTTAATAAATGTTGTGTCGATGGGGAACGGACAATGTCGGTATAACGGCATAAGACATTATTTATGTACAATAAATTGAATTGAATGAAATTAAATGTAAACTGATCACTAAATAAATATGAAAACTGTTATGTATTTTTTCCATTATTACACACCTTACGTTAATAAATATATTTATCCAACACTTTCATATAAAGTGATCTTTACTGATAAGACTTTGAAGGTATAAAGTGACCCATAAGTCACTAGTGAGATAAAGTAGTAAGCTAAAGTGAGGTAAAGTAATTTAGTCACTAAAGAGTAATTTTAATATAAAATAAAGTCCAAGGAATTTATTTATTGTCTCCATTATATGGAAAATTAACAAAACAAAGAATCCATGCACTAACACTTATTTATATTTATGTTAACATTTATTGTCATCATATTCGATTTTTCACAAAGAAAACTGCTCTTCTGTACACAATTTTTCTCTATACTAGTAACGACGTCTGTATTGCCTGACTCGTGCTGCTCTCCCTGAATTTTTTTAGCAATAACAATCTTGTTGAGACTGAATCTTCCAAATAACCCTCCGCCACGGTGGATGATTTCCACACACCGTGACGTTTAAGGGTGGTAATGTCATCCCCAGCATTGGCCAAGAGTTGATGAGGAATGGCGCATGCTATGGCCAGTATACAAATCTGCATCAGGCAATTGCAAATAATCAGCTACAATTCTTGGAATTTTTGAGAGCTTATTTAATCCAACGCATTGGACAGTGCACTTTCCCTTTTGAAAATTTACGAAAAATCTTTTGTGAGACACATTTTGCGGTCTTAAAGACATATTTCCTAATCGAATCAAGTGGGTTCACCGAAAATCCTTCATTTAAAACTGTGAAACTTCTTGATTTATTCGTCTTGGTATCTAGTATGGATATATATAGATATTATTCTTTATCTCATATCTTCGACGCTTAAGAAGGTCAGTTCACCGCAATGGCAGGCACCGCAAACTCCCAATATCAATGCAACCTAAAAAACCCAAACATTTAAATAGGTATATAAAAGCAAGATCATAAAAAAACACCTACCTCTGACATAAGATGCTCACCGTCAGGGGCATCCATCAAATATTGTTCGATATGTGCTCTTTCCAAATAATATCAGATAATAAAAAGTATAATAATTGTTATTTTTAATAATCCACATATTCCCATCGCAAACAGTAACAGTGACACTCATGTGACACTTTAACAGTTATTACCGCGTTACCAATTAAAAAAAAAAAAAATTACCTATATCGATTCTGCCAATTCTACCAACATGAAAATAAGTTGGTAGCAACACTTACTAAGATCTTATAGTGTCATTGGTCCCATTTGCTACATCTAGGTAAATATAACTACACAGTGAAATTATTGCAGTTGCCGTCACCCCTTTTAAAGTAACAACAACTATAACGTTGGTGGCATCTGCTACTTTATAGTAAATGTAACTTGTAGGGAAATAATTTTGGTTTTTTCAACCTCTAAGTTACTGCAATTAAAATCGTCATTTTTCTGTTGTTGAATGAAGACGCCATTATTGACACGGATAAAAATATAATTCAATAAAAAATTTCTTTTTATTATAGTCATTTACAAATATGTTTTCTAAATAGATTATTACTTTATAATATATAAAATTTAAAAAAAAACGTTTTCCATAAAAAATTTTGTAGTTTTGCTTGTACTCATAATTTTTGCAAAAAATTTTTTTTCCGAAAAAACCATTTTCTCGAGGGGGCGTCTTTTTTATCGAAGCATCATGATAACATTTTACAGAAAACAAGTGGTGGTTTTAATATCTACACCCAGGGTAAATGCAAAACATCATGATTTATAATATATGCTTATGCATGTTGTATATAATCACCTTAACTTGGACCTTGGACATATCATGTGCTTAAACTCAGTAAGTCATTAATTTGCTATTCGAATAACAGAGAGCCAAATATATAGTTTGCGCTCTCATTTCGGTCAGCTGAGCTGTTCCAAAAGTTAGTCATTTCTACTACTTGGTTACGTCCCGTTTACGTAATAACCTAGTCTTCAACACGGTAATGGTAGAAGGACCGGAATAGTAATTTGCTACGTAATTATTATTCCCCATTTTGGTGAATACTTGGTAGAAGGATGGTTCCCATTACGTAACAGTCCTTAGTTACGGAAACCTTTAAAGTTCCCCTAATGGCAACTATTACGTAGAAACTACTAAAATTGCTGCTTGGGAATGAAAAATATATTGCAAAAATTATTTGACAGGTTGTCGAATTGTCTAATTCGTGTGAAATAGAAAAAATAATTTTTGCTATTAGCTACCACTACAGAGAATTTTCGCAGAGAGAAAAGTCGGGCGTCTCGTCGAAACGAAGCTACTCACGAAAATTCAACCTGTTACTAATCATTAAAAAAAAAAAAGGGTGATGTACTTGTGGACTATTAACATTTCCACCAATTTTCAAAACTTTATGAATTTTGTCCAATATAAATCGTTATATTACTGAACTATTGTAAATTTTCTATTATTTATGTATTGTTAAAAGTAAAACAGTTTAATAATTTCGTTTATATGATAACTAACGTCGTTGGCCAGCTGAACGTTTTTATTTATAATTATATTTTATTGAGAATGTACGATTATTGTTCTTGTTTATATGACGAAAATGTTAAATGTTTGCCTTTTGCCCACCCTTGAGGTTTAACTCATGCACTAATGCTCTTATTTGTATATTGATGTTAAATAATTCATTATAGCGAATTAATATTTTTTATTTTATTTATCCTAAACAAAAGTAATTAATAAACTATTAAAATTAAATGTAATAAGCACAAATAAAAACGTTTAGCTATAAATTTCCGTGAAAATCCATAGCTTTTGAGAAAGATGAAAATAGGGTACTTGTTATAAGAACCGTATAGGATAAAATATTCGTCGATACTTACACTTTCCTCTGTAGAGCACTGTCGGCACCATATCTCATTAGCGGACATGACACAGGTCACCTCAGCATATAGCTTGCCATCTTCTCGGAACTGAACAGTGTTTGACGGCACCGACACATCCATTAACGTCATAAACGTGTTCCACTTCTGGCCTTTCTGTAATGCCTGAGATATTAGAAAGTGTTTTTTGTTAGTCTAGGTTAGTCCCAAGCAAACCACCGCAAGGCAACGTGTTAAGTTCAGACGACTATGTACACTAGCAATGCAGCACGATGACCAATGACCATATAATACAATACGATGCAACATGGAAACACTTGGTAAAATGAGTATGGATGATGCTGGGAGGATTTTTGATTAGGATCGTCACTCTTCATATTTAGGCATAGGATAATGACAGTAAGTTTTATAAAACGATGTATACGTATCTATTGCTGAATGTCAAGTCAAAATAAATGAAAGGGGGA
The DNA here is from genome assembly GCA_936432065.2 of Rutpela maculata. NCBI lineage: Eukaryota > Metazoa > Arthropoda > Insecta > Coleoptera > Cerambycidae > Rutpela > Rutpela maculata. The sequence continues at coordinate 48,878,430 of OW386292.2, forward strand.
ATAATTATCACAAGATAGAGGAAGTGAAATATATACATTGGATACAAGAGGTAGTGAAGGGTTAACACTGAAAGAATATAGGACTCATGCTTTAATTTTGTAACATAAAATTACATTAATACTTAGTGGAAGTGGAGTAAAATTAAGAGTTTAAATCACATAATAAGGAATAGAGCATTTTTTACATGTGATGGAGTCAAATTAGGATTTTAATGTGAATTGTCTGGTCAAGGCAGTTTTTCTATTTTGACGAGTTCAGGGGGTCAACTTAAGTTCACAGCTCAGTTTTGCAGTTTCTGCGAGGTCAGCGTATTGTTTATTTATACAACTTAATTTTTTAGACTGTGCTTTGCATTTGTTTTCTTTGAATATCTCGAAATCCTATGTCCTATGGAAAACAATAAAAAGAAGGAAAATGTTCATTTTGATTTGTACAATAAAAGTACATAAACTATAATTCATTCAATTGTTATTATTTTAAAGAAATTGAACTTTGCCAAATTATACAACCACCACTTAAAATTTGAAATCAATATGATTACTAAAAGGGCTCAAATATACAATTATTGCTAAAAGTTTGCACCTTTGTGAAATTCTGCCATTAAGACCAAGAAATGTGTACGAGGGCTTAAATTGTAGTATTGCATAAGATAACAGAGAAAAACGATTTTTTTTTTTCAAAATTTAAATCCGTTTTATTGTAGTATTGTCTTTTATAGTTTTAAACAAATTCAAGTAACTCTCTGGTTTTTTTATGAAACCAAAAACGGTAAACGAATAATGAAAGCAGATTAAAACTACTTACTCGTATTTAGAGCTGAGATAAGTTAATTTTTACGTTTAGGTCACTTATAAATAAACAAATTGGTATTTCTTCTTGAAATTTGGGCTGGTTATTCTCCAATGCTTATTATTTTGTGTCTGCTATTTGAAGATAATCCAAGCTACAAATTGTTAAAACAACATCGAATAAAGCGGCTATGAGAACATAATGCACATTAAGTGTATATTATGTTAATCCCTAATCATAAACTGTATAGTTTCTTGGGAATAAAAGTTATTATTATTATTATCAATTTTTTTACAACTTTTTAATTTTTGTCACAAAAATGGTAAACCAACCTAACTTGTGTTCATGTATACAGCTTTGTAAAACTGTTAATATTACCGATAGAATAAAAAAATATTAAAAATATTTTGCAAGCTGGATTTGAACCCGAGACGTCCGCATCCTGAATAAAAAGTGCCAGTCGCCTTACCCACTGGGCTATCTGGCGACTAAAGTCCGGTTTGTAAAAACGTAATATTACATATTTGGTGATTTTCTGATCTCTAACAGAATCGCCAAAGACCCCACTTTCGGGCTTCTATACAGTATCTTTTAACAATTGTAGCTTTGGATTATTTTCGAGTAGCAGACATTGGAGAATTACCAGTCTAAATTTCAATAAGAAATATCGATTTGTTTATTTTTAAGTGACCTAAACGTAAAAACTAACGTATCTCAGCTCCAAATGCAAGTAGAGCATTAATTTTTTCTTTAAGTTGGCTTTTTTTAATCTACTTTCATTACTTCTTTATCGTTGATTTCATAAAAAAACGAGAGTTATTTGAATTTGTTTATAACTACAATTTGGAAAATTATGAACAACTACAACAAAAAGGGTTTAAGTTTTGAAAAAAAAAAATTCTCTCTCTGTGATCTTAAAGTACTTATAAAAAGCTACAATTTGAGGCACATTTCTTGATTTTGATGGCAGCATCTCGCAAGGGTTCAAAATTTTAGCAATAATTGTATATTTGAACCGTTTTAATAATCATTTTGATTTGAAATTTTAAGTGGTGATTGTACTTTATAAGAGTTATATTTCGCTGTCTAAACGCAAAATTTTGCAATATTCAATTTTTTTAAATAATAATAACAATTGGAATAAATTATAGTTTATGTACTTTTATTGTACAGCTCATAACGAATATTTTCCTTCTTTTTGTTGTTTTCCATAGGACTTATAAATTTCGAGATATTGAAAGAAAACCGATGGAAAACACGGTCCAAAAAAGTAAATTATTTAAATAAACAATACGCCGACCTCGCAGAAACTGCAAAACTGAACTTGTGAACTTAAGTTCATCCCCTGAACACGTTAAAACAAAAAAACTGCCCTGACTAGACAATTCACATTGCAAATTTTTTAGTCCTAATTTGACTTCACTAATGCAGATGGTGGTGCAGTCAATGTTAGGTATCAATCGTAGACCCATATTCCTAGAATGAGCTCACCTAATGATGACAAAATGATTTGTGTCGTTGGTTCTGCTCAGTCTACGAATATACGTTCTTTAAATTCTATCATTCGTGTAACCAGTTTTATTTCATGTGATTTTCATGTTCATCAATTGCTAACAAAAACAAAGACCTGATGTTTCATAAATTCAATCAATTCAAGCATCAATTTGTCGCAAATCACCATGCAAAACAACGTAGAATATGTATAGTACTATCTAACATTGACTCTAGCACATCTGTTGGATTTTAATGATACTGAATTATGGTAAATGCTCTACTGTCTTACAATAGAAATTTTTTTGGTGGAACTTGTCGAAAATATTACAAGCAGTGTAGCAAAAAGTTTTGAATAAATTAATAATAATGGATTAAATCTTTGTCCCGCAAGTCATTTGTTTAAACAAAGGAATGTTGAAAATTGTTTTTTCGGAGTTTTTCTTAAATATCTCTGTTGTTTCTAGTTTTCTGCGGAATTTTATCAAGAAAAATCTCCCCTTTTTTATTTGGTGCGACACGAGCTATAGAACCACAGATATTTAAGAAAAACTCAACAAACTCAACATTCTTTTGTTTAAACAAATGACTTGTGGGACAAAAATTTATTCCAAAACTTTTTGCTATACTCTCTGTTATGTTTCTGACAAGTTCCAGCAAAAAAATTGCTACAGGCCTGTCCAACACGCTGTCACTTTCATTTGTTTATACTACAGCAGCCATCTTTTGTTATGGTAGGTTAGGGTCTTGGATGGGCCTAAATAATGTCAGTAATACTGAACATGTAAGGTGTCAAAAATAATGACAGGGAATGACGGGGAAATTTTTAGTAATGATGTTTCTGTAATGATCTGCTGGAATGACATTATTACTGAACGTGCAAGGTGCCCTTTAGGCCTGTTCAAGACCCTAACCTACCATAACAAAAGATGGCTGCTGTGATATAAACAAACGAAAGTGACAGCGTGTTGGACAGGCCTATTGTAAAACAATTTCCTACAAATTTTAATTCTACTTGACTAACTATGTTGTATCAAGAAGAAGAATATACTGCGTGTCAAACATAGGAACAAGTGTGGAAATCTCAATATTCGACATCCCACTGTCCGCTCGTACAGTTTGTCTTTTTCCCTCCGAAGGACGTTTCACTCTCTCTCTTATGCAACTATAGTTGGCTTCACAATTTCTTTAATTTGTTTTAGTTGAATAAAACTAAACATCAAATTTCTTTGTAGAAATGCAATCTATATATTGTCATGAAGTTACACATTAATTTTAAGAAACGTGTTTCGTCACGTTTTCTTATAAATCTCGAGTCTATTCATCGGATCTGGGCAAACAATAAATCAAAACAAAAAAATTGCAATTAACAATCTTCAAAAAAAGTAGAGCATTTTTTGACTATTTTGGCTGTTTATTTATTTATGTTCATGAAGTGTGGAAAATCACTGCACTGTGAGTAAATGAGAGAGTTTACGGAGGGGTTTTTCCTGATCAGCCATTATATGTATACTGAAGTTGTGTTGGAATGAGGATACTTCAGTCATACGTGTATAGCTGAATTGGGTGCCCCCTCATCATCATGGACTAATGATGGGAGTATAACAATTTTATTGAAGATTAAATTTTACATCAAAAGATTTTGCTTTTTAAATATCTCATTTTTTTTTTTTTATTAATTCTTGATTCTTGGCGCTTCGGTAATTCGCATTGTTAAGGTTCACATATTTAAGAGAAGTTTTAACTTTGTTTTTTTTTTCATGTCACTTTATTGTTTGTAAATAATTGCTCTTTGTGTCGCATCTGTGAACGGAGGGAAAGACGTCTCCCCAAAATATGAGTAAATACAAGTTTCCAACTAAAAGAAAGAATGAAATACTGGAGAAACTGAAAAGTGGTCATATTTTCATAAAAACTGGAATTTGACACCCAAAGTGGGTCCAGTGGGCAAGATATTAGGACCAGAGCAGAATAATATAGAATATCATTAGTGGATTTGTAGGGAATTTCGATAGCACCAACTATGTATGGAACTGGCATACAATAAAAAGATTCTGAGTTACTACCAAAAAACTGTTTTGCTGTACCTTTTCCTCCACGGAGTTTGAGGAAAAACAGTATTTACAATCATAATAGTCGCTTATCTTTAAAACTGCACGATGAAGTTATTTTCAAAAGAAAGGATTGCTTATTTTAAAGCATTATTAAAGGGATGGGCTGAATTTGAATAACATTGTAGGAATTTTATGAACTCACATTAGTTTTCATTTCAGTTAGTATTATGTATTTTTGTTAATAAGAAACTGTTAAATATGTACTTAGAGGAAAAATGATGGAAAGTTACTATGGATCGAAAAGTGTTACAAGATGCAATTTTGCTAAATTCACAAAAGCATATATCTATATAATCACACAATGCATTGTGTAATATGCATGAAAAATTATGTCTAAATCAATAAAATATTTACACAGGTATGAAAACTACAAACACTAAAAACCATCACATATTATTATAATGCTAACAAATGTTATACTGCAACAATTACAACAATACTTACGTCACCTGGTTTACAGTGCCGCAACACATAGTTCTCCATACATTTCTCTACCTGTATGCAAGGACTACTGTCGATTATCTTAAGCCAGTCGACAGGCAATTGTTCATTGTATTTGTCAGCATAGTCGAGCTGCAGTTGCCAACCCCAGATTCCTACAAGTTAAAACATAAATCTTTTTGGAGGAATATTTAGCATTTTTTTAACATTACAAAAATTAACATGTTAAAAGCAAAAGCAGGCAATGAAACACGAAATGTGGCTATTTAAGACCAAGCTGGTACGATAAATTTGATTCAATGTGAAATCATAGCTTGTATTTCCTTCAGTGCATTTCCTTTTGCTATCTATATACTGCAGCTTACGAGTCTTTTCCATTCTGAACTTAATTCCTAATTACTTCCATATCCTTTAAAACTTACCTTATAAAAGCAAATATACTTGAAGCCTAAAAGATCTTAATCACAACTTCAATAAAGCAATAGACTATTTTGTAACACTTACAAAACTTTCTTAAAACCTACTGAAGACTAAATGACTTTTAAATTGTTTTTTTGGGTTTCCACATAGTGGAGTGCAAATATAGTATCAACATTTTTTTCATTGTGAGAGACTTGGATAGAAAATCTGGATATGGAAGTAGTGATTCCCTGGGCAGGGGTTTTTCGATTAGGAGCACATTTAGACAAGGTATTAGCCTATATAGACATATAGCAAAATCCTATTGTAATATGTTGCAACCCCTTAAAATTTAAGGTTATGTTGGTTACTAAAAAGTAGTGTATTTGCACCTACTCGAAAAAGAACCTACCAGAAGATTCCAAAGTGACATCTGGAATTATCGAGAGAATGGTGGCGTCATCACAGAACAATCGAGATCTGTCATTTTTAGGTATAAAAGACCGATCGCATTCTCGGCGAGGAGTTCAGAAAGTTCAAAAAGTATAGAAAGTGAGGTTAAGACTTCAAGGATAAACAAAGTGATGAACATTGTGATTTTAGTCAGTAAAGTGTATTTAAATTAATAATAGTATTGTGAAGTATCCAGTAAATATTTAATAAAGTGTGTTAGTGGACATCTCTTGTTATAATTTTTGGAACCCACGGAATTTGCGAGGGTGGTTTCCTAAGGGTGGAAACACGTTACAAATTGGTGTCAGAAAGCGGAATTTTATGACAAGAGGAGCTCTGAAGTTGTGCTGGAGTGTTCGAGAAGTATTCTCGAGGTTTAGTGCTAACACAGTGGACTAATTTACTGGACATTGTTCGAGGGTTATTTTCGGACAGGAAAATAGTGTTAAGTTCATTTTTTTGAGACATTGTAGAACATTTTATTAGGACATTAGTGTGATCCTTTGAACTGAGAAGTGATAGAGACACTGAAAAAGACTTATTTAGTGCGTGAAAAATTACTAGGACTTCTATTTGAACATTAGTGGAGATTATTAAATTCTCTGAACTGGATAGTGACAAAAGACTCTGGATAAGACTTTTTCGTGCTATTTCGAGATTTGTCTGAAAAGTTCCATTACCGATATTGACGTGACAGTTAAATTTATTTTATTTTAATTTCATCGTATGCCCGTAACAACAAGAAGTATGGCATCCGATAAACAAATACAGGACTTATTTGAACAATTCCAAAAAATGATGGCACAGCAGCGCCAGGAGGAGGAAAAACGGCGTCAAGAAGACAAAGAAGAACAGGAGAGAAAACGTCAAGAAGAAAAGGAAGAGCAAGAAAAGCGACGTCGGAAAGAAAAAGAGGATGAAGAAAGAAGACGTCAAGAAGAAAGGGACGAATTAAAGAAAATTATGGAAGATCAAGAAATAAGACGTCAGAAAGAAAAAGAGGATGAAGAAACAAGACGTCGGAAAGAAAAAGAGGATGAAGAAACAAGACGTCGGAAAGAAAAAGAGGATGAAGAAACAAGACGTCAGAAAGAAAAAGAGGATGAAGAAAGAAGACGTCAAGAACAAGAAAGACAACGTCAAGAGGAAAAATACGAACTCAGAAAAATAATGGAAGACTTGGAAGAAAGACGCCAGGAGGAATTAAGGAAAATCCTGAGCGATCAAATAAAAATACAACAGGACGCAATCATTTCTGTCAAGGAAGAAGTTAAAGAAGAGATAAACAAGGTCGAAGAAAAAGTAGATAAGGTAGAAGAAAAAGTAACTGAGTTTGAAGTAGAAATAGACCGGCTTAAACGACTGTTGAGAGATAGAGGAAGCCAGCAGGTGGTATCATCAGGTCAGCGACTAAAACCTCCTTCTTTTGACGGCCAAAGTTCCTGGACGACGTACAAGAGGCAGTTTGAGGCAGCAGCATGTGCGAACAACTGGGATAACGAGGAAAAGGCCATGGCATTAGTTCTGGCGTTAAGGGGCCAGGCCTCAGAATTACTTCAGACTATCCCAGTTGAGAAACAAAGGGACTTCAAAGTTTTGGAAGCTGCATTAGATTTGAGGTATGGCGATCAACACCTTGCCCAATTATACCAGGCTCAGCTGAAATCCCGGATGCAAAAAGCTGGGGAAAGTTTACAAGAATTTGAAGCTGCGATAGAGAGACTGGCACACCTGGCGTATCCGAGTGCACCTAAAGAATTCCAGGAACAATTAGCCGTGGGGGTCTTTTTAGATGGTATAAGGGACGAAGAGGTCAGGTGAGTTCTGAGGCTGACGAGACACCAAAGTAGTAGCGAAGCTTTGGTGCGTGCACTCGAAGTAGAAGCCGCTTACAGGGATACTCCAAGGTCGAGAGTGCGAGCTGTGACTCTCGAAGAATCGCAACCAGAAATGAACCAGAACCCTATGTTGACGGAGATGCAGAAAATGTTTACCAAATTATTGAACAAAGTGGATGATCTTAGGGAGCAGAGAAAACAACAAAATAAAGGAAAGCCGAGTGGAGGTATTAAATGTTACAACTGCGGCAAGGTAGGACACATGAAGCGAGACTGTCGACAGCAGAATTCGGAGAGTCGAGTAAATGCTGTGAATCTTGAAGAGAAGCAGGAAAACAGTACCAAGGGGGTTGTTCTGGCTAGGGAATGCAGTGACCCCAGAGAAATAAAGATTTCCCAGCATCGAAGAATCGCAAGCAGTCTGTTGTTGCATGGATATGTGAACGGAAGAAAATGTTTGTTTACCATCGACACAGGTACTACGTCATCAATAGTACGGCCAGGATTTATATCGGGCATAAAGATTACCAAGAGGCAAAATGAAGAAGTGATCGTCCGGACAGCTACGGGGGACAGGGCTACGGTTCATGGAGAAGTAGACCTGGGTTTGCAGATTGGGCATTTGAGGTTCGACCACAGGGTCATCGTGGCTGACATTACGGATGACTTAATTTTGGGACTGGACTTTATGGAACAGTATGGATTTATTGTTGACGTAGGAAAGCGAATGTTAAGGATTGGGAACGAACAATTTATTCTGTCAAAAGTGAACGACCAATGCGAGAAAACCAGGCTGTTGACAACGCAGGCAGTCAAAACTCCTGCATTATCCAGAAAACCAGACAAGGAAGATTGCAAGTGCTACCCACAGGTGAGAAAATTGCCGAACGTGGTTAAAGTCAACACTGTCAAGGTCGATCTTCCAGACAGTTGGTCAAAGAAAACTCTGAGGCAAGAGCAATTGCGTGATGTAGAAATCGGACCCATGTTGCGAGCAAAAGAAGAGGGAACGCGTCCAGCATGGAAGGATGTTTCCGACACAGAAGTGGGGCTGAAGGCTTTATGGTCACAATGGGATTCACTTACAGTCGTAGATGGGCTTTTGAGGAGAGCATGGGAAAGCCCAGATGGGAAGCAGGTTGCCATGCGTCTAGTGATTCCCAGGTGTCGTGTACCAGAAGTACTCCAGGAAGCACATAATGAAACATCCAGCAGACACTTCGGCATAAACAAGACATTGAGTAGAGCACGGGAACAGTTCTATTGGGTTAATAGTCGCCAGGATGTGGAGGCCTGGTGTCGCAAGTGTAAAAATTGTGCTGCCCGTGGAGAACCATTTTCGATGAGCAACTACAGAAATGGAAGCCGAGAACAGCTGAAGAATGATCGAGAGCAGATGAACAGAACTAGTAACCGCTTGAAGGCTCGTTATGATCAGAATGCCAGTACAGGGGGATTCAAGGTGGGGGATCTGGTTTGGCTGTATAACCCACAGCGGAAGGAATGGAGATCCCCGAAACTTCAACCTCTTTGGGATGGACCGTATACTGTTATTACCCGAATTAATGATGTCGTCTATCGTATTCAACGAAACAAAAAGTCCAAGATGAAGATCGTACACTTGGATAGACTGGCGAAGTATGTGAAAGAGGCTGAATTGCCTGACCGGGACGTTCAGGCTTAAGGAGGGGGCAGTGTAATATGTTGCAACCCCTTAAAATTTAAGGTTATGTTGGTTACTAAAAAGTAGTGTATTTGCACCTACTCGAAAAAGAACCTACCAGAAGATTCCAAAGTGACATCTGGAATTATCGAGAGAATGGTGGCGTCATCACAGAACAATCGAGATCTGTCATTTTTAGGTATAAAAGACCGATCGCATTCTCGGCGAGGAGTTCAGAAAGTTCAAAAAGTATAGAAAGTGAGGTTAAGACTTCAAGGATAAACAAAGTGATGAACATTGTGATTTTAGTCAGTAAAGTGTATTTAAATTAATAATAGTATTGTGAAGTATCCAGTAAATATTTAATAAAGTGTGTTAGTGGACATCTCTTGTTATAATTTTTGGAACCCACAGAATTTGCGAGGGTGGTTTCCTAAGGGTGGAAACACGTTACACTATGTACATGTTGCAATATGTGAACTTTTCAAAAAGAAAAAAAAACATAATTTACTAATTCGTAGCAAAAACAAAACCCTATTTTTGTATATACTGACTGGATTATAAAGCTGTATCTCCGATATTATCCATCGTATAAAAAAAATGTAAAAGAGCAAAGTGCAGAGAATTTTATGGAGTACATTTTTGATTTGAGGTATCATTTCATTAAAATGTACCGTAAAGAAGATATAGCAATTTTTCTTGTTTTCAGCGCCAAGAGCATCACGTTCGGAGCATATTTAGAACGTCAAAATCTACATCCCTGCCAAAATTCAAAACTTCTCAACTTTTTGCGAGCTCAAATGTAATACTGGACTATATATACCGTGCGTGTAATTTCCCATTAGGCATGTACATTCATGTAGCGCGAGAAATATGACAACACCGGCAGCCGTAAATTCGTCCGTCGGTGGAGCATCCCAGCTCTGTTATTTCATTTCAGCCAGCTGACACACGCGATGTTGTAATTCTTACTCCCCATGCCTAGCCCGCGACTACACACACGGTATAACTGTATTGCCTGGGTTTAAATGAAATTTATTTTATTTAAATTTATAGTGAAAAGATAGCCTGTTATGTTGTGAAAAGTGACTCCAAGTTTAAACTTAAATTACTCAGAGATAGTGCATCTTTTTTTCTTGAAACCGACATCAACTGTACTGTGCTTATTGTACTTTTAGTTAATATAAAAAATTGTTGGAAAACATTTTTATATGTTGAGAGTTATTTAATAACAAAACTACAAACTGAAGGACAAGAGTAAATTGCTCATACAACACTAGTGAACTATGTTTGAAACTGAGAATGGTGTAGAAGACAATTTTAAATTTAAATGTTGTATAAATAAGAGCTTAAAAATTTACATATGTACACAATGTCACAGTATATATCATAAAAGTTGTGCGTTACGCCAAAAAAGTAAAATTAAGTATGTTGGTGACAATAAGATAATATGTTGCAATAAGGATGATGACACATCAATCATATTAAATAAAACTGAATTTGAAGAGATCAAATCCACAGTGCATGACCTACATAAGGAAAATGAGTTAAAGGATAATTTTATTCTAAAATTAAAACGTGAAAAATTTGACTTCATGAAAGAGGCTTCAAAAATGGACGAAGATTTAAATATTATTATAGACAACCAAGAAGAGAGATTAAAGGAACTAAAAAAGTTTGTTGACGAGTTAACAGAAGAGTTAACGACTTATAGAAGCAAACAATTAATAAATGTTACTACACAGACAGATAAAATGAAGACTCTGTTAAAAAATGCATCCACAAACACTACAGAAAAAATGCAAAATCAGGCAAATATTTCTACAAACACAGAAATTGTTGAAAAACATGCACATCCCTTACATGATCAAAATATAAATGAATATCCACCAAGCGACAACAAAATGAAGAATCAAAATGTAAGAACAAAATCAAGGATTTTAATTTTAGGCGATCAACATGGCAAAAATATGGTGGAACATTTGGACTCCCTAAGAAATTGTTATGACATACAAGCCATTCTTAAACCTAACGCCAAAATGTCTGATATTATAGGAAACATTAAAATAAGTACAAAAACTTTTACTGACTTGGATTATGTAATAATTCTGGCAGGTTTTAATGATATAGCTATTCATAGAAAATATTTTCTGTTTAAATTGTTGAGTGACAATGTAAAATTATGTTCTCAAACAAATATTATTATATCTTCTATTCCATATTCCAGAAATGATTATATTAACAAAAGAATTTATAAGGTAAATCTAAAATTAAAAGATATTTGTGAAAAATTGGACCAATTTACTGAGGGACACATAGCATATCTTGAAGTAAATCAAAAGACTCTCATATTTAATAAGAAATTTGTGAGTAAAAACATTATAATGTTAATAAATATATTAAAAAATAGGAAAAAAAACTTAGTATTTTTAAATGTGGAAAAAGAGGAGCTCAACAATAAATCTAACTTTATAATTGATTTGATAAGTAATGAATCAATTGATAAAAATATACAGGGAAATAATACACCTTTTTTATACCCTCGATTATCTCAAATAACTGTAGAGGACTAAATAATAAGTTTAATTCTGATAATAAAGATTCCACTGTAACTATAAATTCAATTAACCTATGCCATGTTAATGTTCAAGGGTTTATGAGTAAATTTAATGAAATTGAATTATTTGCCCTTATTGAAAATCTTGACATATTATGTATAAGTGAACACTGGATTTCAAACAATGATATAATTAATCTTAATTTTCCCAGTTTTAATATTATTTCTTATTATGCTAGAAGTGCCCATATACATGGTGGAACGCTAATATTGGCAAAACCTGATATAAATTGTATTAATTTGGATCAGATTAATAAATTATCAGTAGAATTACAAATTGAATTATGTAGTGTATTATATCACACTTCTAATAAAGTGAAAATTGTATTAATTACGTTATATCGACCGCCAACTGGCGACATAAATGTTTTAGTATCTAAATTATCGGAGGCCTTAACTATTGCTGTGACAAAATCAGACTATATTATATTATGCGGAGACTTAAATTTAGATTTTAATAATAAAGTATTAAGTACAAATATATTAATTGATACTCTTGACTCTTTTGAATTGAGCGTTGTAACAAATGTACCCACTCGAGTATTTACGAACAGAAAAGGCCAGACATCATCCAGTTGTATCGATTATGTAGCCACAAATATACCATTTGAAATGTTAAAATGTAAAGTAACGAATCCCAACATTGCCGATCACTTTGCACATGTTGTTTCAATTTCAATGAAAGACTATAGAAAAAATTTAGTAAATCCTATGCAAGTGAGCACCAGATTATTTACTGAAAATAATCTCAATGAGTTGAACTACCATCTAAGTAGGACTGATTGGACAGGTCTATTGTATTTAGATCTCAATGATGCTTTCAGATTATTTTTAGAAAATATAGCCTGGTGTCTCAATGTTAGTTGTCCTATCAAAACTTATAAAAAACATAATGTAGAAAAATCTAAAAATGGCTGGTTATCCACAGAGCTGGTTCTTGAAAGCAAACAACTAAAAGATATGTATTATTATGTCAACCAAGGCAACAATGAAGACGCAAAAACAACATATAATAAGAGGAAACAGGAATATAGAAAAAAAATAAAAGAAGCCAAAACACAATATTATAGAAATAAAATAATAAACTCAAATAATAAACCCAAAGAAACATGGAAAATTATAAATGAAAAACTTGGCAGAAATAAAATCAATAACAGTAAAATTGTGTTAAATTTTGATAATACTGAAATAACAGATCCAAATCTAATTGCTGACTTATTTGCAGATCATTTTTCTACACTAGCCGAAAAAAAACTACTAAATCATTTTGGTTCCAACTTAGTACTACCTTGTACTCTAATGAATACAACTGTAAATTCAATTTTCTTTAAGCCTGTCACTGAACTTGAAATTAAAAATATTATAGATTCCTTAAAAAATACAAAATCTAGTGGTTTCGATGAGATAACAACTCATGTACTAAAACACATTAGTAATAATATAATACAATATTTGGTATATCTATTTAATTTATCGTTAGAAGTAGGTAAATTTCCTGACGTATTAAAAATGGCATCGGTTTTACCTTTACATAAAAAAGATGATTCAATGAGTATTGAAAATTACAGACAAATATCAATTCTAAGTATATTATCAAAAATTTTAGAAAGAGTGGTCTATAATAGAATTGAAAATTTTTTAGAGAGATATAAAATCCTAACGGACTCTCAACACGGTTTCAGGAAGCATAAATCCACAGAAACAGCATGCTGTCACTTAATGGAATATGTATATTCCAATCTTGATAGAGGCCAGTATGTTGTTTCTCTATTCTTCGATCTATCTGCAGCATTTGACACTGTGAATCATCAGTTTCTTATAGAAAAATTATATAATATAGGTATCAGAAATTGTCCTTTAAGTTGGATCAAATCTTATCTTAGTGGTCGGAAAATGGTTGTAAAGTTGTCAGACAATACCTCAAAAATTCATGATGTTAAATTGGGCGTTCCCCAAGGTTCAGTTCTCGGCCCACTGTTGTTTGGTTTATATGTGAATGACCTTCCATTTAACATTACAAATGGTAAAGTCACAATGTTTGCAGATGATATGACAATAACTGTTTCAGCAAAAACTCCCGAGGAAATTCAGCTTGTGGCAAAGATAGTTGTAGAAGAATTAAATATATGGTGTGATAGAAATAAGTTAATATTGAACAACAAAAAAACTGTCTGTTTAAACTTTCACCTACAAAAACCCCTCCAAGAGGACCTGCTATCTATGATAAATATAAAGTTTGCAAATGATGTTAAGTTTTTAGGTACCTACTTGGACAAAAGATTGTCATGGAGCTCTCAAATTGAGCATGTCTGCAAGCAGCTCAATAAGGGATTTTTTGCTATCCTCCAGCTCAAAAACTCGATGAATGAGCAGGTACTCTTGGACGTCTATTACTCTTTATGCTATTCATGTATCTCATACAGCATTACATCTTGGGGTAGTGCAATTGAAATGAACAGAGTATTTATAGCACAAAAAAGAGTTGTGAGACTTATATTTGGGTTGAAATATAGGGAAAGTTGTAGAGAAATTTTTAAACAAAAAAAAATTTTAACTGTTCCTAGCATATTTATTTTAAAATGCGTCACATTGTTCATTAAACTTAAAGACAAGTTCACAACGTTGTCTTCAAGTCATAACTACAACACTAGACATGGTGACCTTATTTCTATTCCCAACCACAAAACTAGTAACTTCAAACATTGTTTTTATTATAATTGTATAATTTGTTACAACGCTTTACCAAATGAAATTCGCAGCATAAAAAATTGTCATAAATTAGTGAAGGAAACAAAAAATTTTCTCCTTGAAAATGGGTACTATAATTTACAAGAATTTCTCTATAGAAACTAATACAGTTTATACCATGCTTGAAGATTAGTTTTATTATTGTTTTTTTTCTCTTCTTCATTCCATTTAACAATATAAATATTTATGACTAATTACATGTCTCTCATTAAATTTGGGCGTGAGCGGTGATTATTTACTTATCTTTATTATAAGTATTTTATATATATATATATGTATATTGTATTTGTTTATTTATTGACTTGTATTTTTTAATTTTTAAATGTTATTCTGAATTGACTTGCCATATGTACAGTAATTGTATCATCTTGTGGTTAATAAATTATCTATCTATCTATCTATCTATATAAAATTTACCAGTTTCAAGTACACGTTATACATTTCTGAAGGAACAATACTCTGAAATTCAATTTGAATTGAACCAAATACGAATAAAGGTAGTTATTATTAGTTATATTTTAGATGATTGGCGCAAAATGTATAAAAGAAAAAACGATGAAAGATAAAGGGCAATGAAAAGTACGAGAACAAAAAAAAACAAACCGTGGTTATGTTTTTCTAGCATCGGTGGAATCCTCTCCAAAATATCTTTATCGCTTGCTAACAGCAACGTTTTTTTACGACCGTATTTTCCAATAAGGTCATTTAATGCCATTTCTGCACAGTATTTCTCAGCAGACAGAGCGTCATTAAATTCTTCTGGATAACTTGTGTAAACATGTTTACCGGCATCATGTTCAATCTAAAAAAAAAGAGAGAGACCTAAGATGACTTTAACTTTTATATATCTTGAAAATGTACTGGAATAAATATTACCTTTATTTTACAGATAAAGAGTCGATTCTGTTTAGTCTTCACGAACCTCGAGTCGACTTCCAACTGACCAATTTTATGCATTTCAATAAAACTCTTTAAATCTACAATAACATCGCTAGTACGAACAAATTCAGTAATCTGAAAAAAAATATAAAATAAATAAAATTAAGGCACAGATCAATTTTTTCTCTAGATTCATAAGTGTTTACAGTTTCCAAGCAAAAAGTTTTAGGTGAAAATAACAAATTATGTTATATCTTAAAGCTAGAGTGACAACATACAATGTGTCCCCGGATCGGGTACTGCACTCTTATAAACTGTCGCATTGTAGATTTGGTGAGAAAAAGTTAGTCTTTATAAGTAGTTTTGCTTAACTTGGGAAGTCAGAAACAGTTGTCAAACTTACCATAAACTATACAGAGTGTTCTAAAATGTAGAAATTATAAAATTAGCCTGAAATCACGGTGTATTAAATAGGTGGTCCGACGTACGGCACTTTCCTATGATAATAATGGCTTCATAAGTGCATGGTTTCTATTTACTTTAGTAGATGGCGCGAGCAATAAGGTCCTACAATTACCTGGACATGTGCATCGTACAACTAACATAACCTCAAATTTTAAGGTTTTTTCGTTTATTCTCATTTTTAATGTTTGTATAGGCATTTCTAGCTTAGAGCCATACTGGCTTTGGAAGGGTTGAAGCAACTCCTTAGGTCGCTACCACCTTCTCTTCCGTGAAAAATGAAGAGATATGCACAGGAAAAATGATCATGTGTCGAAAAACCTGTAAATCCTGGCATGTTTTCTGGTGAGTGAGGGGTGGTTTCTGCCCGTTTGAGGGATGAGGAGGGGTTAGAACTGAAAATGAATATTTTTCCCATAATCAGCGACTCCAAAAACGAGGGGATACGGGTTTGAACGGAATCATTTGAAAAAAAAATGATTTTCCACCCCTAGGGAGGGTAAATCAACTCCCTAGGCTTGCGGTCTGGATTCCTTACTCTATAATCCTCTTCCATGTAATTTCAAGTATAACCCGTCGATAAATCACTCCCCAGACCAGTTTATATATGAAAACATAAAGGGATACATAAAAGGGGTGGTTAAAAGGGATGGTTTTTGGCCACTTCAGGGGGGTTACGGCGGTCAAAAACTTCTCCCACCTCTTCTATCGTGTTCAGCACCATCGAAAACGGGGGGGGGGGGGGGAATCTCGTCTTTGGACGAAATATTTATACTACATTTTTCCTTCATTGCATAGACTATTAGTAGGACTGACAGAGTTTAAGATTGCAACATTGCCACATCGTACACTCCGGCCTATTCACATTAAAGCCAGTCGTGTCTGTACCCAACATTTTTAAAATCTCCTTCTAACAATCCAGAATGTTTGTAAATATTGTATACCTAAAATAACAAAATTTAACTAATGCCTTATAAAACAATCCATAATGTGCTATTTATCACAGAAAGTTTTGTTAATTTTTTTTATATAATTCTAAAAGCGATCTATAAAATGCTGCTTTTAAGAAAAAACATCCCCTAAAAAACCATCCCTAGCACTTGTATTTTTTTTCACAATTTTTCACATATTGTGTACGTTATTCTAAATGCATAATCATAATATGGTAGGCAACTTTTTACAATTTCTAGTCCACTGTGTGACACTGTGACAGTTCATCAATTAAAGAAAATTGCTTGCCGTCAAGGAATATTTTTAACAAATACCTCATCTAATCTTGTCAGGTTTCCATTTATTCAAAAAACCAATGACTTGGTTCTTGGAATAAAATCAGTCTGTGAAATTTTATTGGTGTCCATTATACATATTAAGTCACTAGCTAAAGCTACTAGTTAAGATTTAAATAATAGACAATTATATTAAAAAGCCAACAATTAAAGAGTCATTGTCAATTATGTGGTTATTAGGAAAGGGATCAGAGTGTATTCTGCTCGCATCTTACCTTAGGTTTAATCACATTTACATTCACGTTCACAGCCGTTTCACTGGTGGGACTGCTATTCCCACTGTCTCTTTCAAGACTTATCTCCGACATTTTCTTCGTTATACGTCTCTTGGTGCTCGCCAGTGACGAACAAGCAGTCTTACTTTCATTCACTTTATTGTCTATCACTACTGTACGACCATTATTCGTAACATTCCTCTCTTGTAATACAGACGTTCCGTTTATTTGCAACCTTGTGCTAATTTCTGGTTTCTTCGGCTGGGAACTTTGCCTCTGAGGAAGATTCTTAATGTAACTTGAGGAATCCGGTACAACAATTTTGGATGGTACTGAAGGCTTCTCGTAACTGGGCCATTTCACAAATTGATTGTGAGACACTGCAGCTGGCCTCGAGGAGGTGTGAATCTTTTTATGGTAAGTTTCTTTTGGTCGCCAATGTACCGTTTTGGCCGAGTAATTTCGTGTGTCAAATCGGGCAGCTTTCCTTAACCTAAATTGTAAAGAGAGATTTTTTATATCAAATTTCCAGCAACTATTTTTTAATATTTAGAATAACAATATAAAATATAACATATTTTTTCTAAATAAAAAAATGTTCACAAAATCACTTATTTTATTTGACAAGAGATAAGAGTCCATGGAAATGCTTCTATTGGAAAAATGCACCCACTTAAAAATCAATTATTATTGTATACTAAAAGCTAGTGTTGCCACGAGACGAGACGAGACGAGATTTTATCCATTTCCTATCTCGATCTCGAAAATTCTAAAAACAAGGTTCTCGATCTCGATCTCAGTAAATCTCGAAATTCAATTCTCGATCTCGAGTTCGAGATTCTCGTGTCTCGAATATTAAGTACGTGCGTACGAAATGTTGTCTATTGCGACTGCGCAACGGCCAAGCGTATGTTCCGTGCTCTGTGTACCAAACCAACCCCAGACCAGTCGTTGCACGTTTGTGTTAAAAACAATAACTTCGTTGTCGTGATTAAGATAAAACGCAATCGCAATATAAAACAACTGCTGAGAAGATTTCAATGGAGAGCGATACAAGTGTAATAGAAGATGATGATGATTCGGTGAAAGATGCTGATTATCAGTATGCCGAATTTAAAACTGGTAGTGACGACGATGAATCGGTACCATCAACATCAATGTCTAGCAGTAAAAAAACTAAAACTTCTAAACTAATAAAAACTAAGCGCTTTAAAGGAGAGGATAGTTTACCTGTGGAAGGGTCTTGTGGCGTGACTGTACCAGTATTGAAATTACGCAAAACCAAATCGAGCGTCCCTAGCCATTTTAAGAAATATTTCGACATCCAAAAATTAGCAGAAACTGCAGAGAGTGGCACACAGCGCAACAAAAATGACAAAATTGCAAGATGTACGCTATGTCATTCAAAAATAAAAATGAAGCAATCTAATACGACTGGTTTAAAGCGACATTTAAAAATCCACCACATTCAGGAATATAGTAACATATTTCCTAACAAAGACATTTCAAAATCAGGAACTCGAAGTCTGACCGACATGATAACGTCCTTAAAGGTAGGTACATCATAAAGTAATATAATTTATTAACAAAATTTGTTAACAAAAAATATGTGACCACGTACATTCTACAGAATGTCCTGTTTGTCTCCTGCGTCCTGCATCACTGCATTATGTCGTTATGTTAAATAGGTCACCCTGCATATTATTGCATTTTCGCATTGTCTTTTTATAGTCCAGTCAACGGAGCGCTAAAATTACCAAAATTTCTAACTTGAGTGCTAATGAATGAATTTTGATGAAACTTGTGCAATAGATAGATAGATAGATATTTATTGGTGTTAAGACATTTACAAGAAATGTATCCACAAGTCAAAATAAAATATAAAAGTAAATTATGTAAAAATCACATATATGAATAAAGATAATATACCGGGTGCCACAGAATAGTGGCTCCCCCCTATATTTCTTTTATTTTTTAACTTATCCATTTAAATCCATTGGGGTGCATAAACTACCTATAAAAGTGGATTTTTGGACATAAAGAACGGCATAAGATCATTTCCGGTTTACCCGGAAATGACCGCAACTTTCGATTTTTAAATGGAACACCCTGTATATTTTTACATATTTGGATTCAAGACAACATTCTGAGTAAACCATGAGATTTTTGCGAGTTTTTGAGTCGATGTTCAAGCATTTTAAGACATTCGTCTAGAGAGCTTTGGAATACCAAAATTTGTTCTACGGCAGCTAAAGTCCAAGGGAAAAATATAATTTTTCGTTTAATTTCATTAATAACTATTTACGAAGCCTCCAAAATTGAACATATCACTTTTTTATCGAAAACTTTTTTTTTCAAATGGAAAGGTGGTGGCTCCTTGTATTCAATAAATTATAGATTTTTTTCTGAATTCATTGATATCAGTTTCATATCTATGCTATTTGTTTTTCTATTTTATTAAATTTATTTAAAAATAAAAAATCACTTTCAAAATAATTTTTATTGATCCTTATACTTTGCACTAATACTTATACCTATTAAGAAACGAAAGGAAGAACCAAAAGGCTATTATTCACAAAAAGGTAGTTATTCACGTTTCATTATTAGACATATGATTTTTGCAAAAGCAACTACGTTAAAGTTCCAAAAAAATTATATATTTTATTAGATAAAAATATGTTATTAGATAAAAATCGAATCCCTAGTAACAACCCTTGAAAATAAGGAAGATCGAGACTTAGTTGACGAAAACTTATTGCTGGCATTCCAGGCTGGGAAAGAAAAACTTTTGAAACACTACAGGAAAACTAATTGGAATTACTGTGTAGCATTAATTTTAGATCCACGTCACAAAATTGAAACATTTGCACTAACTTCCTGGGGTCGCGAACTAAAGACATTATCAGTCAAGAAATTCGAAGAAATTTATAAAACATTTTATTACAAAGTTTATTCACCATCACCAAGTCAAAAACAAGCCTCCTCTGGCTCTGAGCAAGATGATTCGGATGAAGGTGATTCCTTTAATATATCTGCTCTGTTTAAAAAGTCCACTAGTACTAGTACAATTGATAACTGGAGAAAAGAAATCAATGATTACACATCGACACCTCGAGCCAGTGAAGATGTAGAAATATTGGTCTGGTGGAGCAATCACCAAGTTTTGTATCCGAACCTTGCTAGAATGGCTAGAGACTTTTTGGCTATACCGGCAACCAGTGTACCAGCTGAAAGGCTGTTTTCAAAAGCCGGATTGATTATTCGCAAACACCGCAACAGGTTTGATAATGATTTTGCTAGGGCACTGCTGTGTTTAAACTCTTGGCAGTCATGCGAATTTTTGAAAAAACATTTAAAATAACTAAAATTTACGAGACTATGTTTTTGTTCATTATGGATAATGTATTTCTTTGTGAAAATAAAATGCTATAACCTGTAACCATTCTGCTATGTTTAAAAATTCTTCATAAATTTTTAAAATCGAGAATCTCGAGAATTAGGTTATTTCTTCTCGATCTCGTCTCGAATATTCGAGACCTGAAAATGTCTATCTCGATCTCGAATTTCGAGACGAGACGAGACGAGATCGAGAATTATCTCGTCTCGGCGGCATCACTAACTAAAAGCTATTGGATTGTACTTAAATAGCAATTAAAAATGGTTTACTTACAATTTCTTTCTATCGGTTCTTTGTTTCTGGACCATTTCCGTGATGTGAGCAGATTTTTCGCTTGACTTCGCATCCACAAATAGTTCCCCATTGCTACTTTTGCTTAATACTAAAGAAGCCTCGGACTGAATAAAATCTTCCAACTTTTTAAAACCTAACTTATTGTAGGGGATTCTTTCTCCAAAGAATGTCCGATAATCATCTAAAAGAAATTTTTTATAATATTCTTAAAGACTATCCCAACTAGCAAACTGCTACCTTTATAATCATTTAAAGGATAATTTGCAACAATCCTGTACTTCAAAATCTTGTTTTAAAATAGCTCATGTCAATGTACAATGTTTAAGTAATAAGTTAAACATTATTGATGTTTTTAATCACACTGAGAATATAAACATTTTATGTATATCAGAGCATTGGGCTACTTCCGATGAAATCGAGAATCTAACTTTATCCAATTTAAACCTGATGGCTAGCTATTGTAGAATTATTAGACGTCATGGTGGTGTTGCTATTTATGTTGACAATATTGTTAAATCAAAAATTAATACTGCTACATTTTTGAGTAACTTTAACTCTGAGATGAATATAGAGCTTTGTGGCTTAGTTTTGTGTCTTAAAAGAAAAATATTGTTATTAGTCATTTATAGGCCTCCTTCTGGAGACTTCAATATTTTTTTGGATAAATTGCAGGGATGTTTAATCCTTTTCAACAAAAAATACGACCACATAATTCTTTGTGGGGATCTTAATGTAGATTTTCGCTCAAATTCACATAATAGACAACTACTATCTGACATTTTTGAATCATTTAATATCTCCACGTATCTCAATGAACCCACTCGCGTAGTAAGTAATATATATGGCATGTTGTCTGAATCTGCCATCGATTACATGGTCACTGATCTTCCAAGTAATATGGTTGACATATATATGAGCTACCCTTGCATTGCGGACCACGCTGCCCAAATTATGTGTGTTAAAGATTTTTTACCATATTCCAACCAATTTATTAAGCAAACTATTACTACTCGCTATATTACTGAGGTTAACATAGCCAAATTTCAATATCTTTTATATAATACAAATTGGGATTATATTTACAGTATGGACCCAATAAATGTTGATGAAGCCTTTATTATTTTTTTGGAAATTATGATTAACAAATTAGATGCTTCTTTTCCTCTTGAAACTAAGCAGATCACTAACAATTATTACAACAATATTACAAACACAAAAAACTGGGTTACGTCAAACATCAAACGTGAAAGTGAATACTTCAAAAATTTGCATTGGCTCATCCAACGTTATAGCTCTCCTGACCTTGTTAACCTCTATAAGTGTAAGAAACGTGAATTCAATAACAATATAAGAAACGCCAAGCATGAGTATTTCTCAAATAGAATTTTAAATGCCCCAAATTCCACAAAGGAAATCTGGCGGCTCATTAAATCTGAACTACATACCAATCATTCTTCTCCAGTAGATGTTAAGTTAAACATAAATGGCAAAGTCACAGACAATCCTAATGATGTTGCAGAACATTTTGCAAACTATTTCGCGTCAGTCACTGTAGACAAAGTAAAAAATCACTTTGGGGCTAATTTATCACATACTTGCACTTCCAGTGAACTCAATGATCAGTCCATCTTTATTTATCCAGTTACACCCGATGAAATAAGGCAAATTATATTTGAATTAAAAAATAAACAAGCTCTCGGTCCCGATGGATTGTCCACTAAGTTTATCAAGTATGCATGTGATTTCATAATTGAACCATTGTGCATTTTGATCAACGCATCTTTTCAATCGGGTGTTTTTCCATCCCTATTAAAAATAGCTACTGTTATCCCTATATTTAAAAAAATGATTCTTTGGAACCAGAAAATTACAGACCAATATCCATCTTAAGTGTTATTTCTAAAATAATGGAAAAAATTGCGTTTAATCGAATAATGGCATTTTTTAATTCTTTCAAAATACTAACAGATCGCCAACATGGTTTTCGCAAAAATCATTCTACTGACACTGCTACAATTCAGCTTTTACAATTTGTTTATAATGAAATGGACAAAGGTAACCTCGTCATGGGATTGTTCTTTGACCTATCACGAGCGTTTGACTCTCTCAATCTGTCTTTTGTTAAAGAAAAATTATTTAAGGTAGGCATTCGAGGAGTTTTTCTACAGTGGATCATGTCATATTTAACGGACAGATCTCTTCAGGTAAAAATCAACCAAACGATTTCAAATGAACATGACGTTAGTCTTGGAGTGCCACAGGGCTCGGTGCTGGGCCCTTTGATTTTTTTGATTTTTGTAAACGACTTACCGTCATTCATATCAAAAGGTAACATCACCATGTTTGCCGATGATAACTCCTTTGGCATATCTGCACCGAGCCTTGTGGAGCTCCTTGATGATGCTATGGCTGTTATGACAGAATTTGATGACTATTGCTGCAGAAATAATCTCATATTAAACCTTGAGAAAACTGTGTGCATGTATTTCTCACAAAGAAAATCATTACCTTCCAACACTCAGTTAAATTTTAACAACATGACCCTGCCATTTAGCTCGAATACAAGATTTTTAGGTATTTCAATAGACACAAAACTAAGCTGGGATATTCAAATCGAAGAAGTATGTAAAAAACTTAACAAAACGTATTACTGCATACGCCAGCTCAAGAACTCCCTAGATACCGAGGCTTTATTGCAACTGTACTATTCAATGGCTTATTGCCATATATCCTACAATATTATAATGTGGGGACGTGCGAATAATTTGCAGCGAGTTTTTGTCTGCCAAAAGCGCATAATTAGATTAATTTTTAATCTTGATTTCACCACATCGTGTAAAAACTCTTTTAAAAGTCACAGAATATTAACGGTACCGTCCATATATCTTTTTTCTTTGCTAAAGTACATTAAAAGTAACATTAACCAATTTAAAACTACTGCTAGCTACCATAATTATAATACTCGTCATGACGACTTGTTAGCTCTTCCTCATCATAATACGTCTCATTTTGAAAAATCACCTTATTACTCTGGTATTAGTTTTTACAACAAATTACCTAGTGAGATTAAAGATGTCAACAATTTTAATAAATACAAATCTAGTCTCAAACAATTTTTACTTGAGAAATGTTTATATTCATACAAAGAATTTTAATCTGTATTTGTCATATGTTTTGTTTATTGTGTTTTATATTTACTACTTATTGTCTCACCTTGTAAACTAAATTTTGTATTTTTTTTATCTTATTGACGTTCACATCTGTATTGTAACAGCCCAAGTGATTATATATATATAAATAAAAAAAAAAAAAATAATAAATATAATACATAGAAGCTCTATAGAAGCTGTGGATTTGCAAATTCGTTGTATAAACATCTCCCGTAACACAATTTTGTTTTTGGAAGCAAATTATAAAATTGTTTTATAAATGTACTGTAAGAACATCTAACTCAACTTCTATACAGTAAAGCTGCTCTATAAAAAAATTTTTCCTACAGCTCTACAGACTGCTATAGAGCTTTTATATAGCAAATATATGGTGTTATATAAGACAAATCTTTATCTACCTTAATTCAGTAAAAATACTGCCGAAGTAATAATTGTGAGGTCATTTTTGCAACAAAGACACACATTAGTCAAACAGTGTTCTGCAGAACATTCATAGGAGAAAATAATTCTTTTGTTACAAAATGTATGACTGCTGCTGGAGAATATAGAACATGGAATAGAACAGCTTTATTAATGTTCCTCTGAAATTGTACAAACGGCACGGTCGACTAATACAAGATGTAATTATATGTCTCTATCTGGTTTAGTCGAGGGGGCAACCGCTGGCGAAATTTTGTACACCTAATACCCATTCTAGAAAAATACCCTTTATTTCCCCTTTAATTCCTTGTAATTCCCCTAATTCCTCAAATACCTTTATTTCCTCCTAATACCTTAATATTTTCTAGATTATCTCGGGAACGGTGCAGTTTTTGATGAAAATATCTATATACAAAATTGTTCCTTATATAATTCTCTATAAAAAATGTCTCTACACTTTTTTCCTAAAATTAATAGTACCGTGGGAAATAAGGCGCACACATAAGGGTTGGTTCCGGTCAATACAATAAATTGTAATCTTTACTATAATCTACTTTAAAGTTCAATACTTAACGCTAAAGCAGTAGCTACTAAAGTCCGCCTAAAATTATAATAAATTCCTCTCACCCCTATAAAATAACGCGATTTTTGATGAAGCGAGAATATTGTATACCGGGTCGCTCAGCCAATAGGGACACTGTTGTAACTTTTGAATGGGCTAATGGATTTTTTTCAAATTTGGTGTAGTGATATGGGATATAATTTCCAATTATATAATGTAAAGAACCAACATGGCCGACTTCCAGTTTCGATTTTACCCGAAAGTGGGTTTAAAATACCCGGTTTTTGCGTAAAATCCCGCACATTGGCAGCCCTGAACAGTAACAGCGTTTACAGCAAGCTCTAAAATAATGATGTAGTGGGAGAAATTGAAATTTTTTACATTGTGGTGGTGTACAGATATTTATACTTTTTTCGCGTAAAGACAGCTTTGGAAATAGCCATACGGATATTTAGCCAATTTTATGACCTGCGCTGATTACATTTGCGCCTCATGTACCAAAGTACTATTAATTTTAGGAAAAAAGTTTGGAGAAGCTTTTATAGAGAATTTTATAAGGAATAATTCTGTATATAGGTTTTTTTATGGAAAAATGCACCGTTCCAGAAATAATCTAGAAAACCTCAAAATGGGGGTGGAAACGACGTCCTCTAGGGGATGAAGCACGCAATTTTTGAAACTTTATGAATTTTGTCCAATATATTACAATTTTAACTGTTATATTACTGAAGTATTACAAGACATCGTGCAAAGTTTTAACAATGAAAAAGCTAGTCATGAAGAAATTGTAGACGTAGGAGAGCGATTTGTTCTAGCTTTATACAACTCTACCTCCGCAGAAAAAAGTCTAGATGTATACAGATTCGTGACTTTTAACCAGGGGCGGCTGGTGAAATTTCAACAATTTTTTTCTCGTCTGTGGCGCATGGGACCCATACGAAATATGGGAAATAACATCTAGAGAGGCACTCCTCTAACGACCCCTAAAAAATTTTGAAAAAGCAGTTTGCGAAAAATTTTTTCAAAATTCGATTGACCCCCCTAGGTCTAGGGACTCCTGTTTAAAATTAATTTTTTTTGTCATATACATTTTACTTTTCATGAAAATACAACAGGTTTTGAAGTTTATGAAAATATTTTCATTATTAACTGAAACACAATGAACTGAAATTTTGTAATTTACAATTTAACAAATGATAAAATTTCAATTCGTTGTATCTCAGTTAGTAATGGAAATATTTTCATAAACTTCAAAACCTGTTGTTGTATTTTTATGAAAAGTAAAATGTATATGACATTAATTTTAAACAGGAGTCCCTAGACCTAGGGGGGTCAATCGAATTTTGAAAAAAATTTTCGCAAACTGCTTTTTCAAAATTTTTTAGGGGTCGTTAGAGGAGTGCTTCTCTACATGTTATTTTCCATATTTCACCAGCCGCCCCTGCTTTTAACAAACTTGTTGGTAAAGCGAACAATACTGTAATATTATCAAAACTTCTCATATCGCGTTTTTACCAAATTCAAACATGGAAAAACGTTGCGCTAGAAGCTACTGATTGGGGATGGAAAAAAGTTGGCGGTATATTAACCCGAACTATGACAATAAAAGAACCGGCTCCCGAATCTGTTTTAACACTAATTTCTTGTTCATGCAAATCAGGGTGCGAAAACAGGTGTAGTTGCAGAAGAGCAGGCCCTCGTTGCTCTACAATGTGTTACCATTACCACGCACAAGCATGCATGAATGTCGAATCTATGGAAGACGATGAAGATTAATTAACGTAGGAAACCTTTTGATAATTAGTGGATTCGGCCTACAGGGGACACCACACGCCAAGTACTTTACCTCCAGGGTAGCGTGGAAACAAGTACAATATACAATATTTTCGCTTCTTTAAAAATCGCGTTATTTTATAGAGGTGAGAGGGTGGAAGTGGTACATTTATTATAATTTTAGGTGGAATTTAGTAGCTACTGCTTTGGCGTTAAGCATTGAACTTTAAAAAGTAGATTATAGTAAAGATTACAATTTATTGTGTTGACCGGAACCAACCCACCAAAAAAGTGTAGAGACGTTTTTTATAGAGAATTCTATAAGGAATACTTGATCAAAAAGTGCACCGTTCCCGAGATAATCTAGAAAACCTCAAAATGCTAGGGGATGAAGCACACTATTTAAGGATGGGAACTTTTCGGTTTAGTAATTCTTATGCTATCCTTAACATTTCTACCAATTTTCAAACTTTATGAATTTTGTCCGATATAAATCGTTATATTACTGAACTAGAAATCCATAGTATCATGGATAGTTTAATTAAATTAAATATTTTTTCTTTACTAGATATTTTTAGCGCTAATCGCGGCGCTAATGTTTTTACAACACTGACGTCCTTTCTATAAGAATTGGTATGTAATTCTTCAAGATAAACATTCCATTTCAACATTTTTACGCTCTAATTCCCTCCTAATACCCTTTATTTCCTCTTAATTTCCTTCTAATACCTCGTAATAATATTTATTTCCTCCAAATTCCCCTGTAATTTCCTTAATACCTAATAATTCCTTCCGAAATACCTTCAATTCTTTTCTAATTCCTTCTTAATTCCTCTGATTTGTACACTATTTCCCCTCAGCGGTTGCCCCCTCGGGTTTAGTATTAACAATATAATCCGGTCAAAATAGACATTCAAGGTTACAATAATTCGCATAGAGCTGAAAATTGGTACGAATGTTGGGAACACCATTATAAATGAAATGGGAAAAGTCCTCATCGATCCCACATCTGCAAAAAATTTATTCAAGGTCAAAGTTCGCAAATATGGGTTTTTTGCATTTTTCAGCGGTAAGTTTTATCATAAAAATAAGTCAGACAAAAATTGTAGATCATGCAATTATCTATAAAAATTGTTCTTACACTTTTTTTCCTAAGAATCACCATTTCTGAGACATAGCGATTCAAAAAGTTGAAAAAGTTGTGTTCTCCATAATATGCACGAGTACGCCGCCTATATACATCACTGGACCTGTAATACAAGTAAAATATTGGTCTGTGTACAAATTGTACGATTCTGAGAATATAAACACAAAAGAAACCCAGTCCCTCATTTTATATGGCCGTATAACTTTGAGCAACATCTGTCTGCTATTCAATTGTCCGCGTGGCAACGCTCGTATACCTGCTCCTTTTTCAAAGGCCTAAACGAAATACTATTAGTCTTGAACGTTCCTTCGTAGTGAAAACACTTGGTTATTGCTAATTTTTTGTGTAGGATCGCGAAGAAACATTTAACATTATTTTAGAAAAATACGTTCAGTATGTACGTAGACATTTTAGCCATAAAGTGACTGTAGTATTTGATGGTTATACCGATTGTAAGAAAAATATTAAAGCCTCAGATAACGTCATTGAACTACAATGACATCTTCATCTTCCGATGTCATTTTTGATCAATTTATGACAGCTCCCACAAGCCAACAAAAATTTCTTGGAAATACTCACAAGTCTCGGTTCATTTCAATGTTGAAATAAAAATTTACCACTGAAAATATTTTTGTCAAACAAGTTGATAATGACGCTGATGTCCTGATAATTGAAACAGCAATAGAACAATTCTACTCAACACATACAACTATTGATGTTGGTGAAGATGTTGATTTATTGGTATTACTTACTGCTCGAACTCCAACCGAAAAAATTAATTATTTTTTAAAACCTGGGAAGGCTCAACAGCGATCGAAAATATATTCATCCAAAAGTTTATTTGCTTTTTCAAAATGCCAAAATCACATACTATTTTTACACGTAATAACAGTTTTTAAATTGTTTGAAAAACAAGATTTAGTTAATTGTGCTAAAGTTTTTAAAGAGAGTAACTCTATTCTACAAGCTGTAATCACCAACGGAATTCGCTTCCTTCTTTCTGTATATGGAGCTCCAAAAAAAATTACCTGCTTAGATTAGTTTGTAAAAAATACTCGTATTAATAAACGAGTGCAATTAGCTTGTCTTCCCCCAACCTATGCTTCTGCTCATCAACGTCTATTTCGGGTATATTATCAAGTTCAAGTGTGGCTTGGTAATCAACTGGAAACTGGACCCAGAAGACTGGAGTTGGAAGTTAATTGACAATATATTGGAACCAATCCAGACTTTACTCCCACCTGCACCGGAAAAACTCCTCAATACAATTTTTTGCAATTGCAAACGGTGTAATCCTAAGTGCGGCTGCAAAAAAGTTGGATGTACCAGTTGACAAGGCCAGTCGTGCTCCAATGTTGAATCGCAATCAGAAGAGGATTCTTAAGATATCATTTCATTTTTTTTTTTTTTCATTTTCATTTTCATCAGCGAGGAGACATCTGATGCATCGCTGTTAGAACAATTTACTTGTATCCAGCAGGAAGAAGAAGAAAAATAATAAGAAGAAGACATTACACTTGAAGTTCCATTAGGTAATTATCACTCAGATGAACAGTTTTCCTCAATTACTCATAATTCACACTGCTTTCATCATTTCCAATAGTACCATTTTTTATTTAATACAATGTTATTTAATTAAACAGGACCACAATAGATCGTGGAATAGGCCTACCGGGGAAACCACGTTTAAAAAAACGCGCCAAGTACACTACCTCACAGGTGGCGTGGAAACGTGTGCATATTATGGAGAACAGAACTTTTTCAACTTTTTGAATCGCTATATCTCAGAAATGGTGATTCTTAGGAAAAAAAGTGTAAGAACAAATTTTATAGATAATTGGGTTGTTGCACTAAGTTAAAATTTGAGGAGAATCTATGTTAAACAATAACAATTATTCATAAAAAATCATTAGAAACATGTAGAAGTTGAAAAGAAAGTCTTATAATATTATAATATTAATTACAAAAATACATGCATTTAAAACGGAGATGACATAATAACGACAGTCTGTAGAGAAGTTAGTTATAACGACGAGAAACGCGTACTAATTTAGAAACTCGCTGATAGCGACGGAGAAAAAAGACAATCACGACAGTTTAATCTGACATTATATTTAACGTCAAATTCAACTGACGTTCATAGGTTACAATTCGGTATAGTTTAACAGCATCTAGTTATGGATAAATATAAGTACAGGTAGTGTTTTCTGCCGTACTGTGTAAATAATTCCACCAATTCACCAGAAAAACTGTTGTGTTCCAATAATAAACGCTGAACGTAATAATGAATGATTCAAAGCCACCAGAGAAGGACCAAGTCTTCTTATTGTGGAGACCATTTCAATGTCAAGTAAAGTAACAAATTACAATGTATTCTAAGCGTTTTATTTGTGGTAAGTTGTATCTTAATGTAGGAATTTGATTTTTAATATGGTTTTATGTTGTAGGAAAAACGGCCGGCCGCATTACAAGACTTGTGTGGCGTTCTAGTTGTTACAAATTTAAATTACCCGCCAAACTGGTGGATAAAACAGGGTGTATTATTATTGTAAAAGGAGAGAAATGGCTTTAATCTGCTTTTATGTATTTTATCTAGTTTATGTTGGAATAAAGTGCAGTTGTTTTTGTTAGCTATTGATTATTTATGAAGCTCCCTAGACACCCCATAATACTAGGATGATCAATAAATTAAGAAAGGAAATTTAAAAACTCGCCGTTGAAAAACTATATGAAACAAAATGTGAAAGTCGTCTAAAGTCGGTGAACACAATCAGTCGGAAATGGCTACGAATGCGTTGGATTGTAGTTATAAATGCCCTTTGAATTATGTGTGTTATAAATAGGTACATACCTATCATTGTTTATTGCTTAGATAGATACTAGCATAAAGTACTTACCTATTTATTATTTTTTGTTATAATACAGACCTTTCTTGATATCTTCGTAAGTCTCATTCTGACTCTTCTTAGAAGTGAGTATCAATGGATAATAAATAATTTCTTTAGTAGATAAACTTATTTTGTTTTCAGTTAGATACGCATGTATATAGTTAATAGGAAATAAAACAATGAAAATGAAATATTTAATAAAATACAAAGTATAGTTAACAAATTCATCTAAATTAAATAATAAAATACATATTAGACATATTATGTAATATTAATAAGATAAGATAAAGGAAGTTCGTGCAGAAATTACAATAGTTTGTACTGTCTATAGCAGCTGTAACGTAAGTACCTTGCAGCTTTTGCACTTCCAACCATTGCAATGTCAAAACGATCGTCTCTTTTTAAAAATTCGCTGACCATAAATATATCTACCGCAAGTAGAATGTCAGAATTAGCTTTTACAGATATAGTGCCTTAGTCGTTTTGTAAAAAAATATTAACAATAACTGCAAACATCAATCACTGCTAGCTAAACGTCAAATTTACTTTTGACATATGAGGTTATTTTCTTTCTTGTCAGCAATGTCAACTTATTCGTCTTCATCTGTTCTGCTTATAAGTTCACATCTAACTGCCGTTATGATGTCACTACCGTTTTCGCGGCACATTCAAATAGTCGAAATTTAACAATTTTTTAAAATATGTTGCGCCAAGAATTTTTCTTCCAAATTAAATATATAACTAAATTAAGTCCTCCACTACCATATTTCACCATTTTTGAAAATTCGTCAACAACCCAATTGCATGATCGTTTTGTCTGACCTATTTTTATGATAAAACTTACCATTTGGCTGAAAAATGCAAAAAAACCCATATCTGCGAACTTTGCCTTTGAATAATTTTTTTTTGCAGATGTGGGATCGATGAGGAGTTTTCACATTTCATTTATAACATTCGTACAAATTTTCAGCTCTATGCGAATTATTGTAAGCCTATTTTTTGAGTTATTTTGACCAGGTTAATGGCATATACAACAAAATTACAATAGGGCCTTTTTTTAGGAAATTAGTCAAGCTTTCTTTTTATGATGAGCAATTTTTTTATATCTTCAACGGTTAACGAGTTATCAGTAAAATAAGGCTTTTTTTCTTGGGGGGGTTGCGCGGCACCCCCAGAACGGATGTTTGTTACTGAAGGAAAATCTCAGATAACATTTTTTGTGATGGAAATTTTTATAATTATTGGACTACATGTAAAATTCACATTTATAATTATTGTCAATTGCTATCTTGAGCGACACATTTAAAATTAAACAAAAATTAACCATCTCTGTAATACTAGGGATGGGACGGATATCCGGTCCGGCTACTGCATCCGGCCAATCCGGCTTCCAAACCGGATATTCGGCTCCGGCCGGATATGAAAAAATATCCGGTCAACATCCGGCCAAATAAAATCTGTCTAAAATACATGAAACTTTGACCTCATTCTGGACAGGGACCCACTCAGGGTGCAAGAAAATATATTACTGACCTAAGACAGAATTTTTCGCGAATACAATAGTGGTGGTACTGGTATGTATAGCTATTTATCTCCACTGTATTGCTAATGACAAAAATAGCAACTCCTACCGATCGCGAGAAATTACTTTTTAATTTGATGTGTAATTACACAAAATGCATGTAATTTCAAGAAAAGACAGATACCGGTTGCTGGTTCTTGTGAGAATGAAGTTCCTTAGAAAATCATAATATTAACTAGTGGAAGCATTATACTCTTCGCCGATTTACTGAGCTTTTTATATAATTGTTACACATTATATAGGATACTCTTCGCAGTTTTCTTGTAAAATTGTAGTCTTTGGACATTTCAAATTTTGTGATACTAACTTTGTTGTGGAAAAAACAATATATGAAAAAAAAATGGAAATGAACACCCTCTTAGGGATTCGAACACAAGATCTTTGGGTTGCCAAACAAAGCTTTAGCTATTGGGCCATCACAGATAAGAATAATTGAATGTCTGTAGAATATATCATTCCAGTATTATATTTTAACGAATTAGATATATTACGAAATATATATATTAGTAAAATGTATAAACAAAAGAAAATTACAGAGAATAAAATTTCACAAGATTTCTATTTAAGTACAGATAACAAAAATTAAGAAAATATATATATACTTTTAACTTAAATTAATAACTTTTTTATTTACTTATTATTTTTTTTTTTTAAAACAATAGGGTTCTTCCTCTAGCTAATGCTAACTTACTTTCCGAATTTCAATACAATCGGACTTTTCTTTCTTAAGTTATCGTGCTTACAAGAAACCTAACGGACGGACGGATGGACGAACAGACGGACATTTTGAAAGTTGTTCAGAATTCGTGCACTAATATAATGATATAAAAATTTTTTTCTCCACGAGCGATATTTACTGATTTAGAAATGTGCTGATCAAATACAATATACTCTTCGTTTTTGCGAAGAGTATAATAAATAATACAAAAACACCATAACTGTGAATAGAACCAAGTACACACATATAAATATTTATTATTAATTATTAGTTGTGTTCTGGTGTACCATGCGCATTTCGTGTAATTACAATTACTTGCAGCAATGTGCAAGGTGACAGGACAGGACAATACGGGTGCGACTTGAATTTAATTGTAAATATCGCGGCCTGCTCGTAGACAAAGCGACTGATTGAAAAGGCAAGATATCCGGCCGGACCGGATTTTGAACTGGCCGGATATACTGTATCCGGTTATCCGGCCAAAAGCACATCCGTCCCATCCCTATGTAATACGTAACTTCTTTAGAAAGGTTTTTGTGAAAGTTAAGAGGAACGAATTTTTGGATCTTCATTAATTCAATAAATGCTCTAGATTTTATGTATACTGTTGTCCAAACTGGTGACAGTAATATATAAATCAGGTAAAGACAACCTACATTACAATGCCTTTAAATTTTTCCAATAGCAACTAAAAATGTAAATCAAATACATCATTTAAAATACTGGGTGGTCCCTGGGAACGGGAAGTTTTGAAAACATAATTCTGAAAGTAACTTTACTTATTTAAAATAAGATTTAACAATGGCTAGGTAATTATATGCATTTTTTATTTCTTAAAAATAATTCCTGGTAAATGTCTTATCTCTACGCAATCTTGAATAGGATCAGTGAAATTTTCTATTACACGATACATGTCTAACGGAATATTGGCAATTTCTTCATGAATTTTTACATTTCTTGGTTTGTCAACAAAAACCCTATGCTTCAAGTAGCCCCACAAGAAGTAATCGCATGCCGTAAGGTCTGGCGACCTTGGGGGCCATTCAATGTTTCCACGCCTGGAGATAATGTGACCAGGAAATAATCTCTGCAAGGCATTTATTGGTTCTCTTGTGGTACGTGGAGTAGCTCCATCTTGCTGAAACCACCAATCTTGAATCCCTGGAAACATGTTTAATTGTGGCATCAAAAACTGGTTGATCATTTTGGTATACCATTGCAGAATTGACTGTCGCAGCATTTCCATCAGTTTTCAAAAAAATAGGGACCGATAATTCCCATTGAAGAAATTGCACACCAAACTGTTACCTTCGGGCTATGTAACGGTTTTTGGTGAAGATGTTGTGGATTTTCAGAATTCCAATATCTGTAATTATGTTTGTTGGTGTAGCCACATAAATGAAAATAAGCCTCATCAGAAAACCACAAGTGATTCCACGTTCTAAAATAATTTCAGAAAAATGATGAAGATTCAGATTCTTGTGTAAAATGCTAAGCAAAGAAGATTTACCTAAGCGCAACGCCTGGACTCATTTTCTAACTGAACGTTTTGGACTGTTTCAACAGATGCTCTGACTCGTTCGATGTTTAACACTTCTATTGGGTCCTTTAAGTTTGGATTTATTGGCTGTACCTGTTTTTCAAATTTAGGAATCCACGATTTTATGGCATGAGCGAAAGGAATTCTCCAGTGACGAGGAATCGCAAAGTGTAGTCGAAACTGCCGCTGCACAGTAACTACACTGTCGTTATTTTTATAATACGATTTTATTGCAAAAGCATGCTGCTCACAGGACCACTGTTCCATGATTACCAATTGGCATATAATGACAGACAATATGACAAATAAATCCATGGCGAGCTATACATACTTACAAAATAACAACATTTTCAAAACTTCCCGTTCCCAGGGACCACCCGTTATAACGAAATGGGTAACACTACTTATACTTTTATAATTAAATAGTGCAAATAGGCCGACATTAAATAAATAAATAAATTAATTAATTAATTAAAAAAAAAGACTTTTTCCAACTACGTAGTATTATTAAATAAAAAAAAATGAAAGGTTTACTTACTATCAAGCTGCCTCAGTTGCAGTTTTCCTTTTGTTGAAATAAGGCAGGCTCTTATGCCAGATATGACATCACTTCTTAGTTTTTCCATTTTGGAAAAACTAAAAATGGGCTGAACTGCCGTTAGTCCACGAAACCAATCAGTTTATTTAAACCATTACCTGTTTTAAAAACAATATATTAAATATTTAATCAATTTGGGAACTTACACGATTAACAACTGTTATCTAGTTTTGATATTTTATTCATGTGAATCACCCATTGTATGAAAATGAGAATCTACCTACAACCCAGTGGCACAGTCATTTATTTCAAAACTGGGGTTCAGATTATTTATTGAAGGTATTTAATTCATTTTTAAGAATAATACGGAGTTAAATTTTTTAACAGCTCACAGTTTATTTTATGTTAATTTTTACCAAATGATTTTTTTGAATCAATTCAAATCATTTATTGCAATAATTTAAATTGAGAATTAACTGAATCGAAGCTTTTCAAAAAAATTACAAATTAATTCTCTAATGCTAAGTTGAATGAGAGTTGTTAGTTACATAAAATAAATTATATGAGGCAATTTTACAGCACACATCAAAATGCATTAAAAAAGGAATCATCAAACATACAGACAGGGGAATTTCGATTTGTAAATCTTCTTAGAGTAGCGTAGCTTGATCTGTCAAATGCGCAGAAGAGGACAAGAAGTATTTGATGTGCAACAGAGACAAGGCAACCAAGAAAGTACAATTGGCAGTGCAAACTTTGGAAGCTGATTTTTTTTTCTTTATATTTTGTATAAAGTACTTGCATAATGCACCAGCTATTATTAAAATATCCCTATTTATTTTATTATTTATTATAAAACAGTTTAGTGGAAATTATAAATGATGTAAATTGTTCAATGACAAACTATGCCGATGACAAATTTTCTAATATTTGCTCAAACACTTAGTTCAGAGGTAAAAAAATATGTAAAATTTTGGAATAATTTCATATTATGTAATTACAATTTTTCTTTACGAGTTATTATTATAGTGAAAAAAGTATCGTCTTCCGTTTCTATATGGTCCGGATATTTGCTCTTACCCTCAAGGGGTGAAAATCACCCCTAAATTTAAATATTCCATATTTGAAAAGGTATTACTAATAAATTTGTGAAAAGTAGAATAGTTCTGTTTTTGGGATTGCTTATTACGAATCTGAATTTATATATAATTCTGTAGTGCTCAAATTTGAAATAAATAAAAATTAAAAAATTCAAAATGGCGGATGGAATTTTTTTCTAAAATTATTATTAAAAGGGCAAAAAAATTGAGCATCTAGGTGATGCTTTATTTTAACAAAAAACAGCATTTTCAAAAAAAAAAATTCTAAGCAATTACAATAGCAGATGGCGACATTTTGTTAAAAAAAAAAAAAAAAAATGTGAAAATGCACATTGTATCGGCCATAGCTTCTTTATTTTTTTGTGATGTAGAAACAAAAAAAAATACTTTTAAAGACTAATTAATTATCTTTAATTTTGTTCCTTAGAGTTTTTGATGAAGTGCCACAGTTTCTAAGATATTCATTTATGAAATTAAATATCTCCGAAACTATCAACCCTATACAAATATTCAAAATAAACAAATTCATTCAAAGTTTACAAGCTTCATTTTTGATATCCACCATTTTTTGCTAAAGCTAATATTTCTTAAGATATTAGCAAAGAAACAAAAATGTTAGTTTTTTATAAAATCCCTTTGCAGTTTAAAATGCAATTTATTTCTAAAGCAAGCGCTGTAAGTGGACGAAACAATTTGAGCCTCTAGGTCATACTATATACTAACGAAAGACAGTATATATTTTTTTAATTACTGACTACTTACATTAACAAAATGGCGACGTTTTTATTAAAAAAATGTGAAAAGTACATTGCTTCTTTCATTGCTTTTTTATTTTTCATGCTATAGATTAATCAAAAAATCATTTCAAAGCCTAATTAACGGACTTTCATTTTTATTATTAACATTTTTAACATAAGTGCCATAGTTTCAAAGATATTTAACATTCAAATTAAATACTTTGTCTCATGGACGTTCAGACGCCACCTTTATACTTCCAGATCTGCAAAACCACTAATTCTACAGAAATTTGAAATAAACGAAATTCATTCTCAATTTAGTAGCTTTCTTATTTATCTCTAGCATGTTTTCCCTCAATGTTATACCTTTCAAGTTATTTGACGAAAACCTATTTGAAATACCTCTTTTACTTCCACATCCAGTGGAAGTATAGTAACGACAAAAAATTTTTAAAAAATCTTTATTGTTCAAATAGGCTTAGAATGTCATGAAACGTCGAGATTTCAAGTTTGAGCGAAAAAAAAAGTTCTGTCTGTTGGTCTGTCGGTCTGTCTGTCGGTCTGTAATTTCTTTTGTGCGCACGTTTACTCTGGAACCGTTTGAGATATTGACTTGAAATTTGGTACACATATGTACTTTAACGAGATCTAGAACTAGATTATATTTTCATCTTGTTCCGTCGAAGGGTTGGGGGGTAAATTGGGGTAAATTTGGAGTAAATGGTAAATTAAGCAGGTAAGAGTTCATAAAATTGATATTTAGTATAGACAAGAGAAGCTAACGTCTCAAAAAAAATTTTGGC
Organism: Rutpela maculata; assembly: GCA_936432065.2. Classification (NCBI taxonomy): domain Eukaryota; kingdom Metazoa; phylum Arthropoda; class Insecta; order Coleoptera; family Cerambycidae; genus Rutpela; species Rutpela maculata. Next base: position 48,916,495 of record OW386292.2, read on the forward strand.
ATTAGCCACCCCCATTACCACCCCCACCCCATTATTAAAGGGGATGAAAAAAAATGTGATTTAGTGTGTGTACAAGAACCAGAAACCTCAAAATATTTTTTACTTCATCCACCCCCTGTCACCACCCCCACCCCACTACCGATGTGGGGTATCGTTTTATGGGTTTTTGGGGGTAGAGGAATTCAAATATTATATTATTAAAGTTCCATAAACAATTATTTCCAGATACAAAATTTTTTCGTTGTGTGACTTGGATAGAAAATCCGAATGTGGAAGTAGTGTTTCCTTGGACAGCGGTTTTCCAAGTTAAAATCCCAATTCTCGAGTCATTTTAACTTAAAGACTATCAATTTACATGAACAGTTGCATAGACCATTTTCCTCTCAAAATATGATTCTCTTGAAGCTCCAATATTTTTATATTTTTTATTTTTTAAGTTACCACCCCCTATTAATTAGCAAGCCCCCGCATAATATAGAAACTTTTCTTTTATGCATTTACTATAAAGTTGCTATTTAGCATTTAGATTTCGTTTATATTTATAAACGAAATCTAACTCATATATATATTTTTTAATACATTTATTGTCATAAATTTCTAGAGAAACATTAACAACATCAAAACAGGAGAAAAGAATAAGTAACCAGGTAGTTTATAGAGAGATATAACTAGGAATATGTAAAACACATTAATAAATAATACAACAAACAAAATACATATAACAAAAAATTTCAACAATTATGTGTCAATAAAATATTCATTTAGGGAGTAGTATGCTTTATCTATTAATAACATTTTAAGTTTATACTTATAACTAGCCAATACTTGTATTTGTCTGATATCTCTAGGCGGCGCAAATTTTTATGCAGTTATAGAATGGGCCCTTTTCAAAGAATGCTGTTCTGTGTATTGGGATATTTAAATCGTTTTCACCTCTGGTTTCCATATTGGTATAAAAATCTCTATTTTTGGGAAAAGAACTAAAAATTTTTTTTGCATGCATTGCTATGTTAAATATGTATAGACAGGGCGGTCATTATGTTCAGGTTTTAAAGTATTCCCTGCAAGGAGTGTTACAAGAGAGATTCAGCATAGTAATTTTCTTTGACAGAGAAAGATTTTTTCATTATCCATGGAATGGTACCAGTAAAATATGCCGTACTGTATCACTGATTGCATATGGGCAAAGTAGAATAGTTTCAAACTGTCTAGATGAAGTTGGTCTCTTAAACATCTTAGCGCAAATCCTGTTTTGCTAATTATTTTCAATATAATCTCTATATGCTCAATCCAGCGCAAATCACTGTCCAGATTTACTTCTAAGAATCTGGTTTCGTTTATTTGTTCGATAGACTTACCGCCAAGTTTAACGTACATTGATTCATTAGAATGATTTTTATATACCAATAGGGCCGAGCTGTAGAGCATTGTTTTTACTCCACTGGTTTATCTCAGAGGCCACTGTTGTTGAACTGAATGGCAGTGATGCTAGATTTTTTTCTGCTATAACCGCAGAAATTTCATCCGCATATTGAAAAATTGAATTAATTTCCAGGTGAGATGCAAGGTCACTCACAAATATTAGGAACAAGAGTGGACCTAGGACAGAGCCTTGTGGGACACCTACATTTACCACACCTTGCTCTGAAAAGTTTTCCTCTCATATGCCTGTATTTACTGATGTAATACAAACTTTTTGGATTCTATTACTGAGATAGGATTTAATTAACGTATTTGCAACCCCTCGTACCCCATAATCGTGTAATTTCTACAATAGAATATCATGACTTACAAGATCAAAGGCCTTAGTGAAATCAAAATACAGGCCGGCCACAGTTGCCTTTATCTGTTCCAGAGATCATGTAATTTAGTGATTCAAAGATAGCGGAGGCAGTAGATCCGTTAGGGAGAAACCCATGTTGACTCTTAGTAATTATATTATTCTCAATGAAATATGTAAGAAACCTGTCATAGACAATTTTACTTCCACATTCAGTGGAAGTATAGTAACGACAAAAAAACTTTTTTAAAAATTTTTATTGTTCAAATAGGCTTAGACTGTCACGAACCGTCGAGATTTTAAATTTGAGCGAAAAAAAAATTGTCTGTCGGTCTATTCGTTTGAGATATTGACTTGAAATTTGGTACACATATGTACTTTAACGAGATCTAGAACTAGATTATATTTTCATCTTGTTCCGTCGAAGGGTTGGGGGGTAAATTGGTAAATCAAGCAGGGAAGAGTCCATAAAATTGGTATTTAGTATACACAAGAGAAGCTAAGGTCTCAAAAAAAATTTTGGCATTAGTCACCCCCATTACCACCCCCACCTCATTATTAAAGGGGATGAAAAAAAAATGTGATTTAGTGTGTGTACAAGAACCAGAAACCTCAAAATATTTTTTTACTTCATCCACCCCCACTACCACCCCCCATAACCGCCCCCACCACGCTACCGATGTAGGGTATCGTTTTATGGGTTTTTGGAGTAGAGGAATTCAAATATTATATTATTAAAGTTCCATAAACAATGATTTCCACATACAAAAGTTTTTCGTTGTGAGTGACTTGGATAAAAAATCTGGATGTGGAAGTAGTGATTCCTTGGGCAGCGGTTTTTTCAATTGCCTTGGCAAATGCAGATAAAAAAGCAACTAATCTGTAATTATCTATATGATCTTTATTGCCTTTTTTGTATATAGGAACTAATTTAGTTATTTTTAACTGTTCAGGAAATGTGCCTGTGCTTATACATTCATTAATTATATCGGTTAGAGGCAAACTTAAATACTAGCAACTTTTTTAATGATTGATGTTGAAAGGGCATAGCCGGGTAAGCATGGTGTGACTGCCCCCAAGCGTCTGGCGCTTATATTTGTGCAGTAGGAAGCAATCTTGGAAAGTAGCAATTTCACAAAATATTAGCCCGAAAAAGGGACCGGTTTGGGGTGAGTAAGGGAGGGTTGATTTTAGCAAAACTATTTTTTTTCTAAGAAACGGCGCATTCAATCGTTTTGTAAAAAATATATGTTAAAGACCTACTGAGAAAGTACTAAATAAAAAATCATGCTCAAATTCTGAAAACAGATACAGTAAAAAAACATATATTATTTTCAAATTTTTTTTAGGGTAACTTATCCCTGGGGTACCAGCCTGAATTTTTTTCTGTAGCATGTCTATGGACTCACTTATGTTATATTTTTTTCCCAGTCTTGTCCGAAGATTACGCCATACTTAAAAAAAATGCCGAAGTGTGCAGTGCCGTATGCATATTTTGTGGACAATTAACTCCTTGCAAGTAAAAAAGGCCAAACTGCAAAGTAAATATGGATATCTGAGTAGTGTATACATATTAGTGACTAGTGATTATGGAGATGGTGAACGTTGTAAGAGAAACTAACATAAAGCTGCAACGCTGACAGTTAATTAGGTGCTCAATAGAGTTGACTCTTGCGCCGCAAAAATCAGTTTATAGCCGTAATGTTAAATATCATTAAGGGTAAAACCTAAAGTCAGCGGTACTATGGAGTACCTTGTCAAAGACTGTCATTATTCACATATTACCGTCGGCGGGGATAAGAGCTTGGTTGTTAACAATTTGCAGCACTAAATCGTAGCATTACTAACCTGAGAAGGATATAGATGTTAATCTTCCTCACTGTCATCTGCAATCACTGTACTCATGCTATCCTTCTGGAACAATAGGGAGAGAACTTCTGCCGGTTTAGGTATGCTTGCTAGATATCATCCGTACGACAGCAGCTACATGGGAACAACATCCAACAGTTTGATACCCATTGGCACATTCACAGAAATGTCTTCTAATGCCGACACTGTGGGGAATATAGTCGAGGAAACATCGGTAAACCTTCGTTTTGATGTGACGTGAACAAACTTGTATTTTGAGTACATTGGACTGGTCCTTAGCGTACTGAAGATTAAGTGTTCCGTCTTCATTTATGACTTCGAGGTACGAAATCGTTTGTTTATATTGATACGATCCGGTAAAAAACAGTTTTAAATCCATCATTTCTGGGAAGTCCAGTACATCTTTGCTGGAAATATCTACAAAAGGCAGTTTTGCAATTTCTTTGAATGTGCCAGTGGGAATGGAACTGTTGGATGTTGTTCCCATGTAGCTGCTGTCGTGCATTATCTTTCGCAAGGACGATATCTATCAAGCATACCTAAACCGGCGGAAGTTCTTTCTCTATTTTTTCAGAAGGATAGCATGAGTGCAGTGATTGCAGATGACAGTGAGGAAGATTAACATCCATATCCATCACAGGTTAGTAATGCTACGATTTAGTGCTGCAAATTATTAACAACACATGACTGTTAAGACCAAGCTCTTATCCCCGCCGACGGTAATATCGATAGTACCGCTGACTTTAGTTTTTACCCTTAATGATATTTAACATTCCGGCCATAAACTGATTTTTGTGGCGCAAGAGAGTTAAACTCTATTGATCACCTAATTAACTGTCAGCGTTGCAGCGTTATATTGGTTTCTCTTACAACGTTCACCATTTCCATAATCACTAATCACTAGTATGTATACACTACTCAGGTATCCATATTTACTTTGCATTTTGGCCTTCTTTACGTGCAAGGGGTTAATTGTTGAAAAAATATGCATACGACACTGCACACTTCGGCATTTTTTTTAAGTATGGCGTAATCTTCGCACAAGACTGGGAAAAAAACATAACATAAGTGAGTCCCCAGACACGCTACAGAAAAAAATTCAGGCTGGTACCCCAGGGATAAGTTACCCTAAAAAAAAATTGAAAATAATATATGTTTTTTTTACTGTATCTGTTTTCGGAATTTGAGCATGATTTTTTATTTAGTACTTTCTCAGTAGGTCTTTAACATATATTTTTTACAAAACGATTGAATGCGCCATTTCTTAGAAAAAAAATAGTTTTGCTAAAATCAACTTACTCACCCCAAACCGGTCACTTTTTCGGGCTAATATTTTGTGAAATTGCTACTTTCCAAGATTGCTTCCTACTGCACAAATATAAGCGCCAGACGCTTGGGGGCAGTCACACCATGCTTACCCGGCTATGCCCTTTGATCGAAGCCAGTAGAGAATTTTGGTGGTAGCCTCATTATTACTCTCCGCACTTCATCTGGACAAGTTGGTTAAAGAAACAGGTTCCCGTATGCTGTTTTATGCTAACAGTGCTTACATAATTATGTGTTGGATTTTGTTGATTCTGGTAAAGAAAGAGATTTGTAATGGTTTGTGGGTCATTAATTATTTCTTGTTTAAATTTTATTGACAATTCTGTCTCTAACTTATGATTTCCTATTGTTTTATTAATGATTTTCCAAGCAATTTTAGTCTTATTATGGGAGTTATGTATTAGATTATCATTCCAATTTTTCCTGTATTCATTGATATATTTCATATACATTTTTTTTTCCGTTTTATTTAACACATTTTCACACTGGGTTTTTTTATAAAGCTCATATAGATCTCTGTTTTTCTGTGCCCATTGCTGTATTTCAGGGATTCTCGGTATAGTTCTTGCTCTCCAACCCCAGATTTTGTAAGCGGAAAGCACATGCCAAAATAGTAAAATAAAGTTTTATAAAATGTATCATATTTAGAGTTTACATCATTTTCTTGGTATATCTCTAGCATATGACATTATTCTGAAGTTAAAACCTCTAGTAACTGTACTACTGCCCATCCGTAATAATTCATTCCAATAAATTAACGTTAGAAACAGGAAATTATCTTCAAACCAGTAAGTTAATCTTAAGTCCTGAGAAAATAAATGCAGTTTTTTATCCTTCCTGAATTTGCAGTATCAGATGAGACGTGATGTGTGGTGGCGCAAGTGCAAGATGCCTAGCCGCCAAGTCAACACATCATAAACGCATGAGCCAAATATTTGTGGTTGAAAATTTCAGATATGCATGAGTCTACCTTTAACATGTACGTTTCTTGTGTGAGACTGAGAGAGTAAAATCTCGAAAGTCGTGAGCATGCACGAGTCTACTTCAACATATGTTTCGTGTGTGAGTGTGCTTGAGCAAAATCTTAAAAGTCGTGGGTATGTGTGAGTGTGAGTAAATATTGACTCATTCTAGCATGTATTTAGATGACATTCTCTCATAGCAAGGTCATATAAACAATGTATGTAAAAAAATAGGTACAGCTTATAACATTGGAGTCCTATCGGGGTAGTACGTAAACCCACAATATTGAAAACAGTTTACTAAGGTAATTTTGAATCTCATATTCACTATTTTCTATGGAAACGTAATCAATGTAAGTAGAATTTTCATCATACAAAAAAGAGTGATAAGGATTATGTTCAAACTGGGTTTTATGGAAACTTGTAGAGGTAAATTTAGAGAAAACAATATGTATAGTTTTTAATATCTATTTTTAATTATATAATAACTTATTTATCAACTTTGTTTTGGCTTATATATTTTTAGGTGTGACATTTTGTAGTAATCAGAAGTATCAAAAACCAACCTGTCTGATTCTTTTAGTGCATACGTTTTTTTCACTGAATTTTTTAATATTTTTATAGAGGTGGCAAAAAGAGCACGAAAATATGAATATAAATAATAATAGTGGAAGAATTATACTCTTTGCCGATTTACTGAGCTTTTTATATAATTGTTACACATTCTATAGGATACTCTTCGCAGTTTTCTTGTAAATAATATAAATTTTTGAAATTCTAAATTTTGTGATACCAACTTTGTTCTGAAAAAAAAAAATGAAAAAAAAAACACCTAAGGGATTCGAACCTTTGGATTGAAAACTTTAACCATTGGACCATCACACATTACTACAAAAATTGTCTGTAATATACAGTGTGTTTCACTTCTCATGAAGACACCTCTGTATCTTTTTTATTTGTTGCCGAATTAATTTCAAATTTTTATCAGCCATGCAAGTCCATAAGGTGACTTTATTCAACATATAAATGCCGTCTAAATCTAAAACGCCGGCCTACTGCGATAAAAAGAAAATGTCAATTTTCGAGAAATCATAGTAGGCTTAGAGATAGACAAAAATTTTGTTAACAAAAGTTGTTCGGAATCACTTGATATGTCCCCCTGTAAAATTTTGTGAAAATCGGAATATTTTCAAAAAAAAATTTTTTGTTTCACTTCTCTGTATCTTTTTTATTTGTGGCCGGATTAATTTCAAATTTTTATCAGCCATACAAGTCCATAAGGTGACTTTATTCAACATATAAATGCCGTCTAAATCTAAAACGCCGGCCTACTGCGATAAAAAGAAAATATCAATTTTCGAGAAATCATAGTAGGCTTAGAGATAGACAAAAATTTTGTTAACAAAAGTTGTTCGGAATCACTTGATATGTTCCCCTGTAAAATTTTGTGAAAATCGGAATATTTTCAAAAAAAAATTTTTTGTTTCGTTTCTCGTGAAGACACCCCTGTATCTTTTTTATTTGTGGCCGAATTAATTTCAAATTTTTATCAGCCATACAAGTCCATAAGGTGACTTTATTCAACACATAAATGCCGTCTAAATCTAAAACGCCGGCCTACTGTGATAAAAAGAAAATGTTAATTTTCGAGAAATCATAGTAGATTTTGTTAACAAAAGTAGTTCGGAATCACTTGATATGTCCCCCTGTAAAATTTTGTGAAAATCGGAATATTTTCAAAAAAAAAAATTTTGTTTCACTTCTCTTTTTTATTTTCTTCTTCTCTTCTTTATTTGCGGCCGAATTAATTTCAAATTTTTATCAGCCAAACAAATCCATAAGGTGACTTTATTCAATACATAAATGCCGTCTAAATCTAAAACCCCTGCCTACTGCGATAAAAATAAAATGTTAATTTTCGAGAAATCATAGTAGGCTTAGAGGTAGACAAAAATTTTGTTAATAAAAGTTGTTCAGGATCACTTCATATGCCCCTCTGTAAAATTTTATGAAAATCGGAATATTTTCAAAAAAAGAGAACACATAAAGAGAACTTTTTCCAACAAATGAAAGTTGTGAACAAAAATCAGCATTCAATAAAACACTAAAAGGGCTTTTTATTTTTACATATCAAGTTGAATGTAATATCTTTTCTTTTTTTCTTTTTGTTATCTCTCTTCTGGAGGAGTAACTCTCCATCATATCCTTCCTCCTTATCGGCTCAGAAATTTAGGAACATGGACGGTTTTATTGCGTTGAATGTAAAGAGTGCCGTGAAATTAACTGTCAATATGTATTGTTTTATTTATTTCGTCATTGCTTTCATGACAGAAGTGATTGTTGTTATTTTCTGTGGAGTTTGTTAGTTTTTCTTGTTTTAATAATTTTATTCATACTAAAGTTTCCTTATTTCATATCTTTTCTCATAATGGTTAGAATACTTTTAACTACTGATGAAAAAATTGAAATAATAAAGATAGTCGGTGAAAATGTACGGTCTTCAAGAGAAGCAGCAGAAGAATTTAATTTAAGACATCCTCTAAGACAACCAATACACCATGGTACCGTAGCAAGAATATGTCACTTGTTCAATACAACTGGCAATGTGCTTAAACCGAGAGTACATCTTAATCGAAATCACGGAGATGATAATGTTATATTAGCGGCATTTAACGCCAATCCCACTACCAGTCTTCGAAATATGGCTCGTGACCTTAATTTGTCGGCATCAAAAATTTGGAGATGTTTAAAACGCCATAAGCTACAACCGTTTAAACCAAAATTTTTACATACCTTGGAGCAAGGTGATGAAGAGAGAAGATTAGAATATTGTTTATGGATCCAAGGTAATTATTTAAACAATAGAGACTTCTTGAAGAAAGTAATTTTCACGGACGAGGCAACTTTCTCCACCAACGGGGTAGTGTCATCATAAAACTCTAGGTTCTGGGCGGTAGAAAATCCTGATTGGATAATAAATTGTAAAAGGCAATATTCCCAGAAAGTAAATGTGTGGTGCGGAATTTTTAACGAAACAATAATAGGGCCGTTTTTCTTTTTTCAAAATATAAATGCGTTAAATTTGCTAGAATTTTAAAATAATGATCTTTGGAATGCAATTGTTGATTTTCCTTTGGAACAATTGTATTTTCCACTCGACGGAGCATCTATCCACAATTCCGTAGTAGTGAGAGCATGGATGAATGAACATTTTCCCCAAAGATGGATAGGACGAAATAGCCCTTTAATACATTGGCCACCCAGATCACCTGATCTCACTCCAATGGATTTTTATTTTTGGGGTCACATTAAAAACAAAGTTTATATGACCAGACCTCAAAATATAGAGCAGCTTTGTGAGAGGATAAGGCAAGCATGTTTAGAAGTTACAGCTCAAGAACTGCGAAGAGTTGTAAAAAATAACAGAAAACGGATTGAGAAGTGTATTACACTTGAGGGTGGGTTAGTGGAAAGGGGCGCAATATAATAAATAAGTAAAAAAAACCATTAACTTCTTTTATTTTTGAACTATTCTAACACTGCGGCTTTTGCTTTATCTGTATTTTTTTTTCCGACAATATTATCATTCATTATTAGTAGTCCTCTCTGTAAAAACAACGGCCCTTTTCAGGGCCACCAATTTAATTCAAAAAGAATTCGTTATATGACAGCATCCTACCAACCTACATATTGTTGACAGATGTTAAAACTCATTAAAGTAATTAGATTTTAATTTTAATTATTCTAAGGCCGGCATTTTAGATTTAGACGACATGGGGCGTATGAAGTGATCCTGAACAACTTTCATTAACAAAATTTTTGTCTATCTCTAAGCCTACTATGATTTCTCGAAAATTAACATTTTCTTTTTATCGCAGTAGGCAGGCGTTTTAGATTTAGACGGCATTTATGTGTTGAATAAAGTCACCTTATGGAGTTGTATGGCTGACAAAAATTTGAAATTAATCCGGCCACAAATAAAAAAGATACAGGGGTGTCTTCACGAGAAGTGAAACAAAAATTTTTTTTTTGAAAATATTCCGATTTTCACAAAATTTTACAGGGGGGCATATCAAGTGATTCCGAACAACTTTTGTTAACAAAATTTTTGTCTATCTCTAAGCCTACTATGATTTCTCGAAAATTGACATTTTCTTTTTATCGCAGTAGGCCGGCGTTTTAGATTTAAACGGCATTTATGTATTGAATAAAGTCACTTTATAGACTTGTATGGCTGATAAAAATTTGAAATTAATTCGGCCACAAATAAAAAAGATACAGGGGTGTCTTCACGAGAAGTGAAACAAAAATTTTTTTTTTGAAAATATTCCAATTTTCACAAAATTTTACAGGGGGGCATATCAAATGATTCCGAACAACTTTTGTTAACAAAATTTTTGTCTATCTCTAAGCCTACTATGATTTCTCGAAAATTGACATTTTCTTTTTATCGCAGTAGGCCGGCGTTTTAGATTTAGACGGCATTTATGTGTTGAATAAAGTCACCTTATGGACTTGTATGGCTGATAAAAATTTGAAATTAATTCGGCAACAAATAAAAAAGATACTGATATACAGTCTAGAATTATATTTCAACGGATTAGATATAATCCAGGTATTTTAGTTGTAAAATTGACCTCTGTGCTAAATTCGTGCATGACGAAAAAAAAAATTTTTATTGTGTTTATTTGGACGTCTTGAATAACACTTGGTAGTTACGCCACGATACACCTGGAGGATTTCGTGAAAACCGCGTCGAAAGGTCGTGGAAACCGCGAATTCGCGATAAATTCAGTTTTTATGGCCCAAACGGGAACAACACCTATTATAAAAGTTGTACATCTGTAAATTCTCTACCTTAAAGATTCCATACACTTTTTTCGTAACCCTAACCGTTTTGGAGATACTACGCCGACTAAGTGAAAAATGCATTGTTCCGTTCGTTTTTTTTTTATATTGGGCAGTGCAGAATTGTTGAGACGTGCTATTGATTCTATCAAGCAGACTTGAATCGCTTACAGCTGCCACATTACTACGGACCCCCTCCAGTTTTTACCTCCTGTATCGCTTTCAGGTAGTTGGTTTACTTGTCAAAGAATTCAGTTGAAAACCGTTTCTCATCGGAGGAAGACGTTCATTTCGATTATACTTATATATGTGCGTTATAACCTTACTTGTTGATACTTGTATTATCTGCAATAAACCGCTCTCGGAGAGTGAAAAGCTTAAATTTGCCTTACTAAAAAATTCGAAGAAAATTTTAAAGACTAAATTGGATACGAATTAAGTCCGTACTCTACATCCCTCTTCGATGGTGCAGGACTGAGAAAAACTAGTAAGCCAACACTTTACAAATGTTTCGGTTCCATCACGGCCCCCATCAATACTAATAACATTGTATACATTGTTGACAGAGGATTTCTTCTACACCGGGTCGTGTGTCACAAAAATGAAACCTTTAGTTCTATTCTAAACAAATATATGACCTATGTTCTAAATTATTACGGTCCAGTACTATTGCCGTATTCGATGGATATTCTGACAACACAAAAAACATAAAAGCCATGGAACAGCGACGACAAACCGCACTTGTTTCATGTTCTTGAGCAGTTTGTTTCGATGAAACCATGGAAGTGCAGATGAACCAGGAGAAGTTCCTAGCTAATGGCTCGAATAAAAAGCAGTTAATTGAACAGCTTATGAAACAATTAAACAATGCCAACATTGGAGTCAAACAAGCCTAGGATGATGCCGATGTCCTCATTGTTGAGACAGCAATTGAACAATCAACTCCCTGCCATCGTTGGAGAAAATATTGACTTGTCATTTTACTTGGGCACATAACTTCTAGCAGGGAAGGAAAGGTGGAAACAAATATTATTCTACTGCCAGCATGGACAAATATCCAAATTGCTTAAAGCATATTTTGTTTTTGCACTCTCTGACAGGATGCAATACCACCTCCGCCTTGTTTCACAAAGGGAAAACTCAAGTGTTCAAAATATTTGAGAAACGGCCGGGTTTACACAATGCAGCACGTGTTCATGCAAGAAAATTGCCCTTTGGACGAACTGATTTGTAATGGAATGTAGATTATTCTTGCAATATATGGTGCTCCCAAAACAGAAACTTCTATAGACAATTACGGATATTTAACAGAACTTTCGACAGATGTAAAATTATCATCACATCCTCCAACATCGTCAGCAGCTCAACAGCATTTGTGTAGTGTATTATTAAGTCAAACCTGGTTGGAAAAAGACATTGATCCTGAGTAGTGGAGCTGGATTAGGAAGAATGATATTTTGCAGCCAGAACCAACGCAGGTACCACCAGCACCAGACATTGTTAAATTCAATTTTTTGCAACCGAGCGAAGGGTTGTGCAGGAAAATGTAGCTGTAGGAAAGTAAGACTGAATTGTTCAACAGCTTGTGGTCATTGCCACGGTCACTCCTGCTTGAATACCTCACCTAAAATTGCTATGAATGACGAAATGGACGACGTAGAATCTTATCAGAATGAAAGTAATGACAACGATTTGTCATTGGACGATAACGTTTCAGATACCGAAGGATCCGGCATGGATTAGGCCTCCAGGGGAAACCATGTAAAAAAAGCGCGATGAGCATTCTACCTCCAAGGTGGTGCGGAAATGAATGCATTTTTTGACTCATTCACTGTAAATAAAACATTCTGGTAGAGAATAAAGATCATCGAGCTCTATAACAGCAATATTTAATTTTCATTCTGAGACATAGAAAGCAAAATAATCGTGAAATATGTGGTGCGAAAGAGGTTTGGCGAAACTAAATGCATTTTTCACTTAGTCCGCGTCGTATCTCCAAAACGGTTAGGCGTACGAAAAAAATGTATAGGACCTTTACGGTAGAGAATTTACAGATGTAGAACTTTCATAATAGGTGTTGTTCCAGTTTGGGCCATAACAACTGAGTTAATCGCGAATCCGCGGTTTCCGCGACCTTCCGACGCGGTTTTCACGAACTCCTCCAGGTGTATCATGGCGTAACTACCAAGTGTTATTCATGACGTCCAAATAAGCACAATACAATTTTTTTTCGTAGGGCACGAATTTGGCAGCAAAAGTCTAAAACGCCTGGAGTGATATATTATTATAAAATATGTATATTAGTAAAATGTATAAACAAAAAAAAATTATAGAGAATCATATTTCGCAAGATTTCTATTTAAGTACAAGTGACAAAAATTTTTAATTCAAATGATTAATAACTTTTTTATTCGATTTTTTTCAAAAACAATAGGGTTCTTCCTCTAGCTAACACCAACTTACTTTCCAAATTTCAGTACAATCGGACTTTTCTTTCTTAAATTATTGTGCTTACAAGAAACGTGACAGACAGACGAGCAGACAGACGGACATTTTGAAAGTTGTTCAGAATTCTTTCACTAACATAACGATATGAAAATTTTTTCTCTACGAGCGATATTTACTGTTTTAGAAATGTGCCGATCAAATGCAATATACTCTTCGTTTTTGTGAAAAGTATAATAAAAGACATCCTTTTTGTAATTGTAACAGTGGATTATTTAAAAAACGTGCATTGCATCAAAAAAGTTCCAAGCTGAAAAATTGTCATAAAACTTCATACCACAAAATCAATACCTATTACCTACAACGATTTTAAGTAAATCCCCATTAAGTATTTTGCAAACATTATAATGCCAAATCAAACCTGAAATATGATGGAAAACTTAAACAAAATCCTTATACTATGCCAAATAAAACTGAAAACACCACACACAAATTGAAGGTATTATCACGACAGTTATAGGTATATAATATATTTATGACAGCAAGATTTTAAAGTTTTGTACAGACTAAGTCATCACAGATTTTACGGAAATGACCACTGCAACAGTCCCAATTGCTTATGGTAATAATATTAAATTTAATTACCCTCAATATAAAATTGTAAAGTAATAAATTATAAGTAGAAGGCAATATTTTTATGTAGGTACTCTAATATAGTTACTGAAGCAATAGATCCAACAGATGTTTTATGCTCTTAAATATCTTTTTTACAATCATATTTTTATCATTTGACAGTATACTCATTATTTACAATTTGGTAAGTTACTTGTATGCTCATCTCCATTTGGAGTTGTCTGTCAGTCATTTTAAGACTGTATATACATGTTTTATAAGTTTATAATATAGTTTTTCGGTAGAATGCAGTGTCCTACAGTAGCAGCAAGGTGGTGTCTACACTTTTCAGTAGTTTCCTACTGGCTTTAAAATTTCTCGGTAACTGCAACAGCAATTTCATGACACAGAAATCTGTCCCGAGATGTTAAACATTTGACTTTGATTTTTCTGTTATTAACCATATTCAGTCTTACTATACAACAATCACTCAACCATAGTGTATATGTATATTAAGTATTTTTAAATGTCTACTGAGCTTTTCGGATGCTGGTCTGCAGGGCCCCCCGTACGGGGGTCTATTTGGTAAAAAGTTTAGGGGCCCAGGCTTGTGAGAATGGACTCCCAAGAAGGGCTCGACTGACCTAAAGTGACCATTCGTTTCGGATTAGGCAGGGCAGTCCCGTTGTTTGAGGTGCCGTCCCGCAAAAGTCCCGTATTGGTTTATTCCTAGAAAAGTTTTTTCGGATTTGTCATAAAAAAATTTTTTTTTCAATCCCCTCCCCGCTCATCAATTTTTATTTTCGAGGGGAGGAAAAAAAGGGAGGCGCTTCATAGATTTCGTGGAGCCCGTCAAGATCAGCGATTACAGGGTGTGTGCGCTGGTCTTTGTTACAAAAGAGACGATTTATCTCATAAACACAGTACACATATTAAACAATCCCAAATGCAAATGGCAAGGCTGTTCGGAAGGGTTACACTATTTGAGATACAATTATGAAATTTAAGTCCACATTAATATTAATAAGGGTCTATTATCTCAGAATATTAGGAAAAACTCAATTTAACCAATAGTCGAATAAAGCTGTAATTTTTTCGTTTGGGGGGCGGGGGGGGTTCTAAATTTTTTTATGGAAATGCGATATGTATATTATCAGGAAGTTAAGTAAAGTTTTGTCCAATTTGGAAGGTGAGCGTTTCTTGGTAATTAAGTCTTAATTTTGAAAAACCTGTTTTTGTCTTGTTTTTCTTTTTTAATATTTCAGACTCTGTTTATCGGATCAGACCAAACAAAAAATCAAAATGTTTGTAAATAGATTATGAATAAAGCTGTAGAGACCCAACCTGCCATTTTTTTTTTTAAGAAAAACAATTTCTAATTTCTAAACCGAAATTACTAAAGAAATAATGAATCTTTTTTAATGAAACTTAGTGAAATTACAGGTCCTGCAGATATAAACAATTATGGAAAATTACAAATAGGTCATTGGGTCATTGTCACGACAATGTGCACTTTGCGATCCCTTCACCATAAAAGCTCAGTTTTTTAAAAAAATAGTTGCTTTCAGTATTTAATATTTAAAATAAACTAGGATTAATAGAAATAAAATCTTTCCTTCAAATTAATCGTTTTCTTTCTATTTTTATTTTATAACGCACTATGTGAGCTCTCACGTATGTTAACTGTCCCTACCCTAATGTATCAGACTTTGAGCTTTCAAAAAATATTCTTTTCATGGTAATATAGATAAAAAAAAAGAGAAGAAAAGTCTTGAAAAACTCAAAAAGGTATTAATTTTTAAAAATACAGTACTGTAAAAATTAATTTATCTTCAAAACATTACTTTATTTAGGTATCTCCATGAAGTATTCTCACTTCAGTTAACACGTTAATTTTACTCCTTAAAATCGGGTAGGTGAGGATGACCTTTCTTATGTAGGGATATTACTTTATTTTGCCAGTTGTGATCTAGCTCTGGAAGTGTGTTTAGTTTTAAAGATAAATGACTGAAATTTGGAACATCCTACAGAGTGACCCATTTAAAAGCGGGGCACCTCTTTAAAATTTGTATTTATTGTGCGATTTGAATCAAATTTTACTCAAGTATAGAACAAATTATGATCTAATTATGACCAGAAAAACATTCATCTTCTACAAATTCAAAGCCACCTGCGGTACCGAAATATGCGGAAAAAATCAAAATATCATATTAGGCATTTTTTTATCGGAAAATTTTGTTAATGAACCTTGTTCAGAATTATCCAAAAACCTTAAGTCCAAAGTTTAATGAATATAAAAAATATTGAAATTTTGATTAAAATAATGTCCAAGTCAGAAAATATCATTTTAATGTTTTTTTTTGTTTAGAAAACTGTACTATGTCAATTTTGTTTGAAATTAAACCCAAGGTGCCAGGTAGTTGTCAAGTAATTTGTAGTTTTTTTATAATAATTATTTTTAAACATTTTTAAATTTTAATTTTTCAATTTTTTAATTTTGATTAAATTCTGGACTTAAGGTTTTTGGACAATTCTGAACAAGTTTTATTAACAAAATTTTCCGATAAAAAATGCCTAATATGATATTTTGATTTTTTCCGCATATTTTGGTACCGCAGGTGGCTTTGCATTCGCAGGAGGCGAATGTTCTTCTGGTCATAATTAGATCCTAATATGTTCTATATTTGAATAAAGTTTGATTCAAATTACACAATAAATAAAAATTTTAGAGAGGTGCCCCGCTTTTAAATGGGTCACTCTGCATATACTTAATAAAACGTCACTTTTTGATAAAGTTAAATGTGCCTAATTTTAATTTAATTAGGTTTAAAGAACCCCGCACGTTTCTTATGTAAAATAATGCCCGGCGGATTTAGTTAAAATTGAAATATGTTATTTATGAAATCATCCTGAATAAAAGTCTCCATGGGAGCAAGGCCGAACAATTAATGGTTTTTAAGTTATGGAGCTTTGAAGTTGTCTATCCGTGATATATCAAATTCGGAACGAATTATGATGTGGCTGAAGAACAGCTCGAGTTTGACACGAATTTTCAAAATTAGAAATCCAACAAACTAATTAGCCTCCTCCTTAGATATGGACCTCAATACGAACCGGAAGTTGCATGATTAAGGTCATTTTTTAGGATGAAAACTTTTTCAGTCTCAGTATAGACCTGCATATTAAGTATGTATAAAGGGTAAGGATTTCAGGCCTCCTCGCTAGATATGGACCACAATAACACAGGGCTGAAGTCCAAACCGGAAGTTGCATAATTAAGTCCATTTTTAAGGGTGAAAACTTTTTCAGCATATATATATAATAATAATTATGTATTCAGGGTAAATGGACGAGTTTCAGGCTTCCACGCTAGATATGGACCACAATAACACAGCGCAGAATTGCGAACCGGAAGTTGGATGATTAAGTTCATTTTGAAGGGTGAAAACTTATGCAGTCTGTATATAGACCTGGGTAATAACTTCAGGTTCGCACTTCAGTCCTGTTATTGTGGTCCATATCTAGTGAGGGGGCCTGAAATCCATTTATTTACCCTTTATACCCCAATAAATATAGGATGTGCAGAACTAATGCTTTACATATGTAAGGCATATTCCAACGTGCACGGTACGTTATGTAACATGTAAAGTATATACATGGCATATAACTAAGTAGTAGATGAATTTTGTAATGTGCATTGTATATACTTAAAGTAAGGTACTTTTTTGTAATGTAATGGATATGCACTGCACAAGCTAATCGGCATATTTCATAAAAACATTTTTATAATTAAAAGAACAGTACATCCGCGATTTTTAAGATTATTCATTTAAATTTATTGAAATTAATTTTTTTTATTCATTTTAGCATGCAGGTACCTATTGAAAACAACTCGATTTAGTATATATTAATCTGAATTATAATACATAAATTAATTTTCCTGCGGTAAGGGAATAACATATGTCGAAAAAAATATATATGCAAATTAGTAGGTTCTTTCCAAATATAAAAAGCCCCGCAAGTAATATTTCAGTTATTAATTTAATCATGCATGGGGACAATGTAATTATTGAAGCCATTAAAAAATGGCTCGTAAAAGCCAAGCAGAGAGCAGATAAACAACCAATAAGGAAATTGAGAGACAATGAGGGAGACAATAAAGAATAATACATACATTTAGTACACATATTTATTTTATGTATTTTATTTCTAAAATAAAAATTTCATATATAAAATGTATTTAATATGAAAGTGTATGGCCTAATTATCTTTCACTTAGATTACATGTGCATAGAATATGCCTACCGGATATGGGAACATGAAAATACCATACATTGCATGTATAAACGGATAGTGCAATGTATATGATATGAATATGTATGGACCGGTCACTTTGCATTTAAATTCCATGTGAAAAGAATATGCTTAACATATGCATTGCATATATAAATGTTTATTGGGACCAACTTAATGCGCAGGTCTATACAGAGACTAAAAAAGTTTTCACCCTTAAAAATGGACTTAATCATGCAACTTCCGGTTCGCACTTGTGCGCTGTGTTATTATTGTGGTCCATATCTAGCGTGGAGGCCTGAAACTCGTCCATTTACCCTGAATACATAATTATTACGCAGGTCTATATATATGTTGAAAAAGTTTTCACCCTAAAAAATGGACTTAATCATGCAACTTCCTGTTCGTACTTCCGATTCGTATTGTGGTCCATATCTAGGGAGGAGGCTAATTAGTTTGTTGGATTTCTAATTTTGAAAATTCGTGTCAAACTCGAGCTGTTCTTCAGCCACATCATAATTCGTTCCGAATTTGATATACCAAGGTTAGACAACTTCAAAGCTCCATAACATAAAAACTATTAATTTTTCGGCCTTGCTCCCATGGAGACTTTTATTCAGGATGATTTCATAAATAACATAATTCAATTTTAACCAAATCCGCTGGGCATTATTTTACATAAGAAATGTGCGGGTTCCTTTGCAACTTTATTTCGTTCTTACTTCATTATTTAGTACTGTCACGTTTTTATTTATTTTTTTATTATGAACATGTGATATAATAGTTTTGCTAATGGGACTGAAACTTTGATGAATAATTGTATAAATGTTAAATTATTATCAATAATATGCATGTATTTATATGGACTACAATAAACGTTATTATTATTATTATTATTATTATTATTATTATTATTAAGTAAGTATATATAAATGATTTTTTTTCACTTCCAGTTTCTCCGGAAGTGGCACTAACTTTTGATTTTCAAATGGAACACCCCCTCCAAACAATCGTTGAAATCGTATTTTTGGTGTTCAATTTTATTCGACTATAAAGGCATATGAAACTGAAGGTAATCCCAATAAGAATGTCCTCA
Organism: Rutpela maculata; assembly: GCA_936432065.2. Lineage (NCBI taxonomy): Eukaryota > Metazoa > Arthropoda > Insecta > Coleoptera > Cerambycidae > Rutpela > Rutpela maculata. Next base: position 48,935,726 of record OW386292.2, read on the forward strand.
ATTTCTCAGACAATTACATCAGCAGAATTCCATTAATAATTTCGTATCATCAAAAGCAAGTCATAAAGTTATCTGATTATTTTATCTATATTATAATGATTCTTTCATTAATTTCACACATAAGAATAACAGCCTAGGCATTTATTTTTATATTACAATAATATAATATAATGCACCTTTATGTTTAGCAGTAGTGCTAGAAATATATATGATATTAAACTGCTTCCTAAGGAATCACTATTTTCACATCCTAATTTCCTCTTACAGTACAGTAAGTGAAGCTTTTAAATCTCAGCCCGAAAATGATGTAATGAATTTCCAAATTTTTTTCTTCAGCATGCTTCATAAAGTATGTACATAAGAATCTATATTGTCATTTTTCCTGCTTTTTGGTTAGAGGTGGGTGGAAACCACTCCTAATTGTATTTATTATTTGATTTATTTATAACAATCTGTATTTTTAATAAAATTAGACATATTACTATACTCTCTTGTGACCATTTTTTTTTTTAATTTAGACTTCATAATCATCATATTCAGTGACATAAAAAACATAAGTATATGAATTTTCGTGAATTTATTTATAACATTAGAAGAATTATTAATTTTTCAGTATTTAATACTTTCAATGCGCATGACCCTCATAAGGGTCAGTCCCGTTCTTAGCGCAGTGCGCACGACCCTCATGTGGGCCAGGTCATATTGCGTATTATTATTATTATTATTATTATTATTATTATTATTATTATTATTATTATTATTATTATTATTATTATACCAGCCAGTCAGCACTGAACAAGAAATTCCTGGCCAGGTGCACTCTCCTGAGAGTCAGTTCAAAAAACATGGAATATCCTGTATATACAATTTTTATTGAGATTACTCGATTTCTGACACCTAATTATGTAATATTTTCGAAAAAAAAAAAACAGCCAGCGAGGGAGGTGAGCCACAACCTGAACGGCCCCAGCGAAAGTGTTTAGGGGTGGCTTCAACCCTTAATATTTTCGTCTCATAATTTTGACTTCACAGTCATATTCAGCGACCTCAAAAACATAAGTAGTTGGATTTTCGTTAATTTATTCGTAAAATTAGAAGTTATCAATTTTTCAGTTTTTAGAGGTGGTTTCCACCATTAAAAATAAAAAGCAGGTAATGTAACAATATACATTTTGATATAGGTATTTTATAAAGCATATTGCAAAAAAATTAAGGAAATTCCTTTCATCGTTTTCGGGCCGGGAATTTTACCATTTTTACTGATTCGCTTACTGTACTATTACAACGAAAAAAATGTTGATACTATAGTTGCACTCCACTACATGGAAAGAATTATTCATAGAACGTTAATAATATAATATTTGAAATGGTCCACCCCAAAAACCCATAAAACAATATGCCACATCGGTAGTGGGGGGTGGTAATGGGAGTGGAGTGGCTGATGCCAAAAAAATTTTGGGACCTTGTACATACACTAGATCCCTTATGGAATCTTACTTGCTTTACCCATTTATCCCCCAACCCTTCAATGGAATAAGTTCAAAATCTAGTTCCAGATTTTGTTATATTACATAGGTGTACCAAATTTCAAGTCAATATCATAAACCGTTGCACAAAGTTAAGACAGACCGAAATGATTCTTTTTACTTAAACTTAAAATCTCTACATTTCATGACATTCTAAGACTACTTGAACAAATAAAGAATTCAAATTTTACCGTTACTATTATCCTTCCACTCCTCTACACAGATGTGGAAGTAAAAATGAAAATATCATTATATCCTAATAGAAGTATAACAAATAAAATTAGATTATTTTTTTATGATGTGCTACAGCTTGGTAGCTCAGTCGGTTAAAGCATAATGTATGACGAATAAGCTAGTTAGACTGTCTATCATGTACAGGGTGAACCAAATCAGATGGGATTTGGGGTTTTCTCTAAAACTATGGCAGATAGACAAACACCAATATAGTGTCCTGAGCTCGATTCTCGAGAAACAAACAATGGCGTAAACAACGATCGTCTATCTTTTTTGACTACCGAGCTACAGAGCATTTTTGGATGACCTCTATATCTTAATTATCATTATTTTTTTGAGTAGAATCCATTGCTGATAAGAAGAAAATTATGAATGCCTCAGTTTTCGAGATATAGATATAACTTGTGTTTTTTAAATTGAACACCCTGTAAATTATTTCATTATTTGATCACAACTTAAATTAACTATCCAACGATATATCATGACATATTTATCCCTAAAAAAAGTGGTTAATGTTCGAAAAATTTAATATATTTGTGACTTGTGAGGAGACCGTGGAAAACTATTAACAACAGCACTTATAATATAAAATAGTTTTGCCAAAAATAGGAAAAACTAAACTACAATAAATGTTCGAATTGTCCTCCATTGACATCTATTATGCATATTTATCGCATTTTTAATATTTATTGAGAAGGTCGTGGTAAAAAAAAGAAAATCGAAATAATCGTAAATGTCAAAAACTAATTTGTGAGTTAATTTGAGTGAGCATTGTTAAAAATGGTTAGTAATAGTGAAAAATATGATATGATTAAGTGTTTTATAGAATGCGGAGAAGACCCAAATTTAGCCTCCGAGCTTTATTTTAATAGGTGAGTAATAGACAGCAAAACTTTGTGCGCTTAAACAATATTTCTAGATATCCAGAATAGAGACAGCCAGACATAAAAATATTCAGAAGGCTACATCAAAATTTAAGAGTTTGTATCATTTGTAAAACCTCGAACAAAAATATATAATAAAGCAGGTAGAGAAGCTGTAGAAAATATTGTTTTAGAAACTGCAAGGGAAAATCCTAATATATCGTCTCGCGAAATATGGGAATAGGAGGGGTGTCCATAAGGCCCTTTCTGGCCCCAGCTGAGTACCACTTTGATTTTTACATATGTCAAAGATTTTACGTTTTCACGCTACATATTTAAAAATCTTTGCTGTATTCTCTTGCGCCCAGTATAAAATAACCAACCAAAAATGGTGATTTTTGATGTATTTTTGGATCTTTATCAATGGTAAAAAATCGAACTACGTAAAATGTATACTGTTTGTCGTATCTTCAAATATTGAAGTTTGAAAAAATAGTAATTTTTTTTATTTTGCCTCGAATTTTATAAAAAGTGTTGTTGTTGGGGCCGGAAAAGGGCCTTATGGAGACCTCTCCTTTAGAAAGTTTTCACGACATTTAGGAATCCCAAAAACAACTGCACTGCATTGCTTAAAAATGAAATGAAATGAAATGAAATAAATTTATTGCATGTGAGAATTTTACAAACATACAAATGGTGTAAGGTACCGTAGAACGTATTTTAACTTACACCAAGAGAGACAAAACCAGTAAAAACAGAGAGTTAAAAAGATATAAAATACAGTTTTATATATATAAAAGTAACATGAAAAGATATAAAACACAGTAATATATATAAATAAAAGGACGACAAATGATTATGACTGGCGCCGTTTTTAACGATAAAATCTTTGACTTTATTTCTAAATGTCACAATGCTTATATTTTCAAATGCCGGTAATAGGTTAAATAAAAAAAAATAAATTCAAACCCTACAAAATTATAGTACGGGAGGCAGCGTTGATTTGAACAAGTCATTTCATACCGACTGAAAATCATAACAATAATAGTTTTCCCCTAATACATCAGCAATCTGAACGTCAGCTACTCTGATAGCGGTGGAGCTAATGGTGAGAGCATGTTAAAGTTGTTAAAAAATCGTTTTCCATCGGTTTCTTTGAATATCTCGAAATCTATAAGTTCTATGGAAAACAACAAAGAGAAAGAAAATGTTCGTTATGAGCTGTACCATAAAAGTACATAAACTATAATTCATTCCAATTGTTATTATTATTTAAAAAAAATAAAATAAATAAATCACCAAGTATGTCTACATGTTATATTATGTTCTTACAAACCAGGCCTCAGTCGCCAGATAGCGGAGTGGGTAAGACGACTGACACTATTTTTTGAGGGTACGGACATCTCGGGTTCAAATCCTGCTCGCGAAATATTTTTCTTTATTGTATCAGTGATATTAAATGTTTTACAAAGCTGTATATATGAACATAGGTAGTTGTTCAAGTTAGGTTGGTTTTTTGAGTATGAAAATACTCGTAGCATAATTTTTTTTTTCAACTTTAACATGCTGTCACCTCTAGCTCCACCGTGGGTGCGGCGACTGATGCTCATTTTGCTGATTATTGAATATTAATCAACTGATAAAAATGAAATTTATTCGGTATAAAATTCCTCGAAAAAAAACAGCGCTGCCTCCCGTACTATTAGGATTAGCCACCATCTATACACCATCTATGGACAGACGAGGCCCATATAAGTAGTGCCGGAATTTTTAATCGGCATAATAACCACCATTGGGCTCATGAAAACCCACACGTAACCGCTACAGTTAATCATCAAGGACAATTTGGATTTGGTGTATGGTGTAGTTTTATTGGATACCAAAGAATAGGTCCTCATTTTTTTCACGGTACTTTGAATACCGAAAATTTTATTAACATTCTATGAAAAGAAGATAATATGTCTGTAAGACAATTTCAAAGATCAATTTATCAACACGATGGCGCCCCCAGGTCGTATATAGATATTAGGGTTTGGAAAATAACGAGGGGTATTTCGCAGGGGAATTTTGGTGTACAAGCTCCAGGAATTAGTAGGAATTAGTGGGAATTAGCAGGAATTAGTGGGAATTAGTAGGAAATTAGTTTGGAATTAGAGGAATTAGTAGGAATTATTAGGGAATTAGTGGGAAATTAGTAGGAATTAGTCGGCAATGAGTGTGGAATTAATACGCGGCGCGCGCAACTCGAGACATGGTAGCACTCGTACATAATAACATGCGCCGAGACGTGCACTCTCTATAGCTCTATCATATATAGATTCAGCAAATCTAGTTTTACATATGCATCCTGAGTTCAACGAGTGCAAGAAAGAAAACAGAGAAATTAGAAAAGAAAGACGGATATTATCCCAGTACAATTCGATCGCTGTTAGAAGCGATGCCCTGCGTTGACACACGAGAAGATAATACAAATAAGATTTCACGAAGTGTGGAGTGTGCTGGGAGCAGTGTATCCGTCATTAATTTCCTAATTTCCCTGCTTTCTCTCTTGCACTCGTTTATCTCAGGATATATAAAACTAGATTTGCAGAATCTGTATGTGATTTGCGCGTGCACCAATTTCGCCGTTCTAAGCAAAACTAAACAAAACAATTTCATAGACAGTGACAGTAATTAAATCAAATCATGGTAAGTTAATGTACTGATTTATTCACCCATCTCGCAATTGGGCCGTGCGGAAAATCCATTCCAGCAATTCAAAAATTATAAACAATCACAACTTTCAGTCACTAAAATTCTGGCGGTATGTTCTTAAAAGAAAAAGAAATAATTATATGAGAAGTATAACTCATTTGCTTCATTTGTGCCATAAACTATGGGCCATACGTAAAAAATGCTCTAAATAAAATCAAAACCTTATTCAATTACCTTTAATTTTTTTTTATCGCTTTGAGATGAAAATTGACTAACTTAGATTCAAAACTTCCAAAAATTTCATAAAAATAAATATTTAATGAATATTCGTATATAACATGTTAATAATGCGTGCTATCTAAAAATTGCTTGGAATCATTTTTGTTAAATTTTTATAGATAAATTCATCAGTGTATGCAGTTTTTATAAAATAAATATCTTTAGCAACAATCAACTATTGATTTTAAGGAAAAATGTCAAAGGAGATAAAATTCCCTTTATTATACTCGAAAAGTATAATAGCGCGAAATAGTATATTGTTTATTTAGGTGTGAAAGCAATACATTTCCGGACGACGATGCAAGCATCGAAGTCCGGGAATGTGTTTTCTCACCGAAGTACACATACTATTTTTTCTGAAATCATAATCAATATTATTATAAATTAAGGAATTTGTATTAATGAATAATATTTCTTAATTACAATCTAACTGCTTACTAATAAATGCAATTTTAATGTGAGTTGATTTGTCTGCGTGTATTTAATTACCGTCTGAAATATACATAAAAAACCATACGGGAATGATACTTTCCCGTACGGTTTTGTTGATCGTTGCTTGGCAACGGATTTTTCCGGTCTGTTTTCTGATACTTTCTTAGCAACGGACTAAAATACTGGAATTGTGCATTTTTCGATCTGAAATCGCGCCGAAAATGTAGACATTGCCGATCGATTTCAGAAAAAGTATATTGAAATTTGATCGGCACATTTCTAAAGTAGAAAATACTGCTTGGAAAGAAAAAATTTTTGTATCATTGTGTTAGTGATCTAATTCTGAACAACTTTCAAAATGTCCATCCGTCACGTTTGTTTTTTTACAAGCTTTTATTTAACTTGCAATTTCTGTAACTAGATCTTTCCGGTTCAATATTAGTCAGTGTGATACTATCGGTGTTAGCTATTTATGGATGTAGTGCATTAGGGGAATTACTAGGGAATTAGAGGAATTACTAAGGAATTAGAGGAATTACTAGGGAATTAGGGGAATTATTATCTATTTTGGGAATTAGTGAACACAATATGTTTCTGCGGAATACCCCTCGGAAAATAATATATCTATAATAATTATTTAGAATTCTTTTTGTCAAATAATGTATATATTCGAAGATAAATAAAGTTTTAGATTAACATTTTGTATAATACATGTTATTATTTTTAATTTCAAAAATTGTTGTTCTTTTTGTTTCTTGATTCCCCTTGGTTACTTGAAGTCCTTGAATCTTATATTTACTAGTAAGTGAACTGATTGCCACATCATACGTCAAATGAAACACGAAATTATTTCAATGCTCAATTTGGGGAGGATTAGATAGGTGTCTATATCACTTAGGACTAGTTTATCAATGTCTAGTTAGCTAAGTTAACTAAATTGATAACTAACAATTAATTTAGCTAACTGGACATTAATAAACAACAAAGTAGTTTATAACGTTTTAATAACATAGAAGAATTGGAAAACAAAACATTAGTTGCGTTATGTCTATATCTCGAAAACTGCATGAGGCATGGATAATTTTCTTCTTATCAGCAACGGATTCTACTCAAGAAAGTGTCTTAAGAATGTTACTCGATTTTCGATTCGACACTTGGTAACTGAGATATAGACTATAGAGGTCATGCCAATTTTCCACAAACACTCTGTAGCTCGGTAGTCGAAAAAGATCACGGTTAGGGATTGCATTACTGGATAACCGGTTAACCGGTAAACAGGACAAAAAACACATGACGATAATTACCGGTTATTTTAATTTTTTACCGGTTATTTCGGTAAAGTCTGAACTTACGATATGTCACATATTCAACGTTTCTATTTATGTCAGTGACTAGTATTCTCTAAATATAGAGTGACTGTCCCAACACTGAGCACTTTTAACAATAAATAAATAATATTATATTATTATTATTAAGTCAGTAAAACCCAAACACCAAGCCCTAAGAAATACAAGTACGAGAGACATTGACAATATCTTGCGACAGGAAATTGAATATTTCACTGCCTTAAATATCCGTAGAAAACATTTAGAAGAATGTTCTTATTAACTTATCGAGCTACCAATATCGATAGAGGAAGGGCATTTTCAGTTGGTGGTATTCTATGTACAAATATCAGACGACTAACAGAAACAGCTTTGAAAAACTAGCCCTTTTAATGGGCTATTTTTAAAAATATTGTATTTTTAGATTAGGTATTCAGTAAATGCCCTATTTGAGTTTATGTTTGTAATTTTTGTTATTTTTGTTATTTACAGAATAATTATTTATTTAAATTTATTTCATTTATAATTTTTCCTTTTGATAAAAAACCTTTTGTTTGTTCATTATAATAATAATAATAATAATACATTTATTTTACTCAAAGTAAAAATGGTACAAATTGAACTGTTCCATTTGCCCAAATACAAATAACCTAAATCTAAGATTATAAAAAGATTATAAAAAAATATTAATACATATAAATCTAAAATTTCAAGAAAAAAATAATTATTATTTTATTTGTTAATATTCAGTAACGAATTGTAATAATCTAACAAATGTTATATTTTATAATAATAATAACAATAATAACAACAGCAGCACTCAGACATGCGAGCAGACAAGGGGAACGGGCAGACCCACGAAGCGAAACAAAAAGGTTAAAAGTAAAGAAAATTATATCAGAAAAAGAAAAAGAGATATACGCGCATCCACAACGCAGCATCAAGTCTCCTGCTTCTGATCAGCCAAAATGTAATTTTTGACAACTTTAATAAAAAATTTTTTTGATTTATATTGTTTATATTTGGAAGTTCATTCCAAAGATGAGATGCAAAATACGTAAATGATCTTTGAAAAATCGCAGTTTATGCTGAGGCACCAAAAAATTTTGTATGTATCTTGTATTATGCAAGTGATCTCGTGAAATTAACTTATTTCTTAAGTACTGAGGTTCGTCATTATGAATTATTCGCCAAATAAGTGTAAGCATGTGTAAACGTCTACGGTTTTCCATGTTTAATATGGTGTGTTTATTTAGATGTGGTGTTATATGTTGTCTATATGGGATACTGTAAATATAACGCATACATCAATTTTGAGGTTTTTGAATTTTCTTTTTTGCTGTCGCCGATAATAACTTTCCATATACAACATCACCACAATCAACTAAAGATAATACGAGTGAATCACAAAATTTTGATTTACACTCTCTAGATATCTCTTTCGGAAAACTGTATAATTTTTTCAATCAACTGTAAGCGAATTTCAGTTTGGAAAAAATATGTTTCTCAAAGCGTAATTATATTAATTATACGTATATAAAAATGTTTTTTGTTAAATTTAGATAATTTTGTACATGGAAAAAGACAATTGCCATTTTCGCCACCTTAACCATTCATTCTAAAAATTACCGGTAAATACCGGTTAACCGGTTATTTACATTTTTATTTACCGATTTACCGGTTATTAAAACTTCCGGTAAATTGCAATCCCTAATCACAGTTTGCGCCATTGTGTGTTTCTCGAAAATCGAGCTCAGGACACCTATATTGGTTTTTGTCTATCTGCCACAGTTTTAGAGAAAACCCAAATCCCATCTAATTTGATCCACCCTGTATTGCCCTGTACTGTACAGCCCCAACAATGTCGAAGGGTACATGAAAGTATGTTTGCGTCTTTCCAAATGTATAACCGCCTTCCAGACAGCCTTAGCTTTGGATTTCGGAGTTGCCTTTTATCTGTGGTGTGTTTAATGTGCTCAAGTAGTTGTGGGCAGTCAAGAGTAAATTGTTTTATAAATAAGTCTCCATTACTGCTATACAAACTTACAGTAAAGGTTTTGTATAACCAGAATGCTTATTTTATAATGTATTTATAACTATTTCTAAATACCTACTGCTATAAACCGACTATAAAATGTATTTAGCTTAGGCGAAAATAATCATATAAGTTTTTGTTATATAAACATTCCTAAGCAAGATTATTATTCTACTTTTAAAACAGTTTTATTAATTAGTCTTAAAAACATCTATACAGGATGATTCAGGTATGCGGTCATTAATTTCTAGTGGTGATTCTACATAAAAAAATATGAAAAAGCTCATATAAACATGGGTCCGGAAATCTGAATCACCCTGTATAGCAATATAATAAAATAGATTTATTTCTACAGCAAATTTCTGTTTATCATGAATATTAAATGATAAATCAGTGTCTTCAAAAGCTCTAATAAATCGGATATATATAGTATTTCAGTCTAATAGCAATAATCTTGTGCTACTTGGGGGAAGTTGTAAAAAATGTTTTATTATAGCATGACTTGCAATAACTTTTTAAAAAAAGTTCAGAGGACCTCTCCAGAGACCTCTCCACTAAAATTTAATTTAAGAAAATTACACAGATTTTAGTTTTCTAAAAATCACAATATTTAAACTCAGTAGATATCTCGAAAATGGTAGTATCTTATATAAGTATCGGTTTTTGATTTCAAATTAAACACACTGTATTTCAAAGCTCCTGTCATCGAAAAATTTATTTCTAGTGCAGCACCATCTACATCTTAGCATATCAGTTAACGATCTGTGTTCAAAACTGAAGCTATTTATACATTCTAGAAATTGGTACTTACAGAATTCAAATATCTCCATTAATTTCCAAAATATCTTGCCTAGGAGTTTTTATTGTTACACGCTGTAGTCTTGATACTATTTGAGATAAGTTTCAACTTAGAAAAAAAATGCGTAGGTAACTTGTGGAGTTTTTGAGCTGCTGGACAATGAATAATTTTTTTATCAAAATAGGCTGTTGGTAGTGAAGCTAGTTATATGTATTTTCAGGAGCATTTTAAAAAAATAATAAGCAAATTCTGTTAAAAAAAATTGCATTAATAAAGATTGAGTAGCAAGTGACACATCTAGCTTCCCCACAATATCTACAAGAAAATTTCAGGTCATGACGACTTTGCCTTTTTATAATTATATCATTCTCCATTTAAGTATGCAGCGTGTCCTCCAATTGAGGTCGCTATAGGTGAAATGGACAAAAAATTCACCCCTGCTTATCTAAAAAGTAATTTTGGGTGTACTTTTGTTTTTTTTAAATCATGTAGGCCAGGACAGTTAAGCAAAAACGAATTTTACGTCAGGTAAAGTACCTTTTCTGTAAAAGATACAGCAAAATATCATTAAGGAAAGTTATTCAGATTAAAAAGTTATAGTCCTTTCAAGAACATACGCCTACCTTGATGATTTTGATTTTTTAAATATAATTGCATTTTACGAAAAAAAAAAAATGTTGCCGGTTTACTAAAGTGTTTGCTCCATTATGTACTAGATTGATCTACACTTTAGTAAACTGACTGAGGTACTATTTTTTTTTTTTTTTCATAAAATGCAAGTGTCCCAGGATAGATGTAACAAGAGGTGTTTTGGACCAAAAATATTGGAATTTTGGAATGGTATTTGTGGATTGAGTCCTGCTTGTTGTAAAACTAAAGTATACCAAAAATGACTTGATTTGGTGTTCTACAGGGTGTTTTATAAGCAAAGTTGTAAAAATCACCACTAATAAAGTACCTTTATTTATCAAAATATTAAAAAATTCCACTAAGAAAAGTTATTTAGAATGCAATTTTATACCTCTCTATACCAAATTTCAGGAATATAAAATTATTTTTTTGAAACTTCCCATTTTTTCAATAAATTATTATTATTCAATTAAAACTGCATAGAAATAATTTTTTGTGAATTACAACTTTATTTTCTATTTACCAATAGCCTACTTTTTGAGATGATTAACATTTGCTCCTACACAACTTTAAATATGAATTCAACTCTTAATTCGCAAAAAATGGGAAGTTTCAAAAAAATAATTTTATATTCCTGAAAGGACCCCGGAACAAAACCCATGAAAATGTTGATTCGGTGGAATCGGCCTGAAATTTTGATATTTTGTAGTTCAAGTCATGCTGATCAAAAGTTCTTATCACATCAAGCCAATCCTATGGACAGTTCTTGAGATACAGCTTGTCAAAGTTAGGTAATTTACGTCATTTTATACATTCAAGAGCTTTTTACTCTTAAACTATTAACTTTAGCAAAAAGTTGCAAGGGTCGAAATATTTTTGTTCAACTCCAATGGAACTCAAAAATTTTTTTCAGATTTTTTTAATCAATTTTTAGGTTAGGTAAAATATATATATGTCATATTCCGGCATGCTTCGGTGGGATTGGCTGAAGCTTTGCTATTTTGTAGTTAAAATCATTGATTTTTTGCCATCAACCGCACATTTTACAATGTATGCTGACGACATTTCTGTGATAATATCAAATCCATCTGATAATGTTTTGGAAGAAAATTGCAATGCTATTTTAAATACCTTAAACCATTGGTTTTCCGATAACGCTCTGTATCTCAATACCGAAAAAACTCAGGTCATCAGATTTCACAGTAGGCGAAAGGAATGTGATAAGCTAAATATTAAATTAGACAATACAAATGTTTCTAATACTGAGGAAAATGTTAAGTTTTTAGGGGTATATTTGGACGAATGTCTAAATTGGAAGCATCATTGCGAAATTTTGATATCCAAAGTTTCTTCTATAGTTTACCTGTTCCGAAATATTAGGGGGGTTCTATCAAGAGAACAACTTATTAATTTATATCATGCCCAAGTTGATTCACGTTTAAGGTATGGTATCTGTTTTTGGGGAAACTCCACTATGTCTTCAAATGTATTTATTGCTCAAAAGCGTATCTTACGATGTATATTTGGTATACCGAGTACTCACACGTGCAAGAATATCTTTATAGAAAATAAAATTCTTACCTTACCTAGCATATATATTTTCGAAATTTGTATATATGTTTTTAGAAATAGAAATAGTTTTATTTTAAATAGTGACTACCATAATGTCAATACAAGACAAAAAAATAAACTCCATGAACCTTGTGCGAAATTAAAAATCACAAGTGAGTCTCCAAGATTTATAGGCCCGAAACTATTTAACCGCCTACCGGATGACATAAAACATCAGGAAAGAGAGCATTTATTTAAAAAAAAAAAAAAAAAAATTAAAAGTGTTTCTATCAGATAAATGTTATTATTCTGTATCAGAGTTTTTCTGTATTTAAAGCCCACTAATATACAGCAACTTAACATGAGCCTATATGTTCCGTTTCTTTTTTATTTTTTTCTTTACTTTGTTTTGTTTACAAAGTTTATATTGTACCATACATTTTTCAGTATACTTTGTGTTCGTCTTATACAATTGTGTGTTTTACACTATATTTGACTCTTAGTATAAGCTTTTATATTATTTAACTATTGTGTAAAATAGTGTTTCAATGTTTTAATGACTTGTCTTATATCATGTACATGATCAAAAAGGACCAATAAATATTTGAATTTGAATTTGAATTTGAATTCTGATCAAAAATTCCCATTGCACTGAGTCTATCCTATGAGTGGTTTTCGCTCCAGGAGTGCCTGAAGGTCTTAACAACGAGGTAACGGGTAATCTATATGTACGTGTTTATGAATGGCTTCCAGCGTGTTTGTGTACTGGGCGTATGCGTTTGTGGGTATGTATGTGCCAGTGTGTACAGAGTTCTCTGGAAATATCGATGACAAACTTCTGGTGCAGATTCTACATGCAAAAATATGTGCGCAAATACCTTGAGCTACGGCCCTTTGAAAATGGCACACAAAAATTGATTATTATATTTATTATTATTATTATATTTCAGAAACCTTTTGGTTTACAGGGACGCGACTTTATACGCATATTGAACAATAATACAAGCTTATTTTTATAGTATTTTTTAAAAATATTTTTTACCCTAAGTGGGTGGCTGTCGATATTTTGCATTAATTTCTTGTCTTTTATTTTTTTTTCACTTTGGTACAAGAATTTCATTCACTAATTAAGTAAAAATACACAAAAATGTCCGCATTTCAGTCGTAGGACTAGTGTGACTAATGAGTTTGATGCGGAACCGCTGAAAACATAAGCGTATTATGGTTTTTGGGGTACGCACGGCATGAAAATCACATAAAATATCCATCAATGATTCTTCTTCGAACGATACATGATGCTGGAAACGGAGCACTTGTTCCTGAAAATCCTATGGATGTTCTCAATATTTAAAAACTAAAAAGAAAATATTTTAAAACAACAAAAAGTAAAAATAAACAGATAGAAAGTGAAACCAAAAAAATGAGATCACCCTGGTTGGCAATGAGAACGCTTTCATAAGAAACATAGTGCCGGTAAGAGCACGTTCTTTGATAAAAATAATCACACACGTATGCACGCACGTACAAAAACACGCTGGAAACCATTCATAAACACGTACATATAGATTACCCATTACCTCGTTGTTAGACCTTCAGGCACTCTTGGAGCGAAAACCACTCATAGGATAGATTCAGTGCAATAGGAATTTTTGCTCAGCATGACTTTATCTACAAAATAGCAAAAGTTCAGCCAATCCCACCAAAGCATGCCGAAATATGTCATATACAGAGTGACACATTTTAAAGCGGGGCACCTCTCTAAAATTTTTATTTACTGTGCGATTTGAATCAAATTTTACTCAAGTATAGAACAAATTAGGATCTAATTATGACCAGAAAAACATTCACCTTTTACAAATGCAAAGCCACCTGCGGTACCAAAATATGCGGAAAAAACCAAGAAATCATATTAGGCATTTTTTTATCGCAAAATTTTGTTAATGAAACTTGTTCAGAATTGTCCAAAAACCTTAACCCCAAAATTTAATCAAAATAAAAAAATAAAAAAATTGAAATTATAAAAATTTAAAAAATCATTATTTAAAAAAAAACTGCAAATTACTTGACAACTACCTGGCAGCTTGCTTTTAATTTCAAACAGAATTGTCATAGTACAGTTTTATAAACAAAAAATCCCATTAAAATTATATTTTCGGACTTGGACATTATTTTAATAAAAAATTTAATATTTTTTTATTTCTATTAAATTTTGGACTTAAGATTTTTGGACAATTCCGAACAAGTTTCATTAACAAAATTTTCCAATAAAAAAATGCCTAATATGATTTTTTTATTTTTTCCACATACTTTGGTACCGCTGGTGGCTTTGCATTTGTAGGAGGCAAATGTTTTTCTGGTCATAATTAGATCCTAATTTGTTCTATACCTGAGTAAAATTTGATTCAAATCGCACAATAAATAAAAATTTTAGAGAAGTGCCCCGCTTTTAAATGGGTCACTCTGTATATATTTCACCTAACCTAAAAATTGATAAAAAAATTCTGAAAAAAATTCTTGAGCTTTATTGGACTAGAACAAAAATATTTCGACTCTTACAATTTTTTGCTAAAGTTAATAGTTTAGGAGTAAAAAGTTCTTGAATGTCTAAAATGACGCAAATTACCTAACTTTGACAAGCTGTATCTCAAAAACTGTCCATAGGATTGGCTTGATGTGATAAGAACTTTTGATCAGCATTATTTGAACTACAAAATACCAAAATTTCAGCCGATTCCACCGAATCAACATTTTCATGGGTTTTGTTCCGGGGTCCTTTGGTACATAGGTATAAAATTGCATTCTAAATAACTTTTCTTAGTGGATTTTTTTCATATTTTGAAAAAGAAAGGTACTTTATTAGTGGTGATTTTTACAACTTTGCTTATAAAACACCCTGTAGGGGTATACTTTAGTTTTACAACAAGCAGGACCCAATCCCCAAATACCATTCCAAAATTCTAAAATGTTTGGTCCATTACACCTCTTGTTACATCTATCCTGGGACACACTGTGTATTGAAAAAATCAAAATCATCAAAGTAAGCGTATGTTCTTGAAACTTTGCATAGGACCATAACTTTTTAATGTGAATAATTTTCCTTAATGACATTTTCTTGTATCTTTTACAGAAAAGGTACTTTACCTAACACGAAATTCGTTTTTGCTTAATTGTCATGGCCTACATGATTTAAAAAAAACAAAAGTACACCCAAAATTACTTTTTAGACATGCAGGGGTGAACCTCCAAATTGAAAAAGAAATTCGAAAATTTTGTGTCCATTTCACCTATAGCGAACTCAATCGGAGGACACGCTGTATATGTTAAACCCAATTAAACCTCATATTTTAAATAAAAAAAATATGGAAAATGTTGTTAGTTCTTGCCTTGGTACCCAATATAGATTTTCAAAAAGGATAGACTTACAAACATATTACACTAAAGAAATACCTACTAATGGTACAAGTTGTCAACCTCGTTATCAACTTTTCATTAAAATATTACAATCATCCAGAATTTGAATAATCATTAAGTAAGTATAGGGATATGCATCACTGCAAGAATCACTCATTCTGAAAAACTAGGTCAATTTCTAGCTCCATAAAATGTTAACATAAACTGAAATAATCAAATATGATAAAAACTGCAATTAATCTGTTTCTTCATACTTTCACCATTTAACACATTTCACTGGTACTTACAAATTGCAAAATAGATCACGCAAAAATGTAATTTAATTTATATTAATGATATGCCGAGTGGTATGCAGAAATTTTTTTCGAATTTTGCCTTGAATACAAATTAAAAATAATTATTGACATCAACTTCACCCACTGCTACAATTAAGTAACTGAATATGCACTCAACCAAGTAAAATAGGAAAGTGCTCTCACTATCCCATATCATGTTTGAAAAATTTGTGAAGTCTCCTTGTGTCCAAGTGTAGCCACTCTTTCAACTTTACAAATCATAATGTTTACCTTCTAATATATTTCTCAATATAAACAAACAATATAATTAAGGAAAAGTGCCCCAACAGCATAAATTATTTTATTAGCTGGCATATGTACCTAAATATTTATGAGAAAAATAGTGGTATTAAAACAAACAAAATGTCAGGCTTTCTATGGGGTTCCCTGATAAAGAAATAAGATGATAACCTATGAAGACTAGTATGAAGAGCTTTGAAAGGGAATAAATAAAAATAAAACAAGGCAATATTAAATAACTAATTGGCAAAATGTAATCAGCAGGTTGACCATGAATAAGACGGAGCTGCATACAAATTCTTGAGATAGATTGGCATTATTTTAACAGGTGGACAAAGGATGCAAATATTTGGCAAAAGTACTTAAAAAAAAAACAATATAGTACAATGCAGTAAAGACGCACGAATCCGAGACAATTTAGAAAGTAGCCTCACCATATTACACAGTGCTGCATACAACAATCAGATACTGCGATTAAATCAAAACATACTTAAAAAAAGGGGCCAAAAAACCAAAAACATGCACAACACTAACCTAGATAACTTGAGAAACGTCAAGTTACAATATTGACTTTATCAAGGAATTATCAAGAAAAAGTAATATTCCAATGTTCAGTATTTATACTCACAATTTTAAGATTACACAATATGTAGTTTTATTAACTTTATTTCGCCTTTATCGTCACCATTTACTTATTCCTCATGTAAACTTTTTGTCACTGGTTTCCGCACGCGCAGTTTCTAAAATGGAGGGAATTTGAAATATCCAGCCGCTAGTGTCTCTGGTTACGTTCACACAAGTACTTATTTATAATTAGAAATATTTATCTATTTTTGTAGATACTAGATAATACCATAATACCAAATGGTTACTATTTAAAATTAGAACAATTTACATCTGCTTTTGCACTCACTACATTCCTAAATCTGCATTTCATTTGACAATTTGACATGTACGTGTTGCAGCGTTGCCAGTGGCCACATTTCTTCACGCGAATCTACTAATTTTTTTGTTTGAATCTACTAATAATCTACTAAAGCGATTTTTAAGAAGTTGTTATTGAATTTTTTTATATAATTATATAGTCTGATTTAATTTTGAATAGATATCAAAAACAAAGGAAATTAAGGGGAAACAAAAAACGACATAGGAAAGGAAAAGTAGGTACACTTCGGGAATCCGGGATACAGTCAGAAAATTGATTTATTCGTGTCAAAACTTAACATATTATATTACGAAACATAATTATTGTCTATCTATGTATCTTAAAATCAGCACAGAAAAAAAAACAGAACCGATTCTGATATTAAAAACTTATAATCATTAATAACACTTTTAACAAAACATTTGTTAATGCTAAGCAAAACTCTTAACCATAATAATATACCAGAAATCTACCAGCAAATTTTACCTACCAAACTTTACAAAAAAATCCTTAAAATTCTACTAAAAAAAGTAGAAATTCACAAAATGTGGCAATGCTGCCGTGCTGTCGGTAATGTAGAAAAGTTCTAAACTTAGTTATCAGTCGAGTTTGAATAGATGTCAAACTGCAAAAGTTTTATACTTTCTCTATTCAAATTTTGTGTTTAAAATTAGAGAATGTCTAGAAGAGGTCGTAATAGGAGACTAAACTCCGCCATTTCAGCAGCAGAGGTAATAAAACCAAACGTTTGGTTAAATTTTGTTGTATAAAGTTTATTCATTTATTTTCTGTGCAAATATTTTGTCAAAGGATTAGAATCTGCCATTATTTAATTCAAGATATGCAATTTTTATGGATAACTTTTTTATTAAACACTTATAGTACAAAAAATATTGAAAAGGCACCTTTATTTAATATATAAATAAATAAAATAATACATAACTATTTAAGTACTTTAAAAATTTACTTAAAAACTAATCGTCATCCTCGCCTTCAGGCTTTTTAATCACGCCCCATTTCTCAGCTTCTTCTAAAGCCTTTGTAGCCGTCTCAATAATTTGTTTTGCTCCATCAGGAGGTAACTTAGTCAGTGCCATGAGTATCTCCATAATATCTGTTTCTATTAATTTTTCAGACAGTTCTTTTGATGCACTGATTATGTTGTAGACAACACAGACACCTCGGTACTGCATGCTTGGAAGAGGGTTGGCAAGAAGACAATGCAACGCATCTAACCAGTTCTTTGATTCAAACACCTTTTCACAGCATTTTTTACTATTACCTGTTATAATAGCCAACATTCCAGCTGATGCCATTGCCGTATCCTTATCTTCATCCAAGCATAGTGACACGGCTAATTTAACTCTGTCATTTTCACCTTCAAACATTTTAATAACGTCCTCAGACTGTGTCATGTTGCACATGCATTGTGTGGCAGCCCTACAAATATATTCGTGGTCCTCAAACATATAATGTTCAATTTTTGAAAATCCTCCTTCCTTAAGTATTCTTTGTCGTGCAGCTTCATTCATTTGGGCGATATTACATAAAGCCATGAGGGCCTCAAAGTTTTCCAAGCCATTGCAGTCTGGATTAAGTAACGAAATAAATGGACGGATAACTTCTAAGGCCCTTTGACCTGGAAATGCAACTTCGGGGTTCATCGTAATGCCAATCCTTGCTAGAGCTTGTGCAGCATGCCGTTTGCCTTTTTCTGTCCCATTTAACGCTAGAGATATTAGAACCTTTACTCCACCCTGCGCCACAACCACACCTCTCAGCTCATGTTCGCTGCACAAAGCGTTAAAAACCCTTGAAATAAGTTCTTTTGAGTTATTACTTTCTGTTTTTGCTAATGCTACTAAGGCCGTTGTTACATTAGCTTGACCTAGAGCTAATATTCTTTTAGTGACGAAGTCGGGATCATCTAGCTCATGCTCTTCTGGAATATGCTGCTTTGCGAATTTTGCCAGTTCTATCATCTCGGGAATCACTTCTTGCTTTTCATAAGCATTACACAGATTTACTAGAGTTGTCACAACACCAAACAGCACAGACTGATCTCCAGATTTTGCTAACTCGATTAACGCCTGCAAGGCTGCTTTGTCTTCTATTAGCTTCTCTTTGACTTCTGCGTCAAGCGTTAGGTACGAGAGCCCTTCAGCGGCCCATTTTCTAATGTCCTGATCATTTCCTGGGTGTAATAGGTATCTTCGGCATGCTTCAGCTAGTTTTAAGGTAGATCCCTCAGCGAATGGTTTAACAGAAGCATCGCTTCCACCAGAGCTTCCTAACTTGCACAAACCAACAAGTGCTCTTATACGAATGTGTTCATTCGTCGACTTGTAAAGTTGTTTAAGAATATCAACGCCTTGGTTTATAATAGCCTTTGCTTTATCTGCTTTGCTAGCTGCAGCAATGATGCATTCACAAGCAACTTTTTGCTGTAATTCATCATCTGTGTTAGCCATCACCAAGATCATTTCCATTATACCTTCCTTCCCAATAATTGCGTTGCCAACTTCTAGCGGACCTCGTAAGAGTGCCGTTATAGCTACAGTCACACGAACTTTAGATTCGATGTCAGGCGTGAGTAGTTTGTCTTTTATAAAGTCTTGGATTTTTTCCATGAACCTCTCTTTAACTTCGTCATAGTACATGTTTTCGTATATTCTAGCTAGACAGACCGCAGCTATGGTTCTAGTGGATTTTGTGATATTCATGGCACTCTCATATTTATATTCTTCGAGCTCACTTGCACATTCCATTAGCCTTGCTACGCCTCCCATGTCGACTAACTCTATGGCCCAGTTTAGTTGATTGTAGTGGATGTTTCTCATTAAGAGTTCAATGATCGCGTCCCTGGCTAAACCACTTATTGCCCGATTGTTCACCGAGTAGACTAGGCAGGACAGCAGAGTGTCTATATATTTTTTGTTCCTGTCAATTAGTTCCTGATTTGGTTTAGTATCGGGTTTGTTTTCCATACCAGAAAATGAATTCAATACGGTTTGCATACAGTGCTCTGCTGCGCTAACTTGTTTCTCATCGTTCGAGTCCAGTATTTCTAAAAACCAAGGTATACCGACATCTTTCAACACAATCTTTGTTTTCTCCGCACTATGTTTACAAAGTTCTCCTATAATTCTTATGCCGGTTATAAAAATTTCTTTATTTTTCTCCACTTTCAGCAGTTTCTTTATCTGTTGCACCACTGTTGACTTCACCATCAGTTCGGAACCTGCACTCTCTCGAGCTAGTACAAGTAGATTATTCATCGCCATCTCTCGTTTCTCTGTACTTTCTGATAAGTCGAACGCTAGTTTCGTCATACTTTCTAGTTTACTGCTGGTTTGGGCATTCTGCCTGGCCCGTTCTTGCACAATTTTATGAAGCCTTTCCAATATGGGCTGTATCGCTTTGTTAGTAGGGTCATCTTTAAATACTTGTGTAGCATCCCGATAAGCCTCTTCGTACCTTTTCAATGCTTCCAGCGCTTGACATCTTCTGAATAGGGCTTTGGGGTCTGTCGGAGTAAACTGAAGGCTTTTGTCACAGTCCGCCAATGCAGCCTCGTAGTTTTCTAGTTTTAGGTACGCAGCAGCTCGGTTTTTATAATAAACTGAGACA
The DNA here is from genome assembly GCA_936432065.2 of Rutpela maculata. Classification (NCBI taxonomy): domain Eukaryota; kingdom Metazoa; phylum Arthropoda; class Insecta; order Coleoptera; family Cerambycidae; genus Rutpela; species Rutpela maculata. The sequence continues at coordinate 48,956,635 of OW386292.2, forward strand.
TCTCGGGTTTCATTAGGTATTAAATTTATCGCCTTACTGTAAAGTCTTACTGCTTGGTCCCAAGCGTTGTTTTTAAATGCTTCATTCCCTTCCTCTTTTAATCTTTGGGCTTCTTCTATTTCGTTTGCACCCATTTTAAAATTTGATATGATACACTTTATGTAGATTTTCTTAGGTTATGTTGCTCATTAAATTTACTATACTTCTAAAAAGGAGAGTCCAACCTCGTGTATTTATAATTTTCACAATAGAATTTTCTAGTACATTCTCGACTAAATGGAAAATCTAATTAAAGAAAAACTATGTTTAACATGTAGCACAGCATAAGCCAAGTCTATTTTTAATTTGACACTTTCCAGAATATTGCTCTCTGTTAGAAAGATTTTGAACTAATTCAATAATAAATTAAAATTATTATTATTTGTTCCTTTATGATTTTTGAGTTCTTTGATTGATATTTGGGAGTTTTCGTGAAATAAATTCATTTTCATTTTATAATTATTTTGATTGTCTTGAATTGAATACACGGTATGACAATATCAAGATAGGTAAAGGAACAGGTTTTCTCGTTACAGTCGAATGGCAGCGGTGACGTCATCGGTATACTATTGAACCAATCACCCTTAGAGCTGGGTGTATACGTCAGATGTATCCTTTTTTTCCTGTATCGTTACAGACGAGGTAACCTTTCTTATAATGGTCTTGTAATAAATAAGTAATGACAGATGACGTTTAATTTGAAATTTGACAGGTGGGATGACAAGCAGTAAAGTTTGTTTTCATTTATATTAAAAAATACGAGTGTTTTACTTAACAAAAAATATTGTTAATATATATTAGTTTGAAATATTTTCTAACTAATTAAAACTAAGCAAAATGGTAGGTTTTATAAATATACGTATTAGGTATATCACATACTACAATACTATACAATATGTATTGTCATTTATTTATTCAAGAAAGTGCCTTTAGCAAGTGTTCTCGTAAAATTCCTCAAAATGGTAAAAGACAAATTTGAAATAATTCTCTTAAAATTGTCAGTTTCAGTTTGGATTTAACATGTTTCCTGAGATCCCTCGCCCATTCAATATGACTTACCAGTGTTATTCGGTTGCGATGTTACCTGGCAATGAAAGGCAAGATGTTGAACGTGGAGGAAAAAGTAAGAAGCACATGTAGAATAATTTTCAATATTTTAATGGCTATGTATGTTTTAGTTATAATGCCGCCATCAGCCCTTGAGCAGTTGACAAGGCTAAATATTAATTATCCTATGTTATTCAAGCTGGTTAATAAAAAAACTAATCGTGTGACACATTGCGGTGTTTTAGAATTTGTTGCTGATGAAGGGAAGGTGTATTTACCTCTTTGGGTAAGTTTTTTTTTAGGTGGTAATTAAATGTGCAGTAAGCATTCTAATTTAACGTAAAGTATAATATCTGCTAAGTAAAAATAATAAACGCTCAGTAACAGTTTTAGTTGCTTAGTAACATATTAGATGTTCATTAAAAAAATAGATGAACAGTAAAAAAAAAATGATAAGTATTCAGTAAAATAAAACAAGCTAAAAAGGTACTCTTCGCCAATTTCCTGAGCTTTTTATATAATTGTTACACATTCTATAGAATACTCTTTGCAAGGCAAAACTTTGGCCACTGGACCATCAGACATTATTACAAAAGTTGATTGTCTGAAGGTAGTAAGTATATATCTTTCGAGAATCATATTTCATTATACCGTGCGTGTAATTTCCCATTAGGCATGTACATTTACGTAGCGCGAAAGATATGACAACATTGCTGCCGTAAATTCCTCCGTCGGGCGGACCATCCCAGCTCTGTTATTATACTCTTCGCAAAAACGAAGAGTATATTGTGTTTGATCGGCACATTTCTAAATCAGTAAATATCGCTCGTAGAGAAAAAAATTTTATATTGTTATGTTAGTGAACGAATTCTGAACAACTTTCAAAATGTCCGTCTGTCCGTCCGTCACGTTTCTTGTAAGCACGATAACTTAAGAAAGAAAAATCCGATTGTATTGAAATTTGGAGAGTAACTTAGTGTTAGCTAGAGGAAGAACCCTATTGTTTTTCAACAAAATAGATTGGTAAATAAAAAAGTTATTAGTAATTTAAAAATTAAAAAAATATTTTTTACATTTTTTTATGGTTTGTAATAAATAGAAACCTTGCGATATGTTATTTCCTATCACTATTTTTTTTTAATACATTTTACTAATGTGTGTTTCCTAATAATCACAATAAATTTTCTAATGGTATATATTGCACTCATTAACAGTTTTAGTAATAAGAAATGGTGGTGTAGCGGCAAGGGTTTCGTCTCGCAATTCAAGGGTCCCGGGTTCGATCCCTCACATCGTGATTTTTTTTTCATATTTTTTTTTGTTTTCACAACAAAGTTGGTATCACAAAATTTAGAATGTCCGAAAACTAACATTATTTACAAGAAAAATGCGAAGAGTATCCTATAGAATGTGTAACAATTATATAAAAAGCTCAGTAAATCGGCGAAGAGTATAATGCTTCCTCTAGTTTCATTTCAACCAGCTGGCACGCGCGATGTTGTAATTTTACTCCCTATGCCTAGCGCCACGCTACACGCACGGTACATTATGAAATATATATTAGCAAAATGTATGAACAAAAAATATATTACAGAGATAACATTTCGCAATATTTCTATTTAAGTACAAGCGACAAAAATTAAGAAAATAATTTCTTTTTAATTAAATGATTAGTTACTTTCTTATTTACTGATTGATTTTCTTCAAAAACAATAGGGTTCTTCCTCTAGTTAACACTTTCCAAATTTCAATACAATCGGACTTTTCTTTCTTAAGTTATCGTGCTTACAACAATTGTGACGGACGGACGGACAGACGGGCATTTTGAAAGTTATTCAGAATTCGTTCACTAACACAATGATGTGAAAATTTTTTCTCTACGAGTGATGAGTTATGGTTTTAGAAATGTGCCGATCAAATGCAATATACTCTTCGTTTTTGCGAAGAGTGTAATAAAATTCTGTATTGGGTAGTTTTAAAGCTAATGAGTAAACTAAATGTATACTTTACAGTCTTTGCCAGATAAATAAAGTAATTGACCAACATTTTATGGAATACTCTTCACAGTTTATTGAAATTAACCCTTTAAGTACGGCTCCTTATTTTACCAACGTAAATACCAGACGGCTCCATTTTGAGTGGCGTAGGGACGGTTGCCGTATATATACGGCGTCTTTTTTGTAAGTGCGAATGCATTTAGTACCATATTTAAATGTCATTTTATAAGTTTCATTTATTATATTACTTTTATTAATTGTCAAAAACAAACACAAAGTAAACAAAGTTTTATTCAACATTCCGAAACTACATGCGCCGTTTATGTACGGCATCAGGTCGCGCAGAAGTGCCGTTTTTCTAAGGCATTCGTCTGGTGAAGAAGTTTGAATGAGCCGTTTAACTACGGCAACTATTCCTTGAGGTTGCAATTTTTAAAGTTAAGTGCATTTAAACGGCGGCCGTCCCGAGAGCAAAAATAAACTTTAACGTATATATACGGCAGTCGGCAGTGGGACAAAGTCAGGAAAGCCTTTAATATACGGCAACCGTCCTTAAAGGGTTAAGTTGTTTTTAGACATAATGAAGCGGGGTGGAAAAAAAACAGTTTCTTTTTTCATTTAAAAGAAAGCCTTTGTTTTTAAACAGTTTTTTTGGTTTTAAACAATTTTTTCAATGTTTTAAATGGTATGTTTAAAACAGGTTTAATACGTTTAAAACTCTATTAAACTAAAATTAAATGGTGCCAAGTTACTGTCAGTGATGCAAAATTTCAAATTTCATTTTGACTGTTTCAATTTCAATTTGAAATTTCTGAAAGTTTCAACGTGCTCTCATAAATTTCTGAAATATCTGAATTTTATGAAAGTTTCAGATTAATCTGAAAATTACAATGTTTTTGAAACTTTCATGAAAGTTTCAGCCGCAAAATCTGTATTTCCGTTACATCAAACAAAATTTGAATTTCGCGAGCATTTTTAGCTTTTTTTCAACCAATACGGATTAAAGACTGGTTTTGACATTTATTATAGAGGTTAGGTTAGCTAAAAGTCGCGGGAAAGTGAAGAAACGCTGTTAAAAGTGTTAAAAGTTAAAACCCATAATAATCAACAAAATGAAGCCAAAAAGTGCTACTTGGAAATATTTTTCGTGTTCCCAAAATAATAACAATGTAACTTGTCGATTTTGTAATAAAACGTTTTGAAAAATGTATTATTATTTTCACTTTTCACAAATATATTATTTGTAAGCTCTAATCCTATTATAAAAAAAACAAAATGTTATTTATGTTAAAAAAAAATTTAAAAATAAAAATGGGTTGCAAAAGTGGGATTTATTAGTCATTATCTCTTGGAAGTTTAAAACATCACGAATGTTACACAGAACTTAAGTTTCATCATTTCTTGAAATATTTCAATGAAATTTCACTTAACTTTCATAATATTCAGGAAATATTCATTTAAATTTCATAAAATGAAAGTTTCAGTAAAATTTCACGAAAGTTTCATGATACTTAAGTATAATATATTTCAAAAATTTCATAAATTTCAGATGAATTTCGAAACTTTCACAAAAATTTCATTGAAATTTCACAAATTTTAAGTTTCACGAAATTTTGTATCACTGGTTACGAATGTTACACAGAACTTTAAGTTTCATCATTTCATGAAATATTTCAACGAAATTTCATTTAACTTTCACAATATTAGGAAACTATTCATTTAAATTTCATAAAATGAAAGTTTCATTGAAATTTCACGAAAGTTTCATGATACTTATGTTCAATTTTATATTTCAGAAATTTCATAAGTTTCAGATGAATTTCAAAACTTTCACAAAAATGTCATTGAAATTTCACTAATTTTAAGTTTCATGAAATTTTGCATCACTGGTTACTGTGTCTGTACTACTACTTGATGCCAGATGACACTTTTAAACTCTACAAATAAAACATTCAGTTTAGTACAAGAGACCACTGACCATTTGACTCATAAGAGTAAGACTACAGAGACTTATTTTCTTGTGAGTGTGTTTACTGTTTATATTGGAATTATTTATCGGAACGGACCATCATCGACACTTTTCCTGCTTTTCCACAATCTCCAAAATAGTACATTTGTTTAAAACATCACACTGTGTTTTAAACTGTGTTATAAACTGTGTTTTAAACATCTGGTTTAAAACATTTTGTTTTAAACATGCCAAAAATGTAATGAAGACACTGATTAAGTTTTTAAAGAGCTAATAAGATTGCAGGACCACGCAATATTACTCCATAAGTTGTAAAAATCATTTGTTTATGATACATAACATGTTAGTAAATGAAGGGAAAGGACACGGCACGTTTTGTAGGTAAATTGGTGGCCTGTCAACTTTGATTCATTTTTGATATGTTGTAGTTCAACTGATTCTGAACAATAAATACCTTTGACAAAACTTCAAATTATGGACAGTTTCTCTAATAGATGGCTCCGAAGACTGGACCTACCCCTCGATACTGTACCACAATTTCTCCAAACTACTGCGGTTATTAAAATGATAACTGCTGGAAATGAATAACCAGACTATTTACCATTATTTGGTCTTAGGTTGATGTGCCCGAACATCCGGTTTTGCCAGAAGTAACATCAAATCACGTTTTTTCAAATGCACAATACTCGTTTTACTTCAATTTAATAATAATATATAAAAGTAGCTTTATTAAAATTCACTATCTTAGAAAATAAGTAAGTACGTGGATTGACTGATCGAACATTGATGCTAGCTTGATACGGGGTACATCATAATATTGGTACAAAACAAAGTTGATTTTATTTTTCAAAATACAAAATTGCAGTTGTGTCTAGTCAATGAAAACTAATTATTTGTGAGACCTTTAAGTAGAATAGGCAGTTTTAGTTTATTTATAATGCATTAAACCTTATTATTTTTAGCAAAAATTGTACAGCTGATTATTTTCATTTTATTAAATATTTACTTGTTTTAATCATTCATTAATAGTAGTCAAACCAAAAAAAGCATCATCTCAAATTAATTAACCTTATTCATACAGAAAATAAATCCTACGTGCGGCATGTTAGGTTTTATAATAAGAAGGACTTATTTTGAAACTTAGAAAAGCAATCGCAATGCATATAAAAATGCTAATACAAGCAACTTTGAAATTAAACTAAACTCTGAAGTAATCAAGTGGACACAAGAAGTGAAAAATCTAGGGCTAATTATGGATCAAAGACTGACCTTCAACGGACATGTCAATGTTGTTTGTAAAAAATCATATCTTAGTTTAAAATCTATTTGAGTTCCGTGAACTATTACCAATCAATATAAAGCGTACATTATCAGATGCATTGGTCTTATCACATGCTACTTACATGGACACTGTTTATGGATCGTACCTAAGTGTACTCAATAAATACCGAATTAAAAAAGTGCAAAATTCATGTATAAGATACATATATAAACTGCACAAAAGGGATCATGTCAGTGGACACATGCAAGATGCCTCGTGGATCAATATGGAACAAAGGCGTTTACTACACATGAGCTGCTTGTTATACAAAGTAATACATACAGGAACCCCACTGTACTTAAAAGAATTAATTACTAAACGTGGAGATCTGCACAATGTTAACATAAGAAATAAGAGCACCTTATCAATTCCGAAGCATAGAACTGAATTTTTTAAATGTAGTTTTATTTATCAAGCAGCACATGTATTTAACCTATTGCCAGCATTTGAAAATATAAGCATTGTGACATTTAGAAATAAAGTAAAAGATTTTATCGGCATCAGTCTGTGATAATCATTTGTCGTCCTTTTATTTATATATATTACTGTGTTTTATATCTTTTCATGTTACTTTTTTATATATAACTGTATTTTATCTTTTTAACTGTCTGTTTTTTGTGGTTTTATCTCTCTTGGTGTAAGTTAAAATACGCTCTGCGGTACCTTACACCATTTGTATGTTTGTAAAATTCTCACATGCAATGTATTTATTTCATTTCATATACGTATGTATATCTAGTCCATTTTTTTAACTGTTTTTAATATAATCTGCCCTTGTTTCATCCAGCCTTTCATTGCGCCTCGCACCGTGCATGTGTGGCTGGCTCCGACGCGTGATGGGGAGGAATGTTGTTCTTTGTTAATTAATGTGAAATAAAGTTTTTTTGGTTTGATTTCTATTAACACATTCACTGCCGGAGCTCATTAGTGACGATTCATCGTGTGCCACCTATTTTCTTTTGCAATTTGTTAATTTAATGTTTGTATTAGCTAGTGATTAGCTATTGGACACTCTACTAAGTTCAAATTTTCCAAATTTTTTGCTAAAAAACAAAATTAGTTTTTTTTCTTTTTTTCTTTTCGTTTTTTCTTTTTTTTTTTTTTGTTTAATTAATTAAAATTTACTGTATTGGGTATATAGAAGAATGCCTCTCTAAGGAATGATTAAATAATCAGCTGTGCAAGTTTTTGTTAAAAATATAAGGTTTAATGTATTGTAAATAAACAAAAACTGCCTATTGTACTTAAAGGTCTCACAAATAACTAGTTTTCATTGACTATACACAACTGCAATTTTATATCTTGAAAAATAAAATCAACTTTGTTTTGTACCAAGATTATGATATACTCAGTATTAAGCTAGCATCAATGTTCGATCAGCTAATGCACGTACTTACTTATTTACTAAGATAGTGAATTTTAATAAAGCTACTTATATATATGATTATTAAATTAAAGTAAAACGGGTGTTGTGCATTCCAAAAAACTTGATTTGACGTTACTTCCGGCAAAACCGGAAGTTCGGGTACATCCTCTGATTAAAGAACTTATATCTAGATACATAATGGCATTGATTTATTTGTCGCTGAAAGACTCACAATCTAAGGCACTTCTTCCCATAAGTTGCTGATTGGCCCATCGGCGTATTCGCGGCCGCTCGTGCACGATCGGCTTCAGTTCGATTATCATAATCTCAGTTGACAGTTCGGCCATTAATGTCAATAAATGTTTTTCGTGTTCTCCGACCAAAAACTGGTGAAAAAGTAATTTTATTTTAAGTTGTGATTTGCTTAATACCTAAATAATATTCTCTATTCATATTTACACAGTTTAGTGACAATATATTTTGTGCAAATAAATAGTGGTGCTGTGCCGTTTGCAGAAAACAGTTTAGAAAAGAAGAAAATCGATCATTCCATAGTCGTAACATGATGAAGTTCAGTTTACAGTTATAAAGTAAATAGCAATTAAATTTTAATATCCTTTCAATACATATTTATCTTACTGTAATATCGTATGCCTACATCACGTTATATAAAGAGCCGGTAATGCAGGAATTGCAATAATTCATTTTAATGAAAATATTTGCCATTCTACACATTTTCTACACACACAACGCCACTGTTGCCTATGGGATGTGATGTTCATCTATCCATTTTAATGGACATATAATGTGACCATGTTAGGAGCAAACAAGGTATATAGTGAAAAGATAGCCTGTTATGTATCTAGATATAAGTTCTTTAATCGGAGGGTACATCAATCTAAGACCAAATAATGGTAAATAGTCTGGTTATTCATTTCCAGCAGTTATCATTTCAGTAACTGGAGTAATTTTGAGAAATCATGGTATAGTATCGAGGGGTAGGTCCAGTCTTCGGAGCCATCTATCGGAGAAACTGTCCATAATCTGAAGTTTTGCCAAAGGAACAGAATCGGTTAAACTACAACATATTAAAAATTCATCAAATATGACAGGCCACCAATTTACCTGTAAAACGTGCGGTTTCTTTTCCCCATATCTATGGAAACCCTTATTTAAATCAGCTTAAACAAGCTGCGTTATTAATTACAGTATAACGTTTGTTATTTTCTTGAGAGCAAATTATAAATCTTTAAAAAGATGTCAAATAGCAAAGCCCGGCTATCTTTAAAAAACTATATTTTTATGGCTGTTGAAATAAAACATATCTAATTAACAATAACAAATTTATTATGAAGCGAAAAGACATGGTAGAGCAATTGACAAATCAGGGGTGAGCAAATAAAATTTGTGCTTGGAGTATGATCACAAAAATCAAACAGAGCCAAAAAATTGTACAGAGAGACAGACATTTATAAAATAGGTACTCACAATAAATCACAAATACGGTACCATAAAAAGAAACACTTTTGTCGGCAAAAGGCCACAATACACAAAATAATATTGCAAAATATATAGATAACTAAATTATTAATATATATGAATAGTTGGCCAACGATTTGTCCTTAAGTAGAAAGGTAAAATGACATCATACTAATAAACAAATTGTAATTTTTATAGGAATCAAAACAAATCTTATATGTAACTAAAGTTAAATAACATAACAAATGAAATGTAGCATTTCATGCTACAAGGCACATATAAAAAACAAAAGGTACGAAACATAGAAAATGTTGTATAACTATTAAATGAGAAATTTCATTATCAGTCTTTTTAAACGGGACTAGGCACTCGCGATCTCGAAATGCCGCACTTAGCACTTAAGAGTTAGTTTTTGCGATGATTGCCTTTGAAATATAGAATAGTTTGATTACTTACATTGAAGTTGACTGTCAAATGGAATACACTTTCCTCTAAACACAGTACACCTCCAGAATTGAGCACTACAGTGGAAGTACTCAGAACAGCATTAAAACACTATTTTTACGTACAATTGTACTCACATTGGAATATTTGTAGATTACACTCGTAAAAAAAACAAACATAACCATTTAATGAACTCTCATTAACGGGAAATGGTTAATTGTACTAAACAAATCATAAAAATAGGTAATAAAATCAGGGTTTATAAAGACTCAACCCTCTAACACTAGGATGATTATTCTTCTCGTAATTCAAGTCAAATTTTTGATGAGTGATGACTGTGGGCACGCTTAAAGCGGCCGTAGAAGTGTCATGGCTACCGCTCGGCTCGGTATTTATCTCTTCCCCCACTAGTAGTCGAAATACCTCACTCCTTAAACCCGCGAATTTAAACTATGGTTTCTCATTGGAAGAAACGCATTATTTTCAAATCTTTAACAGTAAAGCTGAGAACTAGGCGACGGTTACATTACCTTTTAGAACCTTACAGTAGCGGCGATAATTTATTTTTTAAGAGGTAACAAAATAGGTAATTTATGTACGGAAAATACGAAATAATGTAATTTAAGGGCTTTTATGCCTATGAATAAAAATGACCGTTACAACAGACCCATTTCGGTTTAATGTCCTATGGCCAAGGTTGACATGTTTAAAATAAAATGTTCTAAACAACTGTTTAAAACACAGTTTAAAATGCAGTGCGATATTTTAAACAGATGTATTATTTTGGAGTTTGTGGAAAAGCAGGAAAAGTGCCGATGATGGTCCATTCCGATAAATAATTCAGATATAAACAGTAAACACACTCGCAAATAGCCACTGCAGTCTTACTCATATGAGTCAAGTGGTCAGTGGTCACATGCACTAAACTGTTCAGTTTAGTGCATTTTATTTGTAGAATGCTGTAAAATCCGTTTAAGAACGCCATCTGGCATCAAGTAATAGTAGCAAACACAGTGACTTGCACCATTTAATTTTGAATAGTTTTAAACGTTTTAAACCTGTTTTAAATACATCATTTTTTAAAACATTGAAAAAAACTGTTTTAAACAAAAAAAACTTTTTTTTCCTGTCTATGGCAAAGGTACTAGAAACATTAGTGTCAAGTAGATTGTTTCTTGAAATAGAAACAATTATAATTCTAACATGGTTAGCTTTTTCAAAGAACCCCACACTAATCTTCTGAAAATTGGATCCCGCTCAAATCGGCTGAAATTGTAGTATGTTATGCTTCAAGCGATTCTGATGAGAGGTCTCTATGGACACAAAGTCCAAAAATAGATTGATAAAAAGTAATCGAGCGTGGAATCAGTAAAAAAAAAAACTCTTAAAAAATGCTATTTTTGCGTTTTTTTAGACATTTTGACTAGAATATAATTTTACGAAAAGTTACAATGGGATTGTATGTTTTTTGAGAATATTTTGGATTGCTGATTATGAATATAATAGTTATTCAAATAGCGTTTACTTTGGCTAATTTTTAGGCCTTTTATGGATGTAATTTGACTAGAATATACAGAAGTTATACTTTATTATTTATTCGCAATTTCCTTAGAGATATTGAAAATAAGGTATAATTTTTATATGTTCTAGTCAAAATATGTCCTTAAAAATACGAAAAACAGCATTTTTTCAATGGTTTTCTTATTGGAAATCGGAACAAAACAGCCAAAACAATGACAGAAAAATATACAATAAAATAGAATAAAAAAAAAACATTTAAAGCACTATTCCTCATAAGACTTGTTTACATGCGTTAGATGTACAGTATTGTCAAATAAAAAATTTAATTCGTAACTGCATTAGCACTTTGTGTTTTGTGCAGAAAGTTTTTCCCAATCTTTTTAGTTTTTGTGTTAAATGACCAAAACAATATTTGCAATTTTTTTTTAAACGGACGCCATTTAATTGTTCCTTAGGCTTTAATCTTTATGAAAAACATTGTCCCCAAGAATCGGGGGGTGCACGAACAGTTAGGGTGGGCTCCATTAGTATTACATTTTATATTGAGTTTTATATTTTATTTTAAGAGTTGAATCATTTATCTGGAAAATGGTAACTCCTATCCAAATATTGAATAAGAACAAAATTGTAGAAAATTTTATGCACTTTGTTTTTTGTGCAGAAAGGTTTTCTCCATCTTTTTTAGTTTTTGTGTTAAATGTCAAAAACAATATTTGCAAATTTTTTTTTAAACGACGCCATTTTCAAAGAGCAGCCAATTTTTTTTTTTTTGTGAGATGTCTTAAATTATTATACGCACGGACACTTAGGGTGGGCTCCCGTAGTAATTGGGTTTAAAAAAATTTTGTTAAATTGTTCAGTGATTTGATAACTTCATCAATCTATCAATTTTTGGACTTTGTGTCCATGGGGACTTTTGATCAGAATGCCTTGAAGCATACACTACATTTTCAGCCGATTTGACCACGATCCGATTTCCATAAGATTAGAGTGGGGTTATTTCAATTATTTGTGATATTCTGTATAAATAATTATGCATGTAACGTCTGATTTTACTGTGGTGTGTTTAAAATTCCTTTGTGCGAAGACTGAAAGTTTGTTTGTTGCATTATTCTTTGTGCACATTAAAATGTATGAGAACCTACAGAGTATCCGCAAATAGGTGATGAAAGAGGAGTGAATTCAATTTGTGTATGTTCCTGTATGTCTCTACACCAGTTCAAGGTATAATCACAATTATTAAACATTTAAATTACATTATTTTTAATAATAATATTGTCATTAGATGATGCACAATATGGTTCTGGAGGAGGGTGATCTGGTGCAAATGGAAAGCGTCTCTCTGCCAGTAGGAACATTCTCCAAGTTCCAGCCTCTGAATCCTGATTTCCTCGACATAACTAACCCCAAGGCAGTTTTGGAAAATTGTTTACGTTCTTTCGCCTGTCTAACTACTGGAGATGTTATTGCTGTCAGATACAATCAAAAGGCCTACGAATTATGTGTACTGGAAACAAAACCTGGAGATGCTATAAGCATTATTGAATGTGATATGAATGTAAGTAAGGGGATATTTGTTGTTGATAACATTATAACGTTATTTTTGGGATATAAGAGGATTTGGGACTGTTAACGAAATTTTTTTTAGAAAGAACTATGCCCAGTTTTGGCCCCGAGCAAACATTGGTATAGTTGTCTACAAACGTATAGTGCAAATAAAAAACCTCAAAGCTTTGCCGAGGAATCGAGGGGAGAGCGGGACATGCTTTATTTTTCTACAGCATATTAAATTAAAAAAATATATTGCTTTACTTAATATATAAAACATCATTATTCTCATGTAAAGTATGTTCTGGCATGATTAAAATAAGAAACAAGATTTCTAACTTTTGTAATATAGTTACGCCAATCACCCCCAATAGGCTAAGCAAATGAGATATTTGTGTCTGGAATTAATTTCCATCAGTCGCCGTCATAAAAAATTGAACTGTTTTAGAATTCCATTCTTAATGTAAGGTATGTCTGTACCAGATTATTGTTTCTGAAAAATAACTCCCGTCGTCAACGTGATAAGTTTGCAAAGTTTCAAATCGATACATTTTTTTTTTTTTTTGGGATATGGTTTTAACGAAAACGCCAAACTAATTAATTTCAATGGACGATTTCTCCGAGAAAAAATAAAATATCTCAAAAATTCAAAATATTTTGATAGAGAGGAGTGCTACTTTCATATGCCGCAACGAGTTTTGTGGAGAAAAATTGATTCGCGGTGTAATATAATCCCGAAAAAGCATAGTCTGGTCTCAGGGTTTGAAAAATGTCGGCCTGTGTATTAGTATCCATATAGGGGGGGGCTTTCATTCCAATATGGCTCATAATATAATCAGACATTCCGTAGATAGAGATCAACCCTGTAGATAACCTATAAAACCTAGAAGTTTACTGCGAGGAGTTCACTTTTGGGAATGTAAGTTTTAATGATGCGAGAGATGTAATAGATCAGTTGAAAAATAAAAATAGCTCAAATGTGTATGGGCTATCTGTTAGGATGAGCCACAATAGACCAGATGGTCGCGGTGGAGGATCTGCTACTAGCCCACTCACATATCAACCTAACCTAACCTAACTGTTAGGATTATAAAATCTATTAAAAATCTCATTATGATACCATTCAGCAGGCTTATAAATCTATGTTTTGAAGAATATTGTAATGTGTTACAACCCTTAGGTTGTAACACATTACATGAATGAATGTAGTGTATTTGCACCTACTCGAGAAACCTACCAGAAGTTAGTTCTGGTGACATCTGGAATGATCTAGAGAATGGTGGCGTCATCACAGAACAATCGAGATCTGTCATTTTTGGGTATAAAAGACCGACCGCATTCTCGGCGAGTAGTTCAGTAGTTCAGAAAGTATAGAAAGTGAGGTTAAGACTTCAAAGATAAACAAAGTGATAAACATTGTGATTTTAGTCAGTAAAGTGTATTTAAATTAATAATAGTATTGTGAAGTATCCAGTAAATATTTAATAAAGTGTGTTAGTGGACATCTCTTGTTATAATTTTTGGAACCCACGGAATTTGCGAGGGTGGTTTCCTAAGGGTGGAAACACGCGACAAATTGGTGTCAGAAAGCGGAATTTTATGACAAGAGGAGCTCTGAAGTTGTGCTGGAGTGTTCGAGAAGTATTCTCGAGGGTTAGTGCTAACACGGAGGACTCATTTACTGGACATTGTTCGAGGGTTATTTTCGAACAGGAAAATAGTGTAAAGTGCATTTTTGAGACATTGTAGAACATTTTATTAGGACATTAGTGTGATAATTAAATCCTTTGAACTGAGAAGTGATAGAGACACTGAAAAAGACTCATTTAGTGCGTGAAAATTTGTAGAACTTTTCTATTTGGACATTAGTGGAGATTATTAAATTCTCTGAACTGGATAGTGACAAAAGACTCTGGATAAGACTTTTTTTTGTGCTATTTCGAGATTTGTCTGGGAAGTTCCATTACCGATATTGACGTGACAGTTAAATTTATTTTATTTTAATTTCATCGTATGCCCGTAACAACAAGAAGTATGGCATCCGATAAACAAATACAGGACTTATTCGAACAATTCCAAAAAATGATGGCGCAGCAACGGCAGGAAGATAAAGAAAATAATGGAAGACTTGGAAGAAAGACGCCAGGAGGAATTAAGGAAAATCCTGAGCGATCAAATAAAAATACAGCAGGACGCAATCATTTCTGTCAAAAGTGAAGTCAAAGAAGATATAAGCAAGGTAGAAGAAAAAGTAGATAAGGTCGAAGATAAAGTAGGTGAAGTCAAGACCGAAGTCGGTCAAGTAAAAGGAAAAGTAAATCAGTTTGAAGAAAAGATGAGTGAGTTCGAAGAAGAAGTCAAGGGAGAAATAGACCGGCTTAAACGACAGTTGAGAGATAGAGGAAGCCAGCAGGTGGTATCATCAGGTCAGCGACTAAAACCTCCTTCTTTTGACGGCCAAAGTTCCTGGACGACGTACAAGAGGCAGTTTGAGGCAGCAGCATGTGCGAACAACTGGGATAACGAGGAAAAGGCCATGGCATTAGTTCTGGCGTTAAGGGGCCAGGCCTCAGAGTTGCTTCAGACTATCCCAATGGATAAACGAAGAGACTTCAAAGTCTTGGAAGCTGCATTGGACTTGAGATATGGCGACCAACATCTCGCCCAAGTATACCAAGCCCAGCTAAAATCACGAACACAAAAGGCTGGAGAGAGTTTACAGGAATTCGAAGCTGCGATAGAGAGACTGGCACACCTGGCGTATCCGAGTGCACCTAGAGAATTTCAGGAACAATTAGCCGTAGGGGCCTTTTTAGATGGCATAAGGGACGAAGAGGTCAGGCGAGTTCTGAGGCTGACACCAAAGTAGTAGCGAAGCTTTGGTGCGTGCACTCGAAGTAGAAGCCGCTTACAGAGATACTCCAAGGTCGAGAGTGCGAGCTGTGACTCTCGAAGAATCGCAACCAGAAATGAATCAGAACCCTATGTTGACGTAGGGGAGCGAGTCTTAAAAATTGGAAATGAGGAATTTATTCTGGCAACCGCAGATGACCAATTCCATAAAGCAAGGTTGTTAACAACAGAGACGATCAAGATTCCTGCTCATTCAGAACAAATGATCGATGCTGCCTTAGAAGGAAATCCTGGAGGGTACCGTGTTGGCCTAGTTGAAGATGACGAATCGATTAAGTCCCTACCCAATGTTATTGTGGCGAGAACTTTAACCCGGACTAAAGACAAAATCCCAATAAGAGTCGTTAATTTAAATTCCCACTCAGTGACAATTAAGGAAGGCAAACCGATTGGCTTCTATGAACCAGTCACATGGGTAGTGAGGTGCGAGGAACAAACAGAGGGAAGTTCGTCTACAAAAATAGACCAGGAAGTTTTGACCTTGCTGAGTACTCAGTTGGAGCATTTATCTGAGGATGAACGAAGGGAGGCAATCAAGTTCCTGGAAAAGGAAAGTTCAGTATTTGCCAAGAATACAGAGGCCCTTACAAAAACAGACATAGTCCAGCATCGGATAAATACTGGCGACTCACCAGCTATTCGACAACCACCTAGGAGGCTTCCACTAGCGAAACAAGAGGATGCCTCGGCAATGATAAACAAGATGCTGCAAGATGGAATCATTGAGGAGTCAACGAGTCCCTGGTCATCGCCAGTAGTTTTGGTTGCCAAGAAGGACGGAACATTAAGATTTTGTGTCGATTATCGAAAATTAAATGATGTCACGAAGAAAGACAGTTACCCATTACCACGAATTGACGACACGTTAAGCATGTTGGCAGGCTCACGATGGTTTTCTACGTTAGACCTTAGGAGTGGATACTGGCAAGTGGGGCTTCATCCGGATGATAAGGAAAAGACAGCGTTTTCAGCAGGCAGTGGTCTTTATCAATTTACCGTGATGCCTTTTGGACTTTGCAATGCGCCAGCTACCTTTGAAAGATTGATGGAATTCGTACTGCGAGGGCTAACCTGGAGGACGTGCCTGGTTTACCTTGACGACGTGCCTGGTTTACCTTGACGACGTGCTTGTTATGGGACAGGACTTTACAGAACATTTGAAAAATCTTCAAGAAGTATTTGGGCGAGTCAGAAATGCCCATCTGAAGTTGAACCCGAAGAAGTGCCTGCTATTCCAGAAAGAAGTCAAATTTCTTGGTCACGTGGTGTCTTCGGATGGAATACAAACAGACCCCGACAAAATTTCTGCTGTACGAGATTGGCCAAGACCATCTAACGTTCATGAAGTACGGAGCTTCCTTGGCCTCTGCACTTATTATAGGCGCTTCGTGGAAGGGTTTGCAGAAATTGCGAAGCCACTACACCGGCTGACAGAAGAGAAAGTGCAGTACCAGTGGACACCGGAATGTGAAACGGCATGGAGAAAATTGAAGGCAGCTTTATGTACTGGTCCTGTGCTAGCATACCCACAATGGGAAGGACTTTTTATTTTAGACACGGATGCCAGCAATTCTTCGGTAGGTTGTGTACTGTCCCAAATCCAGAATGGGCAGGAAAGAATGATCGAGTACTTCAGCAAGGTGCTGTCCAAACCGGAAAGAAATTATTGTGTAACTCGGAAAGAGTTACTGGCCATCGTTAAATCAGTGGACCATTTTCATAAATATCTTTATGGACGACATTTCAAGATCCGGACCGACCATGCTGCATTAAAATGGCTGTTGCAGTTGAAAACCCCTGAAGGTCAACTGGCTCGTTGAATAGAACGGCTGCAACAGTATGATTTCAAAATAGAACATCGACCTGGAAGATCTCATAAGAACGCAGATGCTTTATCTAGAAGACCATGCAAGGAAGATTGCAAGCACTGCCGCCACGTTGAGAAATTGCAGGGTACGGTGGCTGTCAACACTATTAAAATAGAGGTTCCGGACGATTGGACAACCAAAGCCCTGAGACAAGAACAACTAAATGACAGAAATTGGGGCTATATTGAGAGCAAAGGAGAAAGGAATTCGACCAGCGTGGAAGGATGTTTCGGATAAGGCAGTTGGATTGAAGGCTTTGTGGGCCCAATGGGATTCACTTAAAGTCATGAACGGGCTGCTAAAGAGAGCTTGGGAAAGCCCGGATGGCAGGGAAGTTGTTATGCGTCTAGTGATTCCCAGGTGTCGAGTACCGAAAGTACTTCAGGAAGTGCATAATGGAGCATCCGGTGGGCACTTCGGCGTTAATAAGACCCTGAATAAAGTACGAGAACGATTTTATTGGGTAAATAGTCGTCAAGATGTGGAAGCTTGGTGTCGCAATTGCAAAATTTGTGCAGCCAGTAAGGGACCACAGACTAGAAGTAGGGGTGCAATGAAGCAATATAACGTCGGAGCTCCTTTCGAGAGGATCGCGATCGATATAGCCGGCCCATTCCCAGTAACCAAGGATGGGAACAAGTACATACTGGTTGCCATGGACTATTTTAGTAAGTGGCCAGAGGCCTATGCAATTCCAAACCAAGAAGCAGTCACTGTCGCCAAAGTCTTGGTAGATAATTTGATATGTCGGTTTGGTGTACCCCTGGAGCTGCACTCAGATCAAGGGAGGAACTTTGAGTCAGGGGTGTTTCAGCAAATCTGCAAGTTATTGGGGATACACAAAACACGGACAACAGCCCTTCACCCGCAATCAGATGGAATGGTGGAACGACATAACAAGACCATGAAAGAACATCTCTCTAAAGTGGTTCATAAGAATCAACGCGATTGAGATCTCCACATACCGTTTTTCCTCATGGCATACAGAGCTGCTATCCACGAGTCTACGAAACAAACACCAGCCCGTGTAGTATTTGGACACGAGATCAGACTGCCGTGTTATTTGATTTTCGGAACACCAGGCGGAGAACAGCTTCCTGTGAACAGCTATGTGGATGAAATGAGTGAACGGCTAAGAAATGTTCATGAGCTGGTTAGAGACCAAATCACCATAGCCAGTGACCGAATGAAGGCTCGATACGACCGTAAGGGTAGTTCAGAAGGGTTCAAGGCAGGAGATCTGGTTTGGCTGTACAACCCACAGCGGAAGAAAGGGAAGTCACCGAAACTTCAACCTCCTTGGGAAGGACCTTATACTGTTATTACCCGAATTAATGATGTCGTCTATCGTATTCAACGAAACAAAAAGTCCAAGATGAAGATCGTACACTTGGATAGACTGGCGAAGTATGTGAAAGGGGCTGAATTGCCTGACCGGGATGTTCAGGCTTAAGGAGGGGGCAGTGTAATGTGTTACAACCCTTAGAATGAATGTAGTGTATTTGCACCTACTCGAGAAACCTACCAGAAGTTAGTTCTGGTGACATCTGGAATGATCTAGAGAATGGTGGCGTCATCACAGAACAATCGAGATCTGTCATTTTTGGGTATAAAAGACCGACCGCATTCTCGGCGAGTAGTTCAGTAGTTCAGAAAGTATAGAAAGTGAGGTTAAGACTTCAAAGATAAACAAAGTGATAAACATTGTGATTTTAGTCAGTAAAGTGTATTTAAATTAATAATAGTATTGTGAAGTATCCAGTAAATATTTAATAAAGTGTGTTAGTGGACATCTCTTGTTATAATTTTTGGAACCCACGGAATTTGCGAGGGTGGTTTCCTAAGGGTGGAAACACGCGACAATATATATTCCCCAAGGTCCTGAAAAAGGCAGTGGTGACACCAATTTTTAAAAAAGGGGGATAGTAGTGACAGATAGTTGCACTACTTCCGATAAAACTATACTTTATTTTTTTATTTATTTATTTATTTAGATCTTTATTTCCAACAGGTTACACCCATTTACAGGAAACACATGGTAACATCAAATATGATAAATTAATGTATAAGACAAACTGTAGCACAGTAGCTGTCTGACATAATAAATAAACTAATAACATAAGATAGCACAATGTGAGAGAATAACAAAAAACAAAAATAGAAAAAAGTGAGGCTAATTTACAAGACCAGTAGAACTTACCAAAAAACATGTCATTCTTTTAGGAATTGTTGTCGATCAGAACCTGTCGAATATAAGTCAAGGAGTTGGTATTAATATCGCATACCTCTGAAATAGCATTAAAATTATTGGACATTAGAGATAGTGGCGATCTACATAAAACGTTTGTCCTAGCATTATCGCTATAGAAAGTTGGAAAATATCGAGCCGCTAGTCTAGGTATAAAAAATTGACCCTGTTTAGTAGATTAATGCAATCAATATTATTATGCAACAGATTATATAAGAATGATATAAAGATCAAGATTCTCCTTGATTTTAGAGATATAAGTTGATGCTGGTTAAGTAGTAATGAGTATTCAATTCCCATTTCCGGATAAGTACCACTGATCTTGTAAGATAAATATTTTAAAAATTTTCTCTGTACTGATTCTATTGCATCGATATGGCATTGATATAATGGATACCATATCAGTGCACCATATTCTAATCTGCACCTGACATAGGCAAAAAACACTAGCTTTAATGACAAAGGATTATTAAAATGTCTGCAGTTTCTTATAATAACAAATCCTAACATTCTATTAGCCGTTGACACTATATTATTTACATGTGTAATGAAATAGAACTTTCGATCGAAGAATATGCCGAGATCTTTGATTTCAAGGGATCTGGTGATGACAATATCGTTAATTTGGTATTGATAATCAATATGTTCGATTTTTTGCAGATGATACAAATCTTCTGCATCAGAAAAATCTTGATACTCTCGTCCAAAACTGTAACACTGCATCACAAGAAATTGTAAACTGGTGTTCAGACAATAGGCTAATGTTGAACCCGAGTAAAACCATGTACACTTCTGTGCAATAAAATCCCGTACACCCATTTTTCGCCATATTAAATAATTCTTTATTTATTTGTCAGTGTCAGTGTCATTTTTGAAATACCGAAATTAACTGAACATGAAGAAATTCTGATTCTCTCTAAAATTGAAGAGGGATAGTCTATCAGAGCAGTTGCTAACCATTATCACTTAAATAAAAATACCACCGTTATGAGTGTGAAGAAAAGGTGGGAGGAGGAAGGTATCATAAAGAGAAAAGTCGGTTCAGGCCGACCGAGAAGTTCAAATCTTGCTCAAGATGAAGCGCTACTTGGGGGAAAATCCGTTTCAAACAGCAGTAGACGCTGTGTCCATGACAAATTTTCCAGCATCGAGGTCAACAGCTAGCCGAAGGATAGGAAAATCGGAATTAAAAAACTGTGTAAGTGCCAAGAAGACCATATTAACAGAAGAACGTAAGCAAGCCCGCATTCTGTTTTGTTTAAATTATGTCTATCACCCGTTGGAGTTTTGGAACAATGTTGTGTTTACCGATGAAAAAGTTTATCAGTCTTATAATGACGGACATGTTCTGGTGTACCGTCCTGCAAATACCAGGTTTCACGAACGCTACGTGTCTCCGCGGAACAGGTCCGGGCGATTTTCTGTTAATGTTTGGGCCTGGATAAGCGTGTATGGCCCTGGTGTAGCGTGGTGATGGGTAATGGTAGATTTAATGGACAGGTTTATAGGGATATTTTGGAAAACGTTATGCTTCCTTCGGTGGAGCAATTATATCCGAACAACACATTCATTTATCAACAAAACATACTGCCAGGATAATTACTAAATGGTTTGGGTTGAATTATTACCGTGGCCTTCGCACAGTCCCGTTATAACTTTTTAATGTTTTGAGCTTTCAGAATCGGGCCTTATCTCGGACACAATTTTTCGTTTTTACATTTGTTATAAATCGAAATCATTATTATGGCATTTCACAATCAATGTCGCTTTTTTATAACCTATATGATAATATATAATCTAAATTCCAAAAAGACTGATTCACATCACTTAATATTAGTAAAAACTGGATTACTTGATTTTTCAAGTGTACGGGATTTTACTGCACAGAAGTGTACATGAAATTTTTAACAAAAAATATTACTTCTGATAACATTGTATTATACAATACAATACAATACAATTTTATTCATCTTTTAAGCTACATTAAAAGTGCAGATAAGTCAGGTACAATAGTAAAATCTAATAGTAGATAGTAAAATACATTGAATAATAAAATAACATAAATAAAATGTTTAAAATAGTTGATGGAGGTTCATTAATTAGTAAGAGAGTGTAGATGTTCCATTAATGGCCTGGATGAACTCATCAATGGTGTAAAAACAGTTTGAGGAAAGATATTCTTTTAATTTACTTTTAAATTTAAGGTAAGCATTTCAGGTCTATTGGTAACAGATTATACAGACGGGTGCCTGAGTATAACAGTGATTTTTCATATTTAGCGTGAAAATGTTTGTTTTGGTATGTCATTTTTCCCTCTGGTGTTGATTGTGTGTATGTTAGAATGTTTAGTTAGTGCAGTTTTTTTTCCATGAATGTGTAACAGAATTTTTAGTAAATATATGCTAGTGACTGTTAGAATCTTTTTTTTTGCAAAAAGTTGTTCTGCATGAGGTGTGAAACTTAAGATTCAAGATCATTCTTATGACACGCTTTTGTAGAATGAGAATTCTATTTATATCTGAGGACTGGCCCCACACAATAATGTATGAAATTACTGAGTGAAAGTTTGTTTAATATACTGACATTATGGAATCCGTATCTAGTTTATTTTTCAGGTTCTTTATAATGTAAAAACCCTATTAAGTTTTTTGGCTGTAAAGTCAATATGTAGGTTCCAGTTCATTTGGCTATCGACTATAGTTCCTAGAAATTTGATAGAACTTACCGGGGTTAAAGTAATATTTTGAACAACCGGGTGAGGGTTAGTGGATTTATCAATACCGTTATGGAATTTAATGAGAACAGTTTTTTTTAAGTTTATCAGTAACTGATTTTTTGTGCACCATTGAATTGTTTTATAATGTTGATAATTTTGTGTTGAACTTTTTCTATGCATTTACCTGAAGTAATTATCGAGGTATCATCTGCATATATAAAAATTTCTCCCCCGTGATATGCTGAGGGAGATCATTGACGTACAGTAAAAAAATTAGTGGGCCAAGGACACTGCCTTGTGGTGTACCTCTGTTTATGGTATATTCTCTCGAAGTCGTGTCGCTATGTTTTACCATAAATATTCTATTCTCCAGGTAGGATGTTAGTAGGGCGTTGGTGTTACCTCTTATCCCCATTCTCTCTAATTTCTCTGATACGAATTGAATATTTAGCGTGCCAAATGCACGACAGGTCAAAAAAAATGCTGGTGGTAATTTCATTGTGGTTAATTTTATTATGTATGTGTTGAACGAATTCCAGAGTTGCTGTTTCAGTAGAGCGATTTTTCCTAAACCCGTGTTGACAATCAGTCAATATATTAAATATATCAAGGTAGTCGTATATTTTTTGCGCAATTACTGTTTCGATGATTTTTGAGAATATGCTTAGTATGGCAATTGGGCGGTAGTTTTCAATATTTTGAGAGTCACCATCTTTTGGTATTGGGATTAGAAATGCAAGTTTTAACAATTCGGGAAATTGACCTAGGTGGATGGATTTGTTTATGATATACGCAATTGGGCCTGAGAGCATATGACTACATTTTTTCACTAGATCGATAGAGGCCTCATCAAATCCAGTGGACTTTTTGTTGGGTAGGGCAGCAATAACTTTTTGGATGTCGTTTTCCGTGATAGGTGTACAGAAGAAACTATGTGCTGTAGGTTTTGTATTAGTACAATTTTTAGATAGTTCACCATCAAAGTGATTGTTTAATTTGTCCTCTATGATATTTTTGTGTTCATAGTATCTTTGTTTTTCAGTTCTAATACAGTTTTCTATGTCTCTTTTGGACTGTTTATACTTTTCATTTAAATGTTTGCAGTTGATTTGTTTTTTTAAGTAGTTTAGATCTTTAAGATCTTGCACTTTTTTTTAAGTTTTGGGACCAAATTTGATTTTGTTTACCTGCTTTTCTGACACTGTTTTGGTAATTTTGGGGAATGCAGTTTGGAAGCGCCAGGAAAAGTGCTCAGAAAATATACTTGTGACGTGTTTCCACCCTTAGGAAACCACCCTCGCAAATTCCGTGGGTTCCAAAAATTATAACAAGAGATGTCCACTAACACACTTTATTAAATATTTACTGGATACTTCACAATACTATTAAATACACTTTTACTGACTAAAATCACAATGTTTATCACTTTGTTTATCCTTGAAGTCTTAACCTCACTTTCTATACTTTTTGAACTTTCTGAACTACTCGCCGAGAATGCGGTTGGTCTTTTATACCTAAAAATGACAGATCTCGATTGTTCTGTGATGACGCCACCATTCTCTAGAGAATTCCAGATGTCACTTTGGAATCTTCTGGTAGGTTCTTTTTCGAGTAGGTGCAAATACACTACATTCATTCAGACATTCGATCTGTCGAAGTCTGCCTACTTTTTAGTAACATAACCTTAAATTTTAAGGGGTGCAACATATTACACTGCCCCCTCCTTAAGCCTGAACGTCCCGGTCAGGCAATTCAGCCTCTTTCACATACTTCGCCAGTCTATCCAAGTGTACGATCTTCATCTTGGACTTTTTGTTTCGTTGAATACGATAGACGACATCATTAATTCGGGTAATAACAGTATAAGGTCCTTCCCAAGGAGGTTGAAGTTTCGGTGACTTCCCTTTCTTCCGCTGTGGGTTGTACAGCCAAACCAGATCTCCTGCCTTGAATCCTTCTGAACTACCCTTACGGTCGTATCGAGCCTTCATTCGGTCACTGGCTATGGTGATTTGGTCTCTAACCAGCTCATGAACATTTCTTTGCCGTTCACTCATTTCATCCACATAGCTGTTCACAGGAAGCTGTTCTCCGCCTGGTGTTCCGAAAATCAAATCACACGGCAGTCTGATCTCATGTCCAAATACTACACGGGCTGGTGTTTGTTTCGTAGACTCATGGATAGCAGCTCTGTATGCCATGAGGAAGAACGGTATGTGGACATCCCAATCACGTTGATTCTTATGAACCACTTTAGAGAGATGTTCTTTCATGGTCTTGTTATGTCGTTCCACCATTCCATCTGATTGCGGGTGAAGGGCTGTTGTCCGTGTTTTGTGTATCCCCAATAACTTGCAGATTTGCTGAAACACCCCTGACTCAAAGTTCCTCCCTTGATCTGGGTGCAGCTCCAGGGGTACACCAAACCGACATATCAAATTATCTACCAAGACTTTGGCGACAGTGACTGCTTCTTGGTTTGGAATTGCATAGGCCTCTGGCCACTTACTAAAATAGTCCATGGCAACCAGTATGTACTTGTTCCCATCCTTGGTTACTGGGAATGGGCCGGCTATATCGATCGCGATCCTCGAAAGGAGCTCCGGCGTTATATTGCTTCATTGCACCCCTACTTCTAGTCTGTGGTCCCTTACTGGCTGCACAAATTTTGCAATTGCGACACCAGGCTTCCACATCTTGACGACTATTTACCCAATAAAATCGTTCTCGTACTTTATTCAGGGTCTTATTAACGCCGAAATGCCCACCGGATGCTCCATTATGTACTTCCTGAAGTACTTTCGGTACTCGACACCTGGGAATCACTAGACGCATAACAACTTCCCTGCCATCCGGGCTTTCCCAAGCTCTCTTTAGTAGCCCGTTCATGACTTTAAGTGAATCCCATTGGGCCCACAAAGCCTTCAATCCAACTGCCTTATCCGAAACATCCTTCCACGCTGGTCGAATTCCTTTCTCCTTTGCTCTCAATATAGCCCCAATTTCTGTGTCATTCAGTTGTTCTTGTCTCAGGGCTTCGGTTGTCCAATCGTCCGGAACCTCTATTTTAATAGTGTTGACGGCCACCGTACCCTGCAATTTCTCAACGTGGCGGCAGTGCTTGCAATCTTCCTTGCATGGTCTTCTAGATAAAGCGTCTGCGTTCTTATGAGATCTTCCAGGTCGATGTTCTATTTTGAAATCATACTGTTGCAACCGTTCTATCCAACGAGCTAGTTGACCTTCAGGGGTTTTCAACTGCAACAGCCATTTTAATGCAGCATGGTCGGTCCGAATCTTGAAATGTCTTCCATAAAGATATTTATGAAAATGGTCCACTGATTTTACGATGGCCAGTAACTCTTTCCGGGTTACACAATAATTTCTTTCTGGTTTGGACAGCACCTTGCTGAAGTACTCGATCACTCTTTCCTGGCCATTCTGGATTTGAGACAGCACAGATCCGACCGAAGAATTGCTGGCATCAGTGTCTAAAATAAAAAGTCCTTCCCGTTGTGGGTACGCTAGCACAGGACCAGTGCATAGAGCTGCCTTCAATTTTCTCCATGCCGTTTCACATTCCGGTGTCCATTGGTACTGCACTTTCTCTTCTGTCAGCCGGTGTAATGGTTTCGCAATTTCTGCAAACCCTTCCACAAAGCGCCTGTAATAAGTGCAGTGGCCAAGGAAGCTCCGTACTTCATGAACGTTAGATGGTCTTGGCCAATCTCGTACAGCAGAAATTTTGTCGGGGTCTGTTTGTATTCCATCCGAAGACACCACGTGACCAAGAAATTTGACTTCTTTCTGGAATAGCAGGCACTTCTTCGGGTTCAACTTCAGGTGGGCATTCCTGACTCGCCCAAATACTTCTTGAAGATTTTTCAAATGTTCTGTAAAGTCCTGTCCCATAACAAGCACGTCGTCAAGGTAAACCAGGCACGTCCTGCAGGTTAGCCCTCGCAGCACGAACTCCATCAGTCTTTCAAAGGTAGCTGGCGCATTGCAAAGTCCAAAAGGCATCACAGTAAATTGATAAAGACCACTGCCTGCTGAAAACGCTGTCTTCTCCTTATCATCAGGATGAAGCCCCACTTGCCAGTATCCACTCCTAAGGTCTAACGTAGAAAACCATCGTGAGCCTGCCAACGTGCTTAACGTGTCGTCAATTCGTGGTAATGGGTAACTGTCTTTCTTCGTGACATCATTTAATTTTCGATAATCGACACAAAATCTTAATGTTCCGTCCTTCTTGGCAACCAAAACTACTGGCGATGACCAGGGACTCGTAGACTCCTCAATGACTCCATCTTGTAGCATCTTGTCTATCATTGCCGAGGCATCTTCTCGTTTTGCTAATGGAAGCCTCCTAGGTGGTTGTCGAATAGCGGGTGAGTCGCCAGTATTTATCCGATGCTGGACTATGTCTGTTTTTGTAAGGGCCTCTGTATTCTTGGCAAATACTGAACTTTCCTTTTCTAGAAACTTGATTGCCTCCCTTCGTTCATCCTCAGATAAATACTCCAACTGGGTACTCAGCAAGGTCAAAACTTCCTGGTCTATTTTCGTAGATGAACTTCCCTCTGTTTGTTCCTCGCACCTCGCTACCCATGTGACCGGTTCATAGGAGCCAATCGGTTTGCCTTCCTTAATTGTCACCAAGTGGGAATTTAAATTAACGACTCTAATTGGGATTTTGTCTTTAGTCCGGGTTAAAGTTCTCGCCACAATAATATTGGCTAGGGACTTAATCGATTCGTCTTCTTCAACTAGGCCAATACGGTACCCTCCAGGATTTCCTTCTAAGGCAGCATCGATCATTTGTTCTGAATGAGCAGGAATCTTGATCGTCTGTGTTGTTAACAATCTCGCTTTATGGAATTGGTCATCTGCGGTTGCCAGAATAAATTCCTCATTTCCAATTTTTAAGACTCACTCACCTACGTCAACAATAAATCCCTGCTCTCCCATGATGTCTAGACCCAAAATGAAATCATCCATAATGTCAGCCACAATGACCTTGTAATTTAACCTCAACCGTCCAACCTGCAGTTCCAAGTTGACCTCTCCATGGACTGCAGCCCTGTCCCCCGTGGCTGTCCGAATGATTACTCCATTTTGCTTCTTGTCAATCTGCAAGCCTGATATAAACCCTGGCCGCACTATTGAAGACGTAGCACCGGTGTCAATCGTAAACACGCATTTTCTTCCATTCACATATCCTTGCAACAACAGACTACTTGGAATTCTTTGGAGCTGGGAAATCTTTATTTCTCTGGGGGCACCGCATTCCCTAGCCAGCACAGCCCCCTTGGTGCTGGCTATCCTTAGTTTTCCTGCTTCTCTTCAACATTCACAGCATTTACTCGACTCTCCGAGTTCTGCTGTCGACAGTCTCGTTTCATATGTCCCACCTTGCCGCAGTTGAAACATTTAATACCTCCGCTCGGCTTTCCTTTATTTTGTTGTTTTTCCTGCTTTCCGAGGCCATCCAATTTATCGCATAATTTGGTGAATATTTTCTGCATCTCAGTCAGCAAGGGGTTCTGGTTCATTTCTGGTTGCGATTCTTCGAGAGTCACAGCTCGCACTCTCGACCTTGGAGTATCCCTGTAAGCGGCTTCTATTTCGAGTGCACGCACCAAAGCTTCGGTACTACTTTGGTGTCTCGTCAGCCTCAGAACTCGCCCGACCTCTTCGTCCCTTATACCATCTAAAAAGGCCCCCACGGCTAATTGTTCCTGGAATTCTTTAGGTGCATTTGGATACGCCAGGTGTGCCAGTCTCTCTATCGCAGCTTCAAATTCTTGTAAACTTTCCCCAGCTTTTTGCATCCGGGATTTCAGCTGAGCCTGGTATAATTGGGCAAGGTGTTGATCGCCATACCTCAAGTCTAATGCAGCTTCCAAGACTTTGAAGTCCCTTTGTTTCTCCACCGGGATAGTCTGAAGTAATTCTGAGGCCTGGCCCCTTAACGCCAGAACTAATGCCATGGCCTTTTCCTCGTTATCCCAGTTGTTCGCACATGCTGCTGCCTCAAACTGCCTCTTGTACGTTGTCCATGAGCTTTGGCCGTCAAAGGAGGGAGGTTTTAACCGGTGACCTGATGATACCACCTGCTGGCTTCCTCTATCTCTCAACTGTCGTTTAAGTCGCTCCACTTCTCCTTCGAACTCACTCATCTTTCCTTTGATCTGACTGACTTCGGTCTCAACTACATCTACTTTGTCTTCTACCTTATCTACTTTTTCTTCTACCTTGTTTATCTCATCTTTAACTTCACATTTTAGTACTTCATTGGCAGAAATGATAGTGTCTTGTTGTATTTTCATTTGATCATTCAGAATTTTCCTTAATTCTTCTTGGCGTCTTTCTTGTTCCTCTTTCTCCTCTTGACGTCGTCTTTCTTGCTCTTCTTTCTCCTCTTGCTGTCGTATCTTCAGGTCCTCCATCATTTTCTTCAATTCATCTTTTTCTTCTTGACGTCTTCTTTCTTGCTCTTCCTTTTCTTCCTGGCGTCTTCTCTTTTCATCCTGACGTCGTTTTTCTTGCTCTTCCTTTTCTTCTTGGCGTCTTCTCTCTTCATCCTGACGTCGTTTTTCTTGCTCTTCCTTTTCTTCTTGGCGTCTTCTCTCTTCATCCTGACGTCGTTTTTCTCGCTCTTCCTTTTCTTCTTGGCGTCTTATTTCCTGGTCTTCCATAATTTTCTTTAATTCATCTCGCTCTTCTTGACGTTTTCTCTCCTGTTCTTCTTTGTCTTCCTGCCGTTGCTGCGCCATCATTTTTTGGAATTGTTCGAATAAGTCCTGTATTTGTTTATCGGATGCCATACTTCTTGTTGTTACGGGCATACGATGAAATTAAAATAAAATAAATTTAACTGTCACGTCAATATCAGAACTTTCCAGACAAATCTCGAAATAGCACGAAAAAGTCTTATCCTTGTCACTATCCAGTTCAGAGAATTTAATAATCTCCACTAATGTCCAAATAGAAAAGTTCTAGAAATTTTCACGCACTAAATGAGTCTTTTTCAGTGTCTCTATCACTTCTCAGTTCAAAGGATTTAATTATCAAACTAATGTCCTAATAAAATGTTCTACAATGTCTCAAAAATGCACTTAACACTATTTTCCTGTCCGAAAATAACCCTCGAACAATGTCCAGTAAATTAGTCCACTGTGTTAGCACTAAACCTCGAGAATACGTCTCGAACACTCCAGCACAACTTCAGAGTCCCTCTTGTCATAAAATTCCGCTTTCTGACACCAATTGTGACGTGTTTCCACCCTTAGGAAACCACCCTCGCAAATTCCGTGGGTTCCAAAAATTATAACAAGAGATGTCCACTAACACACTTTATTAAATATTTACTGGATACTTCACAATACTATTATTAATTTAAATACACTTTTACTGACTAAAATCACAATGTTTATCACTTTGTTTATCCTTGAAGTCTTAACCTCACTTTCTATACTTTTTGAACTTTCTGAACTACTCGCCGAGAATGCGGTTGGTCTTTTATACCTAAAAATGACAGATCTCGATTGTTCTGTGATGACGCCACCATTCTCTAGAGAATTCCAGATGTCACTTTGGAATCTTTTGGTAGGTTCTTTTTCGAGTAGGTGCAAATACACTACATTTATTCAGACATTCGATCTGTCGAAGTCTGCCTACTTTTTAGTAACATAACCTTAAATTTTAAGGGGTGCAACATATTACATACTGAAGATAATGCTAAATATCGTCTATGCTACTGTGAAGGTTTGCCAGGAATAACTGGTCACCGCAAAATAATTTTACAAACTCAGCTATGGAAAGTCTGTTGATTTTTCTAAATGTTTTGGTTAATGTTTGTTTGTGGTTGATGTTTGTAGTGTTAATTACCCAGCTTATTAGCTGAGCGTAATGATCTGATAGGCCTTGTTACAGATTACATTTTTGTTATTTACATTTGTTAAGATGTAGTCAAGACTAGTCTGTGAGACTTAAATTATGAATTCTAGTAGCATGAATAATGAATTAAGACCATAGGATTCCACAATGTCAGTTAGGACCGCAGAGTTAAAGGATGGCATCATGTTGTCTATGTTGAAGTCCCCACATACAAATAGACTCTCATAATTATTGGTTATTTTTGATAAAAGTGCAGATAGTTGCTTAAAAAATATGTTAACATCACTATTTGGTGATCTGTAAGTACAGACTATACAAATATTGTTTCTGAATTCCACGGCTGAACACTCGAACGAGAGTTCTAATGATATATCACATATATTTTTTAAGTTTTTACATTCATGCATGATGCAATTCTTGACAAAGATTGCAGTGCCGCCATGTATGTGGGTTTGTCGTGAGTAATTACTTATTTTAGTATAACCTGTTAATTGTACCTGTTCTATTTGAGTGGTGGTTGCCCAATGCTCAGAGATGCAGACAAAACTAGGATCAACTCTGTCTAATAGGAACTCTAGTGAATTTATTTTATTTGTAATGCACTGTATGTTGTAGTGTATAAGTTTAAGAGCCTATTTTTGCACCATTGATGTGCTTTTGCGGTTAGAATTTGCGATAATTGGCGGTATACTTGTGATTGAAGATTCTGTGGATGCGCTTAAGCTACAGGAAAAGAGTTCATTTGTGGTTGATCAACTGAGGTACTTGCTCAAGTCCCCTGAGAATTTTGAAAACTAGAAGGCCGGCTGTTGCCTTGATTGGTGAAGGACACTTGTCTTGGGTTGTCCAGAAATCGTTGGCCTATTCTGAAATTAAATCTACTTGAGGCCAAAAATTTTCATCATATATTGATTATCTGGGATGGTTTTGGCGGTTTTTAAGAGTTTGACATTTATGCCCTTAGAGTTTGTTTTTTTTTTTCGAGATGAAACATTTGATGTCATTTTCGGTTGTAATATCTTTACGCGAGAAAGAAACAGACAAATTTGCCCGTTTTTATTTAATAATAATAATAATAATAATAATATTTATTAATTTCAGAAAACAGTAGGTACAGTATGTACTTAAGTTTAAGAAAGTTCGTCAATATCTTAAATATAAAGGTACAAAAGTACAAACAAAGAAAACATAACTTTAAAAGTTTAAAGTCAATACTATGATATAAATAAAAAGTAAAAAGATAAAAAGAGAGCGGTGCAATACAAATAAGTACTAACAAATACAACTACAAGTATATACGATATGGGACTAACATCTTGATACAAATTCTTGTAAGGTGTAGCAGTTTATTTCTAAAAGAAATAATTTCACTGCATTTTTAAATTTTCGAATTGTTGGGAGACATTTAATGCATTCAGGTAAGAGGTTGTACAACTTACAACCATTAAAAAAAAGACTTTTTTGATACAAGGCAGTATCATGCTTTAGTGGTAACAAATTATCTTTATTCCTGGTATTGTGGTTATGCTGTGATCTAGTGTTAGATAATTTAAGTTTGTTTTTATAGACAAAGCAAGTTATTTCATATATATATATATATATAGAGGTTAATGTGAGGATTTTTAGAGACCGAAAAGCGTCTCTGCATGATTCATTATAATTTAGTTTAGGTAATATTCGAATAGCTCGTTTTTGCAGAACAAAAACACTATGTATTTCACTTGCTAATCCCCAATGTACTATGGCATATTTAATAGTTGAGTGGAAAGAGGCAAAATATAATTGTTTCAATATAGATAAACTGCAGTGCTTAGATGCAACAGCTAAGGCAAAACAGGTTTTTGATAATTTTGTACAAACATCATGTACATGACAAGACCACTTTAGATTACAGTCTATCCTTAAACCCAACAGTTTGGAGTTGTTTGAAAAAGTAAGATTAACTGTATTGTCTAGCATGATAGAATTATTAGGCTTAATGTTAGACCGTGTTGTCTTAAAAACAATACATGTTGTCTTCTCATTATTTATGCATAATTTGTTTTTTTGGACCCACAAGTTCATTTTTTTGTAAATTAAGGCGGCACAATTTTCAGCATCGGTTAGATTACTAGATCTTATTAAAATATTGGTATCATCAGCATATGCAACTGTCAAGCATAGAGGATGTTCTAGATAGATTAACATATCATTAATATATATAATAAATAATGTAGGTCCAAGTATGGATCCTTGTGGAACACCACAGCTGACAGTAGATAGACTGGATACTGCATTTTTGATTTTAACTTGCTGGGTACCATTGTTGTTCTTTGCCTTGGAAATTGCCAAATCTTTCGGCTTTTCCAGTGTGTATATTTCTTCTTTTCCTATGGTATCTCGGTGTAGTAAATTCATAATTTGGGAGTGATACAGGGGGTTTTTCTTCTTCGTATGGGTTAGCCAGCGTCGTATTCTTATTATTAGTAGGATGAGAGTTGACATCACTCAGATTTATTATTTCTTGCATTTTGTTTCTTTGTTTATTTTCCAAGTCTCTTAAATTTGACTAATTAGGTATAGTTGCTTCTTTTTGGATTTTTGTTTTCTTGTTTGTTTTTATTGCCATTGATATTGATGTATTTTTTGTGATAAATTCTCCTTAAAGTTATTATTGTAAAAAAATGATTCCACTTCTTTGGTTATTAAATATTTTATTTTTTGTTCTGTTTTCTTTTCAACACAGTATTGCATCTGTGGTGGGAGTTGTTTTTATTTAATTCTCCCTCAAGGGTTTGTATTTTTTCTTTTAACAATTCGTTATTCACCTTCAGTTCATGGTTTAATTCCATTAGGATTTTGTTTTCAAACTTCAGAGATTCTATTAAAATATCGTTGGCTGAATTATTTTCTCTCTTCTCATAAGTTAGATTCTCTGAGATTTTTTCTGTTTCTGATGACAGTTCTTGGTTTATACAACATGTTTGTCTTATAGAGCAACTTTTGTGAAAGGATGCACCACAGTTGATACACTTTGTTCGTTTTATTACTTTTTTTATCACAGAATTTGCAGAAGATACTTTCACTTGCATTTGGCTTGAATTTTTTTTTTATTTTTTTTATTTATTGAAAATGTCCTACAGAGCTAAGATATTCGCTGTGAAACTTCGAATAGGATTGATTTTTACCTGTACACTCCAAACTCTGTTCGGACGCTGTTAGCTCGAAATAGGTGAGGATAATACAAGGTTAATAAGACATTTTTTATGCAGAATTTAACGACAAATTTTTTATTTCCTTTACTTTTTTCTCCTCCGATGAACGGTTTACAAGATAAAAGTGAAAAACCAGCTTTAAGCCCCCGTTAGAGGTGGTTTTTTGCACAAAAAAAGGGACGTTCCATCCCTAAATTGGGGGGGGGGGGGGGGACTTTTCGGGTATCTATTTCTAACCCTATCTAGAGCATGGGCGCAGCCAGGGGGGGAGCCATGGGGCCCGGACCCCCCCAAGCTGTCTTCCATGAGCCAAAAAATAAAGAAGCAGTACAAAGCAGTATCTAAATTATCCCTTGTAATAAATATTTTGTAATTAATGCCAATATTATCTAATAGAGGAATCTACATACACATCCGTTTTCAACCATTTTCTGAAAAATTTTCCTCATCCTCTGGGGAGGCCGGTTCTATTGGCCCCCCCCCCAGATGAATTTTCTGGCTGCGCTACTGATCTAGAGTACGCATCTCAAATATTATTACTTTATAAATTATGTCTCCTATTCAGTGTTTTTTAATCTAATTTGCGTGTACTAAATCTAGAAATTCTTACATTACCATGCCTATATATTTCTCAACTAGTTATGTATATTAGATCTAATAAACATCATTTTTTAAAGAACAATGATATGCATTCTCACTGTACACGCGATAATGAGTTAATACATCACCCATTCTCTAGAGCGAATATAAGTCCAAATTTTCCTACATACTTCGGCATAAAATGCTATAATAAAATTTATTTTTTTTGAAACAAATGACAGTATCAGAGCTTGTAAATAGAAACTAAATAAATTTCTCATAGCAAACTCATTTTATTCTGTGGATGAATTTTTGAATCGTTAATAGTTGTAACTTTGCTGTATATTTATTACTGTTTATTACTACTTATTTATATGTATCTTGAATTTTATGAATTTTACTTTTGGATGTTTTTAAATGTGTGTTTTGATCATTTACCTTTATAATTATTGTGTTATATGCTTTTTTGACTAGTCAGATAAGGTGATAATGTTTTTTTTGTTAGCTCTTATGATGAATAAATTATTATTATAGCGAATTACCGGCCAATACCCTTACTATACTGCCGATAATTTCTAAAATTGTAGAAAAATGCATGGCAATTAAAATCATGAAGCATTTCGAGGAAAATAAATTATATTAGGATAACCAATTCGGGTTTAGAAAGGGCAGGAATATGTTCTAGACATTCATGACCTTCTAAACAATATGGAGTCTTTTGGAAACATGCAATACAATTCAGTCATTTTCTATGACCTAAGTAAGGCCTTTGAGTGTTTTTTTTGTTATAACCGTTTTTTTAGAGAATTTATGCTCTACAAAGAAGGTACATATAGTTATTTGCCTTATCTCGCTTAGTTTTAAAGATATTGAGGAAAAAACATACAGAAAAGAGAGGGTAGGTACGTACCTCATAATAAGAATAGAATTCTAAAACAATTCCATTCACACAATTCCACACTCATTACATACACACAACACCCAACTATTTGATATCCATTTTTACAAAATATCAACATATTCTGTTTAAAAGATGTTTATACTAGTATGGAGTACATATATTGGCAAAGACGCCAGAACTGATTACTTTACGCACGATTTCTCAAAAGTGTAGCACCTCAGAGGTTTTAATCGCCTACTGTCCATATGCCTTTCTCCTACGAGATTCATTTTAGAGGGTTGGGATTTTTTATTTCTTTTTATCCGGTGTTTAAACCCTGTTTGCTCAATGCCCAAAGCGTATAAGGCACTGGGCATAGTTCTTTGTTGAAAGCAAATTTCATTGGCTTTATTTTGGTCACAATTTTTCACCATTC
Organism: Rutpela maculata; assembly: GCA_936432065.2. Taxonomy (NCBI): domain Eukaryota; kingdom Metazoa; phylum Arthropoda; class Insecta; order Coleoptera; family Cerambycidae; genus Rutpela; species Rutpela maculata. The sequence goes on from OW386292.2 coordinate 48,992,102, forward strand.
TAGAACAGTTCAAGCAGTCACAACAGGTTAATGGTTGCTTTTATATCTCGCAGGTTATACCAGGGATGTAATTAGTGACTATCACAAATTGATCTGGGGTCTATATTACTCGGGAGTAATAAAATATCCATTTTAATTCACTTAAAAAAAATATAAATCTATTCTTACAAAATTTTATAGGTGGAGTTTGCAGCTCCAGTGGGATATAAGGAGCCAGAAAAGCAAAGGAGAGAAGAAGAGGAAATGGCAGTAGATCCTGCAGAGTTAATGCCAGAGCCTTCTGGATTTGTGGCATTCCGTGGCGCTGGTAATCGCTTGGATGGTAAAAAACGTAAAGATTCCACATCGACTGACGTCTCACCCCCCAAGCCAGTCTACGTTAAAGGCATACCTGATTACGATTATCAAATTGGTACTCTTAAATTTATTAGAAGGTCTGTAAAGCAGAAGAATAATGAAGGAGATGACAATAGTGAATTTAAGGCTTTCAGTGGTGCTGGATTTAGCTTAAGAAGTAGAAATTGATAATATTTTTTAGACCCTGTGATTTTAATAATTATGTTTTTTCTTAGGTCCCCCTAGCTAGAAGATATTGATAACTTATAATTTTTTATTATATTTGTTTCAGTAAAATGTATATTTACACATTGATATTTTAATTCGTACTTTTTCTTTATTTTGTGAATTATGAGGGAGAAATAAAAAGAACTCCAGAGTTTTTGTGTCCCGTACGTACATATTTCTTCGCATACGAGTGGGAAAGTCTGTTGTCATTTCACAGTCATTGGCATGCTTTATTTGGTAATTTTCCCTTGAAAATGTTAGTGTTGAAGTATTTAATACAAAAGAAATTACTTTGTTAATATTTTTATTTATGCAGTGACTTGCAAGTCAGTAAATACGGTTTGAAGCTACAACATTCAAAATATGTATTGAATAAGAATATATTTATCCATGACCATCGTATAATCATTGCATTCTACATTTAACAGTTGTCAAATAATGATAGTCATTATTCCAACCTAACGTATAATGAACATAATCTGATTCTAACACATATTTAACCAACCAGGAACTAGTTGTTTTCATTCTAACACACCTTTGATCAGTCAGGAACTAGCAATCACCCTCGCGAGTAATAGCCATCATTATACGCTCACCGAATAATCTACTATTCCAAAGAACAGTTTTTTATTACTTGTCAAGACATGCTACTCGGGATATATAATGACATACAACATGGTCGATGGGCGGAAAAAGGCCCTTATCTACCCTTGTCCTTTTTCCAAAATATGGCCCACACCAATGTTGACTAAGTTAATATGTCATTAATTTACGGAAAATGCAATAAAAATGCAAAAGCAGCCAAACGTTTGTATCAATTGAAGACCTAAGTTGATAAAGCTGTTATGTCACACTTTTAAAGTTTTGAGTAAATGAAACAAAACGGTTTTGAGTTGGAACTTATTTATTTCGTGAATAATGAATAATACCTCATAAAATAAATAATATTGGGTTATATTCTTTTATTGACACTAATATTAAAGAAAAATATCAAGCTGTTATGAAACTAGATTTTTCTGTCCAAAACTGTGTACATCCACTAAAATTACTGGTTGTATGTATGACATGGCGCCTTTATAATTAAAAAGTCACCTTTATCCACTTAGGTCTTCAATTACAATTTCCAAACAGACCACCCAACCCGATCACAAGACTTTTTCCAATTTGTGTAACAACTTATTACAATATGGTAGTTTTAAAAAGTTGAAACGTGAAAGAATACCAACAGCAAGAACCCAGGAAAATACAGCTTTAGTTTTACAAACCGTTAACAATGATCCCCACTCATCATTGCGACAGATAAGAGCCTCCACCAATGTATCACTGTCGTCATGCCAAAGAATCTTATAAGAAAATAAGTACTTTCCATATAAACCACACTTATTAAATCATTTGCTGCCTATGGACTATGATCGTCGCTTAACCTATCTTGCTGAATTTTTTGTTCTTTATGAAGGAAATTGTAATTTCCTTAAAAATGTACTGTGGAGTGACGAAAGTAAGTTTCACAGTAACGGCACAATTACAAAACATAACTGTAGGTATTGGTCGGAAAACAACCCAAGGTGGATGATTCGAACAAGAAACCAAACTGTGTTCAGCGTAAATGTTTGGTGTGGTTTTTTAAATTATTATATTATAGATCCGTTTCTATATCATGAAAATTTAACCGGTGTGCGTTATTTAAGATTTTTAGAAAATGAGTTACCAAGACTTTTATCACAACAGAGCTGAAAGGAGGGGTATCAATAAACTAAGAAAATTGACCCCAATATATGACAAAAAATTTAACTATATTTTTTTTATATTCCTCATGATTTTAGTAAAATACAGGACACTAACTTAACGCTACAATAAATTAAAAGTAAAAATGACAAACTGAGGTCAAAATAGCTTTTTTTTGGAAAATTGTACCCTTTTTTACTATATCGAGTTTTTTTAGACATGAGCGCATTTTTTTAGCATGGTGATTTTTTTACATGTTGTTCTTTAGACGTCAACAAATATAAAAATACAAAAATTAAACTGCTAAAAAAATGCGCTCATGTCTAAAAAAACTCGATATAGTAAAAAAAGGGTACAATTTTCCAAAAAAAGCCATTTTGTCGATTTTTCTCGTGAAGAAAACGTAGTCATTTTTACTTTTAATTTATTGTAGCGTTAACCGCTTAACGCACGAGTTTTTTTTCGGAATTTCTCCATTTTCAATCCACTTTTTTTATTGTTGTTTTTTGAAGAATGCCTGTCGCTGAAACATATCCTACAGAAAAAAAATAAACAAACGCGGGGTATTAGGGGGTAAAAATGTATTAAAATCATATCTGTTTTCTGACCCGAGTAAACTCGGGATCATTAAGTACCACAATTCAGCACTGTTGAACAAACAAAAAAATGTAAACAACTAACTTAACACAAATATTCTTGAATTCACCAGCAAAAAAAAAATGCAACAAAAAAAACTGAAATCTACCCTACTACAAATACCACATTGTCTTGTGGGGTTGACTTTCTTTTCTGTTGCGGGTATATACTCAGGAAAATGACGTCCACTAAGCCGTGATGGGGGTAAAACTGTTGATGGGCGGCCCATTTTGGCAGAAACTTCAGGCTTGTGGTACTTCTCCATCATAAGCTTGACAATATCCAATCTATAATGAGCAAAATGCATAAATTTTTTTGACATCACCGAATAATAGATCACTAAAAAGCGTTATTTTCTATGTATTTTTTATTTTTTTTTTATCGGAATTAAAGGATAAAAACATAATTTAGTTTCGCTGAGAATTTAGACACGTTCAAACGAAGCAAGTTTCCCGCCATTTGCGTGTGACGTCATCCGGCATTTAGCATTGGCAATGTTTATTAGTATTATTTTTAACAGATATTTAATCTATGTACTTAGTGGTGGCAAACTATTTAATATAAAAATGTTATTTAATCTGAGACGAAAAACAATAGTTAATGTTGATAAAAATATTAAAATAATGCATTATGTTTACATATTTTGAGGTTAGGTATCTAAATCTAACTGCAGTAAAAGGATAAAAGTGAGCGTAAACAAATTTTTTGTTACGAACAATGAATGATGCATCCTTGTCGCTTTTCCACCTCCAATTTCTGCACTGATATAATCGGTATTATTACCAAAAAATTGCTCATCATAAACACGTCGATTTTCGGCAAATTGTCACTTTGAGCTTGCACAAAGTCGCTGTTCGTCATTTTTACCACTTAGATAAATTAATACACTAATAATTTTTACAAAAATAAACAAATCGATATTTAAAGGTCAGCAGACTAAAATTTAACATTTAATTAACACACAATTTAATATTTCAGCACTAGCAGATGTAAACTGTCAAAGCTATCAAACTTGTCACTTGTCTCCGTACTTTTCTAAATTTACCGCTGGGTGGATAAAATACGAAGCTGATTGGCTGTGTTTTTCAAATTAGCCAATCATATAATGTTATTTCTTACTGATGCGCTCCACCGGTGAATTTAGAAATCTGCGGTCTATGGATGAAACTAAAACGTTATGCCAGATGACATCAGTACCGTTTATAGTCACGTGGTTTTGTTCCGATAAAATTTGAATTTTAAAATGATTTTTTTTTACAAAATAACTTTTTTTATAGTTTCCTTTTATTATATACTCGGCTTATATAATATGTATAAAGAAAAAATAATAAATTAATGCATTTTTAAAATTCATGCATCTTGCTCATTGAGTGCTGACTTCTTCCCACCATGCTTTTGGTATAGAACAAAAGAATTCCAAAGCGCCAGATCAAGTAAATGGTAAAATATTTTTTTATAATATTTTTTGCCTCTCTTTCTCGGCAAAGAATAGTCGGCCAAATGTTGATCAGCTCGGTCAACTCCACCCATCGTGTGGTTGTAATCGATAACAGCCTTTGGTTTTACTTGTCCCGATTTTGTGGCAACCTCCTGTGTGTCGATGTTGTGCACTGTGGATATCAGGCACACATCTTTTTTGTCTCTCCATTTCATAACGGTGACCATTCCTCTTTGATAGCCAATAACTTTCCCGACATGTATCTTTATTTTTAACTCTTTTGGAACCTCCTTTCTTCGTAACAGCAACGTCCCATATACATCCGTTTTGTTTTGTATCAGCAAGTCGGCAAGTTGAGGACTATTATAAAAGTTGTCCCTGGTTAGACCATATCCCTTTCCTAGAAGTGGTTTGGTGAGAGACATGACCACTTTAGAAGACACTAACCCTAACTGATCATAATCAGAATCAAGCATGGTTCCTTTGCCGGTATAAATGAGAAAGTTCCAAACATAGCCACTTTTGGACTCGCACAACATGTATGTTTTTATTCCAAATCGTGCTCATTTTAGAGGAATGTATTGGATCCATCCTAAACGACCCTTGTATAATAAATGACTGATCGATAGTTATATGTTTTTCAGGCACCACAAATTCACGAAATTTCTTCACTAACATGTCGTAAATTAGAAAAATTTTGTTTAGTTTTGGATTAGGATGCGTTTCAGGATCGTATATTTCATTGTTAGAAAAATGTAGGAATTGTTCGATATTTTCAAACCGTTTACATGACATCGCTTTCGGAAGGATTTTTTGACCAATACATTTTCATGTCTGGTTTTTTTACTATACTTTGCAGTATAATTATGGCTAAAAACACCCTAATCTCGTCAGAAGTTACTGGGATCCAATTTGCGAGCCCCACGATTTGCTGCATTTTTAGCTAAAGTTTGAAGAGCATATCTATTTGTCTCCTTAGTTATTGTGTTTATCAGTTGATCATCCACCAACTTTTCAAAGAAAAAAAGCTCGTTCTCATCTCCAGCAGTTCGAAAGGTAACGCCAACATTTTCAGTAGATGGATATTCCGGTGGAGCCGGTGTATTTTCTCCAATTTCACACCATACTCTAACATTTTCAAGTAATTCCTCACTTTCATCATCGTTTGAAACTTCTTCGTATTCCGTTCTTCATCATCATATTCACGTCCGCTCGTTTCTAAGTCATCCTCTATATTAGACCCTCCTGTCAGTTCATATTCATCGCTTTCCCTATCGCCCCTATCGGACACACTACTAACATCATCGTTATCAGATTCCATTTTTAGTAGAAGTTTTTGTCGTAAAAATGAGAGCGTTCGCAAAAACGAACATCAGCATACAATCTTAGCTTCTCAACTACTAATATATTTTGTAGAAAGAGTCGAATACAATGTAACACCTTACGCATATGCACATGATTGGTCACCCCACCATGATACCGGAATAAAATTTCATTGGCCTAATTTTATACGATATAATTCGGGTTAGCACTATTTAGTAATGTTTATGACACGTACGAAATTGGGTTGTGGCTTATGATACGGCGTTTGAATACATGGCTCGAGTTAACTCGGGTTGAAGGACAGAGTACCGAAATCCAAACCCGATTTAATTCGGGTTAAATCGTTAAGCGGTTAAGTTAGTGTCCTGTATTTTACTAAAATAATGAGAAATATAAAAAAAAATATAAGTTAAATTTTTTGTCATATTGGGGTCAATTTTCTTAGCTTATCGATACTCCTCCTTTGGTTTCAGCAAAATGGCGCCCCACCCCCACAACTCTGATATTGTAAATTATTTGAATGACACGTTTCCAAGGCACTGATGGATTGGCACCTCAGGACCGGTTAGATGGCCCACGTGTTCTCAGGACTTGATTCCTCTGGACTTTTTCTTGTGGGGATATTTGAAAAGTAAAGTACCTATATCTAGTACCAACAGAGGATATGGCAGATTTATACAGTAAAATCTACGCTTGCGCTGCTGCAATTAATAGACATACATTATTAAGAGCATCGCTTTGACATGTGTATTCAAGCAGACGGAAGTAATTTCGAGCATCTGTTTTAAATATTGTTGTCAAGATGTACTGTTCAAAAATAAAATTACCTTGTTTGTTGTTTTTCCATTTAAATTTCTCAATTTAAAGTAATTTCCTGTAAAATCGAAAGTAAAAAAATCCCCCCAGTAAATAATTCTGTTATAGTAAGCAAAAAAATTATTATGAATCTATATCCAAATATCAAGATTAAAAAAGTTACAGCAATTAAAAAAAATAAATAACACTCAAAAATTAGACAATAAAATTAAAATAACTCTAAAACTACTGCAGATCTGACTTTTTGGAATAAGAACAATTTTGTTTAAAATTTAATTCTTAATCGAATGGCATATGTTTCAGACCTTCCTTGTTCGAAAAATATTTTTAAACTGTAGCGCCATCTCTGGTGACAATGTTATAATATTAAATTGTACTTCTTGAAGAAGGCATTAACCATAGAATCCATTACCGTTTACAGAATAAAAATATATTTCTTAGTTTCCGAAATATCAGCTATGGGAATGTTAACTGAAACACACTCTACATATATGATAGAAAAAAAAATTCGAAATTTTTTGATCAAAGATAAAAAGGGCCGAAAACCGGCCCTCCTCCTTTTAACGAGATCTGGAACTAGATTATATTTTGATCTTATTCCGTTGGTAAATTGAGGTTAATGGGGTAAATAGGTAAATCAAGCAAGTAAGAGTCCGTAAAATTGGCATTTAGTATATGTAAAGAATCTGATGAGGTCCCAAAAATTTTTTGACATTAGCCACCCCCATTACCACTCCCCAGGCCCCTCGTATGGGGGGTCTATTGGGTACTGAGTTTAGGGACCCGGGCTTCCGAGGGGCCCGCCAGAAATTTTGACAAAAAAATTTTTCCCGCGCCGGGGCCCGTCGGTGAATTTGGTACCGGGGCCCATGATTTGATGCGGGGGGCCTGCCACTCCCACCCCATTATTAAAGGGGGGTGATAAAAATAAAATTGTGATTTAGTGTGTGTTCAAGAACCAAAGGCTTCAAATTTTTTTTTTACTTTATCTATACCCCTACATTTATCATCAAAAATACATTGTAGCTGGCAATATGATGAATACCTATTTCACCATTTCGCCGTTTTTCTGAATTTTTCAGTAGGTGTTTGCAGTATAATATGTCCGTATGAGAGCCGTTTTTGGCGCCGAGATAAATCTCCCGGGCCTTGTATATGTGTAAGAACACACTCACTTCTGCAAAAACAAGTTTGCGGATTTTATCGTCTCCATCTCTGTCCAACGGCCTCTCAAACGTGCAGTTCTCAATGTTGTGTCCCAAGGTTTTGTCCATTTCCATTGGCGCCATCTAGTAACTATAACTAGTAAATTACTGCAAGTTGACTGATATAAGTGTAGGCCACTGTTTCAGAATTATGTAATTTATATATTCTAGAGCAGATGGCGCTGACAAATTGTCCATAAAAGAATAACCCATTTAAATAATGAAGTGTGTATAAATACGAAAGATTATGATAATCCAAATATCGTTCAGAAGACATGAAGTCATCAAATCCTGTACCAAGCGTACTCCCATAATAAACAATGGGCGTATATAAAGACTACACACAAATATATTTATTTCCCAATTTTAAAAAGGAAACACCCTACGTACTAAACCGCTCGAGATAGTTTGGATTCTCACCAGTAGATGTCTATATAATAGGTCTGGACCATAAACTTCAAGTTATGCATTTTTAGTTTTATTTTATTGTTTTATTTGCACACTATCTACCATGAATCATGATATTTTACATCATTTACATGGACATGGACAATCGAATCGACAGTCGTCCTTGTTTTAGCACTCAGATATTTTAGTAGGATAATAAAACAATGTTTTAGGTTCCTTTGTTCCAGAAAATAAAAATGAATGAACCCTCTAAAGCTGGCCAAACGAATTCGGTGGATTGTTCAGCCATTTATTAATAGATGTCACCCATTGAAAATTATAAAAATTTAATTTCCCATAATATTCAACCAAGGAGGTTGAATAAATAAGGAGTCGCCATAAGAAGCAGAATGTGGCAGCACATTCCTCATTTTAGTATGATCGAAACTTCAACAAAATGCTACATGTATCTTGGTTTGATATTATTATAAAATAAATGTTTTTGATAGAAAATAGTGTTTTTCGCCATAACATATGATTTCGTGTCCGTCAAATAGCTGTACAAATCAAAGTAGTATCGATAAGAAGAAATGTTTTGGAATCACTTTTCATAGGTTAAAACAGGTCTGTACTCAAAAGATATGTTGAAACTATTTTCTATTTATTTTAGGTATATTATATTATATTTGCTTGAAATGTGAAACCGTTATCTCATTCATTACTCTACTGGCTTGATATATAGTAGTAAGTGTCCATGTGTAAAGTCAACTAACATGTATCTCCTCAAATGCTGTATAAATATTTTTAAAATCAGGACCTGGCGAGCCGTTCATAACAGTATGATCACAAGCCACGCCTTCTGCGGCCGTTTCTCATTGTAGGATATAAGCTTTATGACTACTCCTTATTTATATTCTACCTCCATGTATTCAACTAAAAAACCGCTGCCCAAGGAATCACTAAGTACTTCCACATCCAGATTCTCTATCCAAGTCACTCACAACGAAAAAACTTTGTATGTGAAAATAATTATTTATGGAACTATAATAATATAATATTTGAAATCCTCTACCCCAAAAACCCATAAAACGATACCCCACATCGATAGTGGGGTGGGGGGTGGCGATAGGGGAGTGGTAGTGGGGGTAGATGAAGTAAAAAAATATTTTGAGGTTTCTGGTTCCTGTACATAGGTACACTAAATCACATTTTTTTTCGTCCCCTTTAAAAAGGGGGTGGGGGTGGTAATGGGGGTGGCTAATGCCAAAAATTTTTTTGAGACCTTAGCTTCTCTTGTATATACTAAATACCAATTTTATGGACTCTTACCTGCTTGATTGACCTATTTACCCCAAATTTACCCCAATTTACCCCCCAACCCTTCGACGGAACAAGGTGAAAATATAATCTAGTTCTAGATCTCGTTAAAGTACATATGTGTACCAAATTTCAAGTCAATATCTTAAACGGTTCCAGAGTAAACGTGCGCACAAAAAAAAGTTACAGACAGACAGACCGACAGACAGACATACCGACAGACAGACAGACCGACAGACAGAACATTTTTTTTCGCTCAAACTTAAAATCTCGACGTTTCATGACATTTTAAGCCTATTTGGACAATAAAAATTTTTAAAATTTTTTTTTGTCGTTACTATACTTCCACTGGACGTGGAAGTAATTGAAAAAATACATTACATGCATATGAAACCCTAATGTCCCTAATAACAACAGTTTAGACAAACATTTCCATATTAATACAAATTTTAGTAGATATCAGTGATGAAACTTTTTATGCCATATCTAAATAATAAGTATGTAGGTACTTATTTTGATTTGTTATTATTTGCGAAATTTTATTTCACAATCAAGTTATAATTTAATGAATTCATATTTAATTTTAATAGAGAGAAAAAAACACAATATAAGATATTACCATGGAGAAAATTTTGAGCAATGTTTTGCATTCTTATTTTTTGGTGCCTTGAACGATTCCAGTAATACTGGAGCGGATCTGGCGAGAAAAAGAAGAGTTTTGAAACCAACTTTAAAAAAAAATTTTTTTTACAATTCGGTTACACGCGTTCTCTTGTATCATGTTATCAACTTAGTTCAGCTTAATCACACGAGGTGGGGCAGGAATTCGCTTTTAAAATTCGCAATAACACGTTTTTTCACGATAACTTTGTTATTGCTGGTTTGACGAAAAAAAAGTTAAACTAAAAATTGAAGACCTCTCGGAAGCGCATAATCTGGTTTTTTTCAAATCGGACGGTAACTTTTCGTGAAACTTTTTTTTTAAATACACTTTTTTTGCCGTAACACTACTTATACAAAAAAGTAATTCCTTAATTTTTTCTCGAAAAAAAGGAATTAGGGAGCTGAGATTTTTTTGAGGTAGGTGAAATAGATAAGAATTGATGGAGCCGGAGGATGAGGGTGGTAGGCCAATTAGGGGAGGAGGAGGAGGTAGGGAAAGGAAAATTATTCAACTCCCTCGAACTTTTTTCCCTGACGTGCGATTTTGAAAAACCAAAATGGAATTTGTTCGCTGTTATCTCTAGTATTTGACTTATTATTTTTTTAAATTTTTTTGAAATAAACAAATTTGTAGAAGGGGAAAAACTTTTTGCATTTTTTTTTAAGTTTTTTTTTCGTAATAAAGGGTTCAGCGGAGAAACTTTTATATATATATATATATATATATATATATATATATATATATATATATATATATATATATATATATATATATATATATCGCAATCCAAGCAGTAGGAAGGGAGGAGGTGGCATAATGCGTTTGCGAGAATAAAGGCTTAAGGGACTTCGGACCTTAATATTCAGCAATATAAATCTTTTTTCCATCTTAATATTTTGTCAATATACCGTTTATGAAATATTAAACTGCCGAAACGGCAGTTTATAAATAAGTTGCGCTATTACTATAGTGTACACATTGCATTAGATTCGGACGAGTACTTTAACAACTAAGTTGGCGTTATAACATTAAATATGCTAAAAATAAACATAATTTGTTTTTTAACAAAATCGATCGGTAAATAAAAAGTTATTAATCATTTAAAATTAAAAAAATCGTTTTCTAATTTTTTTTTAGATTTGTAATTGAATAAAAAAATTTTTAAATGCTATTTTCTATCTTTTAATTATATATTTAACTAATATATATTTAATAACAATATAATATTAAAACGTAGACATGATTTTCAAATAGTGACATTATATTAGCAATATTATCGCTTTCGGAAACAATGTATGGTTGTGTAATAGGTAGAATTGAAGACCTAAGTGGATAAAGGTGTTATGTCACACTTTTAAAGTTTTGAGTAAATTAAACAAAACGGTTTTGAGTTGGAACTTATTTATTTTGTCTTCGATTCAAATGAATAATACCTCATAAGATAGATAAATTTGGCTTATGTTCTTTTGTTTACACTAATATTAAAGAACAATATCAAGCTGTTATGAAACTAGATTTTTCTGTCCAAAACTGTGTACATCCATTAAAATTACTAGTTGTATGTATGACATCCCAGGCATCAAGGTGCCGTCATTATGACGTCGTTTTTTCGGCATTAATTACGTCAATTTCACCTTCAGCATGACGTAAAAATGACGTGAAAAAGACGGCTCATTATAATATTTTTCCACAATTATTAATAAAGTTTTTGACGAAAAAAAAAAACCGGAATGTGCAGGGACCGAACCGCGGACCTTTTGCCTCGCAACCTAACAATTCAATTCAATTCAAAACAATTTTATTTAACATTATTAGTACAAGAATGCGCCTAGACCGAGCCCCGATTCAGAGCCGACCACACCACCACGTCGCGCAACGCCGTGGTAGATGGGTGGTCGGATGGGAAGGGGTCGGTTTTCGGCTTTAACAGCAGTTCAAATGATGAGGGTTAGGCCTCCTGTTTAAAAATAGAAAAACTTAAGCCTGACAGTTGCGGTTTAACTAGAACTAAGAACTAAGTTTAAAAACACTTAAAGCTACTTAAGGCTAGATTTAAAAACTTGGATTAGAGGGCGTGCGCACAACACACGCGCACTGGTTTTTAGAGTTTTGGTTAGTAATACGGGAAAAACTCAATGAAACAACCCGTTCGAACGAGTCACAGTCTTCATCCGGTGGTCTGCCTGCCTCCGGAAAGGTAGGGTGAAGGGGAGAGTGTGATTTTAAAAGTTGGGATTTGCTAGAGGTTATTGGTCAAAAGGGGATTTGGGAGGACAAAAATAACAAAATTTAACAAAAATAACAAAATGGATAAAGGGAATAGGGAGGGGTTTGAGATAAAAAGTGGTTAAATTAAAGTAAAGGGTGGTGAAAGGGAAATTGTGGTATAGGAAAGGTTTGGCTAGGGAAGTTGCCGAAAGATAGGCAACGCCTGGTATGGTAATGGGTGTTTTAGGTCGAAAAGTATGGCATAATGCCATACTTTTCGACAGCAGCATAATGCTGTCTGATTGGTGTGATGTCTCGGGTTAGCGGACTGTCGCCTAATTTGAATTGGTAGAATTTTTGGGAGGTTTCCCGGACGAAGTCCGCTAGTGGGGTTATGTCGTGGCAACGTGCATAGAGATCTCTGAGAGTCTGAAATGAGGCGCATAAATTTGTGTTCTAAGACTTTAAATTTATTCATTGTCGTAGCCGGGATGCTGCACCACACCGACGCCGCGTATGTGATGGCCGGCCTGATCACCATCATGTACAACAACTTTTTATTCGTCCTGTTTAGTCCGCCACCCCGCGCCAGGAGCGGGTACAGACTCCTGGCCATGGAGTAGACCTTGCGTACCGTCTCGTTGATGTGTGTCTTGAATGTCAGCCGTCTGTCTAAGTTGACCCCCAAATATTTCACGCACCGCTTTATTGGAATTTGGCGGCCCCCTATCGAAAGTGGTGTGAGAATTCGGTTCTCGGTAAAGCGGCGCGTGAAAAGAATCGACTCCAACTTCTCGGCGTTGATCCGGATCTTCCACTTGTCATAATACGCCGTGGCACGAGCCATGTGCGCCTTCAGCAGCATGTTCGCTGCTTGTGCGTTGTGTGAATACGCGTACATGGCCGTGCCGTCGGCGTACTTGGCAAGATTCGTATTCGGGAACTCCGGAAAGTCGGAGACGTACAGGTTGTACAATTTTGGTGACAGGCACGACCCCTGGGGGACGCCCGCGCGGATGTCCCGTCGAGTTGAAAGTTTGTTATTCACCCTGACCTGGAGTGATCTGCCTGTCAGGAAAGAGTGAATTAGTTTGGTGATATGCGTCGGAAAGTTAAGCGTGTTTAGTTTGTAGAGTAAGCCCGGGATCCATACGGTATCGAAGGCTTTCTCAATATCGAGGAGCACCATTACTGTGCTCTTTCCGCGGTTGCACTGCACTTTGACGTCATTCACGATCCTAACGACCTGGCGTACCGTGCCCCTGCCTTTCCTGAAACCAAACTGACATTCGTCGTCGATGTGGAGTTCATCCTGGGCAGAGTCTAGTCTGACCAGGATGACCTTCTCCATCAACTTAGAAATCGCCGACAGCAGCGAGATCGGTCGATAACTGCCGGCGAGTTTGGCGTCCTTATTTGATTTCAAGATCGGCACGACCACGGTACGCTTCCACTGGCTTGGCCAGTGTTGTAGCCGCAGGATCGCGTTGACAATGTACGTCAATTGTACAATGCCTTTCCGCGGAGGATATTTGAGCAGCCTGTATTCGATACAGTCTGCCCCCGGGGCCTTGTCATTAGGTAGAGTCCGGACAATGCCTGCTACCTCCGAAGGCTTGGCCATGACTTTTAGAAATTCGCGTCTGGTCAATTGGATGTCATGGCCAATCAGTTCGTTAATGTCATTTTCGATGCTGTCGTGTTCCGGGTTGTTTTGGTATTTGTGGGTTGTGGATGTCCGCAAAGTGATTAGCTAAGTCCTCCACTTTTTGGGCGTCTGTCATTGCTGTCTGTCCGTTAGCGTTAGTCAGCGCGGGTATGGCCACCCGCGTATTTCTCATGGCCCTCGACAGCTTCCACAGCGAGTTGTCCTGAGGATTCAACGCCTCCAGCCTATCCCGCCATTTCCGGTTTTTTGCGGTGTTAATGGCGGTCCTGATCCGCCGTTGCAGCCTGCCCATCTCGGCCTTAGCGTCGACATCGCGATTTCGCTGCCAAAGCCGTCTCAGTCTGTTCTTTTCCCGTATGTCTTGTATGACCGCTGCGTCGAGTCTGGTTATAGTGGTCGCAACACTCTGCTTGGCGTCCTGCACTATCCTTGTGAACTCCCCCCACCATATTTTCCAGCTCGGCGGATGTGGTGATGTTGTCTTAACTCACTGAACCATTGAACATCTTTATTTAAATACTTTTAAAAGCTGTATACCTAGTTAGAAATAGTAAAACAAAATTATTATTACTATGTGGCAAAAATTGAACTAGTCACTAAATACTTCTATTTATTTTTATTTTATAATGATTTATTTCACGTCATTTTAATGACGTCAAAACAATGACCTAAAAGAAACGTGTATTAGACGTCTTCATGATGACGTCAGAAGTACGTATTAAATATCACGTCTCTGGTACGTCATTTATTAATGACGTCAAAATAATGACCTAAAAGAAACGTGTATTTGACGTCTTCATGATGACGTCAGAAGTACGTTATAAATATCACGTCTCTGGTACGTCATTTATTGGGACAATGACGTCGGCGACGAAAAATCACCTTCAAAAGACGTCATAATGACGTCACCTTGCTACCTGGGATGGGGCCTTTATAATTAAAAAGTTTCTATAAAATATTACAAATTTAGAATTCACCGTTTATTGGGTGTTAAATCTATATCGGGGGTGTTCAAAAATTACATAAAGTAATTTTTTTAAAAATGCGACATAACACCTTTATCCACTTAGGTCTTCAAGTATAGCTTGAAATCCAAGAATCGCAAGTTTGAAACACAGGTAGGTTATTATAAATTTACTTGCTCCTTTTTACTTTTTTTATACTGACAAGTGTTTTATTAAATAAGTCGTCAACATAGGATTTAAAATGTTCAAGAATTAACATTTCCAAAAAAACTGGGAAGAGTATTCTAAAGAATGTGCAACAATTATATAAAAAGTTAAACAAATCGGCGAGGAGCATGATTTTTACTCTATTTTTTTAAGTTTTTAATTTCCCAACCGTGAAGGGGTGACACATTTAGAGGTTGAAGAGGGAATATATGCAAAACTTATTTAATGATAAAGAGATCATAAAGAACGTGGAAGTCTTATAGCAATTAATTGCAGTGCCGGGCCAACAATCACTGATTTGCAATTTTCTCGAAAACTGCTAATGCTAGAAAAAAAAAAATTTCAAATAAAAAAGTTACGCCAATCTTTTATCATCATATGCCCCCAATATACTTGGTATCTATTTCGAAAGATAAAATAATTTCCCGCATATTACATTTGAGAATGCAAAATTTTCGACATAGCCTTATTATATTATAGAATGAAAAAAGATTTATATTACCAAATATTAAGGTCCGAAGTCCTTATCCTTATTCCCGCAAACGCATTATGCCCCCTCTCTGCGTTCCTATTGCTTGGATTACGATAAATTTTTTTTAAATAAAGATTAAAAGTCCCTGTAAAAAAGTCTTTCCTCTGAACCCTTTCCCACGTAAAAAAACGCATTTGAAAAAAAATGCAAAAAGTTTTTCCCCTCCCACAAATTTGTTTATTTGAAAAAAATTTAAAAAATGAATCAGTCAAATACTAGAGATAACAGCGAACAAATTCCATTTTGGTTTTTCAAAATCGCACAACAGGGAAAAAAGTTCGAAGGGGTTGAATAATTTTCTTTTTCTTACCTCCTCCCTCTCCTCTAATTGGTCCATCACCCCCATCCTTAGGCTGCATCAATTGTTATTTATTTCACCTACCTCAAAAAAAAATCTCAGCCCCCTAACTCCTTTTTTTCGTGAAAAAGTTAAGGAATTACTTTTTTGTATATTAGTGTTACGGCAAAAAAAAACGTATTTAAAAAAAAAAGTTTCACGAAAAGTTACCGTCCGATTTGAAAAAAATTACCAGATTATACGCTTCCGCGATGTCTTCAATTTTTAATTTAACTTTTCGTCAAGTCAATAATAACAAAGTTATTGTGAAAAAACGTGTTTTTGCGAATTTTAAATGCGAATTCCTACCCCCTCCTTTTGTGATTAAGCTGAACTAACTTAATAACATGATAAAAGAGAACGCGTGTAACCGAGTTGTCAAAAATTTTTTTTAAAAAAGCTAGTTTCATTTCAAAACCAGATCCGCTCAGCTATAAACATTTCAATATACATAGATCATTATTAGGGTGGGTCGAAAAAAATAAATATTTTTTTTTTTTCGGAACGCTTTATAGCGGAAAAGTTATAGCGGAAAAGTTGCTATTGTAATAAAAATAAAAACGGCATAAAAAAAATGAAAACCGGTTAACATTCGTTCGCGCAGCGTACTTAAAGTTTATGAAAAATGGCAAGAATCACGATATTTTTGTAATTTTTTTCTGTTAGTTAAAACTTTCAAAACAAATATGGTTTAGTTTTTTATGCTCGTTTTATGGTTTAAATAACCTAAAAAAAATTAATTTCTGATCAATAGTCTAATTTTTTCCGTTCGAGCAACGTCTTAGAAAAAACAGAAATTTACCAATTTTTCGCAATTTTCACTATGCAACTCTTCGCTCGTGTGGCTAGAACAAAACGATGAAAAAAAAATTAATTACTGGACAATTACAATAACAAAAATGTGAAAACGCACATTGTTTCGGCCATAACTTCTTTATTTTTATGATACAGAAACAAACAAACAATTATTTTTAAAACTGATTAATTATCTTTAATTATATTCCTAATAATTTTTCATGCAAGTGTCATAGTTTCTAAGATATTGAACAGTAAAACTGAATCCTATAAACGTTCGGGTGCCATCTATAAACTTAAACTTCGAAACTATTAATAAACATTAACGTTTTTATTTAAAAAAAAATGTGAAGAAGCACATTATTTCTCTTATTTATTATTTATTTGTTTCCTATGCTCTAGAAATAGTCCAAAAATCATTTAAAAGCCTTTCATTTTAGTCGTTAGCATTTTTGACGTAAGTGCCATAGTTCTTGAGATATTTAACATTTAAATTGTCTTTTAAACATCTTTGTACAACTAGATCTCCGAAAAGCCGCCACAACTTAAAGACTACTTTTATACTTTTCGCAAAAACGAAGAGTATGTTGTATTTGATCGGCACTTTTCTAAAATCGTAAATATCGCTCGTAGAGAAAAAATTTTCATATCATTCTGTTAGTGAACGAATTCTAAACAACTTTTAAAATGTCCGTCCGTCCGTCCGTCCGTCACGTTTCTTGTAAGCACGATAACTCAAAAAAGAAAAGTCCGATTGTACTGAAATTTGGACAGTAAGTTAGTGTTAGCTAGGGGAAGAACCCTATTGTTTTTGAACAAAATCGATCAGTAAATAAGAATGTTATTAGTGATTTAAATTTGAAATTTTTTTTTTTTTGATTTTTATGTTTTTGTAAAAATTTACATTTTTTACATTTTTTTACGTGTTAGGTAGTTCTTACGCTTTTGACTCGGAATCCAAGGGTCCCAGGTTCGAAACCCACATGTGGTATGGTATAGTTTTTTTTTTAATTTTTACTTTATTTTACACTGAGTCTTTCACCAACTAAGTTCGTACTATAAAATTAAAAATGTCTAAAACTAACATTATTTACAAAAAACTGCGAAGAGTATCCTATAGAATGTGTAACAGTTATATAAAAAGTTTAGTAAACCGGCGAAGAGTACGTTTTTAGCTTGTTAATTTATATGAAAAGTTACATTGATCCTTTTCTTCTCAATTTGATTCCTTTTCAGCTCCAATGTTTTTATTTTACCTCCACATCCAGTGGAGGAAGTATAGTAACGACAAAAAAAAAATTAAAAATTTGTATTGTTTAAATAGGCTTAACATGTCATGAAACGTCGAGATTTTAAGTTTGAGCAAAAAAAAAAAATAATTCTGTCTGTCTGTGTCTGTCTGTCGGTCTGTCTGTCGGTCTGTCTGTAACTTTTTTTTTGTGCGCACGTTTACTCTGAAACCGTTTAAGATATTGACTTGAAATTTTGTACACATATGTACTTTAATGAGATATGGAACTAGATTATATTTTCATCTTATTCAGTCGAAGGGTTGGGCGGTAAGTTGAGGTAAATTTGGGGTAAATGGGTAAATCAAGCAGGTAAGAGTCCATAAAATTGGTATTTAGTATATAGAAGAGAAGCTGAGGTCTCAAAAATTTTTGGCATTAGCCACCCCCATTACCACCCCCACCCCATTATTAAAGGGGATGAAAACAAATTGTAATTTAGTGTATGTACAAGAACCAGAAACCTCAAAATATTTTTTTACTTCATTCTCCCCCACTACCACCCCCCTATCACCACCCCCCACCCCACTACCGATATGGGGTATCGTTTTATGGGTTTTTGGGGTAGAGGATTTCAAATATTATATTATTAAAGTTCCATAAACAATTATTTCCACATACAAAGTTTTTTCGTTGTGAGTGACTTGGATAGAGAATCTGGATGTGGAAGTAGTGATTCCTCGGGCAGCGGTTTTTTCTTAGGTGCCACCAGAGCTGGAATTTCAAATAAAAGTAATTGAAAAAAGTATTTCAAATCCTTTCGATTCTCAGTATTTAGTACCTACTCGGTATTTGAAATACTTTGCTTCGAGTATTTGGAATTGGTATTTGGTTTTCAGAAATACCGATATTTGAATTACTTTGCTTGGTACTCAGGGCTGGCTCCAGGTATTTTCCCGCCCCGGGCACAGTTTCATTTTGCCGCCCCTCTTTTATATAAATAACATTTGGGTCAGGCGGGGTACAAATGAGACAAAATGACAACTTTCAATATTTAGGTTGCTTAGAATCGAGTCATATTTAATGAAAGATTGGTATCATATGTAAAAATGACAGGAAAAATTATATTTCTATGTATTTTTTTTACTAAAAAGTACCATTAATTGATAAACAAAAATAAACAATGTCTCATTTTTACCCTTCAAGTTGGGCAAAAAAAAGACAGTGGATGGCAAATGAAAGACACGTGATTTATTCCGATTCTTATTGACATTGTACAAATGGAAGTGCAAAAATAAGACAAAGGAGGGTTTTTTCTTCTATGTATAATTTATTCAGATTTTTTACTAAACAAGACTTGCTAAATTAGGAAGCTGAAATGTGCCTGCTTCAGTCTGCCCATTTGGTCTCTTTATTGTCTTTTTTACCCTGCTTTTAATTTTTTCGTTAAAATCAAATTTTTCATGATTTAAAACTAGCAGATCAATAAACTTGATCCCAAATGTGAACTATGAGACTTCTAGTT
The DNA here is from genome assembly GCA_936432065.2 of Rutpela maculata. NCBI lineage: Eukaryota > Metazoa > Arthropoda > Insecta > Coleoptera > Cerambycidae > Rutpela > Rutpela maculata. The sequence continues at coordinate 49,011,644 of OW386292.2, forward strand.
GACGTCTGCCAAATACGGACAACGCAAATAGAGAAACTATAAAATCCCCAAAAAAGTACTAAGGTGCGTTCAAAAATTTTTTAAACGTGAATTAAAGAGTTTACTGAATAATATTTTTTCCCGCATTAACAGTAGGCATAGGACCCGATTGGATAACATAAAACAGTTCTGAATGTACAAAACAAATTTGAATAAAAACTAAGTTTAATTTATTTCAATCTGGGTTGGATATCACGTCTTTTATTTACCCCGCTACCTGTCTGTCTCATTTTTACCCCTATCTTTTCAGTCCATTATTTTTCATAACATTTTAAGAGTCACCTACTGAATATTCTTGATGGTTTGTTTTTTTAGTTATAAGGTTTACAGAAATTTTTTGATTTTCAGCAATATGATTACTGTATTTAAAAGGGTAAAATAGAATAATTGAAAAAATTAACCGTATTGAAACTTAAAAAAAAATATCACACCACAGAAATTAGACAAAAAATAAAATCACATATAAGAAACGGAATGTATGTATGTAACCTACTTTATATACAAAAAAAACTAACAATAACAAATTATTTATATAAAGTTAACATTATTATTACTATATTAGTGAAACGATTGTTTCCTAGCTTTTTATATTTTTTGGTAACTGTGGATTTGAAGAATTTGCCGCCCCTAGAATTTTGCCGCCCCGGGCAGCCGCCCCGGGCAGCCGCCCGCTTCGCCCTCCCCCTAAAGCCAGCCCTGTTGGTATTTCAAATACTTTCCGGTATTTCAAGGACTATTCTGGTATTTGAAGTACTAGACGTTATTTCAAATACTGCTTAAAGCACTAGAATGACTATTCAAAAGTGCTATTAGTTTTTAATAAGTAGCTAAGAAAAGTTAAAGATATGTAACGTTCGACTCACTTTTTGAATTTCGGTAGTAGTATGGGCAGGGCTACTGCAATGAGAAAAATTAATGACCTCTCTAAAGAAATGATGATATCCATTCAACCCTAAATGACGCAAAATACGTATGGATGACTGCAGATATTTGGTCTTCAAAGCGAGAAGTTTTTTTGGCCTAACAATCCATTGGATTGATATCACTTACACCAGATTTTCTGGAGCAACTCGTAGTTATAATAAAATGGAATTTGTTTAAAACATTTTGTTTTAAACATGCCAACCCTGGTTTGCCTGTAGATTAAGGCCAATGGGAGTAATTCTAATGAAAAGTGGGATGCAGCCGGATGCACACTATATACACAAACAAAGATGAATAAAGGAAAAACCCTCAGGCAGATTTTTTGTGGATGCTCAACAGGGTTCGGGGGCAATATGGTTTGGAAAAAATGGAGGCAACCCAAAAAAATGCCGGGAAATTCGCTTGCAATATTCGACCTTTTCACGTTATTGACCAACGGATTCAGATTCAATGAACAAAAATACATACTATCACAATAGTCGAGTCACCTGAACGTCATTCAATATTCTTCGCCCCAAATTTTGGGCAATTTTTGAGCCATTTGTTGGCTTTGACCGGTTGGGCTTATTCTGACTTCAGATTTAGAACCAGCGGGAAAAAATACCCACCGATATAAGGGTAGTCACTTCAATATCATGTTTTTTGACCCCAGATTTTGGCAAATTTCTGGCCATGTTTTATTTTTCTGACCAATTTTGACCAGATCGGCCAATTCTGAGCCCAGATTCAGGTTCAACGGGCGAGAATACATACAGGTATATAGGTCCCCGAGTACACGACCTTTTTTTATGCCTGTATATTGTAAATGCCTCATTTATTTTCGTTGAATGTGAATATTTTATTCCCTTTTTCAGAGTAAAATAAAAGTTCTTTGTTTTGTGTCATTACTTATTAAAATATTGTTTCAGGCGTAAATGGATGAAGTAAAAAAATATTTTGAGGTTTCTGGTTCCTGTACATATACCAAATTACAATTTTTTTTCATCCCCTTTAATAAGGAGGTGGGGGTGGTAATGGAGGTGGCTAATGCCAAACATTTTTTTGAGACCTTAGCTTCTCTTGTAGATACTAAATACCAATTTCATGAACTCTTACCTGCTTGATTTACCCATTTACCCCAAATTTACCCCCCAACCCTTCGACGGAACAAGATGAAAATATAATCTAGTTCTAGATCTCGTTAAAGTACATATGTGTACCAAATTTCCAGTCAATATCTTAAACGGTTCCAGAGTAAACGTGCGCACAAAAAAAAGTTACAGACAGACCGACAGACAGAAATTTTTTTTCGCTCAAACTTAAAATCTCGACGTTTCATGACATTTTAAGTCTATTTGGACAATAAAAATTTAAAAAAATTTTTTTGTCGTTACTATACTTCCACTGGACGTGGAAGTAATACAAAAGATTTTTATTGACAAAGCCAGTCTTTAATATATGTATAAAAACAAAACATCCTAGTACCTATAAAATACAAACATATTGTCACAAAAACCTTTATTTTTGTATAAAACAGGGACTTAGTCTAAAGAAACAAACAATAAAATCAAATATATAAAGTCAATCAAATGTGTCCTGAAAGAATTCATCGACTGAATAGTAAGCTTTACTAAGTAACAATTTCTTTAATTCTTTTCTAAATTTAATTTCGTTGATAATTCGCCTCAAATTTATAGGAAGATGATTGAATATTTTTTTGCTGTTATATAAGATAGAATTCTTTATCTGAGATGATGATGGAATGGGGAGAAGGATGTTATGAGTACGACGTGTGTAGTGAACTGGGTTAGCGTTTATCTCATGTCTAAATTTTTTATGCATGAGGCATGCAGTCTCAAAAATAAAAATACATGTAAGTGTCATAATTCCATGTTTCAAAAACAGACCGGTCCCTTACATTAGCCTTACTCATATATTTTATAGCCCTTTTTTGCAGAACAAAGATTTTATTAAATAAATATTGTGAACAACAACCCCAGAAACAAATGCCATAACGCAAATGAGAATCTATAAGTGCGAAATATGCATTTCTGGCTGAGTCTAATCTTAATTCATTTTATACTACTCTAATTGCATAACAATTCGCAGCTAATTTTTTACTTAATATTGAGACATGGTTTTCGAATTTTAATTTGTTATCAACATGCAAGCCCAGAAATCTACTTTCATTTTGATTTTTAACAATTTGGTCTTCCAAGTATACCTCATTTAGGTTGCACTTAAATGTAATAATGTTAGTTTTAGGCACATTAATGGATAACAGATTAGCATCTCATGGAGTTCATCAATGAATTTGTCATGCCAGAGTATCGTAGTGTCGTCAGCAAAAAAAGTGAAATTTCCTTTAATTTTAATAGATACCAGATCATTGAAATATATTAGAAATAGTAGTGGCCCAAGGACGGAACCTTGTGGCACACCAGTATTCACTTCCATTTGTTTTGAAACATTACCATTAAAAATAACTTTTTGATTATGCCCAGATAAATATGACTGGAACCAATCCAGCGTTTTACCTCTAAACCCGTATGTTTCTAGTTTCCTCAACAGTATTCCGTGGTTCACGCAATCAAATGCCTTAGTCAAATCACAGAACACTGCTGCGGCCACCTCTCCATCATTAAGCTGAAGATATAGTTTATCTAAAAAAGCAAATATAGCATCATTTGTGTTTCTTGCAGCATGAAAACCAAACTGTTCTGCACAAAGTATTTTATTTCGATGCAAGAAATCTAAAATTCGTTTCTTGACCAATTTTTCTACTATTTTTGCTAACGTAGAGAGCAATGATACTGGCCTATAATTAGAGGGCGATTCACGATCTCCACTTTTAAATAAAGGAACAACATTTGCAATTTTTAAACATGATGGAAAAGTTCCTGTTTCAAAAGATGTATTAATAGCCTACACTAAGATCTGCATAAAGGATTTATTTCAAGAACCCTTAAATAATTAAAAAATTCAAAATAATTTTTAATAATTTTTGGGTATTTGAAATACAATTTGAGGTATTTCAAATATTAGAAATACAACTTGAGGTATTTCAAATATTAGAGAATATTTGAAATACTTTATTTGCTGGAAATTTCAATTACTTCCCTCGAGTATTTGGTATTTCAAATCCTTTCTGTAAAGCAGAATATTTGGTAATTGAAACTGCAAATACTTTAGATGATATTTGGTATTTGGTATTTGATATTTGAAATACTTTTATTGGGTATTTGGAGCAGCTCTGGGTGCCACCCCATGAAACGGGGTGGCATCCACCCTTTATAAATTAACAAGCTTCCGCACAACATAGTAACTTTTCTTTAATGCATTTACTATTAAGCTGCCGAAAATGAACGAAATCTAATTCATATGACATTATTCCAAAGTTAAAACCTCTAATTACTGTCCTAAGCTAATTGATTTAGATTTTGATGAATCTTTTAGAAAATGTACTATACTGTTTCCTTTTCATTTCACATATTTTATTTTGTATATATATACAATTTAGCAATATTTGAATTCATTCCTCAATAAATACATACAATTAAGGAGGCACCGTCTGACAGAATTATATTACCGATGTTACAGTCGTTTTTTTCTCTGTTTTAATAGCCCCCAATTTGTAGAAAACGTCGTATCCGATCGAGAAAAGTTAGTAGATGGTAAGAGAGACGGCAAAGATAAGGAGTGCACTGTAAACCTGTTACGAGCAACTGGTCGTATATCTTAATTTGCTATGTTATTCAAATGAGATGTCTCCAAAGTGTGCCAGCAAACAGCGGAATCCTTTATAGCGGACTTCAGACAAGTTTGCATGTGCTTCTCTTGACCGATTCAAGCACTGGATGACTCACTATCTTACCATTAGGGTTGGAGAATTTCACTTAATATTTGGAAATACAAAAAAGAAAAGTATATTGAGAAAATACAGGTTGTTTTTAAATCAACAAAATACAGCGTTGCTCTTATTGGTCTTCGCAGTTCATCAGAAAATTTTGTTCTGTGATAAGAAAGGAACTACACATAACAATATGATTTGCTCTGCCAGAGATGCAATGAAATGGCAATCGTTAGATATATTTTTTTATTCTATTTAACCATCTTACCCAGAGTATGCCAGTAAAACAAAATTCAGAAATGTAGGAAAGTATAAAAGGGCTACAACAAAAAATTTGTTTTTAAAAGGCATAATTCTGAAATAAAAGTTAAAATTCTGACTTGTATCTCAGAATTCGAACTTATGATTCACAATTCTGACTTATAGTGGAGTCAAATTAGGACTAAAAAAATCGCAATATGAATCGCCGCCAACATAAGGCGAGTCCATCACACGCTTAACGTGGCAGTGCCAGGGCCGGATTAAGGATCGACGCGCCCCTAGGCTAATCATGTACTTGCGCCTTCTTTTTCATAATGGAAAAAAAATGATAAGCGAGAGGGTTGTCCCGGTTTCAAAATTGATGAGGTGGGGGGGAGGGATCTAAAAAAACATTTTTTATAGAGATTCAAAACTGAGGAGCGGGGGCAAAATTTTTTAAATCCAGATTCACAATTGACGTGGTGAGGGGTAGAACTATGGAAAAAATGATGAGCGGGGGGAGACATCTGGAAAAATATTTTTTTGTCCCAATTTGAAATTTACGAGCGGAGGAGGGGAGAAATATTGCATTGTCTCCCTTAGGCTGTAGCCTAGTTAGCCATATGGATAATCCGGCCCTGAGTGTCCAGCGGCTACAATAAAGAGCAGGGGCATTACTATAGGAGCGGAAACATATAATATATATCTCTTTCCGTTTCTATTTTCCTATAAATAATCCTGTAAAATGTTGATATAGTTGGAAAGGAACATATAAGAGAAGTAGACATTTCCTTAATTGGCACAAAAAATTGAGCTGGCACATGCCGGTCAAAGCGTTTTTCGCTTTATTCGCACTTTCGGACGAACAATGAGGTCGGCGCGGAAGGTATAAAAAGGTGTACAGACGATCCAACCACCCAACCAACCAACCTTCTCGGTACACTTTGAAAATTGCCATGACAACTCGTAAAAGTGAGCTGGTCTGCTGGAATTCCAGCATCTTCAATGCGTCTCAGCTCACTTTTACGAGTTCGCATAGCAATATTCAGTGTATCGAGAAGGTCGGTTGGTTGGTTGGTTCGTCTGTAGACCCCTATATAAAGTGCAGTGCAGGTCGGGTATTTTTTTGTAGTATCCATGGGTTTAGGTAAACATCTCTTCGCTGAATTATACAATACAGAGGTAATAAATTCGATAACTTTAGCAAAATAAACTAATTAAATAACAAATAAATAATTTTCTTGTATAAAAAAAAGTACCGATGCGACATAGATGTAAAGTCTACAGACGACCCGACGAACCAACCAGCCAACCTTCTCGTTACACTTTGAAAATTGGCATGACAACTCGTAAAAGTTAGCTGGTCTGCTGGAATTCCAACGTCTTCAAAGCGTCGACAATGTGGGCTCCAGCAATTTTACGAGTTCGCATGGCAATCTTCAAAGTGTACCGCGAAGGTTGGTTGGTTGGTTCGATCGTCTGTAGACCCATTAAGGAAGGCCTCAGGCTATACCCGGAAGAATTACGGCAATAAATACTGAACATTTTCTATTTCATATTATTTACTTCTCTCTCAGATCCTGATATCTCTGAAAATTAAATATAAGTAAATGAATAGTTAGGTATTTTGGTATTTATAATTTTTAATATGGATATAATTATAAAATGCAACCAAAATAGTTACATAAAATATACATAGGCTTATACAAATTTATTAATTTCGGCCCAGATAAGACGGTGGCGGGTACAAAAGCTTTTTATGCTTGTCTTTGCTTAAACAAACAATTATCCCAGGAATATTTGTGGCTGACTTTTTCGCCAGCCCTTATGCATTATGCGACTCTACAATACATTTTATTTTCAAAGGTTAATGGTAAATAGTAAATGTCATCCGTCGGCCATCGGGAGATAAAATTAGTGAGTTTTGAATTGCTGAAGCGCCCCCTCGCGCTTCGGCGCCCCTAGGCTATAGCCTATTTAGCCTTATGGATAATCCGGCCCTGGGCAGTGCTGCTTACCACCAAGCAACACTGTCTCGATAGAATACAGATGCTAGTGGCTTGCAAAAAGTCGCTAGCAAGGCGGGCTTCTTGCGCAAAATAACCTTTTCCGCAAGAAGCCATCTCGCCTGTTCCAACCGCCTGAGCGTATGGTTGAGAATTCGCAGACTGTACATCAGGTGGAAGACTTCTGGAAGACGCTTTACGAACAAAAGCGTCCACTAAACCGAGTTTCTCCAGCCCTGGCACACTTTGAAGCTTTTTGCCAAGGGCTCCAGCAGCCTCAAGCAGTGTGCCAACCGATAACGACGGAAGAAGTTCGAAGAGCCCTTGAAGGCTCCAAGAACTTTGCTGCTCCTGGACCCGATGGGATTAACAACTTTTTTTTTTCGAAAGGTATATTAATTATCTATCTGACCATATACTAATATTAATAAAATAAGATATACATTAATTTTATGTTATAACGGTAACCGTTTCAATAAATGTTGAAATTGTTGGTTTTTAGGAATAATACAGTGAGACAGACGGAAAACAAATTCTTTATGAACTTTTGCTATCGCTTCTGGGGTTATTTGTGAAATCTCCACCTTATTCGTTCTTTTAAATCTTCCAAGCTTTCCGGACAATTTACACAAATTTTACTTTTTGTATATCCTCAGAGAAAAAAATCGAGAGCAGTTAAATCTGGAGACCTAGGGGGTCATTTAACTGACCATTTTCGAGCTATCCATCGATCAGAAAAACAAACATTTAGGTAATTCCGTACAGCAATAGCATAATGAGGTGAAATAGTTTGTTTAGAGTTGGTAATAGAAATTCTTCTAGAAATTGTAGATAACTAGGACCCATTAAACTTTTCTCAAAAAAGTATAATCCTAATTGTATTATCGACAATTCCAGCCCAAACATTCACTTTTTGGGGGTACTGGGTATGGTGTTCTTGCATCCAATGACGATTTTCACTTGTCCAATATCGAAAGGTCTGACGATTTACATGACCATCTATATTCGTCTGAAAAAATAATATTACATTTATAGATTATATTTTCACAAAATCCACTTTTCTTTCTTTAATATTTTTAGAACCGTCGCATGATTCATCCCAACTAGCAATTTGGTATTTTATAAAAGCTGCAAAAATATTTCCGATACAAATTTTATAAAGCAACATAACTCTCAGAAACACTTTAAAAACGTTATTACGACAAGCTATAAATATAAAATTAGCACCGTTTTATAAAATAATTCAGTTACCGTTGATATTTTGTAAACTCTATTGTAATCGTTACAAAATAACTGTACAAAGATTTCCACAGGCTCTAGACAATTCGGTACCGCCACTATAACAGTTTTATTGAAGCTTCTTGCGTTATAAAGCACATACTTTACTGTTTGTTATTATTGCTATAAAACACCAATAAAATAAAACGATTTCTTAAATGTATTCAAAAAGTCGCATACATGTACTTACAAATATATAATATGCTGATCTCTATACAGTATTGGAAAGCCTTTGATTTGGTACGGCAATAAGAGCAAGCGAGAGCGAAGCAACTAGGGCTATTCTTTTTTATCATATAATACATCCTACAATCGTCTGCGGAATTTCAATTTGTTTCCCACTAGATGCGACGTGTCACTATTTGCCCCTCTGCTAGGCACTGGTAGATGCCTTTATTGTGGATGGTCGATTAAGTCGTTGAAACTATGCAATACCTAATCCAGGACTTTTCGATACTGTATATATCAAGTTTTCAGTGATTTTACTGGATAGTGGATAAGAACTTACTTAATAATTATTTTAGAGACATGCTAACTCGCAGCCTGCAATGTTTGGTGCAAAGGAAATTTTACTGTGAATTAAGCCATGTGTTTTTGAATGTTTACTGAAGGTTTCTAATAATTTTTGGAATTTTATAAAAATTTATTTCATATTTTAAAATTTTTTTGTAATGAGATTTAACGCCAATTTGTTTTAATCATCATAACTTTATAATTAGCACATATTAACTGCCATGAATATTAATAAAAATGTGATTTTTAAACTTATTATGTCTTGTTATATTTACGACCTCGAAAGCTGGTCTCATGAACTGGCTTCCCTCTATCAAATACTTTTGTGTTAATAACAAGCATTTTAAGATAATTAAACTATGATAGGCAATTCCTACAAAACATCTATAAAATAATGTGTCTTAGAGGTGACGGACTTGTAACAGGGCCATATCTTAAATGAACCAATACAATTTTTTTTTTTCAAAAAAGGGTTAATTTGTATTTTTGTTATGACTAATAAGTGAAGAAAATAACTGTAGCCAGAATCACAAACCTTTTGAAAAACTATAATTTATTACTATTACCGTTAAATTGCATGTTAAGTTTTCATTTCAACACCCTTGCTCATTTTATGAAAATTTTCATTAGTAATCTCCCTAGTGCTTGAAAAATGTCCGGTAATTAATTAAAGCACGTGGGGATACGGTAAGAAAATTTAACTCCTAAATTAAATGAAAAAATAAATATAAGAATGACAGCTAGAATAGGTTAGGTTAGGTATGTTAGTTAGTAGGCTGTCTACTACATAGAAAGGTTAGGTTGATCTATTAGTCTTGTTTGTTGACAGGTTTAAGGAAGGTCTATAATTATTATTTACATTTGCAGCTTAAAATTAATAACTAGAGATTAAAAATTACTTAAGAATTTCTTCATCTTAAGTAGGTTCAAGCTACTAAAATTGGGAAAACTTGCACTTTTTTAATAAATATGCTCACCACCTTTTAATTACATGCTGGGTCCTGGTACACTATTAGTTTAATGTTTTTAATTTACTATTTATCAAAATTAGTAACTTTTGAATTATTGATGAGAGGTTAAAAATAGCTTCGGGGTTTCTTCTTAATTCAGTTTAAGCTACTAAAATTGGTAATTGTTGTAGATTTCGACTTGACTTTGTGATTTAGAGTTCTCATGGGCCCAACTCGATCCCACATCTAATTTCTGAGATGCAGCTCAAAAAAATCGATGGGTTTTTGACAAAACATCGTAAGCGACATTATCTTCATTTTTAGCTTTTTTGGTTCTTGTGGTAGCTTACGTTAAACTATAGGTTCCCAGAAAATCTCGTAAGTGAAATATTTCATATTCTGCTAATACTAAATATTTTAAAACATCGTAAGCACACACTTTTTTAAAAAATAACCATAAAATATCATAAGCCTATATCATATACTGACAGAAAATCGTGAGCACCATGGAGTTATGTCTGTTACGATACACTTAAGATAATTTTTCCCATAAAACTAAAGGCTAGCCATAATATTTCGTGTATATATATATGTACATCTTAAGAGACAAATTTCAAATAAAATATTCCCGACATAACATCCTAAGCAGCAAAATTAAATTAAAAATTTGTATTATCATCAATAACAATGTCGGTATCAATTTGTAATGACGAACAAAATCGTAATACTAATTTTGGTACAGTTGGAACTAAGAAATACACTTATTTTAAAAATAGTCGATTCCTGTAAAATTTACGATCTGTCGCTTACGACTTTTTGTCAAAAACCCATCGAAATGTAGAAGAGGTAAAGTTAAACATTTTCTGAATTCATGATATTTTTTCATATGTTGTATATTGTAATGCTTTTTGGTCATTTAGAATATTTTGCACTAAAAAGATTTTTTGTTTTAATAAAAATAGCGTAGAAAAAAATCAAGTTTGAGAAATTTTGGCGAAGGCGCCGGACCTAGAAATAACAAGTGAAAAAATATTTGGTCAAATTTACGTAAAATTTACGTCTCCGCTCAAAGAACTCTTTGATAAAATTTCATTTTGTAACTACTTTATTGCCATTACCATATTGCAGTAGATCGCAACGCTATATAATAAATACGTAGCAGACTCTGGAACAACAATTTACTTTCAATAGCAAGACTATCCCAAAATTTGCTTTAATATAACTGCTTTATAAGATAATAGGAAACAATTATAAAATAATTTTAACATATATTTATAACGGTGCTGAAAATACTGCCGAACGTTACTAAAAAAGCGCTATAAAATTATTTAGTTTTATAAGCTGAAATGTTTTATAGCTTAGTCACGGAAACGTTTCTAAAATAATTTCTTAACTGCTTTATAAGATATTTTATAATTTTGCTGTAAAAACGTTTTGATGATAAAGGACCCCGGAACAAAACCCATGAAAATGTTGATTCGGTGGAATCGGCTGAAATTTTGGTATTTTGTAGTCTAAGTCATGCTGATCAAAAGTTCTTATCACATTGAGCCAATCCTATGGACAGTTTTTGAGATACAGCTTGTCAAAGTTAGGTAATTAGCGTAATTTTTAGACATTCAAAAACTTTTTACTCTTAAACTATTAACTGTAGCAAAAAATTGCAAGGATCGAAATATTTTTGTTCAGGTCCAATAAAGCTCAATATTTTTTTTCAGAATTCAATATCAATTTTTAGGTTAGGTAAAATATATATGTATATGTCATATTTCGGCATGCTTCAGTGGGATTGGCTGAAACTTTGCTATTTTGTAGTTAGTCATGCTGATCAAAAATCCCTATTGCACTGAGTCTATCCTATGAGTTGTTTTCGCTCCAGGAGTACTTTAAAGTCCTAACAACAAGGTAACGGGTAATCTAAATATGTACGTGTTTATGAATGGCTTTCAGCGTGTTTGTGTACGGGTGTGTATGTGTTTGATTATTTTTATCAAAGAACCTGCTCTTACCGGCACTATGTTTCTTATGAGAGCGTTCTCATTGCCAACCAGGGTGATCCCATTTTTCTGGTTTCACTTTCTATGTGTTTTTTTTACTTTTTGTTGTTTTTTAATATTTTTTTTTAGTTTATAAATAATGAGAACATCCATAGGATTTTCAGGAACAAGTGCTCTGTATACATTGGCACATACATACACACAAATGCATGCACACAGTACACAAACACGTTGGAAGCCATTCATAAACACGTACATATAGATTACCCGTTACCTCGTTGTTAGGACCTTCAAACACACCTGGAGCGAAAACCACTCATAGGATAGACTCAGTGCAATAAGAATTTTTGATCAGCATAACTTTAACTACAAAATAGCAAAGTTTCAGCCAATCCCACAGAAGCATGCAGAAATATGACATATATATATTTTACCTAACCTAAAAATGATAAAATAATTTTGAAAAAAATTCCTGAGCTTTACTGGACTTGAACAAAAATATTTCGACCCTTGCAATTTTTTGCTAAAGTTAATAATTTAAGAGTAAAAAGTTCTTGAATGTCTAAAATGACGCAAATTACCTAACTTTGACAAGCTGTATCTCAAAAACTGTCCATAGGATTGGCTCGATGTGATAATAACTTTTGATCAGTATGATTTAAACTACAAAATACCAAAATTTCAGCCGATTCCACCAAATCAACATTTTCATGGGTTTTGTTCCGGGGTCCTTTATAAAACAGTTCAGTTGCAGGCAGCCAGGTAGTGTTTTCTGCAACTCTAATTTAATCAATTAGCGTTTTAGAACCATTAATAAAATAACAATAAAACAAAATAATCGTATAATATTTAAATTATAAAATAAATTTGCTGGTTGGGATATTATTGTCTGAACCTACTTGCCTTGAGCTTGCGTGAGGATTCTTGTGAAACGTAAGTAAAACTCTTATCTTCAGATGTTTGTGTTCTTCCACTTTTGGGAAGATCTTTAAACTACCAGTCTCACTAAACTTTTTCTTTCACCGCGGACTGAGAAATTGGTTCTCGATTTGGATACTTGGACACTTGTTCTTGCATTCGCATTTTATCTCCACATCCAATGGTAGTGGATCCATTGGTGGATGAAGTAAAAAATTTGAGACCTTTGGTTCTTGTACAGACACTAAATCACAATTTTATTTTTTTCACTCCCTTCAATAATTGGTTACCCCCAATTTACTCCCCAACCCTTCAACGGAATAAGATGAAAATATAATCTACTTCCACATCTCGTTAAAATACATATGTGTACCAAATTTCAAGTCAATATCTTAAACAGTTCCAGAGTAATCGTGCGCATAAAAAAAAGTTAGACAGTCTGCCGGTCTGTCAGACAGACAGACATTTGCTCAAACTTTTTTTTTATCTATTTTTAACGTCGGCCCATTTCCGCTACCAGGGCCTATCACCGACGACAGGAGACGAGCTACCTCCAACCTGGAAATTTTGCCGAACCTCTTCCCTTAAAATTACACTTAATAGACAAGGGACCGCCTGCTTTACATCCCCTCCGAAGGATGGTATATCCATTACGTAATCCTCGACTGAAATTACGTAGCTTCCGCGTATACACTGATATACAAGAAGGTGGAACGAGAACGCTGTATTTCCCAAGATGGGTCACCCATCCAAGTACTAACCGCGCTTGACGTTGCTTCAACGGAATATCGACTGACATTCACATTGAAGTCGCCTCTACGCTCGCCCGTTTGCTCAAACTTAAAATCTCGACGTTTCATGACATTCTAAGCCTATTTGAGCAATACAAATTTTTTAAAATCTTTTGTCGTTACTATACTTCCACTGGATGTGGAAGTAAAAACATCGATGACGTTTTCACTGTTTTTTTTTTAAACCATATGCATAATAATGAATTTATTCCATACATTTCCACCATTCTGTATATTAATCTACCCGCCACTGAATTCGTTTTTCAATTTTATATAAAAATAATTAAAACACACTCCTCACCGTGTTTCCACGACATATATTACTATTTATAATATTTTTACAAAAATTAACAATTATCGTTTATGGCTCTTGCTGTGTGTGTTTCTACTCCTTATTGCAATAATAAAGGTTCACCTTGAAGTTTCAAATGAAAAATGTATGCGGCGTTCAGCAAAGTTTGCATATTTGTTATTTATGCGAATGATTTTATTTTTCGCTATTTGTTTATATGTTCGCTGCGGGTGGTTGGGTTATTATTTGATTTTGAAACTAATATTTTTAAAACATTTATGGTTGTAGCAGTAGGTTTATAACAAGCCACAGTTTTGTTTTTTAGTCTCTAATAAGAATGCGACCAAGCCGAACAATAAAACATAAATTGAACATTTAGAGAGATATTATAATTTGTTTAATAAATCTTTACTATTTGTGAACTTGAAATGTTAAATATAACGTAGGTTTTATGTGTTTTGCATACTTATGAGGCAGATATCAGAACTTGTCTGGGTGTTTTCTTTTTTCTCAGATTTTATATCCTAAAAATGTTTGCCAAAATTTAACGTCCCTTGAGACATAAATTAATATAAAACTTTATTTTACGTTAATTTAATAGCTCTGAATTTGTTTCTGGACGAATATTCAAAACGAGATTCAAAGTGCCCAGAAAGCATTTATTATTCCACGAATGTACATTTTGCATTCCCAATGTTCTAATTGCATTCTGTACTTGCCATGTATGTTCCCTCAACATTCCCAAATAAATAATATTTTCACATATACAATATGATTATACATACGATATAAATGGAATATACAGAAAAGTTTATGTTCACAGTCGCATATACTGTGTACAGTATCAGGGAACGTTCTTCGTATATGTGTTCATGTACATCGTATGGACATTCGTCAATGATTTTATCTGTATAATACAGGTATATTTTTTGTAGAAATATTTGCATCGCCCGAGCGCCGCGTCGATAGTAATATCATCAAAAGTTCAGCACTTTTAACTCGAACGCTGGTTCGATTTTTGAACTAATAAAAATAAACCTGCATCACAACTGATGAGACAGCAATGCTAGTTTTATAGTACCTATCTACCTACCTACAAAAATAATTATGATGTTTCTCTATCTGTATAGATCTGGTTTAAGTACATTTATAATCATCCCCTGTGTGGTGTATGACGTTTTATAAATTTTAAATCGTTCGTTAATATTGTATATATGAAATATGTTTTAAATTTTGAATCCAGACTTTAGATTTATGATCGAATATTAAATAATAATGAATATGAAATATTAAATAATAGCGAATGAAATATTAAATAATAATGAATAATAATCCGTTTTTAATTTATGTACTGTGTTCAATTAATTAGTAACTATCTCGGTAACTATCGGCATTTCTTAAGCAGGTAGTTCAGACTTAGAATGGTTATTTAATTACATTTTATCCTTTATATTTAGATTTCCGTTTTCCATGTCATTACAATCCCCTTGTAGAATTTTTTAAATGCGCGCCACGGTCCTTAGATTAGTGCGCATGCTCATCGTACTCTAGCAGACACGTCATGCTTTTGCTGTCAAATGTTGATTTCATGTAATCTATGGATTTCATTTTGTGTTTTGTTTTTTGTTTTCCCGTGATTTATTAATTAGTCCAAGTATACATTAATTGCATTGCAGTACGTATTTTACAATTATTGTATACAATATAACTACCACATAGTTTTGCTGTCATTTGCAGATATTTTATATTTAGACACTAAATTTTAATGTTTAATGTGTACATATTATACTAAGCATACCACCTATATTAGTTATAATAATTACGGCGTTTGTAGGTATCGATTTTTTGGAAAAAAAACTGAGGTGGTCTTTGTAATGGTCTCGGTCCACGAAAAGGAAGCTTGGTGGTCACCATTCAAACGGAAACAATTTGACTGATCATTGAAAAACAGGAGAAAACCCCCCCAGAAACGTGGACACTTTACGGGGTGTTTAAATCTTATTTTCAAGAAGGTAGGTTCGATCTATTTCAATATTAAGCAGCTTTTGTTTATTTAAATCACAATCACTGGATTTGATTACAACGTACGAGTTGTGATAGGTATTTATTTGTAGTAATTTGCTTTATACCTATTTCAGAGGATTATAGAAGAGCTGCAATTGATTGAAAAGGGCAGAGATCATATCTGATGTAAGAATGAACAAAAACAAATCAAAGGACTATGTACAAAAAACACATTATTCCTCCTGTCAGATGAACATAATGATATCGAAGAACATATTGGAAGCCGTCGACTTCCCAAGAAATTTTGTCCATACTAGAAGTTGAAAGAAGATATGTTCTTTTAATAACTCTGGTAGGCATTTAAAATCAAGTACTTAATTAAAATTTCGAATGTTCACTTGAACGAATTTCATAGGTATGAAATAGAAAAATTAATAAAAGCCACACTTCGATTTAGGTGTAAAAACTTAAGTATTGTGGATATTTATTGTCAGCAAATGTGGCAATGAAGTGTTTATGCCTAAATCGATGTGTGGTTTTTATTAACTTTTCTTTCTCATCTAAAATTCATTCAAGTGAACGTTCGAAACTTCAGGTACATTTAAAATCACAAGCATTAAATATTTCCGAATTCCAAACAAATATCTATGTTTTGTAGGTAAAGGACACCGCATAAAACAAATGAAAAAAAGGGCACAGTCAAATGGGCTGAAAATGCAGAATGTCTGAAAATGGCCAGTTTGAAAGGTCAAAGATCAGGAAGATCGGTACCCACTAATGTCATGGTTGAGAGTATTATGTGACGAGTTGTTTAATGTTGTTATTCATATTCATAAGACCGGAAATGCCGCAGGTTTCATGAATGAGGTGGTGATTTTTTTTAAGTTCCTATGCTTACTTTAAAGTGAGGGTATGCATGTGTGTGTATGTGTGTAGTGGGGGGGGGGGGGGCTTGGTTAGCGTGCGTGAGAGAGTGAAAGTGTGTTCCTATCAAAGAGTTGTAATGTATGAGCAGTGGACAGCGCGCAAACGGTGTGAGCATTCTCATCCTTCTCACATAGTTCGTTCTCTCTTTGTCGCACAGTACATGAGGGGCTGTGTTGCTTTGTAAAACAGAGTGGAGAGCAAAGGAGAGGGTACGAGGTGTGCGACAAGGACAAGGATGCTTGCGCCGTCCAGCAAATCAACGGCTTATTTCCTGTAGTCAGAACTCTTTGGCTCATATGTGCAAATACATTAGAAAAACAACATTAAACAAATCCTCATCATAATATGATACTCTCAACTATGACATCGGGTACCAATATTCCTGATCTTTGACCTTTCATATCTCAAAAACTGGCGATTTTCAGATATTGTGCCCATGAAAACTTTTGATCAGGATATTATGAAGTACAACATACTACATTTTCAGCCCATTTGACCTTACCTTCTTTTCCATTTATTTTGTACCTGCCGTGTCCTTTATGATAATATCAATTTGTTTAATTTATGTTTGATCAGTTTTATTTTTTCTGTAAGATCTTTGTAAGATGTTTTTATATTTTTCAACTTTATCATGGCCAGTTTTTAAAGAGAAGTAAGTACCTATTCAAATATAATACAATGTATTTTCTTTTGTAGTTGGACTAGCACGTGTATCTCCTCCGCTGGACAGGAAGGAAATACCTTCTCCTAAAAATTGGAAAAGCCAAAAGAAAGTATTCAGCCAGTAGGATCAGTCACAGATGATGTGTTGAGAATGAAAAGTGGACTTTCGCAATTACAAGTATCACCTCGGCAACACCTGGACACTGGTTTTGAAAATGCAATTTTTACTATTTTTTATTTATTGACAAAAAAATTCGTTATAGTAAAATATGACAGTTCATAAGTTGCAAAGAAAATTTTTTTGTTAAAAAAAATCTCAATTGAAATTTTTTTCACAATTGTTTTTTATTATTGCAATTCATTTTTGTAACAAAAAATAAAAATATATTTAAAGTAACAACTGTTTTATTTATACCTCTTCCTAAATAAAATCATGTTTTGTTCTTGGCAATTTAAAACACGATTTGAAATAGATAAAACTTTAAGGTAATGTAATATGATCATTAGATTTTTTCATAAATAACACGTTAAATATGATTTTTAAGCTGATGTTTTAGAGTGATAAATGTTTGATCCATTTTAAAATGGTTTTTAACAGATTATATTAACGTAAAACTATTTTTTCTTACATATATTCTTGGACCTTTGTAAAGTATTGTTATAGCAAATACAGTTTTATTTAAGTTTATTTAGCATTTGTATGCTCCATTCAATAAAATTTGATGAATAAAACATTTGACTTTAGTTGAAAACTAATGGTAAAAACAAATTTTCTGTGCATATATTCCACATTTACTTACGTAATATTCTTCACAAGGAATGTGAAATGTGGAAAATTAGAATAAGTACCTAATAATTGACTGTAACAATTAAACTTTAAAATTAGATATTGGATTTATTATATGCAAGTACTTCACTCATATCGTGTATTCTCTTGAGTTTAATTATTATAATAATTTATTATTTGCTGTAATCATAGATGAGTCGCTGCGTCATCAGCGTTACCACATTTGGTAGGTTTTTATTTCTTTTTAGTAGAATTTTAAGGGTTTTTGTAAAGTTTGGTAGGTAAAATTTGCTGGCAGATTTCTGATAATTATTATCAGAAATCTACCAGCAAATTTTACCTACCAAACTTTAAAAAAATCCTTAAAATTCTACTAAAAAGAAATAAAAATCTACCAAATGTGGTAACGCTGTGCGTCATACTGAACATATTCAGAATGAAGCAGCGACTCATCAATGATTACAATAAGTAATAAATTATTATAATAATTAAACTCTGAAGAAAATACTTGGCATGAGTGAAGTACTTATAGCTGCCACTGATACATAATGTTCATTCCTACAATATACATGCATCATAGATTTATGATCCATGTGTAACATACCAGGCACCTACGGTTTAATTCCTACGAAGGTAGTACTCATATACCGTGAACATGCAGTGTACATTGTGAATGTAGGATGGACCTTCCTCCTTTATACCTCATGTATCTATCAGTATATCAATATACGTTTCTGGTTCATATCAAGTTCCGTTTTGGTCTATGGGTACGTTGTAGGAATCTTACTCGTATATCGAGAGGCGGTCATCTGTACGTCTCTCTGATATTCAGATTTTCTACATGGAATACAAAATGAATATTCATTCTTAGTTCCATGGGTACATAAAGTACATTCCGAGCACATGCTCTGAATGTAAAAATGCTATCTGGGTGAGAGTAAGTGAAAATATACAATGTTAGAACACATTGTATATTGTATATTGTAAACAGGGCCGGATTAAGGATTGGCACACCTTCTAGGCTAATCATGTGTTTGCGCCCTCTTATTCATAGGCAAGGCTAGGTTTCAAAATTGATGAGCGGGAGGCAGAAAATGAGAAAAAAAATTTTTTCTCGAAAACGAAAATTGATTAGCGGGGCGATTTTAATGAGCAAAGGACGCAAAGCCGGCCCTGATTGTAAACCATTCAGTTCTTGTTTACTGTGTGAAGCAAAACATTTTGCCAAGTAATTTTTTTTATACAAAATTTATAAACCATCCAAAAGCATTTGGACGTCAAGCCAACGTTGTTGTAAACGACCCGACGTCGGCAACCAGCGTCCACGCGACCATTTTCTGACTCATTTTTACACCAAAAAAGGAAATAAAATTTCGAGTCGAACAGACGTTGGGCACCGACTTCCTAGTTATAAACAATTTGATACTAAGCGGGACGTCGCGCGTCGCCTGTAGTGTATATATCGTTACTGATTTTTATGCGACGAGGAGGTCGGTTGTGGTATTTTTAATATTGCTTTTATAAAAGCTTCTAAACTTGCTCTCTCTTTGTGAATTATGGCCAAACTTATAATTATAATTTCCCTACGGTCGGCAATAAAAACAACGAAATGATGCATGGCATCCTAATTTGTTGTGTTTTACAAAGATAAAATAAATTTATGTAGCTAGCGAAAGATGCTCAAAAATGACAAAAGTATTATACTTTACTGAATAATATGACGGAGGTAGTTCGAAAAATATTCAATCCTCAAAAAATTTTGGTATATTTGATATTTAATTATTTAATATTTATGTTTTGTTTAAAAATTTTTAAAATGCATAATTCTCTGAGGAGTATAAATTTCAATATAAAAACGTATTATAAAGACGATATTTAAATATTATCCCTACTTTAAACCAATTTAACCCCAAAAATGACAAAAAATAATGATATGCCTAAATTTCAAACAGGGGCCGACGAAGTTAATTGCATCTTTTTTTAGAACATGGAGTCGTCGGGAAATTTCTGTACAATCAACCCAGTTGTGACTAAATAATCACACATTAGCACTACCACACCAAAAATATTGGATTTACGTAACATTAGTTAAAAATTTAACATCTTTTCCCGACCTTTAGTTGCGATCTCTCTCCTAAATATGTGCACAAGTATTTATAATACGTTAGTACCCAACTAGCAATTTGGTATTTTATGAAAACTGCAGAAATGTTTCTGACACAAATTTTATAAAACAACATTAGTCTCAGAAACACTTTAAAAACGTTATTACGACAGCTATAAATGTAAAATTGGCACTGCCTTATAAAATAGTTTAGTCATTGTTGATATTTTGTAAAAGCTATTGCAACCATTACAAAATAATTGCACAAACAATTCTGCAGGCTCTAAAAAAATTCGGTACCGCCACTATAAAACAGTTTTATTGAAGCTTCATTTAATTGCGTTATAAAGCACATACTTCACTGTTATTATTGCTATAAAACACCAATAAAATAAAACAATTTCTTAAATGTATTCAAAAAGTCTCATACATATATTTACAAATATATAATATGCTGATCTCTATAATACCAAGCTTTCAGTGATTTTACTGGATAATGGAGAAGAACTTACTTAATAATTATTTTAGAGACGTGTTAGCCCATACAGCTTGCAATTTTTGATGCCAAGGAAATTTTACTGTGAATTATGACACGTGAATTATGAAGGTTTCTAATAATTGTTGGAATTTTATAAAAATCGATTTCACATTTTAAATTTTTTTTGTAATGAAATTTAATGCCAATTTGTTTTAGTCATCATAATTTTATAACTAGCACGTATTAATTGCCATAAATATTAATAAAAATGTGATTTTTAAACTTTTTATGTCTTGTCATATATACGACCTCGAACGCTGGTCTCATGAAATGGCTTCCTTCTATAAAATACTTTTGTGTTAAATACAAGCATTTTAAGAATTAAACTATAGGCGATTCTTACAAACCATTTATAAAATAGTATGTCTTAGAGGTGACGGTCTTGTAACAAGGCCGTATCTTAAATGAAAAATATAACAATTTTTTTTCACAAATTTATTTTGCATTTTTTTTTATTTTGTAATAACTTATAAGAGAAGAAAAATAGCTAAAAATAACCGGAACAAACATTTTGATAAAAACTGTAATTTATTGTAACTATTACTATTAAATTGCGTATTAAGTTTTCATTTTAACACCCTTGCTCATTTTATGAAAATTTTCACTAGTAATCTCTCTAGTGCTTAAAACATTTCTGGTAATTAATTAAAGCATGTGGGGTAGTCGGTATGAAAATTTCACTCTTAAATTAAATGAAAAAATAAATAATATAAGAATGACAGCTAGATTAGTTTAGGTTATGTTAATAGGCTGTGTACTACATAGAAAGGTTGGGTTGATCCTTTGAATATAGAGATAAGGAAGGAGGACAGTTCAAATAAGAAGCGACCGAAATGCATGTAGAATTTTGATTAATGGTTGATCAATATGCCGGATAAACTTTGTATCGGCAACGTTTTTTATAGTATTGGAATTACTTTTTCTTCATGCAGAACTTTTTATAAAGGATAGAATATTCTGATAACTCACTAACGAAAAAAGTTTCTCATGTGGTGCACACTTTCTGCCAGGTAGGCAAATATATTTACTCTTAGACATTACAGAAGTAGAAACGAAATTTAAAATTTGAAAAATTATACGCATAAAGTAAAATCTTCTAATACGGTTCTGCCCATTTAGTTTGAGCCCACTTTGTCTCAGAAAACAGCTGTTTTATTGCATAGTTAGCAGCAGCATTTTTATGTTCACGTAAACAATTTTATTTTGTAACTACTTTATTGCCGTTGCCATATATTGCAATAGATTGCAACGCTATATAATAATTATGTAACAGACTCTGGTACAACAATTTACTTTAAATAGCAAAACTGTACCAAATAGTGCTTTAATATAATTGTTTTATAAGATAATAGGAAACAATTATAAAATAATTTTAATATATATTTATAACGGTGTTGAAAACACTGCCGAACACTACTAAAAAAGCACTATAAAATTATTTAGACTTATAAGCTAAAATGTTTTGTAGCTTAGTCACGGAAACGTTTATAAAATAATTTCTTAACTGCTTTATAAGATATTTTATAATTTTGCTGTAAAAACGTTTTAATGATACATTTACAAAACAGTTCAGTTGCAGACAACCAAATAATGTTTTCTGCAACTCTAATATAATCAATTATTATTTTTGAAGCATTAATAAAATAACAATAAAACAAAATAATCTTATAACATTTAAATTATAAAACAAATTTGTTGAATGGGTACGACCTCCCAACGTCGGAATTACTTACCTACGTGTTTCCCGATTTTTTTAGTTGTTTGTCTTTTCACAGTTTTCGTGGCAGTTTATAGTTTCTTTTTAGAATGTCTTTTTCTAACTGAGCTCGAGTTTCTGATAGAGGCGGTAAGTGAA